>CM065593.1:172533269-173163173 GCA_033119425.1 Bufotes viridis | reverse complement strand
TTTTGTGGGCTGTTCAAGCCTCTAACATTGTAACTCATGATTTGTAGTGGCATTCTGATCCTCTTTCTCCGTATTTTGTTGATTAAAGGATCAGGATGCGTAACGTGTGTGTGGGAGTTTCCTTACCCCTTCCTGGGAGCGATGAGCTGGTATGTTGGTGGTGCTAGATGTTCTGTCGATCGAGAAGGAGGGTCTAGTTGCGGTAGCTCTGTATTTTTTTTTTTTTTTGCGTTTACTTGCTTCAGGCTCCTTCGCTGTTGATGTACTTGAATATGCAGGTCGAAGTCTCGGTGTATATGCAAAAATGAGACAAAAACGTACAAATAGCTTCACAAGGACTGGTCGGAATAGCCCAATTAATCTCTCTTATCTGAGATTGTTTACACAGAGGCCCTATAAAGGAATAGGTAGATATGAAAGGGTATATATAAAGAAAAGTAGGGTAGTAGAGAGAGAAGGACACCGTAGCAGTTTGCTACACAATTGGGGGAAAATTGTAAGAGTACAACATTGAACGTTAACAATTAATAAAAGGCTTGGATTACGAAATGCTCTCTTGGCCATTCTGCCATTATGAGATCATCGGTATTTAGTTATCGTATAAGCTCATAGGAGTGGCTCAGTGGGTTTCCCTATTTGTTCTGCTCCTTTTTTCTGCTCCTCTTATAGGTAGTGTTGGTTCCTCCACCGTCTAGTCCCATCTCCGCAAAAGGTCTAGACCCTGTTCAACTGATGATATAGTTTTAGTCGTGTTTCCGTCTTGGATTAATAATTTTACAGGGAAACCCCATCTGTAGGGTATATTGTGTTGTCTGAGGGTGTTGGTGATAGTTTGGAACTTTTTCCTGCTTTGTATGGTAAATTGGGAAAGGTCTGTGTACACTTGAATATCTTTGAATTCTTCTGGCAGGTTTTTAATTCTTCTGAATTCCTGGGTGAAGCGTTCTTTGATTCTGAAAAAGTGTATTCTTGCGATAGTGTCTCTTGGTATGGCAGGGTCTAAACCCCTTGGCCTGGGTAGTCGGTGAGCCCTGTCAATCTCAAGATCATGTTGGGAACAGTCAGGAAGGACTGTCATGATTAGTCTCTGTAGGTATGGTATCAATTCTGCTGGTTGGATAGTCTCAGGGACACCTCTAAGTTTTAAGTTGTTACGCCTATTTCGGTCTTCCAGGTCTGCTAGTTTTATCTGTAGTTTTTCAATATCTTCAGTATTGGCGTTAGTTACGTCTGCTATGTCATTGTGTGATTTGCAGATTTGTTCCATTTTATTTTCGACATGGGAGATCTTTGATTCTAATTTCCCTATCTTGACATTTGTTGCCGTAAGTGCGCTGCAAATTTCTTTTGTGAAAGATTTATGAAGTAGGAGGATCGTTTCTTTAATGAAGGATTCTGAAGCCGTTTTATCTGTCGCTGTGATGGAATGTAGATCTACATCGGGGTGTTTATCCGGCATTTCATTTGCCGCGGCTGGGGGATCTGTATTTTTGAGTGAATCTTTGTTTGTATCTACTTTTGCTCTCTGTTTGAGCGGGCTGGAGGTTTCTGAGGAGTCGTCTGATCTTGCTTCATCTCCTAAGCCCTATTCTGGGGGTCTCTATTACTGTGATTTTGTTGTTAACTGGTTTGTTAATTTTAGATTTATGTCCGCTCGCTCTATTTCTTTGTGAGCCGTACATTTCCTTGTAAGTTATGTATTCCTCACAGTTGTAATGTGGAAATTTGAGGTTTTTCCTTTCTGTGAAGTTGTCTTGGTCTGACTGATTCACGCCTCTGGTTTGATAAGGGTGATTTTGTTTACCACTATGCATAATAAGTAGAGATTATTTTTATTTATTTTTTTTACTTCCTTATTATATTATCTTTATGTACTACTTTGATGTGCAGGTATTGTCAATCCCTTAGCTGGTTCAAGCTCAAATTTTTCAAGGGGTCGCCTCTCTACATGCACTCTGCTGCCTCTTTACTCTTTACTGCCTCTTTACTTCACAGCGCTTGGTGCTGGCTCCTATTATCACACTTGGGTCCTGCATTTCCTTCACCCCCGCTTGTTTAATGCCGGCCTCCACCTCACCTCCAAGCAAGCGATCCGGCGTTATCTCCTCGTTCCAGGGCCGTTCCTGATGTGTTCCCACCGCACGTCCACCCGCCTCTCCAGTTGCTGTGCTGGTTTCCTTGTCTGAAGGTGCCTCCCCTCCTTGCAAATGGCGTCTCTCCTCCAACTCCAGACGCAGGCCCCAGGCTCCATTCGGCACACCGAGCTGCAGGCACTCCTCCCTCCGCTCTCACCCGGTCCTCGTTGCTCTTTCTTCACCCCGGAGCGTCCTCCTTCACAGCTTTTACCGATCAGGTAGCTTTTTTTAGTAGTTTTGGCAGACAGGCACCGGGAGCTCTGTCTATCTGCTTCTTAGCCGCATGTGCGCCAAGCCACGCCGCCCTAAACTAAATGTTTTTAAGGGAACCTGTCATCAATTCTATGCTGACCTCACTTAGGGCCACATAAATAAGAGACATAAATGCTGATTTCAGTGGTGTGTCACTCATGAATTGAAACTAAGTGGTTACCAAGAACCAGCATCATAATCATTGCAGCACAGGCTTTGAAAAGAGTCAAATCTACCTGAGAAGAGTCATGGTTATTCATAATATCCTGCACTCTCACCCATCTGCTGATGATTGTCAGTTTTCTCCCAGATAGAAAGGGAGAAAACTTGGTAGAAGACTGTCAGTCATCAGTATGTGGGCAGGAGAGAAGGAATTCATGAATACCCATGACTCTTCTCATGTAGAGTTGACTCTTTTCCAGGCCTAGTCTGCACTGTTTCTGATGTTGGTTCTCAGCAACCACTTACTTTTAACTTAGAAATGACAGACCATTGAAGTCAAGTAATTTGTCTCTACTGTATGCTGCTGTTAGTATAGGCATCATAAAGTTGAAGACAGGTTCCCTTTAAAGGGAACCTGTCACCAGGAAATTCACTGATAAAGCAGGCATGCTGCCTTGTAGGGCTCACTCTGCTGAATATAATGATACCTTTCACTTGGTGATCTGTTGCTTTATTGTGGAGAAAAAGTACTTTTAATCCATATGCTAATGACCTGAGTCCAGTAGTTGATATGAGTCCAGCGTTTTTTCTATTCACAGCTGTAGCCACTCCCCTATTCACTTCAGATGTAAAAGGGGCGTGGTTTATTACATCGTTCATTCATTTTAATAATTGGTGGGGAAATGAATAACAGGGAATGCTAAGGTATTATATTACTAAGGTAAAAAAAGGGGAGGAATATACTATTGAAGTTAGTAATTATAATAAGGGCAAGTTTGTTCATGGGGTGATAAACACATGTGTGATAAACAATTATTAAAATTAATGAATGATGTAATAAACCACTCCCCTTTTATATCTGAAGAAGTGAATAGGGGAGTGGCTACAGCTGTGAATAGAAAAAACGCTGGACTCAAATCAACTACTGGACTCAAATCAGCTTATGGATTAAAAGTACATTTTTTCCACAATAAAGCAACAGATCACCAAGTGAAAGGTATCATTATATTCAGCAGAGTGAGCCCTACAAGGCAGCATGCCTGCTTTATCAGTGAATTTCCTGCTGACAGGTTCCCTTTAAGCAAACACCTTCAATTGCTTTTCAATGGCATTTATTTCAAGATAGAAATAAGAAATTTGAGTTGTTTGTGTGTTAACCCTGCTACATCTGTATGACACATTATACTATAGGTGTCTAAACAAGTGCTGGGGGATTGATAAAAAGAACAATGCACTAATAACTTTCCAATTATATAGGAGACAATAATTACATTTTATTAACATAAGGCTGGACATTCCATTTATGACACTTTTGAAATAAACCATGCGCACACCTGCTGTGGGATACTCCAGATATATTTTGGGTAGGCATTGTGTGATCTCTAGGTCCGCGGTTGCGGCTTATGTTATATGTATGCACTTTATGTCCGCTCTTATTTCTTGTTAGGGACTGTTGTCCTTTATTTTAGGAGTAGATAGGTCTGGGACTGGTGCAATAGGAAACTGTGGGACACGCCATCACAAGATATTACCCTATCCAGTGGGAATGTGTGCATTTAGTTGTTTTCACCTCTATTTTTATCCATATAATATTATGATGTAATATTTTTAATGAGAATCTAATAAATTCAATGTTTTTAATGGGATTTCTGAGTACCTTAGTGTTATTGAAAACCATTATTTTATGTCAGAAATCAGGGGCAGGGAGATTAAAAATTCCCTCCCTAATCTTAATATTACCTTCTAGCTATTTAGTTTTTTTTCCACTGTTTGCCTTCCCTGGTGTTATAATTTGAACTGTTTTGTGGGAATGATTCATTTTGCTCTTCATAACACCTCCCACACTGGTATATATTGATGCCCTGTGATAGTTTAATGTTTAACAGTTTAGTAGCAGGATTTAGCTATAGAACAGCTTCCATCACATTATAATGAAAACTTGTCCCCAAAGTGGACCTGATTACCACTGTGGAATGGCTCTAATTATTCTACTCCTTCTTGGACACTGACTATTAAAAGCTATAAGATAGCAACATTTCTAAAGTGGACCAACAGCTGCTGGGCCTTAATGTGCCATTATTTCCTTGCCAGTCTCCTAAAATGATTACAAATTAAATGTAATATAAGCAAATAGGTGGTCGGAGAGTATCTCACATATCATAGGACATATGCTTACACTGCAGGACTGTCTCCAAATACATATTAAATAATATCAGGATTGCTGGCTTTACGGGTCTCACATTGTAACAAATCAGTTGTACATATCCCTAAATGAATGCTGAAAATAGATAATCAAGCTTCAAAATGTGCTCAAGAATCATGTCCCTTATCTTGATGAAATAAGAAATATAAGAAATAATTTAGTTTTATTTTAATGAGGTAATACAAGATCTAGGTTTCAGGTTTTCAAAATCTTCCAATGTTTTAAAGTTAAATATTTTATGTAGTTTTACATTTTTAAATAGAATCCATTTTAGGGTTTATGTTTAAACATTACTACTTAAAGGGAACCTGTCACTATGTTTTCACATATAAGGCTGGATTCACACGTCCGTTTAACACAGACGTGAACTATCCGTGGTAACCTGGGCTGGATTCCTGCTTAGAGCAGGAGCGCACGGCGTCATTGGTGGCTTTGACGCCATGCGCTCCTGCTCTAAGCAGGAATCCAGCCCAGGTTACCACGGACAGTTCACGTCCGTGTTAAACGGACGTGTGAATCCAGCCTAAAACTGAATGTATCTTCAAGTTTGTCTACCTTGATAGTTACCAGCGATCCATCCATAACCTTCTCAGGACTAACATGTCCTATTATATCACCCTCTAAAGTTTTCCCGCCGTTATGCTTATTTGCATAAATTAAATCTGCTAGATTTTATCTATAGGGGCGTTTCTTAGGCGGAGCTGAGGAGTTTGACTCAGAGAAAATATGACTCTTCTCTGGTCACACAAGTAAGATATGACTCTTTTATGTTAATTTGCATAAAAGGCGGGAAGTACAAAATGCATCATACTTATTTAATTTGGCTGCAGATGAGATTAAAAGTGTAATTTATATGTTTAGGGCAACACAATAAAAATTTAGAAATGCTCAGTGAGGGTAGCATAGTAGAGGTGATAGGTTCCTTTAATATACATCATATTTGCGTGGTTATGTATGGCGTAGGCTCAGAAGATGAGTCTGCTAGACATATGTAATTTACTAGGATCATGGATGACTCTAATCCCTCAGATTCTGCAGGTTAATAACAACCATGACATCTGACTGGTTAGACAGAGGGAGGGAGCTCTATAGGGGGAAATTGTGGGTTGTTGATTGGTTGTCATGGCGGTCTCAGACCTTGTAAAGTCTCTCAGGCCACCACTGTCCAAAAATGAAAATTATTGGGGTTATCTGGGAATTTAATCTTGATGACTAGTCTTGAACTAATTGAAGTATCCGAAGTAGATTTCAATCCGAATTTTAGGAAAAATTTGATTCACTGTGAAACTGAACTTCTTCTCGCTTTGTGGTAACGAATCTTTTTTACAGAAACACCCCATATGTGGTCATAAACTGCTGTACAGGCACACGGCTGGGTACAGATGGAAAGGAATGTCATATGGTTTTTGGAAGGCAGAATACAATGGGATAATTTTAAGTTGCCATGTCACATTTGAAACTCCAAAAAAATTACCCCATTTTGGAAACTACGGGATGAGGTGGCAGTTTTGTTGGTACTATTTTAGAGTACATATGATTTTTGGTTGCTGTATATTACACTTTTTGTGAGCCAAGGTAACAAAAACTAGCTATTTTGGCGCCGTTTTTATTTTTTGTCATTTACAATGTTCATCTGACAGGTTAGATCATGTGGTATTTTTATAGAGCAGGTTGTTACGGATCTGACAATACCAAATATGGTTGTTTGTTTCAGTTTTACATAATAAATCTTTTTTGAAAAAAAAAAGATTTTTTTTAGTGTCTCCATATTCTGAAAGCCATAGTTTATTTTTTATTTTTTGGGCGACTGTCTTATATAGGGTCTCATTTTTTGCGAGATGAAATGACGATTGGATTGGTATGATTTTGGGGTGTGTATGACTTTTTGATCGCTTGGTATTATACTTTTTGTGATGTAAGGTGACAAAAAATACTGTATTTTTCGCCCTATAAGACGCACCGGCCCATAAGACGCACCTAGGTTTTTGGGGAGGAAAATAAGAAATTTTTTTTTTTTAACTAAAGGTGTGTTCAAATTTATGGTGAGGATCTGCGGCTGACACAATGTTAAGGAGGGGGATCTGCTGCTGAGATAATATTATGGGGGGATCTGCTACTGACAATGTTATGGGGGATCTGATGTGACACACTTATGGGGAGGCTGAAACTTATTGGTGGGGTGTTCAGTGACACACTTATGGGGGAGGGGAACTGAACATTATTAACATTAGATAGAGGTATCCTGTAGATGAGGGCTGTTTTCATACTGGGACAGCTCCTTTTATGTTCTGGTGCACTATATGGCTGTATTATTTAAGGGGGCTATTGTTATAAAATCTAGATACTGGGTGCAAATATTATATATAGTAGATGTAACATGACCCAGTAATTTGCCTGGGCTTGCAGAAGTTTGCTGCAGGCCACATTGCTTCCCAGTTACACTGCAGTTTAAGAACAAAAACTTGTGGTTGTTATGGGGTTAAATCCCTCAGTTTTGTCCCAGGCCTGATCATATAGGAAAGGTATGGAGGATTTGCACGTAACCTTTATGCAGAGCCTTTTTTGTACCTAAACACCAGCCCTCCCTCCTCAGGCAGCTGCTCCTGCTGACTTTTGTTTCTCCGGAGAGTACAGCACTGACAAACTGTCACATGGGACGGTGTAGAGGCGGAGCAGGCAAATATGAAAGGAATGCCTGCTCCCGTCCATCGTCTCCCTGCTTCAGCGCACTGCCTGCACATATTCTAAGCATAGAGAGTTGCCGGCCGAGCTTTCCCCTGCATACAGAAGCACCCATCTCTCCTCCCCAGCACACAGGTACCCTACATGTCGGGATCGATGTCCGGTACATGGCAGGCTGCTTTCCTCATGCAGTACAGCCTGCGATGTTCTGGGAAATGCAATGCGGCAGCCATTTTTTTCCCTGTATTTGTCCTATAAGACGCATTATCATTTTTCCCCCACTTTAGGGGGGGGGGGAATGCGTCTTATAGGGCGAAAAATACAGTACCTTTTTTTTTTACACTATTTTTTTTTTTTCACTGTGTTCACCTGAGGGGTTAGTTCATGTGATATTTTTTATACAGCAGGTTGTTATGGATGCGGCAATACCTAATATGTATACTTTTTTTAATTTATTTAAGTTTTACACAATATTAGCATTTTTCAAACAAAAAGAAATCATGTTTCAGTGTCTCCATATTTTGAGAGCCATAGTATTTTTTTCATTTTTTGACGATTGTCTTAGGTAGGGTCTGATTTTTTGCGGGATGAGATTTGGTTGATTGGTCGGTTTGGGCGGTTTGATTGGTATGATTTTGGGATGTGTATAACTTTTCGATCGCTTGGTATTTTACTTTTTGGCATGTAAGGTGACAAAAAATGGCTATCTTCAGATCGATTTTATTTTTATTTTTTTATGGTGTTCACCTGAGGGGTTAGTTCATGTGATATTTTTATACAGCAGGTTCTTACGGATGTGGCAATACATAATGTGTTTACTATTTTTATTTATTTAAGTTTTACACAATAACAGCATTTTTAAAACAAAAAAAAATCATGTTTTAGTGTCTCCATATTCTGAGAGCCATAGTTTTTCTTATTTTTTGCCCAATTGTTTTATATAAGGTCTCATTTTTTGTTGGATGAGGTGACAGTTTGATTGGTATTATTTTGGGGGGCATACACCTTTTTGATCACTTGGTGTGATGTAAGGTGACAAAAAATGATTGTTTTAGCACAGTTTTTATTTTATTTTTTCTACGGCGTTCAGGTGAGGGGGTGGATCATGTAGTATTTTTGTAGAGCAGGTCGTTATGGATGCGGCAATACCCAATATGTCTGGTTTTCTTTTTTTTTTTACAATTGTATGTATTTTATTTTGGGATTTTTATTTTTTTTACTTGAAACTTTTTTTTTTATTATTACGAAAAACCCTTTTTTTTTACTTTTTATTTTTGTCCCACTCTGGGACTTCAACTTCTGGAGGGATAAAACAACCCTCTGTGTATGACTGTGGGAGAGGATTTGGAAAAGGAAGCCTAGGGGGTTGGGGGCCACAAAGCTGTGTGAAAACCTATGTTTTGGAGGGCCAAGCAACGCCTGAGGAAAGAGGTGTCGCACAGTCAGAGTCTGGCGGACTCTTGGACCTTTTCTTCCCAAGGTACTGGTGTGGTCACACCCAGGAGGCTGCTGGACCGTATGGCTGAGAAAAGCAGGATCTCACCCCTTGTGTGAACGGCGCTTTAGAGGTGAGTTAGGGAGAATACCCATGTATTAGGTAAAGCCCAGATGGGCAGGTGTTTATTTTGCTATGTTTATGTTGGTGCTGCTGCTCAAGTACAAAAATAAAGCACCACTTGGACTTTAACCCCGTTGTCTGAGAAGGAAACTGTCATGGCCACCCTGCTTGAGAAAACGATCCCTTACACAATGTAGAGGTGGCTGCTATCGGTGTTAGCTCTTCATTCAGAGAGCAGTTATTTTCTGGATCTTTCTGTGACATAAATTATGTTTGCATTTATATGGAGAAAACTCCATAGTGAATTTGTTGCAGAAAAATCTACTACATGTAGATCCATTCTAGGACTTTGCTGTAATCTTTATCAATCAGTGGGTCAGAGGAAAGGTTATTCAAAAGTTCGTCATGGGCCCAGTTTTGGACTGTCGCACTAGACTGGGGCTGCTTTAGCCATAGGGCAGTGGCGTACCTACCATATAGGCAGACCACGCAGCTGCTATGGGGCCTGTGAGGAAGAGGGGCCTGCCATTGAGGAGAGGCCCCGTCCCCTAATTGCTCCTTTCTATCTTTCTAAAGCTAAAGGACCTTTGATGATGTTATTACACTGTGCAGTTCCCTTACAGGACCTGTGAAGTGTAGTTGCCATGTTAGAACAGTGCATCTGCCAGGACCTACTGATGACATCTTCTTCAATATCACAGGTCCTGCAGGATCTAGCAAAGGAACTGCACCAAAAAGGGTGTAGTTCCTAGGTTTGAAAGGTACATCTGCCAGGACCTATGATGACATCATCACAGGTCCTTCAACCCCTAAGAGCAATTATTAGACATTCACAATCAGCTCTGCATTGATCCATACAGACTGGAATGGAGTGGTAAAAAGAGGTCCTTCACTTCTCGTCATTTACACCGCCGATCTCCACTTTGTTCTGTACCTGCTGCCCCAATAAGATAATGGGATGCATCAAAAGAGGCATAGATGCCCGTGATGAGAACATAGTCCTACCACTTTGCAAATCACTTGTCAGACCACACATGGAGTACGGTGTACAGCTCTGACCTCCTGTGAACAAGGCAGACATAGCAGAGCTGGAGAGGGTTCAAAGGAGGGCAAGTAAAGTAATAACTGGAATGGGGCAACTACAGTACCCTGAAAGATTATCAAAAGTAGGGTTATTTACTTTAGAAAAAAGACAACTAAGGGGAGGTCTAATAACTATATATAAATATATCAGGGGTCAGTACAGAGATCTCTCCCATCATCTATTTATCCCCAGGACTGTGGCTGTGACGAAGGGACATCCTCTGCGTCTGGAGGAAAGAAGGTTTGTATACAGATTCTTTACGGTAAGAGCAGAGAGACTATGGAACTCTCTGCCTGATGAGGTGGTGATGGTGAGTACAATACAGGAATTCAAGAGGGGGTTGGATGTATTTCTGGAGTGTAATAATATTACTGGCTATAGCTACTAGAGATGGGTCGTTGATCCAGTGAGTTCTTCTGATTGCCTGATTGGATTCAGGAAGGAAATTTTTAATTCCAATTAAGTGAGGAAAATTGGCTTCTACCTCACAGTTTTTTTTTGGCCTTCCTCTGGATCAACTAGCAGGATGACAGGCCGAACTAGATGGACAGATGTCTTTTTTCGGCCTTAAGTACTATGTTACTATGATCCCCGTTGACCCTCCATTCAGTATACTGAGCCCCAGAGCGCCCATTCAATATAATGACCCCCCGTGCCCCCTCCATACAGTATAACCCCCAGTGTGGGGGTGACTGGGGGTCATTATTCTTAATGGGGGGCCACTGTGGGGTCATTATACTGTGTCTGGGGCCACTGGGGGTCATTATACTGTGACGGCCCCTTACACAGTATAATGACCCCGAGAGCCCAGATTCAATATAAGTAAATATACCCCAGTGACCACTATACAGTATAATGACCTCCAGTGCCCTTTCCATATAGTATAACCCCCAGTGTCCACACTGGGGGGTCATTATTCTGAATGGGGGGACAACTGCGGGTCATTATACCGTGTGGGAGCCACAGGGGGAAATGTAAATGTAAAAAAACTGCTGTATATTCTATGTATAGTATTCTGTGTAATGTGCACACAGTAGTTCTATATGAACATGTAGCAGAGCTGTGTGTGCAGTTTCTATATAGTAAACTATCTGTGTAATGGGCATAGGTTAGAGCTGTGTATGTAATATGTATATAGTAGTGTCAGGCGGGCCCTGTGTATGGCAGCGTCAGGCATGTGCTGTGTATGGCAGCATCAGGCGGGTGCTGTGTATGGCAGCGTCAGGTGGGTGCTATGTATGGCAGCGCCAGGTGGGCCCTGTGTAAGGCAGTGACAGGTGGGACCTGTGTATGGCAGCGTCAGGTTGGTGCTGTGCATGGCAGCGTCAGGTTGGCGCTGTGTATGGCAGCATCAGGTGGGCGCTGTGTATGGCAGCATCAGGTGGACGCTGTGTATGTCAGCGTCAGGTGGGAGCTGTGTATGACAGCATCAGGTAGGTGCTGTGTATGGATGTGCTGCAAAGACTTGATGGGATTCACTGTGAGGAGTGGGTGCGATTAGCCAGTCTGGATGTTGAGGCCCTCTACAGCTCTATACCCCGACCAACGGGTTTACCACAAGCTCAGGGGAGTCACCATGAGCAGTCCATGCGCCCCGACATTCGCGAATCTCTTCCTGGGCTGGTGGGAAAAGGAATTTGTGTTTAGCGATGAAATGGAGCGGTACTCGTCATCCATACAGTTATGGATAAGATTCATCGACGATGTTCTAATATTATCGAGAGGCGGTGACGAGAAATTTTCCCAAATTGTCGCCACACTAAATAAGAATGACCTGGATCTGCTCTTCACATCCGAGATACATGAAAAAGAAATCACCTTCCTTGATCTGATGATCACGATTGAGGCAGACAGAAAGATTGCCACCAGACTATTTAGAAAAGAAACAACTACCATTAGTCTGTTACATTGGCAAAGCGGTCACCCCCTGGCTCTGAAAAAGGGTATCCCGAAAGGACAATACCTTAGGGCCAGGAGGAACTGCTCGAATATGGGGGATTTTAGGTCTGCGGCCTCTGAACTCAAGACCCGGTTTTTGCATCGGGGATATCCGCAAGAAAGCCTAAAATCAGCCTTCCACCATGAAAAGTGTGTTGACCGTAGTCAACTACTTGTCCCTAAACCAAAATCGTAAGCAATGGCAGTCCCAAGAATAATAGCCACCTTTGATAAAGCTCACATGAGTGTGCGGGAAATTTTAAAAAGACATTGGCAAATTCTCTGGTCTGACCCCCATATAGCCATTAGCCATAGTCATTATCGGAACGTCCACTGGTAATGTATCGTCGGAGTTTCAAGATTCGTGATCGTCTAGTACACAGTCTGTACACTCAACCATAAGCAGAAACCTGGCTCTCCAATAAGTTGAGAGGAACGTTTCCTTGTGGGTCATGTATCTGTTGTAACAACATCACCAAAGGAGCACATTTTTTGAGCAGTGCCACTGGCAAAAGATACGCTATTAAATCCATGATCAGATGCACCACGATGGGGGTAATATACCTGATTACATTCCAGTGTGGCCTACAGTATGCAGGAAAAACCAAGCGTGAACTCCAGAGGAGAATTGGCGAGCATATCTCGGACATTAGAAATCAGAGAGACACCTCTGTCATCCGTCATTTGTGTGAGAAGCATTCAGGCGATCCTAAAGTGATCAGAGTACAAGGGATTGAGCATATTCATAGATCCGCTCGAGGAGGTGATATTGATATACCCCTACTGCAGAAAGAAACCATGTGGATTTTTAATTTACAAACGGTATATCCACAAGGACTAAATGAATCTCTGTCATTTGCCCCGTTTATTGGATAAAGGGACGAGACTTTCTTGCCCTCTGGAGTTATGTCCGACTGTTCATGATACTTTCTGTGATATTAAACTCTGCATTAACAAGGCATACATCCAATGTATCAAAGGATGAGAGGTGGAGATACATGACTGGGAAGCTCAATGTGTATGGAGCCAGTAACAAATTTTGGGCTCACATTAAAAGCTAGGTGTAAGATGTATACCCCAATATACACAATGTGGTGAATCTAATTGGTGTTACTTAGCCATCACTCGAATATAAATGTATACAAGCAGCATATCCCGGCACATACACAGAGCTAATGTTATTGTTATGGAATGAGCCTTTCTTTAAATATATACTCAGGCATTTACTTTGCTATTGTTTGCCCCTGCTTCCTCCGATCCTATTGATCCGACTAATGGATGTATTTGCCTACCGCTACATCCTTTGTTAGTGCAGGGACAATTTTTCTTCCTATTTTCCTTCTTCTACGAATGGCGATTACTACTAAAATGATTGTCTCTATGATGGACAGTTACCTGGTGAGTTCCCTGCGATATACCACATCAGAACTTAACAAAAGGACTTAGCCGCAACCTAGATTCCCTGAACGTAATTATGCGCAAGCACGCGCTCTTCCCCAGGGCTTCACTACACCCTGTGAGAAGCTCATCTGGTCGTGGGGCAGAGTCGGTGGACGCGCCCACTTCTCTGATTGGTGAGCGGCCCCAGACTTGCCCAGGGAGGGTGGGGCTTTAGTTATTTAATCCCGACGTTCTTTCTGCTGCGCACGGCCATCACAGCCCCAAGCTGGCACACAAAAGTGCTGGGCTGCTAGTTTTCTCATACAGGCTAACTTTCCTGGGCTCCGGAGGAAGTGTAATATGCTAAAAGTACACAGAAACGCGTTGAGCCAATATATGTTATCAGTGAGGCATAGCTCTTCAGGCAGCACATAGTTACTCAGTGCTACAGAGGGTAACTCTACCTGTCAGCATAGCGAGCAAGGTGGTCACCCATTACCAGGCAGATTAGGTCCTCGGTGGTATATTACAGGGTCTGGTGTAGAGCGCAAGTGTGCGTGGCTATCTGAAGTCTGTGATTCCTGTTTGCTGTAATGTTGTAAGCAACGGGCTATCACCTTCATCAAGACAGCAGTAGCCACTGGCCCTAACACCGTTTACTGAACCACATACACTAAAATTAGCCACCAACCTCCTAAAATTATACTCTCCAAAGAGAGACAGGGTAAACGGTGACCTAATCTCGCTTGAGCTGAGGCCAATATCTGCGTGTCCTCATCACTGCACATATGTGATGAGACATATGTTGATTTTCTAAGCTAATGGTGTGTGTGTAAGGCTATACATAATTCCCGCTCCATACACCACTGGCTTAGTAGCCTGGACATATATATACATTGTCAGTTGACTAATCCCCAAATTTTAAATATAAGTACAATTAAAAATATATTAAATAATTTTAATACGTCTTTCGGGCTGTGAGATACAATGGGTGCTGTATATGGCAGCATCAGTTGGGCCCTGTCTATGGCAGCGACAGGTGGGCCCTGTCTATGGCAGCGACAGGTGGTCCCTGTGTATGGCAGCGTCAGGTGGGCACAGTGTATGGCAGCAGGAGGTGGGCACTGTGTATGGCATCATCAGGTGGGCGCTGTGTATGATAGCGTCAGGTGGGCGCTGGGTATGGCAGCGTCAGGTGAGCGCTATGTATATCAGTAACGGAGCCCCGCAAGGTGGTGGCTGGAAGACTCTGGTCTAGCCACCACCAAGTGGTCTCCCCATAGAAGTCAATGGGAGCACACTGCGCATGACCAGCCACCGCTCCCATTCACTTCTATGGGCCCGACAGAGATAGCCGAACCAGCGCACTACTATTTGTGGCGGCCCGATAGAAAATAAATGGAGGGAGGCTGCGTATGCCCAGCCCGCCCTCCACCACTTTCAAGGCTGTGTGACCTGCACCTATAAGACAATGGGGGCATATCCTAGCAATAATAATAGCATTCTCAATTCAGAATGCTTTGTATAATGTTGATTAAGCGGTTAAAAATAAAAAAAAGTAACTTACCTTAGCCACTTGATCGAGTAGTTGGCGATCTGTCTTCTCTCTTCAAGCTTTAGCTACCAGCTAAATGACCTGTGATGACATCACATCACATGGTCCAATCACATGGTCCGTGATGGACCATGTGATGTGACATCATCACAGGTCCTTTAGACTGCAGCTAAAGAAGACAGATCGCCAACTACGCGATCAAGTGGCTAAGGTAAGTTAAGTTTTTTTTTTTTTTAACCCCTTAATCAACATTATACAAAGCATTCTTTATTAAAAATGCTATTATTTTCCCTCATAACCATGTTATAATGGAAAATAATGAAGATCGGGTCCCGTCGCTTAGCAACCATGCGGGAAAATCGCACTGCATCCACACTTGCTTGCGGATGCTTGCGATTTTCCCGCAGCCCCATTCACTTCTATGGGGCCTGCGTTGCGTGAAAAACTCAAAATATAGAGCATGCTGCGATTTTCACGCAACGCAGAAGTGATGCATGAAAATCACAGCTCATGTGCACAGCCCCATAGAAATGAATGGGTCCGGATTTAGTGCGGGTGCAATGCGTCCACCTCACGCATTGCACCCGCGCGGAAAACTCACCAGTGTGAAAGGGGCATAACAGATTAGGTTATCAACTACAATGAGCTGCTTGATGAGAAACAATTTGATGTAGAGCAGTGCACAATACTGTTCTGTTTTGCACACTGTATTGTGTGCTAAACTGCAAATATTCATGTGAATGAGCCCGAAAAATGAACAAGTAAAATTTATTTTTTGTAGCTGTAGGGTGGGCCCCTAGAATAATTTCCACTGGTGGGCCATAGGCACCCCAGACCGACACTGATTGCTGGCACATTTTACATAGGTAGATTATTGGGAACAAGCCTTTCTGCCAAAAAAATCTGCCAGATGATCTCTGTAAAACACCTTCAGGCTAAATTCTAGGCAGTCGTGCTACTAGGGTGGTCCAAAATATACAGCATCTAAGAAATGTATCATATTCTTCAGCATTTGAGATGCATATAATGATGTTCTACAGCAGCAGTGGCATTTAGTATAAAGTTCTAAGCAGCAGCTGTATGAAGCCTTTAATATATCTGGTAGTGTTGAGCAAAGCAAAGCAGAATTCGATCCAAAGTTTAGGAAAACATTGATTTGCAACAAATCCAAATTTCCTCGTGTTTTGTGGTAACGAATCAGTTTATCTTAAAGTGAAAGTAAGGTGCACGGGAATGCAAGATCACCCATAATGCCATGCAGCAAGCCAATCTGCATATAGCCATCCCTTGTGAAGTCACAGCCCTATAAAACCCTCATCCTGAGCAGTCTCCGCCATTGTCCTGTTATCTCAGCATAGAGAGAGACGTGGCAAGCAGTGATGATCGAGCACCAAAGTATTTGGGTGTTTGGCTCGAACACATTGCTATATTCGTGTGCTCTGCCGAGCACCCGAGTATAATGGAAGTCAAAGAGAGCAACCAGGCACCCCCTGCTCTGAAGAGGGGAGGGTGCCTGGTCCAAAGGTCAAAAAGTGACAGAAACACCACCAAAATGGATTGGAAACAGCATGGGGACAAAGTCTAGATGCATCTTGGACTCACTGCTGGGAACCATGTTGTCCAAGTTGTACGCCACTTTTACAGACTGACAAAAATAAACACAATCAATTTCACTGGAAAAATTGTTAAGAAACATTCTTTCATGTATATTAAATTGTATATAAAGTGCAAGTGCTGCCAAACATTTCAAGGAACTGGAACTGCAATACACCATTTATTACACATAAAGAAGGGCTTCATACACATCCTTGAAAAATTATGATTGGTGGCCGGCTGGTGACCCTCAAAAACATTTGAAGCAAGGGCCTGCTGGTGACCTTCTAAAACATTAGGGGCGAGGGCTTGCTACTGAGATGACCCTCTAAAACATTAGGGGCGAGGGCCTGCTGGTGAGCTGATGCTGTAAAAAATTATATGCGAGTGCCTGCTGGTGAGCTGATGCTCTAAAACAGGCGTGCTCAACCTGCTGCCCTCCAGCTGTTACAAAACTACAACTCCCAGAATTCCCAGATAGTCTACAGCTATCAGCCTGCAGCAGGGCATGGTGGGAGTTGTAGTTTTACAACAGCTGGAGGGCCACAGGTTGAGTATCCCTGCTCTAAAACATTATATGCTAGTGCCTGCAGATGAGCTGATGCTCTAAAACATTTTATGCGAGTGCCTGCAGGTGAGCTGATGCTCTAAAACATTATTTGCGAGTGCATGCTGTTCAGCTGACGCTTTAAAACATTCAATAAGTATGAAATAGCGGGCGGCACTGCCGTATGTCTGTCAAAGGTGCACTAGAGTCCAAAACACCCTTTATTGCAAGTAGCGCGGTGCTCAGCTTAAACAGATGCGATCAGCAACAATTGTAGAAGAATATAGAAGAGCGGCACTCACCACTGCGACGTCTTCAATAGTGAAGCACCAGAAACACAGTAACAAAATCCAGCTCACCCAGGTGATCCTTGCACGGAGAAATCCAAGGTAGATTCCAATATCAACTTTTTTGAGAAGCACTCACCAGTTATGAGTTATGAGTAAGAACCAGTCTGGTTTGAAACATGTAAACCTGTATGTGAAGTGGTGAAGGGATGTCTTTTTGTGAATATCCATGAAGTTGGAATAAAAGTTGGACTTTAATCTATATTTCCTGTGCTGGAGTGCTTGTCAAAAAAATAGTGAAGCACCGCCAACAGGGTAGGAAAGCCGCAGGTGATAAAATACTCACAAAAGCAAGTGTATCAATGTAGCCAAAATAGTTAAGAAACACCGCTCCGGCTTCTCAGCTGTTCCTGATATATATCCTTTGCAGCACTCCTTCCCCTGCCATGTTTATCAGAAATCACCGGACATAGTGAAGCATTGCCTCAAACACATATACAAAGCACTTTATTGTACTTACTAGATGCTGGTCACGTAAAAGCAGTAAAACAAAAATTACCCTTCACAGCCCAACCCGGGTTTCGCTTTCGCGCTTCGGAGCGGTGTTTCCTAACCATTTTGGCTACATTGATACACTTGCTTTTGTGAGTATTTTATCACCTGCGGCTTTCCAACCCTGTTGGCGGTGCTTCACAATTGTGGGATTACTTTATCACACAAGGGGCATTGGTGTGGCTTTTTGGCCAAACAGAAAACCGGCCAGGAGAAATGGAATACTATCCAGGTGTCTGGAGTTTTTCTTGAAAGCAGCGCGGTTCTTATTTATATGAGATACTGTTTGCAGATGTAGTACAGTATTGGCTACAGAACACCACAGATTATGGACACTACATTAGGCTCTGATTATTGGAATTTGTAATACAGACACTGTTTGCGGATGTAGTACAGTATTGGTTACAGAACACCACAGATTATGGACACTAGATGTGGCCCAGATTATTGGAATTTGTAATACAGACACTGTTTGCAGATGTAGTTCATTATTTTTTACACAAAGTCACACACTATGGACAATATATGTGGCCCAGATTATTTTTACACAGTCTGCGGATGATGTACATTATATGTCACTAATCGGTATAAAATAAAAATATCTTGCTGCTGTCAAACACACTCAGTAGTCCTTATAAGGACTTTGAGGTCTTTGAAAAGCTTTTGGTAGTAAAAACAGCAAATTTCTCTCCCTGCATTATCTGTACCTTCCAAAGCACTGTCCCTGAGACTGCAGGAGGTAAATAGATTGCTGCTCTAAAATACACACACAGTAGTCTTTTTAAAGGACTTTTGGGTATTGGAAAAGATCTATCAAAATAAAAACTGTGAAATTCTTTCCCTTAGTACGCTCTGCTCTCCCTGTCAAAGTCTGAGCCGAACATGCGTCATCGGGTGCTATATAGCATTTTGGGAATGCCATTTTATTTTTTGGGGACGTTACAAGGCTTAGAAGTTTAGACCAGTTCATGTCTGAAGTCACTTTGTGAGGTTTACATAATAGAAACCACCCAAAAATGACCCCATTCTAAAAACGACATCCCTCAAGGTATTCAAAACTGATTTTACAAATGTTGTTAACCCTTTAGGTGTTTCACAAGAGTTATTGGCAAATGGAGATGATATTTCAGAATTGCAATTTTTAGGCAAATTTTCCATTTTAATCAGTTTTTTCCAGTAACTAAGCAAGGGTTAAATAGCCAAACAAAACCCAATATTTATTGCCCTGATTCTGTAGTTTGCAGAAACACCCCATATGTGGTATTGTATGGCCACGCAGCAGGGAGTAGAGGGAAGGGAGCGCTGTGTGGTTTTTGGAAGGCAGATTTTGCTGGACTGGTTTATCTCCATGTCCCATTTGAAGCTCCCCTGGGGTTGAAACTCCATAAAAGTGACCCCATCTAAGAAACTACACCCCTCAAGGTATTCAAAACTGATTTTAAAAATGTTGGTAACCCTTTAGGTGTTTCACAAGAGTTATTGGCAAATGAAGCTAAAATTTACGTGGTTGTAAACTGCTGTGTGGCCAAACGGCAGGGCATAGAAGGAAAGGAGCGCTGTGTGGTTTTTGGAAGGCAGATTTTGCTGGACTCGTTTTTAGACACCATGTCCCATTTGAAGCTCCCCTGGTGCACCCCTAGAGTAGAAACTCCAAAAAATTTACCCCATTTTGTAAACTACGGGATAAGGTAGCAGTTTTGTTGGTACTATTTTAGGGTAAATATGATTTTTGGTTTCTCTATATTACACTTTTTTTGAGGCAAGGTAACAAAAAAATTGAAATTCGGAAATTTCATCTCCATTTTCCAAAAACACTTGTGGAACACCTAAAGTGTTAACGTTTGTAAAATCAGTTTTGAATAACTTGACGGGTGTAAGTCACTTTTTTTGGAGTTTCTACTGTAGGCGTGCATCAGGGGGGTTTCAAATGGGACATGGTATTAAAAAAACAGTCCAGCAAAATCTGCCTTCCAATAACCATATGGCGTTCCTTTCCTTCTGCGCTCTGCCGTTTGGTCATACAGCAGTTTACAACCACATATGTGGTGTTTCTGCAAACTACAGAATCAGCACAATACATACTGAGTTTTGTTTGGCTGTTAACCCTTGCTTTGTTACTGTAAAAATGGATTGAAATGGAAAATATGCAAAAAAATTGCTGTTTTGGCACAGTTTTTATTTTTTGCTATTTACATCGTTGATCTAACTGGTTAGATTGTGTGCTATTTCTGTAGAGCAGCTTGTTATGGATGCGACAATACAAAATATGACTACTTTTTTTGGTGGTTTTTGTTTCAGTTTTACATAATAAAGCATTTAAAAAAAAAAAAAAAAGATTTTTTAGTGTCTCCACATTCAGAAAGCCATATGTATTTTTTTATTTTTTGTACGACTTTCTTATATAGGGGCTCATTTTTTGCGGGATGAGATGTCGGTTTGATTGGCACTATATTGGGGTGCATATGTCATTTTGGTCGCTTGCTATTACACTTTTTGTGATGTAAGGTGACAAAAATGGCTTTTAACACCGTATTTATATTATTTTTTTTGCTGTGTTCACCGGAGGGGTTAGGTCATGTGTTATTTTTATAGAGAAGGTTGTTACGGACGCGGCGATACATAATATGCATACTTTTTACAATAATATCATTTTTGAAGCAAAAAAAAATCATGTTTTAATGTCTCCATAGTCTGAGAGCCATATTTTATTATTTGTTTGGACGATTGTCCTATGTAGGGTATCAATTTTTGTGGGATGAGATGACAGTTTGATTGGCACTATTTTGGTTGGCATATAACTTTTTTATCGCTTGCTATTACACTTTTTGTGATGCGAGGTGACAAAAATGGCTTTTTTTACACAGTTTTTATTTGATTTTTTTTACGGTATTTACCTGAGGGGTTAGATTATGTGATATTTTTATAGAGCAGATTTTTATGGACACGGCGATACATAATATGTGTAGTGTATTTTTTTTTTTTTTTTATTCATTGAAAAATGTGTGTTTTTATTTTTACTTTTTTTTCACTTTTTATTTTTATTTTTTTGACCCAGACCCACTTGGTTCTTGAAGATCCAGTGGGTCTGATGTCTGTATAATACAGTACAGTACACTATATAGTCACGGACCGTGGGGATCAGAAACTTCGGAAAGAGCTGTTCACAGGACCCCCCTCGGCATTGTAACAAGGTACTTGCTGAATGAATTTAGCAGGTACCTTGTTCCAATCCCAGCCCGCCGAGCAGCGGTGATCGGAAATACACAGGACGTACCGGTAAGTCCTGTGTCCTTAAGTACCAGGACATTAGGACGTATGGTACGTCCTGTGTCCCCAAAAGGTTAAAGGTGCCATGCGTCTATTAACAATGAAGAAGGGCTATACAGTGCAGTCTTCATTATTAAATTAATGGCAGCTGCGGGCTAATTGGCCATGCCGTTCTTCATCGCAGCATGGCTGCAAACCACTTGCATCCGTGCGGCCGTACCATAAGGCAGAAAAGCCGGGCTATACCGGATTCATAGCGACTCTTGACTAATTAATTCAGAAAGAATCACATTTTTTGGCTAACTTTGGCGAAGTTGCAAAGTTGCAAAAGTCAGACATATTGATGAGTGAACTAGTTAGAACTGAACCGGATTCAGGCCGAACTTTGCTATTTTTCGGACGGCAGTCAAACCCAAATCTTTTTTGTTTCAGATGAATCCACTAAAATGGAGCATAGTGTAGCGTCATTTTAATGCACACGTCAGCTGGAAAACTCGACTAGGGAGGAAAAAGAAAAGCTTTAAGATTATCCTGAAAGGAAGGCAGGGAGGTGCCCTGTCAGAAGGAGCTTAATGCCATTCTGTGCTGGGCTGTGAAAGAGGATCGTTCTATGTTAAAGTGTCTGTCAGAAAAAAAATCTTAGGGAGTCAGGGACAGTCAGAAATCAATCAGGGATAGTCAGAAATCAATCAAGCTTGTAATATATTGCCAGGGACAGTGAAGGGAAAGGCTAGGATTACAAAGAAGAATTGAGAGTGCAGAATAGTGACACAAAAGGAAGCTGACAGCTAGGGAGAGAGAAGACAGGAGATGGCTGGCTAGGCCTCCTAGCAGAACTGTAGCTGCTGCACTGCTGACCTCAAAAACAGCTACCTATAAGGAAATACATTTCCCTTCATTTTCATAGAAATGCTTTTTGTTTGTGAGGTTCAATTTAATTAATCAGCACATATATACATGATTACTTTAGTAAAACAAAAGGTATATCAGCAATCTACCTGAGTGTTAACATGAAATTGAGCGTCGAGCATCAATTGTCTGCTTCAATTTATTCAGCTTCCACACTGTTGCAATAATTTTTTTTTGGGCGGTTAAAATTTTATGAACCAGTATATATATATATATATATATATATATAAATTACTGCAGCAATCCACAACGTATAGCAGCAATCTACCTGTGAGTGCTAACTTGAAATTGAGCTTCTATCGTTTATTTCTATGAATTACATTATCACATGGTTGGAATTTAATTTTATTTTTTTTTTTTTTAATTATGTAGCACATATGCATGATTACTGCACCATAACACAGGGTAGGGCAGCAATCTACCTGTGTGTGTTAACGTGAAATTGAGCATCAAGCTTCAATCATCCGTTTATGTTTATTGAGTTTTCACAAGGTTGAAATTTTATTTTTTGGGACTTATTCAATTTTATTAAACCAGCATATAGATGATCAATACACCAGTTCACAGGCTAGGGTAACAATTTAATTGAGAGTGTTAACACGATATTAAGAATCAGGCCTCAATCGTCCATTTCCATATATTCAGTTGTTGGAAAGGAAAAAAATATTTATTGGGACTTGTTTAATTTAATTCCCAAGCATATGTAGGTGACTACTGCAGCAATACACAACGTATAGCAGCAATCTACCTAGGGTAACCATTTACCTGGGAATATTGATGCGATATTAAGGATCAGGCCTCAGGTGATTACTGCAGCAATACATAATATTTAGAAGCAATCTACCTGTGAGTGTTAAAATGAAATTGAGCGTTAAGCCTCAGGTGCTTATTTCCATGAACTCCATTTACACAGTTGCAATTTAATTTTTTTTTTTTTTTTGGGGGGGTTCAATTTAATTAAGCAGCATATATACATGATTACTGCAGCACAACACATGATATAGCAGCAATCTACCTGTGAGTGTTAACATAAAATTGAGTATCAAGCCTCAATCGTCCATTTCCGAGCATTCCATTTCCACGCGGTTGCAATTTATTTATTTATTAATTTTTTATTTTATTTTATTTTTATTTTTTTTGGGGGGGTCAATTAAATTAACCAGCATATACAGTACTCAAACTGATGAAATTTATGGAAAACCTAAAAAGTTCATGCTACTGTAAAATTATGAAATGAATTTATTAATCTCAAACTATTTATTGCAACAAAAGCCAACAACAACAGGGTGCTGGAGCCTGCACTTTCTCCAGACCCATCATATACCCCCACAAATGTCAATGTCTCAATAACTTGTCTTGTAGCCTTGAGCATCAGTTACAGCTTGATGTCTCACAAGTCGACTTATTGGTCATTTTCAGGTCATTGAGGTTTTGGGGTACAGAGTTACGGGCCTCTACACTGCGACTCAGCTGATCCTATAGGTTTTCAATGGGATTTACGTCTGGAGAAAGTGCAGGCTCTAGCAGCCATTCCCTAATGTTGCAATCTCAACGACTTGACTTATTGTAGTCCATGTATATGAAATTAGGCCTGTGTTGTTCATGCAGAGGCACAATGACTGGATTAATTATGTTATTTGAGTAGTATGGACTTGTTACTGTACCATTCACAAAGTGTATGGCAGTTCTGTATTAACTAGACACACCTGCCCACTCTGTAACACCACCACCACCAAAGGAAGAAGGTGATGGCAGCAGCAATAAAGAGCAGAGGTCACGTACCTCCCAAAGAACAGCCAGGGCAATGTCTGCTTCAGGATCTGCTGATGGCGCTGATGCTGTTGGTGGGTTAGGCCCAAAACGTGCCAGAGCTAAACCAAGCTCAGCAGCCTCTACCTCTTCTCTGCGAGAATCCCCCGTCTGGCATTTTTTCTCGACACTGCCAGAAGACAAAAGCATTGCCTTGTGCAAGATATGCAAGAGCAAAATAAACCACATAAAATGGTATCAATCCACTACATGGCCAAACAGAGGATGTTCCCTTCTTCTCCCAGTCCCCCTTACAGAAGCCAGGCCGCTTCCTTGAGCAGTATGGTCTCTTTCACATAGTCATCATGTCTTTGCACTTCTCCTGTTCAAAATCCACCTCCTTCTCCGCACTATCGTCAGCCATCAATAATGGAATGCGTGGCCAGGAAACAACTCTACGTGTCCATCAATCAGTGCACAAGTTTATTCCCACATGACCGAGTTGCTGGCGGTGCAGTTGCTGCTGTACCATTTAGTCGAATCTGCTGCTTTTAGGGAGCTAATAACGTGCGCTCAGCCTTGTTGAAAGATTCGTAGCTGGCAATATTTCTCCCAAAAAGCCATCCATGCTTTATAATCTCACGTGGCGGAAAATGTAGGGCACTTATGGCGATTCTCGCTGTGTGGCAAGGTTCACCCCACAGTAGACACCTGGAGTAGCTCTTATGGGCAGGGACAGTGCATGTCTTTCATGGCCCACTGGGTCAATGTTTGCTCTGGAAGCGGTAAGGCAGCACCCCGGCAATAAGACCAGGTCCTTTTCATCCCCCAACATTGTGTCAGCCTGGCTTCCACACCAGGCACTTATCAGCCTCCTCCATGAACAGTCTACCATCCCCAAGAGCAGCAGGGCACAGTGTCGCTCGCACTACCCCTCCTTCCTATTTCATGTGTCAGATCAAACATTGCCACGCTGTGTTGGATTTGATTGGCCTGGGAGGGAGTAGCTACACCATTGAGCAGTTTCTCAAGTACATCAAACAGTAAACATCCTGCTGGCTGTCACCCCGCAGACTCCAACTGGTCATGGTGGTCAGCGACAATGGGAGCCACAATGTAGCCACCCTGAACCAAGCAAAATAACACATGCTCCCTGCATGGCGCACGTCATCAACCTAATGGTGCAGCGCTTTCTAAATAAGTACACTGGGTTCCGCAAACTTGCTGGCAAAGTCCAGGAGACTGTCCAAGCACTGCAGCCATTCTTATGTGGCAAGGAACACTCTCCTGGACCTGCAGCAACAGAACTGCCTGCCACCACACTGCTTAATCCGTGACATGTCAACTCGCTAGAATTCAACATTGCACATGTTCAATCGTCTGTACAAGCATTAGAAAGCCACAAATGATTTTGTCATGCACCAGACAGTCTCAGCAGCAGGTAGAATGTGTAGCTTTGAGGTCAGGCAGTGGCAGCTCATCTGAGACTCCTGTCGGGTGCTGAATCTCTTCAAAGAGCCCAGCAGGGACAAGGTTGTCAGAGGGACAGCTGCAGCATGAATGACTTCATTCAACTCATATTTATCTTACAACAAATGCTGACGCCTTTACAGCAGGGGACTACAGTGGAAGAAGATCATCTGATGCATGTTGTTGTCCACCCTATAGTTGTTGGGACACACACAAAGGGAATCTGGAGACTTGGGGTTGGTGACACCCAAATGGACCAAGTTGTCCTCCGCCAGATTCAGGAGGATTTTCACACTCATCTGGCTGATTCCAAAGAATAGATCTAGCCTTGCTGGCGACACCCTATCTTTCCACTGTTGCTGTCTACTTACCATCACGTTCTGTATGGCTGTTGTTGTCTGCATTATGCCATTGCTGTAACCTGCCTACCATCATATTCTCTATGACAGCTGCTGCCACTTCCATCCTGCCAATAACTAATGGTACCTGCCTACCATAACGTTCTGTATGGCTTCTGCCGCCTCCACTGCCACTGCTGTCTGTTTACCATTACTTTTTGAAAGGCTGCTGCTGCCACCTCCATCATGCCAGTAATGCACCTTCCAACTGTTCTGAAAGCCGGCTGCTGCTGCCTCCATCATGCCAATGCTGTGACCTGACAACCATCTTGTTCTGTATGACTGCGGCTGCCGCCTCCACCATGCCAGCTCTGCCATCATGCCACCACATTCACCTGCCGAGCATCATCTACCATAAGGCTGCTGCTGCTTCCATCATGCTGCTGCCTTTCTGCCAACATGCACCATGTGGCTGCTGCTTCAGCTGCCACTACTTCAGCTGCTGCTGCTGTTTGCCATTGATCCCCTACTTACACCACCATTAACACAAAGCCTCTGCTGCCACTATTACTACTGTTGCTACTACTATCCATAGAAAAACAAAAAAGACCAAACGGGCCAAGAACTCATAACACCTAAGTCAAGGGTGTAAAGTGCAAAGTATTATTTGACGTTCAGCTGTGCAGTTACATGTTCTAAAGCCTTTTTTGGTGTGGAGAAGTGGGGAAAAAAGGGCTTATTAGCCGTTGTGTAGTGAGAAAATGATAGCCCTTTTTGGCTTGTATTAGTGGCCAAAAAATATATAATTTGCCGTTCAGCGGTGCAGTTATATGTTCTAAAGCCTTTTTTCTCATGTATTAGTGGCAAAAAAAAGTATTATTTGCTGTTCAGCCGTGCAGTTATATGTTCTAAAGCCTTTTTTGGTGTGTATAAGTGGGGACAAAAAGGGCTCATTAGCCATTGTGTGGTGCAGTGAGAAAATTACAGCCTATTTTGGCATGTAGTAGTGCCAAAAAAAAGTATTATTTGTCGTTCAGCGGTGCAGTTATATGGTGTAAAGCCTTTTTTGGTGTGTATTAGTGGGGAAAAAGAGGTTATTAGCTGTTCTGTGGTGGAGTGAGAAAATTATAGCCCTTTTTGGCGTGTGGTAGTGGCAAAAGAAGGGCTCATTAGCTGTTGTGTGGTAAGGTGAGAAAATAACATCCCTTTTTGGCATGTATTAGTGGCAAAAAAAAGTATTATTTGCTGTTCAGCTGTGCAGTTATGTGTTTTAAAGCCTCTTTGGTGTGTATTAGTGGGGGAAGAAAGGGCTTATTAGCCGTTGTATGGTGAAGTGAGAAGATTACAGCCCTTTTTGGTGTGTATTAGCGTAAAAAAGCTATTATTTGCCGTTCAGCGGTGCAGTTATATGTTCTAAAGCCTTTTTTGTCATGTATTAGTGGCGGAAAAAAAGTATTATTTTCCTTTCAGCGGTGCAGTTATATGTTCAGAAGCCGTTTTTGGCGTGTATTAGTGGCAAAAAAGTATTATTTGCCGTTCAGTGGTGCAGTTATATATTCTAAAGTCTTTTTTGTATTAGGGGGAAAAAAAAGTGTATTTTTGTCCTACTGTTAATTCTCTTTCCTTTAGTCCAAAGCAGCAGCACCAATGGGGATTTCTGATCCTTCTGAAAGACAGGACAGGAGCTATCAATTAATCTGATTAACCTTTTGGTCCTAATAAGAACCCCTAGTGCAATATTGCCCATTGTGTATTTATAACAACTAAGAGAAAGAATTATGCTTCAAGGTCTGTTTTCAAGCAAAACAATTTTATTGGGAGGGAAATATGTGCTGCTGCTTTGAACTAAAGAAAAGAAAATTTACGTTATGTCAAAATTACACTTTCCTTGTCGGCCTACAGCAGCAACAGCATCAATGGGGGTTTAGCAATTAATCCTCTCTGGGGAGGGTATTTCATATCACGGACTGTATTACCACTCTGCCGAAGGCCGCCTCCCCTGCCTCGTGCATGTCAAGTGTATAGTGCTGTACAAATGTGTTGGATGAGTTCCTGGGTGTTTTTTTGCAGATGTGGTCTATTAAGTGGTCCATAAAGTGGACATAGCCCTGGTTGAATGTGCCATTATGGTTCTTGGAACTTCCAGACCCCTCTGCTCATAAAAGTAGGTAATCGCCTTTCTTTTCCATCTGTACAAAGTAGCCCTTGTTAATTTTCTTCCTTTGGATTTTCGAGAATGGGATAGAAACAGATGGTCTGTTTTCCTGAACCATTTTGTGCGTTCAATATATATCTTTAAAGCTCTGCCCACATCTAAAGAATGGAGTTTCTTCTCTTCCTCAGAGGATGGGTCTGGGTAGAAGACCGGTAGCTCAATCTGTTGATTTAAATTAGTGAATAAAGACACCTTGGGCTGAAAATAGGGCAATGTTCTCAGTACTACTTTGTCTTTTAGGAAAATTATATATAGTTCAATGCATGATAAAGCCTGTATCTCACTGATGCGTAGTGAAGTAATAGCCACTAGTGTTGATCACAAATTTTCCAATTTGCGAATTTTAATCACGAATTTTGGCACTTCGAGAATTCACGAATATTTAGAATATCGCGAAATATATTCGCAATCGCGAATATTCGTTTTTTTAAAATACCAGTTTATGTGAATTTTTATGCGAATTTTATGTGAATTTTTTATATGCAAATTTTCACAATCAAGAAAATAATGTCATTGGTTTCTTGATTGCGAAAATTCGCATATAAAAATGTGCATAAAATTTGCATAAAAATTCGCATAAACTGGTATTTAAAAGATACCTTTTAAGTACCAGGTTATGCAAATTTTTATGCGAATTTTTATATGCAAATTTTCGCAATCAAGAAAATAATGACTGGAGATCACGAATTTGCGAATTTTTGAATATATGGCGAATATTTGCCCCAATATTCGCGAAATATCGCAAATTCGAATATATCCCCTGCCACTCATCACTTATAGCCACCAAGAATCAGACCTTGAGAGAATGAAATCTGATGTTCGCATGCTCTAATGGCTCAAAAGGGTGATTGCACAGCTGGTCTAATACAATTGAAATGTCCCATTTCGGAACCGGTTCTATTACCTGTGGTCTGATCTTTAGAATCGCCTTTACAAATCTTTGCACCAGAGGCTCATGTGCCAATTTTTTATCCAGTATAGCTGAAAAGGCTGAGATTTGAACTTTTATCATTCCAGGTTTTAGGCCTTTATCAAAGCCCTGCTGAAGAAAATTCAAAATATCTTGAATTGAGTGGTGGTCTGCAGATACATGATTTTTATTACACCATGTGACAAAAACTTTTTTAACCCTAAGGTACACCTTATTTGTAGTCTGCGTTCTCGACTGTAAAGACCTTCTTTGTTTAAAATCGAGCAGTCAACCTCCAGGCTGTCAATTGTAGCTGGCTTAGATGTGGACAACATCTGTTGCTCTGGGTCACCAGATGTGGAATTTCTGGGAGTTTCCAGAATGTGTTGCGGCTCATCTTCATCAGAGACTTGAACCATGTCTTTCCCCCTGACATGTGCCGCTGTAATTTATGGTACATTGGATTCCACCCATGAAAAAATCCATCCTACCTCTTTGAGGAGAGTTAAGGATTTGGTACCTCCCTGGCGGTCGATGTACGAGACTGTGGTGACTGCTTGCCCCAGAAGAGAGGAGTGAAACTGACGGAGCGCATTGTATACAGCCATAATCTCTCTGAGGTTGGAGGTTGGAGGGTAGAGAGCATTCTGCCAATGACCACTTGCCCTTCGCCATCTGGGCACCCTATCCTGAAACCGAGGCGTCTGTCGTTATCTTGGCCCATGACGGAAGAGCATAGGATCTGCTATTCTTTAGTGCCAGCACCAACTGCAAGGATTCTCTTGTCTCTTGTCCATAGAATTGAGGTTTCGATTGCATTTCTGCAGCAGGTCCCACTGCAGAGGTCTCATATGCCATTTCACCCATGGTACCTCTTGAGTGTCGGCTGTCATGAGACCTAAGGTCTTCATCATTTGGCGAAGTACCACTGGCCTTGCATGTCTCAAGACCTGTTTGGTTTGTAATAGTACATTCACTCTCTGTGAAGGAAGAGATACAGTCATTGTTCTCGTGTCTAGGATAAAGCCTAGAAACAGTTTTTGTTGAGCTTGCTTTACGTTGGATTTTTGCCATTTTATGATCCATCCCAATGACTGTAGTCTCTGGAAAACAATCTGCAGATGGATATTGAGATTTTCTTCGCTGTCTGCCTTCACCAGCCAGTCGTCCAAATATGGGATTATAGACAAACCCAGTTCTCTTTCACCCGCTGCTACCGCTGCGACCACCTTTGTGAACGTGAACGGGACAGATGAGATTCCAAAGGGCAGTGACGTGAACTGAAGATGATTGAGTCCCCCTTTTATAAGCATTGCTATCCGTAGAAATTTCCTATGTTTCTTGTATATAGGGATATGCAGATACGCATCTTTTAAGTCAATTGTGGCAAGTTACTCTCCAGACTCTAATATGTTTAGTGCAGACTGTACGAAACCTCTTTTTTTTATGTATCGATTTAAGAATCTTATATCTATATTAGTTCTCCACCTCATCTGAGGTTTTGGAACTGAAAATAATCTGGAGTAAACCTCTTGTTTTATCTCTGAATGAGGAACGAATTCTAGTACATTCATATGAATGAACTCTATTACTGCCTGCTCTAATAGGAGCTGTCTTTGTGTAGCCAATCTTGGTGTTATAATGTACCTGTCTGGGGGATGAGCGATAAGCTCTATCCGATAGCCACATCTTATTATGTCTAGAACCCACAGGTCTTTTACCACTTCTCCCCACTGTGGGTAGAAAATCTGTAGTCTTCCCCCAACAGGTATACCTCTGGAGTCAGAACTGGCTGTTGGATGGGATTCCTTTTCCACACCCTCTTGTTTGATGGGTTCGCCTTCTCTGCAAACCTCCACCTCTTGCTACAGACGGTTCTCCTTTATCTGATCTTCACCGATCTGTTCTGTTAGATAAACAAAAGGAAGAAGACCATTTCCGCCTGTTAGGATAAGGGAAAGATTTTCCTTTTCTTGGCTGAGAGATTATCCATCAGGGAATCTAATTTAGAACCAAACAGCCTGTTAGGGCGGAATTCCATAGAGCACAAGCTATTTTTGTAGTGAACATCAGCCCCCCACGGTTTAATCCATAACGACCTTCTTGCCATTGTTGATAGAGACATAGATCTCGCAGCAAATCTAGCCTGTTGTATTCACATATCACAGATAAAATCTGAAGGTAATCTTCTTAAAGGAAAAAAGAATATCATCCCTTGGTACTCTTTTATATATTTCCTCCTCCATCTGGAGAAGCCAGGATTTGAGATTTTTTTCAACAGTATAGGAAGAGATCGCTGACTTTGCTTAAGATGAAGCCGTGACATAAACCCCTGCAAAAAGCATTATCTATTTTCTGGTCCATTGGGTCCGAAAAAGTAGAAGCCATCCTCACTCGGCACTAATGGCAAAACTCCCATGGAAAATTACGTAGTTGACGCAGAGTGTGGTAAGTTGAATTCGCAATGCGTTTAATAAAACCTGCATTAATCGCATTGCGAATTCAACTTAGAGCTGGGTTCCTAATGGTTGTATTGCTAGAATATAACGAAGATTGAGAATATAGCGCTATATTCTCAATCTTCGATATATTCTAGCAATACAACCATTAGGAACCCAGCTCTAAGTTGAATTCGCAATGCGATTAATATAACCTGTATTAATCGCATTGCGATTACAACTTAGATCTGAGTTCCTAATGGTTGTATTGCTAGAATATAACGAAGATTGAGAATATAGCACTATATTCTCAATCTTCGTTATATATTTTTAGCAATACAACCATTAGGAACCCAGCTCTAAGTTGAATTCGAAATGCGATTAATATAGCCTGCATTAATCGCATTGCGAATTTAACTTAGAGCTGGGTTCCTAATGGTTGTATTGCTAGAATATATAACGAAGATTGAATTCTCAATCTTCGTTATATTCTAGCAATACAATCATTAGGAACTCAGCTCTAAGTTGTAATCGCAATGCGAATAATACTTACAATTATTAATCGATTTGCGAATCCATTTGATGCCTCTATTTGATTGTATATGATGGTTGACTATGACTACCACCAACATTCTGCTGCCTCCGAGGCAAAATATCTGAACCCCCTAGGGGCCATTTGGTCGTTTTTGATAGAAAACGCATCAAAAACGCATCAAAAATGCATATGCATTTTTTATCATTTTTTTATTTATTTTTTAATTTTTTTGTGTATTTTGCCACATTTGGTTGCATATTCACATTTGGTATAGGCAAATATGGTAGTCTAGAATTCAGTGTTTCCCAACCAGTGTGCCTCCACAGCTTTTGCAAAACTACAACTCCCAGCATGCCCGGACAGCCTTTGGCCTTTGTCTAGATCATTACTCTGCCCAAATCTATATTCAGCTACATGGTTTAGAAAATATGCTGTCAAACAATGATCCTTGGTTTTGGTATAGACACATGATCTAGACTACCATATGTGCCTATACCAAATGTAAATATGCAACCAAATGTGGCTCAATACACAAAAAAAATTATGAAAAAATTATAAAAACGCAGATGCGTTTTTGATGCGTTTTCTATCAAAAATGCCCAAATGGCCCCTGGGGGGTTCAGATATCTTGCTTTGGAGACAGCAAAACGTTGGTGGTAGTCATAGTCAACTGTGACATACAATCAAATAGAGGCATCAAATGGATTCGCAAAGCGATTAATAATTGTAAGTATTATTCGCATTGCGATTACAACTTAGAGCTGAGTTCCTAATGGTTGTATTGCTAGAATATAACGTATATTCTAGCAATACAAAAACCATTAGGAACTCAGCTCTAAGTTGAATTTGCAGGTTATATAATTCGCAATGCGATTAAAACTTAGATCTGAGTTCCTAATGGTTGTTGTTTTGCTAGAATATAACGAAGATTGAGAATATAGTGCTATATTCGTTATCTTCGTTATATTCTAGCAATACAACCATTAGGAACTCAGATCTAAGTTGTAATCGCAATGCGAATAATACAGGTTACATTGATCGCATTGCGATTTACAATTACTAACACTGCAGCTTCAGAAGCAATCTAAGATGGATGCTGTCCTTGCGTTTAGATAGGAGGTGGGAGGGTCTTGGAGGGAGGGTATGCTGATTGGCTGGAATGTGTCTGCTGACTGTGAGGTACAGGGTCAAAGTTTGCTCAATGATAAAGTATAGGGGCGAACGCAAACATTATAAAAATATAATATCCAAGGTTGGATCTTCTCAACCTCTTAGGGACACATGACATACCGGTACGCCATAATGCTCTGGTACTTAAGGACACATGGCGTATCGGTTCGTCATGTATATTTTCAATCACCTCCGAACGGTGCGTGGTGATCGGAACAGAGTGCCTGCTGAAATCACTCTGTGACAATGCCGAGGGGGTCCTGTGAAAAAAAAAAAAACATTTATCACTGAATAAAAATTAAAAAAGTAAAATACACTACATATGTTTGATATCACCACGTCCGTAATTACCTGATATATGAAATGGTCATGTTACTTTCCCTGCAATGTGAAAACCAGAAAAAAAATAAAAATAAAAAAATATGATGAAATTGAAATTTTGCCCACCTTACATCCCCAAAAACGTAATTAAGGTGATCAAAAAAATTGTATGTATGCCAAATGGTCCCAATCAAATCAGCACCTCATCCTGCAAAAAATCAGCCCCTACATGAGACAATCGCCCAAAAAGTAAAAAAAAAATGGCTCTCAGACTATGGAGACACTAAAACATATTTTTTCCCCCTAAAACGCTGTTATTGTGTTAAATTAAAATAAATGTAAAAAATGAATGCATATTATGTATCGCCGCGTCCGTAAAAACCTGCTCTATAAAAATTATAACATGACCTAACTCCTCAGGTAAATACTGTAAAAAAATAAAAAATGAGAACAGTGTAAAAAAAAAAACATTTTTGTCACCTCACACCACAAACAGTCTAATAGCAAGCGATCAAAAAGTTATATGCACTCCAAAATAGTGCCAATCAAACCATCATCTCATTACGCACAAAATGAGCCCCTATATACATTAGGACAATCGCCTAAAAATATTTAAAATATGGCTCTCAGACTATGAAGACATTAAAACATGTATTTTTTTTCGTTGTTTCAAAAATGATATTATTGTGTAAAACTTAAATAAATAAAAATGTATACATGTTATGTATCGACGCATCCGTAAAAACCTGCTCTATAAAAGCAACACATGAACTAACCCCTCAGGGGAACACAGCAAAAAAAATGATATAAATACAGTATCAAAAGCCATTTTTGTCACCTTACATCACAAAAAGTGTAATCGCAAGCTACCAAAATGTCATATGCACTCCAAGATAGTGTCAAGCATACTGACATCTTATTCCACAAAAAATGATCCCCTACATAAGACAGTCGCCCCCAAAAAATATGGCTTTCAGAATGTGGAGACACTAAAAAATCTTTTTTTTCAAAAATGCTTTATTATGTAAAACTGAACAAAAACCCTCAAAAAGTAGCCATAATTGGTATTGTTGTGTCCGTAACAAGCTGCTCTATTGAAATAGTGCGCGATCTAACCGGTCAGATCAACAATGTAAATAACAAAAAATAAAAACGGTCCCAAAACAGCTATTTTTTTTGCTAATTTTCCATTTTAGTCCATTTTTCCAGTAACAAAGCGAGGGTTAACAGCCAAACCAAACTAATATTTATTGCCCTGATTCTGTAGTTTGAACAAACACCCCATATGTGGTCATAAACTGCTGTATAGCCAAACGGTAGGGCACAGAAGGAAGGGAACGCCATATGGTTTTTGGAAAGCAGATTTTGCTGGACTGGCTTTTTGACACCATGTCCCATCTGTAGCCCCCCTGATGCACCCCTAGAGTAGAAACTCCAAAAAAGTGACTCCATCTAAGAAACTACACCCCTCAAAGTATTCAGAACTGATTTTACAAACTTCAATGCAATTTCAGAATTTCTATTAGGTGGAGCCCCTAAAGGGTTAACAAAGTTTGTAAAATCAGTTTTGAATAACTTGAGAGGTGTTCTTTCTTAAATGGGGTCACTTTTATGGAGTTTCTACTGGAGGGGTGCATCGGTTGGCTTCAAATAAAACATGGTGTAAATAAACCAGTCCAGCAAAATCGGCCTTCCAAAAACCAGATGGCGCTCCTTTCATTCTGTGCCCTGCAGTGTGCCCGTACAGTCGGTTACACTGACATATTGGGTGTTTATATAAACTACAGAATCAGGGCAATAAATACTGTTTTTTGTTTGGCTGTTAACCCATGCTTTGTTACTTGAAAAAATGGATTAAAATGGAAAATCTGCCAAAAAAAATCGAAATCTCCATTTGCCATAAACTCTTGTGGAACACCTAAAGAGTTAACAAAGTTTGTAAAATCAGTTTAGAATACCTTGATGTTACGACCCGTGGTGTAGTCGTGACTTGGTGTCGTGGCATGCTGTTGCCAGCGGTTATGTTCTGGTTGCCGCAGTTGTGGCCTGATACCTGGACGCCCCACGTGCGGTTCCCGCTGGCAACATGTGTGTCACGACCCGTGGTTTCGGTCGTGACTCTGTTGTGTCGCATGCAGTTGCCTGTGGCGAGGTTTGCCACATGTGAGTGCTGTTACGTGGTAGCCTCACGTGCGGGTGCCGCTGGCAACATGGTTGGTTTATGCATGCGTGTATGGTTTCCCCTTTGTGTTGTTGGTAGCGTAGCAGCCTGAGTTTGGTGCTGGGCGACTCCCTGTCAACGCTTGCAGTTGCCTTCGTCAACGTGTTTGTATGTGTGCACTTCTCCCGTTTGGTGTGCATGGGTTTAAGGTGTGTGTGCTAGGTGTGGTGGGTGTGACCTTAGGCCTCCTTATATGTTCGTGTGGTGGAGTCTGAGGTCAGTTCTGTTTTGTTTGTCAGTCTGTTTAGGAGCCTTGCTCCCTGGCTGAATGTTGTCTGTGTGAGCCACCCTTAATTGTTATATTGTTTCCCTTGCTCTGTCTATGTGTCCCCTCCTGTGTGCTTCTGTTTGCCCTTTCCCTCCTGGTGTATGTTGTTATGGTGTGGGAATTGTTATATTGTTTCCCTTGCTCTGTCTGTGTGTCCCCTCCTGCGTGCTTCTGTTTGCCCTTCCCCACCTGGTGTATGTTGTTATGGTGTGAGTTTTGTTTAGAGGTTTGTGTAGTGGTGTGTCTCCCCTGGAAGGGGGTTGCTTTCCCAGAGGGGTTTAAGCGAAATCTAGAGTGTGTGCTGCCCTGCCTGAAGGCCCCATGCTTCTGGTGTCCACGTGGGGGTCCAGGTAGTTCTGGCCTCGGTGGTCTTCTTGGCTGCGGCAGGTAAGTGTGGGTATTCTGGATGGTTTGTTTCCCCTGTTCACGTACCTGCCGTGCAGGTTTGCACATAGTCTGGTCTCTGGCTGCTACTGGGCCTCTGGAGACGCCTGCTCATCTGTGGTCTAAGATGAGCGGGTGGTCTCTGCCCTTTCAACATCCTTAGGGTGATGCAGGGATGCCAGGGCTCGAGGTTCCTGTATTATGGGCCCTCCTACCTTCTGGGTCGGCTCATACCGTTAGGAGACCAGGGCAGTATAGGAACACATTAGGAGGTGACCTGTTCCCTGCATTCCGGCGTAGCAGCTACAGACATTGCACGGTGGGGGTTTCTCCCACTCCCCACCGTAACACTTGGTGGGTAGTTTCTAGAATGGGGTCATTTTTGATTGTTTTCTATTATGTAAGCCTCACAAAGTGACTTCAGACCTGAACTGGTCCTTAAAAAGTGGGTTTTTGAAAATTTCTGAAAAATTTCAATCTTTGCTTCTAAACTTCTAAGTCTTGTAACGTCCCCAAAAAATAAAATGGCATTCCCAAAATGATCCAAACATGAAGTAGACATATGCAGAATGTAAAGTAATAACTATTTTCGGAGGTATTACTATGTATTATAGAAGCAGAGAAATTGAAACTTGGAAATATGCTAATTTTTTAAATTTTGGGGTAAATTTGGTATTTTTTTTATAAATCAAAATGAATTATTTTGACTCCATTTTACCAGTGTCATGAAGTACAATATGTGGCGAAAAAACATTCTCAGAATGGCTTTGATAAGTAAAAGTGTTTTAAAGTTATTCACACATAAAGTGACACTGGTCAGATTAGGAAAAAAATGGCCTGGTCCATAAGGTAAAAATGAGCCCAGTCCTTGAGGGGTTAAGGACCCAGCAAGCTACCAGCCGTTGTGTGGTGAAGTGAGAAAATTACAGTCCTCTTTGGCATGTATTAGTGGAAAAAAACGTATTATTTGCCGTTTAGCGGTGCAGTTATATGTTCTAAAGCTTTTTTGGCTGTTCAGCGGTGCAGTTATATGTTCTAAAGCTTTTTTGGCTTGTATTAGTGGCAGAAAAAGTATTTGTCGTTGTATAGTGAAGTGAGAAAATTAAAGCCCTTATTGGTACAGTATGTATTAGTGGCAAAAAAAAGTATTTGCTGTTCAGCGGTGCAGTTATATGTTCTAAAGCCTTTTTTGGCGTGTATTAGTGGGAAAAAAATTGCTTATTAGCTGTTATGTGGTAAAGTTAGAAAATTACAGCCCTTTTTGCAGTGTATTAATGGCAAAAAATATATATTATTTGCCGTTCAGCGGTGCAGCTTTTTTGGCATTTATTAGTGGCAAAATAAATGTATTATTTGCCGTTGTGTGGTGAAGTGACAAAACTACAGCCTTTTTTGGGGTGTATTAATTTCCTTTTTATTTACTTATTTCATCTAACAGTATGTCAGACAGAGAAGTGACAGGCCATGCACAGGAGAGGGCCAAAGGCCTAAATGTTTCTGGCACAGGCCGCAGTAGAGTAATGGGGCGTGGCAGCAGGGGTCACTTCCAGAGGCCTGAGATCTCAGTGTCAGCTAGCGGTCGTGCCTTGACCAGCAACCCAGCGGTTCATGAATGGTTGACTCGCTCATCCCCTTCGTCCCAAGTGACATCAGACACCCCCAACCAAGATTCAGTGGGTTTGTCAGACACAACCCTTAGTTGGCATGGCCAGGGAGCACGCCCTGTACCCTCACCTGTCCTCAACCTGCCTCTGTACTTTTCTGTTCCCTCAGTAAGATAAGTATTATATGCTGGGGGCTCAGTTCCACTATACAGTGAGCACGAGCTACTAGAGGACAGTCAGCAGCTACTGCCCAGCCAAGACCTGGAGGAGACATCCCCCGCTTCCTCGGGTAGGCAGGCAAGTAGTGATGAGGAGAGTGGCGTGGGAGCTGATGTTTCGAGCAGTTAGGCTCCTGGCTCAGAGTCCGTTGAGGAGGACATCAGTGATATGCAGACAGTACTTGAAGATGGAGCCTATCACAATCGAGAGTTGGGTGACGTGACAAAAGGGGTTTCATGATCATTGGGTAAAGAGGGTGGCAGCTTGCGCATGAGGCAGCGGTGGAGACCTCAAGTCGGCAGCATGGCCGGGAATCAGCAGGGTGGCAGCAGTGGGAGTTCAGGAGCCAAACGTGCCCGGGGTAGGCCACCTGCTTCGAAATAGACTACCTGCCTGAAAAGTAGTGGTGCAGGGGTTCACGGAGGCAAAGAGAGTAGAAGTAAGTCAGTGTATAGTGTTGGGGGTAAAATCACCTACTTGGCGTTGTGGCAGTTTTTTGTTTAGCTGCCGGAGAATTAAACATATGCAGCGTCACCATAAAGTTGCCTGGGGGAAACTGTGGCTCCAATATGGTGGGCCAGCGTGCCGCAGAAACTGCATCACCCAGTGGCACGCACCCAATTTCAGGCAGGGCCTGAAATTGGCACCTACCAGTCCTGATGCTCCTGCTCCTCGCCCTCCTACTCCTCGTCAGCCATTCCGTCAGCAATCTATCACCGAAGCGAGACAACAGTATGCGTGCACTCATGCAATGGCGCAGAAGCTGAATGTGCTCCTGGCCAAGTTTCTGGTGCTGTAGTCCATCCCTTTCCAAGTGGTGGAGTCTGCATCTTTCAGAGAACTGATGGCTTGTGCCGATCCGAGGTGGAGAGTACAAAGCCGTCATTTCTTTGCCAAAAAGGCAGTACCAGCTCTGCACAAATATGTACAACAGAAGGTGGGACTTTGAGCCGGTTGGTGTCTGCCAAAGTGTATGACAGCACCTACGTGTGGAGCTGTAACTATGGTCAAGGACAATATATGTCCTTTATGGCCCACTGGGTAAATGTGGTTCCTGACCAGCTAAACCAGCAACTTGGCCAGGTGATGCCGCTTCCACCTACAAGTTCTCACACCGTTGGTCCTTCAACAATGTCCGCCTCTGCCTCCTCATCCACGACCGTGTCCTCAAGCTCCACTGCAGGGACAATTTACAGTGCTCCTATAGCCTACCACGCTGTGTTACGCTGTTCTACAACTCATTTGCCTGGGGGAATGGAGTCACACAAGGGAGGAACTGCTCCGGCAACCTCATCAAGATATTGAATCCTTGCTTTCTCCACGACAACTCAAAATCGGAACCATGGTGGCCGACAACGGGAAGAACATGATGTCAGCACAGCGTTAAGGAGTGCTGAGCTATGCGCCTCAGTCTAGTTGTCAAGCAATTTCTGAAGTCTTCCACCCATCTGCAAGATATCCTAAAAATGGGCAGCAAACTTGGCATGCACTTCAGCCACACTATGGCACCTTTCCACTCTGTGGTCTCATTCTGCTGCCAACTCACAACTCTGTCTCTGGGCCACTCGGTGGTCTCCTCATGCTGCTGCCACCTCCACACTGTAATTGTGCCACTCTGCGGTCTCCTCATGCTTCTGCTGCTGCTCCCACCTCCACACTATGTCACATTGCCAGGCTGTGGCCTCCTCATGCTGCTGCAGACTCAACACTATGTCACTGGGCCACTCTCTGGCTTCCTCATGCTACTACCACCTAAACACTATGTAAATGGGCCACTCTGTGATATCCTCATGCTGTTTCTGCCAGCTCCGCACTATGTCACTGGGCCACTCTGTGGTCTCCTCATGCTGCTGCTACCTCAACACTATATTGGGCCACTCTGTGGACTTCTAAAGCTGTTCTCCCACCCTCCCCACTCCATGACTGGGCCTCTACTTTGTCTTTTTGGCCTGGTTGACATCATCACTTATTTGACCCTTCCTTTTATCTGTCAGAAGGAAGGAAAAACAAGACACACAACGGATCTTATTTGTGTATCAGCTGTAGGGACTGTATGGTTCCATCAGAATTGGCTCATGATTTGGTAGCTAAAAGCAGGAGTGGGTACAAAACACAGAAGACATTCAAATATTTCATTCACGTGTCATCTCTGTTTTGGATCCACTCCTGTTTTTTTTTGCTTTAGCAATACTGATGGATTATTGACCAAATTCTGACTAAGTGAACGCTGATGCTCAACAGACAGAATTTGTTTTTTGGGTTGTTATTGTTCTGACGGATAAGAAGAAGGGCAAAATAATCAGTGATGTCAACACAAACTTACTGCTGGCACCCTCTCAACTCAAGGGAGGTTCTACATCTATGTGGAATCAGCTGACGACAGTGTAAAAGGAGTGCGCTCTATCACGCTACAGTAGGATCTTGGGCCTCTGCATGGTTCTTTATACCTGGCTCTAACATCAACCTCTAAGGCTGAGTTCACACTTTAGTTATTTGGTCAGTTTTGGCCCCGTAACTGCCCAAATAGCTGTGCAGCGATTCTAAGCCTGTCATGTGCATGTCATACTGACTCACAGTACTGTTTTACTACCAGAGCAGGCTCCCTATGCATGTTACTGCAAGGCACAGTGTTCTTCACCACTATACAGGCTCTCTGCAGCCAGTAAATGAACATTTTTTAACGCGGTTCGCCGTGAAAAAATCCGAATCAAATTTTTTTTTAATTCGCTCATCTCTACACATGTAAGAACAGGTGGCAGAAAAAGCATCCTCCAGAGATCACTTAATTTACAAATTAGTTGTATGTATTATACTGTATGGCCTGGACTACATCCACTGGGATAGTACACTGTAAACAACTTAGCTACAAATAGTGCCAGGAATAAATAGTAATAACTGTCCAGACCAGAGTATAAAAAACTAATGCCAATATTCAAACTCACCAATTTACAATTGTGGTCAATGGTGGACTCGACCCAAACACCCGTTTCGGCATACCTTCGTCTGGGGGTATACATTTTTTATACTCTGGTCTGGACACAGTTATTACTATCTATTCCTGGCACTATTTGTAGCTATGTTCTTTACAGGGTACTATGTTAGTGGATGTAGTCCAGATCATACATTATAACATGTCCACCTTTCCATACTCACCCCCATTTGTAAATTATGTGATCTCTGGAGGATGCTTTTTCTGCCACCTGTCCTTGCATCAGGTGCTTTTTTAAATTTGTATACACAATAAAACTTTATTATATTTTATGAATACTGTTTTGGGCTTGTTTCTTTTTTGTAGCTTACTACCCATAGACAGTCTTGCATGTTCCATGCTATATTAGTCCTGCTGCTGCCACTATTGTGGCCACATGCCACTATATCCGTACCGTACCCTTTCCACATCCGTGCTGCAATGCTGCTGATCCAAATTAAATGGAGAATTTTTTTCCGTTGACAATTGTGATGAGCGAGCACTAAAGTGTTCGGGTGTTCAGGTACTCGGTCCGAACACATAGCGATATTCGTGCACTCGGCCGAGCACCCGAGTATAATGGAAGTCAATGGGAGACAACCAGGCAACCCCTGCTCGGATGGGGGCGGAGGGGAGGGTGCCTGGTTCATTGGAAAAGGTCAGAAAGTGACAGAAACGCCACTGAAATGGATCTGGAACAGCATGGGGACCATGTCTGGGTGCATCTTGGACTCCAATGTTGCTGCTGGGAACCATATTGTCCCAGTTGTCCACCACTTTTACATAGTGACAAAATCGCGCCCATAATCCCGCCCCCTCAAAAAAAAGACATTTTTTTTAAAAGTAAAATTGTTAGGAAACATTCTTTACTGTATATTCAATTGTATATACAGTGCAAATGCTGCCAAAAATTACAAGTAAGAAGCACTCCGATACAGCCTGTATATCACATAAAGGAGGGCCTCATTCACATGGTGCTACAATTGTTCAGGTACACTGCTGCACTCATAAAGCCTCATAAATTGGAGGGGGGATGTGATGCCTATTGAAGATATAAGAATAGGGGGATGAGTATGTAATGATGAATTGTGAAAAAATACTAATAATTGGATCATGAATCAATTGGGGAATGGGTATGTGATGAAGAGGTTGTGATGATAGATTATGACTATGTAAATAATAAATGAATAGATAATTGATATAAATAAGATAAATAATGTATCATTCCCCACCTCACAACAAGCCATTCATAATCAGCATTAACAGTTCCACCACAATACTTGCCACTCATCCAATTAGCATCACCAACCCAACACTGCAGTCAACACCACATTTACTTTACCTTCAATACCAGGTCCACAAACACACAATGATCACACTAACATCACACACCAATTCATTATCACTAACATCATACATTAATACCTCATCAGTAATATCCAGTCTTATTTATATTAGAACTGTTATATTATTCACTCATACATCATACACCAATATCACATTATTTATCTTATTTATATCAATTATCTATTCATTTATTATTTACATAGTCATAATCTATCATCACAACCTCTTCATCACATACCCATTCCCCAATTGATTCATGATCCAATTATTAGTATTTTTTCACAATTCATCATTACATACTCATCCCCCTATTCTTATCTCTTCAATAGGCATCACATCCCCCCTCCAATTTACCCCAGCAGTCGGCCGGTCGGGTCACTGTCTCTCCACCGAGAGACATCCTAAGCTACCATTACACGGGCCGGCCGGAGCGTCAGCAATGACGTCACCAGCCCGACCTCTCTCCTCCTACTTCTAGCAGCGCGCGCTCGGGCTCCCTCAGAGCCGCGCTGCTGGCGTGCCCACGTGCATACCAGCGTTCCCAGATCTTCCGCAGCCAAGGTAACTATCACCAATACATACTTTTCAGTGTTCCTTCCATTCAGAGCAACATCAATACTTCATCTAACTAGAGGATGCTTCAGGTTTGATGTTAAGAAACACCCTTTGTCTATAGCTAATTCTAAGGACCGTTAAGATAAGAATTCACTATAGGGGCCATATAGTCTCCTTAATTTGTTACAATGGAATACTTCAATTTAAAGGTTATCTACATTATATTATCCTAACCCAGCCGTTTGTATATGAAATTCCATTTATTTTTGCCCTCAGAGGGATAACCATGATACACACCCCATGGTCTAGCAGCACGACGTTTAAGGTAATTCCATTATGTATCATAATTCAACACGAGTGCTACTAACGATGTTATTAATGAAATTTGTATGGTTCCAATGGTATTGGCCATATTGCTATGGTTTTATCGCTATTGGCTATAACGCCTGTTTTTTTGTCTTCATGATTTTTAATTAAGAGTGATGTCCTTTTACCAAGCTGGATTTTACGTTATCTATCATATTGTTTTATGGTTTATGGGTCTATCCTCCTTGGATTGGATCCATCTACTATACTATAGTATAGATGTCGTAAACCAATGAATTTTTTCTATTTATTATTATTATTATTATTTTTATCACTATTATATATTTTTTTATATATTATTTATGTACGAACATTTCTATCTATGTTCCACTTTCTAGACTTGAAAAAGGGGTACGTAAGCCCCGAAACGCGTTGTCAATAAAAAACTTTTAAAAAAAGATTACCCTTGCTTGAGGTTGTCTAAGTGCGCCCTTGGTACCCCATTGGAAGTGCGGATTTACTGCACATCCGTTTCCTTTGAATCTCTCCGATTAGGTGGAAATCCTGGAGGTGTAACCAGACATTTATAGTACATACTGTTTGTGCAATAAGCCATAAATTACCGTATTTAAGTTGTGAATACCCCTTTAAATGTTATTTTCGGCCCTTGTCGTTGGTTCAGTCTGACGATGTGGCCCCAAACCAGAAAACGTTGTGCACCCCTGATATAAAGCATTGGAGGTGAGGGACTGAAGCCTAGCAAACCCCATAAAACATTGCAGTAATGGCCAATAGGTGAGCAGACCATATAACGCATTGGAGGTGAGGGACTGAAGGTTAGCGAACCCCATAAAACATTGCTGTGATGGCCTACAGGTGAGCAGACCTTATAAAGCATTGGAGGTGAGGACCTGAAGCCGAGTGAACCCTACAAAACATTGTAGTGAAGGCATATTTATTCTGTATGGAATAGGAGGCGGATGAGAAAACAAGATTCAAACATATACCCTATTGTATATAGGGCTATAGTGATGGGCTACTTGTATGCAGATGGTATAAAGCATTGGAGGTGAGGGCCTGAGGCAGAGCGAATGCCACAAAACATTGTAATGAGGGCATATGTATTCTATATGGAAAGAGGAAGCAGAGGAGGAGGCAGATGAGAAAACAAGAATCAAACATACCTTTTTTTGCGGTGAAAAGGGTGCATCTGAATCTTGTGGATTGAATACATTATAAAGCATACATTTAAATTACGTTTTTTGTTCCTTATTGGCTCAGCTTTCCTCTGGTGGAGTGCAGAAGTCAGGGGCAATCCAGGCCTTGTTAATTTTTATCTGAGTCAACCTGTCAGCATTGTCAGTAGACAAGCAGATACGCTTATCTGTTATAATGCCACCAGCAGCACTAAATACACGCTCAGACAATACGCTGGCGGCCGGGCAGGCCAGCACCTCCAAATCGTAGAGTGCAAGTTCGTGCCACGTGTCAAGCTTTGATACCCAGTAGTTGTAAGATACTGAAGGATCATTTAGGACGCTGACACGGTTTGCAATGTATTCCTTCACCATCTTCCAAAACTTTTCCCTCCTTGTAGTACTAGGCCGTGATTCAGGGTTAGGTTGCTGGCGAGGTGTCATGAAAGTGTCCCATTTCTTGGAAAGTTTTGCCCTGCTTCTTTTAGAACAACTGTGTGTTCCCCTTGTCTCCCTTCCTCGGTTGCCTAAGGAAGTACGGACACTGGCGGCCACATTGTCAGGTGGAAAATTTTGGAGCAATCTGTCAACAAGTACCTTCTGGTATTGCATGGTTTTACTCGTCCTCTCCATCACAGGAATGAGAGATGAGAAGTTATCTTTGTAGCGGTGGTCAAGTAGGGTGAACACAAAGTAATCTGTGTTACCTAAAATGCGTATAACGCAAGGGTCGCTGGAAAGGCAGCCTAACATGAAGTCAGCCATGTGTGCCAGGGTGCCAACGTGCAAGACGTCGATGTCATCTTTAGGATGACTCTCCATACCCTCATCCTCCTCCTCTTCTGCCCATCCTTCTGAACAAATGGAATTCAAGTTCCATGGGTACTAGCCTCTGTAGCAGTGGCAAGTGTCTCCAGCTTCTTCTCCTCCTCTTCATGGCCCAATTCACGCTGAGAAGGCAAACTGGGTGAGGTCTGGCTATCACTTTGTGTCATCTCATCCCCCATTACCTCATTTGACACATTCAAAGCATCCTCCTTAATTGTGAGCATCAATCGTTTGAGTAGACACAGCAGTGGGATGGTTACACTGATAATAGCGTTATCACCACAAACAATCTGTGTGGATTCATAAAAGTTTTTTAAAACCTCACATAGGTCTGACATCAATGCCCACTCCTCGCTTGTGAATAGTGGCAGTTGACTGGAAAGGCGACGGCCATGTTGCAGCTGGTATTCCACAACTGTCCTCTGCTGCTCACAAAGCCTGGCAAACATGTAGAACGTAGAGTTCCACCGCATGCTCACGTCGCACAACAGTTGGTGATTAGGATGCCGCAAGCGCTGCTGCAGCGTTGACAGAACGGCTGAAGCTGTGGAAGACTTGCTGAAATGAGCACACAAGTGGCGTGCCTTCACTAGTAGCTCCTGCAAATTGGGGTAGGTTTTGAGAAACCGCTGAACCACTAAGTTTAAGACTGGGCTAGGCATGGAATGTGTGTCAGGTTGCCGAGCTCCAAAGACGCCACCAAGTTACAGCCATTGTCAGACACAACCATGCCTGAATGTAGGTTGAGTGCCAAGATCCACAGCTCTGTCTGGTCCCTTATACCCTGCCACAGCTCTGCGGCAGTGGGCTGTTTGTCCCCTAAGCATATCAGCTTCAGCACGGCCTGTTGATGCTTACCCACAGCAGTGCTACACTGCTTCCAGCTAGCGAAAGATGGCTGACTGCTGTTGGAGGTGGAAGTGGAGGAGGAAGTGGCAGAGGAGGCGAAGTGGGGGTTGGAGCCAGTAACATAGCTGCTGGCGGAGACCCTGATGGATGTAGGGCCCGCAATCCTGGGCGTGGGTAGGACCTGTGCCAACCCAGGGTCCGATTCACTCGAGGCCTCCACAACATTCACCCAGTGTGCGGTCAGGGAAATATAGCGTCCCTGGCCACCAGCACTTGTCCATGTGTCTGTGGTGAGGAGAACCTTCCCAGTAAGTGCATTGGTCAGGGGTAATATTCTGGGACACATGCTGGTGTAAGGCAGGCATGGCACACCTTGAAAAATATGGGACTACGTACCGAGGGACAGCCGCTGACATCAGGCTGCGGAAGGCCTCAGCGTCCACAAGCCTAAATGGCAACAATTCAAGGGCCAGTAATTTTGAAAGTTGCGCATTTAGTGCTATGGCCTGTGGGTGGGTGGGCATTCAAATGTCTGTGTTATCAACATTTGGACACTGCGCTGGGACAGGGAAGTGGATGTTGTTGCTGACGGTTCATGCAAAAGTCCAGGTGCTGGGTGAGGGGCATCTGGGCCTGCGCCATTTAACAGGGGATTGGCCAGCAGTGCGTAACACAGGGCAAGTGGAGGCAGTTGTGGGACCCGCAAATGCAGAGTGTGGACCCAGGCATTCGGCCAACTTATTAGGGTGCTTAGATGCCATGTTGGGTCAGTGACCTCATCGTCCACCACCTCCTCTTCCACTTCCTCAATCTGCTTATCCTCCTGACTTGATCTAACCACCACCTCAGTGATTGGCAACTGTGTCTCATCATCATCCACCTCGTGAACGAATGATTGCAGTTCACCACCGTCATCTTCATAAGACTGCGAAGGCTCAAGAGGTTGGGAATCAGGGCACAATATTTCAGGTACCTCCCCAAGCGTGTTCGGCGAGAGAGCCAAATCAAGTAAATGTGATTAAAAGAGGTCATGTGAATATCCGAGTGTGGGATCACTTGTTTGGCCAGACGCAACATAGTTGGAGGAAGGAGGATCAGAGTGAGGATTCAGTTGACCAGACTCTTGGCTACAGAGACTTTACTTTGTGGAAGATAGGGTGGTGCTTAACAGACTGGAAGCATTATCTTCTGCAATGCAACCAATTACCTGTCCGCACTGGTCCGACTTGGACAGTGTTGTACTGCGCCGCCCAGCTAACTAGGACATGGAGCTGGGTAAGGTGGATTTTTTCTTTTTTTCATTGTTTCATTGTGCCCAGGGCCACGGCCTCTGCTTGCACCAAGAGCATCATGCCCAGGACCACGGCCTCTGCTTGCACCATCAGCATCACGCCCAGGGCCACATCCTCTGCTTGCACAATCAGCATCACGCCCACTTCCCCCTCCCTCTGTGCTCGCCTTATTCATATTAATGGTTTTGTCTGTAAATGTAGAAAAGATGGTTTTACTGTCTGCTAAAGACACAGTTTTCTGATGCAGGACAGTACTGGATACAGAAACATACAGATTTTCACTAGCCCAGAGATAATGTAATTTTTACAGTACACACTGTATTGGCTTGCCATTATATACTGGAGGCAGAGAAATTCAAATTTTCGACACTACAGTAGGCCACAGATTATGAAATTTTCACAGTACACACTGTATTGGCTTGCTGTAATGTACTGGAGACAGAGAAATACAAATTTTCGGCACTAAAGTAGGCCACAGATAATGAAATGTTTACATGACACACTGTATTGGCTTGCTGAAATGTACTGGAGACAGAAAAATACAAATTTTAGGCACAAGACTAGGCCACAGATAATTTTACAGTACACACTGTATTGGCTTGCTGTAATGTACTGAAGACAGAGAAATACAAATTTTCGGCAATACACAAGACCACAGATAATGTAATTTTACAGTACACACTGTATTGGCTTGCTGTAATGTACTGAAGACAGAAAAATACAAATTTCCGGCACTAGAGTAAGCCACAGATGATGTAATTTTACAGTACACACTGTATTGGCTTGCTGTAATATATTTCTCTGTCTATAGTACAAATATTCGGCACTAAACTAGGCCAAAGATAATTAAATGTTTACAGTACACACTGTATTGGCTTTCTGTAATGTACTGGAGATAGAGAAATACAAATTTTCGGCACTACAGTAGGCCACAGATAATGAAATGTTTACATTACACACTGTATTGGCTTGCTGTAATTTACTGGATACAGAGAAATACAGATTTTTGGCACTATACTAGCTTAGAGATAATGTACTTTTCACAGTACACACTCAATTGGCTTCCAGTAAGGTACTGGATACAGAAAAAAACAGATTTTCGGCACTACACTAACCCAGAGATAATGTAATATTGACAGTACACACTGTATTCGGATGTAGTTCTATATTGGATACTCTAGGGCACAGATGATGAAATTTTTACAATACACACTGTATTGGCTTGCTTTAATGTACTGGAGACAGAGAAATACAAATTTTCGGCACTACACTAGGCCACAGATAATGTAATTTTACAGTACACACTGTATTGGCTTGCTTTAATGTACTGGAGACAGAGAAATACAAATTTTCGGCACTACACTAGGCCACAGATAATGTAATTTTACAGTACACACTGTATTGGCTTGCTGTAATGTACTGGAGACAGAGAAATACAAATTTTCGGCACTATTCTAGGCCACAGATAATGTAATTTTACAGTATACACTGTATTGGCTTGCTGTAATGAATTTCTCTGTCTACAGTACAAATTTTCGGCACTACACTAGGCCACAAATAATTACATTTTTACAATACACACTGCATTGGCTTGCTTTAATGTACTGGAGACAGAGAAATACAAATTTTCGGCAGTACAGTAGGCCACAGATAATGAAATTTTTACAGTACACATTGTATTGGCTTGCTATAATGTACTGGAGACAGAGAAATACAAATTTTCGGCACCACAGTAGGGCACAGATAATGAAATGTTTACAGTACACACTGTATTGGCTTGCTGTAATGTACTGGAGACAGAGAATGCAAATTTTCAGCACTACACTAGGCCACAGATAATGTAATTTTACAGTACACAATGTATTGGCTTGCTGTAATGTATTGGAGACAGAGAAATACTAATTTTTGGCACTACACTAGGCCATAGATAATGTAATTTTACAGTACACACTGTATTGGCTTGGTGTAATGTATTTCTCTGTCTACAGTACAAATTTTGGGCACTACAAAAGGCCACAGATAATAAAATGTTTACAGTACACACTGTATTGGCTTGCTATAATGTACTGGAGACAGAGAAATACAAATTCTCGGCAGTACACTAGGCAACAGATAATGAAATGCTGCTCTACCTGAGGCCTGCATTACTAAGTGGCTGCTTTCATAAGTGGAGTTGAAGAAACCGGAGTTTAGGAAAAGGAGCAAGAAACAGAGATTCATTAGATCATCCTTGTATACAGTTGGTTTGATTCTAGCTAGTCTTCCTACTGCTGTAAGGGACCACAGTAAGTAAGAATCTTGATATCACTGCTCTATATTGTATTTATTTATTTTTTTCCCTCTCTTTTCCTGTGTAATCCCCATTTAGTATGACTTCTATTATTGACAGCGCCGTCCAGTGAACATCTTGTATGATGTATGCAGTCCTGGAACAGCCGCTCGAGGGTGTATATGTTTGTTCAAAATGTGAGCAAATTACCCATTTGGAATCGCACATCGAGTCTCTAAACAGGCGAGTTGCAACACTGAAAGCCACTGACAATTTGGAAAAGAGTTTGCTGCTCACTGAGCAAGCACTCTATGGGGTAGATGTGGGGGAGAGTGGTAGCGAGGAGGCTGAGGAGAGTGAGGTAGTTAGCTGGGTAACAGTAAGAAAGCGGGGTAGAGGGAAGAGTGCCAGGGAGGCTAGCCCTGATCTGACACACCCCAACAAGTTTGCACGGTTGGCAGATGAGGGGGATGACAGTTCAGGAACGGCACCGCTGCAGCCAGACACTTCCTCTGCCAGTCAGGGGAATGTCAGCTCCAGTAAGCAGGGGACCAGGAGAGCAGGGCAGGCCAGACAGGTGCTGGTAGTGGGAGACTCAATTATTAGGGGTACAGATAGGGCAATCTGTCACAAAGATAGTGATCGCCGAACAGTGTGCTGTCTTCATGGCGCTAGAGTTCGACACATCGCGGATCGGGTTGACAGATTACTGGGAGGGGCTGGAGAAGATCCAGCGGTCATGGTCCATATCGGAACCAATGACAAAGTTAGAGGAAGGTGGACAGTCCTTAAAAATGATTTCAGGGATTTAGGTCAAAAGCTTAGGGCAAGGACCTCAAAAGTAGTATTTTCTGAAATATTGCCTGTTCCACGAGCCACACAAGAAAGGCAGCGGGAGATTAGGGAGGTTAACAAGTGGCTCAAGATCTGGTGTAGGAAGGAGGGGTTTGGGTTCCTGGAGAACTGGGCCGACTTCTATGTTGGCTACAGGCTCTACCGTAGGGACGGGCTGCACCTCAATGGGGAAGGGGCAGCTGTGTTGGGGAGAAAGATGGCTAGAAGGTTGGAGGAGTGTTTAAACTAGGGAATGGGGGGAAGGGTAATTACGTTATAGGAGGGGAAGATAGTGCAGATAGAGACCAGGGGTGAGGTAGTTTGTCTGGGGGAGGAATAGAAGGGGGGACTAGAACAGCTCAGAATGAAAGATGTAGGGTAAAAAATACACATAAACCTGTCAAATGTATGTATACTAATGCCAGAAGCCTGACTAACGAGACTGGTGAACTGGAATTAGTGATGTGTGAGGAGGACTATGACGTAGTGGGAATAACTGAGACATGGCTGGATGATAGCTATGACTGGGCAGTTAATATAAAAGGTTACAATCTGTTTAGAAAGGATCGTCAAAACCGGAGAGGTAGAGGGGTCTGCCTCTATGTGAAGTCGTGTCTAAATCCCGTAATTCGAGAATATATCTCTGAGGGACATGAACATGCGAAGTCACTGTGGGTAGAAATACATGGAGCAAAAAACAATAATAAAATACTGATAGGAGTGTATTATAAACCATCTAATATACCAGAGTCCACAGAAAATCTATTACTAAACGAGATAGACGAGGCGGCAAATCATAATGAAGTCGTTATCATGGGGGACTTCAACTACCCAGATATAGACTGGGAAACTGAAAGCTGTACATCCCAAAAAGGAAACAGGTTCTTGGCAATAGCCAAAGACAATTTCCTTTCCCAACTGGTTCAGGACCCCACTAGAGGGACGGCCATACTGGACTTAGTATTAACCAATAGACCTGATAGAACAACAGATGTGCAGGTTGGGGGACACCTGGGAAATAGTGACCATAAAGTTATAACCTTCCAATTATCCTTCAAACGAGAGTTTTTAAAGGGAGGAGCAAAAATACCAAACTTCAAAAAAGCTAAATTTAGCCAACTAAGCGAGGCCATAGGCCTAACTAACTGGGACAAAGTCCTCAAAAATAAAAATACAACCATAAAATGGGAGATTTTTAAAAGCATTGTAACATCTAATTGTGAGAGGTACATACCTTATAGGAATAAAAGGTTAAGGAACAATAAGAAACCAATGTGGATAAATGGAACCGTAAAGAAGGCAATAAATGACAAAAAGAAAGCATATAAATCGCTAAAACAGGAGGAGAGTCAGGAAGCACTGATAAACTATAAGAAAAACTAATAAAATTTGCCAAACTAGAGACCGAGAGATTAATTGCCAAAGAGAGTAAAACTAACCCTAAAATGTTCTTCAATTATATAAATAGTAAAAAATATAAATCTGAAGGAGTCGGCCCTCTACATAGCAATGAGGGGGGTGTTGCAGAGAGCGACGAGGATAAAGCAAAACTATTAAATATTTTTTTCTCCACTATATTCACTGAGGAAAATAAACTGTCAGATGAAATGCAGAATGTAAAAGTAAATCCCCCATTAAAAGTGCCCTGTCTGACCCAGGAAGAAGTACAACAGCGACTTAAAAAGATTAAAATAGACAAATCGCCAGGACCGGATGGCATACACCCCCGTATCCTAAGGGAATTAAGTGATGTCATAGCCAGACCATTATTTCTGATATTTACGGACTCTATAATAACAGGGAATGTTCCACAGGATTGGCGCATAGCAAATGTGGTGCCAATATTCAAAAGGGTCCAAAAACAGAGCCTGGAAATTATAGGCCGGTAAGTTTAACATCTATTGTTGGTAAACTGTTTGAAGGGTTTCTAAGAGATGCTATTTTGGAGTATCTCAATGAAAATAAGCAAGTAACGCCATATCAGCATGGCTTCATGAGGGATCGGTCATGCCAAACAAATTTAATCAGCTTCTATGAGGAGGTAAGTTCTAGACTTGACAGCGGCGAATCAATGGATGTCGTATATCTGGACTTCTCCAAAGCATTTGACACCGTACCTCATAAAAGGTTAGTATATAAAATGAGGATGCTCGGACTGGGAGAAAATGTCTATATGTGGGTAAGTAACTGGCTGAGTCACAGAAAACAGAGGGTGGTTATTAACGGTAGATACTCAGATTGGGTCACTGTAACTAGTGGGGTACCTCAGGGGTCAGTATTGGGCCCTATTCTCTTCAATATATTTATTAATGATCTTGTAGAAGGCCTGCACAGTAGAATATCTATTTTTGCAGATGACACTAAACTGTGTAAAGTAATTAACACTGAAGAGGACAGTTTTCTGCTACAGAGGGATCTGGATAGATTGGAGGCTTGGGCAGAAAAATGGCAGATGAGGTTTAACACTGACAAATGTAAAGTTATGCACATGGGAAGGAATAATGCAAGTCACCCGTACATATTAAATGGTAAAACACTCGGTAACACTGACATGGAAAAGGATCTAGGAATTTTAATAAACAGCAAATTAAGCTGCAAAAACCAGTGTCAGGCAGCTACTGCCAAGGCCAATAAGATAATGGGTTGCATCAAAAGGGGCATAGATGCCCGTGATGAAAATATAGTCCTACCACTTTACAAATCACTAGTCAGACCACACATGGAGTACAGTGTACAGTTCTGGGCTCCTGTGAACAAGACAGACATAGCAGAGCTGGAGAGGGTTCAGAGGAGGGCAACTAAAGTAATAACTGGAATGAGGGATCTACAGTACCCTGAAAGGTTATCAAAATTAGGGTTATTCACTTTAGAAAAAAGACGACTGAGGGGAGATCTAATAACTATGTATAAATATATCAGTGGTCAGTTCAGAGATCTTTCCCATCATCTATTTATCCCCAGGACTGTGACTGTGACAAGGGGACATCCTCTGCGTCTGGAGGAAAGAAGGTTTGTACACAAACATAGAAAAGGATTCTTCACTGTAAGAGCAGTGAGACTATGGAACTCTCTGCCTGAGGAGGTGGTGATGGTAAGTACAATAAAGGAATTCAAGAAGGGACTGGATTTATTTCTGGAGTGTAATAAGGCTACAGCTACTAGAGAGGGGTCGTTGATCCAGGGAGTTATTCTGATTGCCTGATTGGAGTCTGATTGCCTGATTGGAAGGAATTTTTTTCCCCTTAAGTGAGGAAAATTGGCTTCTGCCTCACAGGTTTTTTTTTGCCTTCTCTGGATCAACTTGTAGGAAACAGTCCGAACTGGATGGACAAATGTCTTTTTTCGGTCTTATATACTATGTTACTATGTTAAATTTTTAAAGTACACACTATTGGCTTGCTGTAATGTACTGGAGACAGAGAAATACAAATGTTTGGCACTATACTAGCTTAGAGATAATGTAATTTTCACAGTACACACTGTATTGGCTTCCAGTAAGGTACTGGATACAGAAAAAAAATGATTTTCGGCACTACACTAACCAGAGATAATGTAATTTTGACAGTACACACTGTATTCGGATGTAGTTCTATATTGGATACAAATTTGGCCCAAATAAAATGTATTCTCTAACGCACACACAGATGTGCCCAAAACTAGTTAACTATGGCCAAAATATAAATCACTCTCTGCTGGAGTAATTAATATAACGGTTGCGGATTGAAAGCACACACAGATGTGGCACAGGCTAGGTTAATTTCCCCAGAATAAATAATTTCTCTGATGGTGCAGTGTATATCTCGGTAGCAGGAACACTGTTGTGAATAAGCCCCTTTTTATAATGTCTGCCCAACACACTGCTTTATGATGGTGCAGTGTATATCTCAGTACCAAAGAATACTGTAGTGAATATGCAACTTTTTATAATGTCTGCCCAACACACTGCTTTATGATGGTGCAGTGCATATGTCAGTACCAAGGAACACTGTAGTGGATAAGACCCTTTTTACAATGTCTGCCCAACATACTGCTTTATGATGGTGCAGTGTATATCTCAGTAACAAGTAACACTGTATTGAATAAGCCCCTTTTTATAATGTCCGTCCAACACACTGCATTATGATGGTGCAGCGTATATCTCAGTACCAAGGAGGAACGCTGTAGTGAATAAGCCCCCTTTTTAATGTCTGTCCAACACACTGCTTAATGATGGCGTATTGTAGATGTCACTAATCGGAAATCGTTCTGTCTTTTAGAAATTAAAAAAGAGATTTTTTAAGCCCTGCACTATCTGGCCCTTCCTGGTGATGCCTGTCCCTGATAGTGCTGGAGCAAACCCCTTCTTAAAAAAATAAAATAAAAGTTGCTGCACTGCTGTCAAACACACACTCTAGTCCTTAAAAGGACTGTTAGGTCTTTCAATAAGGTTTTTGAAGTGAAATCAGTAGGTTTAGAGCAAAACGCTAACAGTCCCTACCTACTGTCTGCTCTCCCTGACGCTAAATGAGCCGAGCGCCGGACCTCAGCTCCTATATAAAATGGTATCACGTGTTCCAGCCAGCCAACCAGTGTAAGGCTTACAGCTAACATTGCTATGGCCTTACACTGACGGGAATTACTTACCTGGACCTTCATTGGCTGCTTAAAAGGCGCCAAATGTGCGTGGAGGAGACTCGAGCAATGCAACGAATACATGTGGTGCTCGGCCAAGTAAAGCCGATCGCCAAGCATAGTGATGCTCTATCCGAACCAATACTCGGCCGAGCATGCTCGCTCATCACTAGTTGACAACAATCCATTTTTAATTCTGACAATCAACACTTGTGCGCGTCGTATGGGCAGGCATTCTGACCACTAACTGTGTTTAAACATCATCTGCCCCCTTGGAACATGAAAAAGCATAACACATGTACAGTGCGGTGTGCTTTTAAATACGCTGTATGTTAACACTTTCAAACATGCGTATGGCCATATCTATGTATATCATTTACTATTGTTGTCATTGCATTCCAGAGCTTGGGGAGGGAGGAGGGAAACAAAAAAAAATGATTAGTCCTAGGAGGCTATAGGGAGTTATATACCAACTTTCGGGGCAATTGGAGCAGAAAATGTTGCAGTAGCCATGACTTGTAACTTTTTTAGACCACAAAGCTGACATACCTGATTTGATAAATGACCTCCTATGTGTCTATGCTGCAGCTAACGTGTGTATTATGCTGTTCTGCAGCAGCTCTGGTTTGTATTATAATGTTCTGTAGCAGCTGTTGTGTATTATGAGGTTCTGCAGCAGCTGAGATGTGTATTGGGATGTTCTGCAGCAGCTAAGATATGCGTTGTGATGTTCTGCAGAAGCTAACGTGTGGAATATGAGGCAGGGGCATTGCTAGGGTCTCAAAAGATCTCTGGCCCAAGCCCCAATGAATATGGCCCAGTTCTCTAAATCGACCCCTCCCCGCACTTTTCTGTACTTGCTATACTGCAGCACATACTGTATCTGTCTCATCCAGTGCCTCCCAGGTGACATCTCCTCCGATGTAGATCTTCTCTGACATCATCTTCTCCATTCCGTCTTTCAGCCGCGCCTCGTCTCTGCAGAGTGTGACACACAGACAACTTAGCTTCCTCACATTTCTATAATCATCACCCCCCAACCTGGAGTCCCCACACAGTCATCATGCTGCTCGCTGGGCTCCCCAATACCCCCAAGTGCTATCCTGAATAAAAAGGAGTGCCCCCATAGTAATGGTGCTCCTCAAAGTGCCACCAATAGTAATACTGCCCCCTACAGTGCCCCCAACCATGATAACAGTCCCCAAGAGTGCCCCCATTCATAGAAGAGCCCTCTAGTAACAATAATTCCTCCACGGAGCCCCCAGTAGAAATAGTGCCCCCTGTTGTTCCCCAGTGGTAATAAAGCTTTCTACAGACCCCTTAAGTAGTAATAAGACCCCATAGTGCTCTTAGTAGAAAGGCAGCTCTTTAAGTCCCTCCTATAGAGCCCCCAGTAGTAATAACACTGCCTATAATGTCCCCTGAATGTATACAACCCCTACAGTGCCCCCAGTATTTATAGAGTCCCCTACTGTTATAATGCTCACGCTGAAGTGTCCCCAGTATTTATAATGCCCTCTGCAGTTCCCCCTGTAGTTATATTCCTACCTCCACCATACAGTCACATGTAAATAACATCACACAATCTCTCCTTCCCCCTCTAAAATACAGTCCCATTTAAATAACATCACTCCCCTTAGAAAATGTGGTGTGGTGTTTAACAAGCAGGATATGCTCAACCCATATGCTGTTGTGCATGTATATAGGGGAGCACAACCTGCACTTGTAGTCCGTTGCTAGGGGCAATCAACAGCAAAAAATGCATACAATGGAAGATGCCAGCAACGGACTACAAGTACCACAATAACCATCCTACATACGATAACGATAATGTGGATGTGGAGAACAATCAAAAACATAACCATAGCAAAGGCAGGTGCACTCTGCGGCAATACTAAACCCTCACACTGATAAAATTGAGGGGTTAGTTCGACATATCCTACTAGGAGGACATGTCTTAAGCTCGGACACCACGGCAAGGTCCCTCAAGTAGCCCGAGGCCCTACCACTCAACCTACCTGTGCCGTATGGGCGATACCAGAAGCCGTTGGGCATTACAGGAGCGTAAGGCCTGACTCACAGACAGCTCACCAGTGACCTTCAGCATGTAACCATGCTTGCAATGGGAGGTGGGAGGTGCCCTCCCTTCAGCCCCTCCAATATATAGTCCCATGTAAATAACTATTTCCCTCCCTCCGCCATAGAGTCCCATGTAATTAAAATCACATCATCTCTCCAGCCCCCTTCAATATACAGTCCCATGTAGATAACATCCCTCTCTATCTACAGCTCCCTCCAAAATACAGTCCCTTGTAAACATCACCTCCTCCCCAGCCGCCTTCAACATACAGTCCCATGTAAATTATATCACCCCCTTACCCAGCTGCTTCCAGCATGCAATCCCATGTAAACATCACCCCTCAGCATTCAGTCCCATGTAAAAACATCACTCCCTCAGCCACCTTCAACATACAGTCCCATGTAAACATCACTGTCTCCCCCAGCCCCCTCCGACATACAGTACCATGTAAATAGCATAATCACTTCCCACAGCCACCTTTAACATACACTCCCATGTACATAACATTACCCTGCCCCAACCCCCTCCAACATCCAATTCCATGTAAATAATACCACTCCCTCCCACAGCTGCCATCAACATACAGTCCCATGTAAATAACATCCCTCCCTCCCATAGCTTCCATCAACTATACAGTCCCATGTAAATTACATCACCCTGCCCCAGCCTCTTACAACATACAGTCCCATGTAAATAGCATCACTCCCTCCCTCAGCCCCATCCAACATACAGTCCTATGTAAATAACATCACTCCCTCCCATAGCCACCATCAACATACAGTCCCATGTAAATAACATGACCCCCTCCCCATTCACCTTCAACACACAGTTCCATGTAAATAACATCCCTCCCTTCAGCACTAACATACAGTCCCAGTTAAATAACCACAGCTGAGTTGTTTAGCATCAAAAAAAATATTTATTTGCTTGATTTAATTACTCGGCATTCTTATTACATTTTTGGCATGATTTGATGCTGGTGGGAGGGGTACAAAGTTTGAACACCTGCAGAGTAACTGCACGCCACATACACTGTATGCATGTATATTATAATATACGTTTTCTGTATAAACTCCTGTGCCGTAACTGAGACTTTTAAACTTCCACAATAGTCTGTATGCAGACTGAGGGATTTTGTGGATGGTTGAGGCCGAGGATCAGCTGACTAGGCCTACTCCAAACATTTTTTAATTGGGCCTATAAACATGTTAAAATGGCTCTATACCTATACCAGAGGATCCCCTAGTGGACCCAGGCTCTGATACCATAATTGGCCCCAAATACTAGGAGAAAGAACAAACATTTGGACCTACTTTTGAGGCTAATCACTTGCCACTAGAGTTTGTTTCTTTGAATCAAAACATATTACACTTCAGTGATGATTATGGGGGTTGGGTCCACAGAATAATTTCCTCTGGTAAGCCCCAGGAACCCCAGTCCGAAACTGTATGGACCCAGCACTTTCTGGTTACCGTGACTAAAAACTGCTAAGCATGTTGCCCATTATATTATATCACTATAAAGGCTAAACTCTGAAATGTAAAGTACTAAAACATAGTTAATCATTTGATAAACATTTCATAAGCCGCCTTCCTTAATTCATATGTTTACCTAGTACTTGTGAATTATTCCTTGTCTTTTTACTATACTCACCTTGTGAATGGTTTAATCTCAAATCCCAAAGCTATTGAAAACCTTCTGAAATTCTCTGTAACAAAAGCACCAAAGTATACGAGAAGGCAATTCTTCGCATTTGATCACAGCATGGTAGATGGGACTTGGAGCAACAACAGATGGCTGTAAAAATCTGGATGCATTTTTAAAATGATAAAAGTTCTTAATTTAGGCTTTATTGATCACTTTTCTGTTGTACATACTTTAATATGCTGCATATTCTGCATTCGTGCCCATAAAGTGTAAATCCATTCACTGGTCCTTCTGTTCTTAGGCTACAAAAATATATTGTAAACAACGCAAGATAAATAAATGAAAATAATGTCCTATGAAACAGATGTCTGGTTAACACACAGCACATAGCCATACTTCCATCACTCAAATGTTCATTTTTTGGAGTGCATATAAGAAAGACAGTTTATATATAATATTAAACAGATATCACTGACAACATTTAACCCCTTCACGCCCATCGCCGTACATGTACAGCGCTGGGCGGGTGTTTAAAGATGGCACCCGCTCCTGCCCACTGCGGGTATCATAGCCACGGGTGGCTGCCTGCTTCTTTTAGCAGACACCCGCGGCTAAGACGGAGATGCTATGTGTACTACTCAAACAAAGTTACACACAGCACAGGTATGCTACGATTTTGTTTCACTCAGGCTCTGGCTGCTCTTCTCATTGCTATGGCTATCTACCTTCAAAATTCAAAATCAACTACACCTTCCACCCTCTGTCCCTTCTCTCCACATCAGTCACTCCCTCCTTCCCTCACCCTTGTTCAGTTTGCATACACTTTATACCCTCATACATCACCATGAACTATCTTCCTCCACGGTGCAGCATAAAAAAACACCAATATAAATATTCCAACCACTTGCTGTCTCTTTCTGTTCTCCTGCTAATAGCTGCAGGGGATATTTCACCAAATCCTGGCCCTCCCTTTGTTGCTAACCTCTCCTCTGCCACACACAGAAACCCCAATAATCTGATTAATATTCACTGCACATTCTCTCCAGTCTCTTTTAACTCTGGAATGCACGATGTCAGTAGTGTTGAGCGCGAATATTCGAAAAGCGAATTTTTTTAGCGAATATCGGCACTTCGCTAATTCGCGAATATTTCGAATATAGCGCTATAAATTCGCTATTTCGAATATTCGTTTTTTTTTTTTTTTTTTTTTAGTTATATTTTTTTCTTTCCCACTTCCCAAAAGTAGTTCTTACCTGTCATGAGGATTCCTGGCTTCCTGGCTGCTCCAGTCAGTGCCCGTTGCCGCTTCTGCCGACTTCCGTGCTCATGGAGCGTCCCCTTCCATGGGAAAATCTCTATATACTAAAATGTACTGTCGGATTTGAGGAATTACGTTGAAATCGCAATGCGATTAATTCAAGTTATATTAATCGCATTGCGATTTCAACTTAGAGATGGGTTTATAATGGGTCAGCTTGCTAGAATTAACGAAGTTAACGAATATGGAATATAGCAGCAGTGCTAAGTTGAAATCGCAATGCGATTAATTTAACTTAAAGTATTCGCATTGCGATTTCAACTTAGCACTGCTAGTGCATAGCTATATATTCCATAATGGAATATATGGCTATGCACTAGCAGTGCTAAGTTGAAATCGCAATGCGAATACTTTAAGTTAAATTAATCGCATTGCGATTTCAACTTAGCACTGCTGCTATATTCCATATTCGTTAACTTCGTTAATTCTAGCAAGCTGACCCATTATAAACCCATCTCTAAGTTGAAATCGCAATGCGATTAATATAACTTGAATTAATCGCATTGCGATTTCAACGTAATTCCTCAAATCCGACAGTACATTTTAGTATATGGAGACGTTCCCATGGTGATGGGGACGCTCCATGAGCACAGAAGTTATGGTTGGCTTGGTAGAATTAGCGAGGATGACGAATATGGCGAATGTATTCGTCATATTCCTCAAAGCGAAGATAACGAAGTATTCTACATCTTCGTTTTAGCAACCTATTCGTCAACTTCGCTAATTCTAGCAATCAAATAGGAAGGTTGACTATAGAGACAGCTGTGTTAAAATTAGCTATGCGATTTTTTTTTTTAATACAATAATTATATTACTTGATATGATAATATTATTATAAGTATTCTATTTATTAAAAAAAAAAATCGCATAGCAATTTAACACAGCTGTCTCATTAGTCAACCTTCCTATTTGATTGCTAGAATTAGCGAGTTGACGAATAGGTTGCTAAAACGAAGATGTAGAATACTTCGTTATCTTCGTTTTGAGGAATATGACGAATACATTCGTCATATTCGTCATCCTCGCTAATTCTAGATATGAAACCAATAGGAAAGTAGCCTTAAGTACAAATCGCAATATGCGATTATTTAAATCGCATTTTAATCGCGATAACTAGAAAAAATGACGAATATTCGATTTCGACGAATATGAAACGAATATTCATTCGAATATTCGCGAATTTCGTCGAAATCGAATATGGCACCTGCCGCTCATCACTAGATGTCAGTTCGTAACAAATTACCCACAATCTACAATATCTTCCTCTCACACTCTCTGAACTTGCTAGCCCTTACAGAAACCTGGCTTCAACCCTCTTAAACTGCTTCCCCTGCTGCCCTATCCTATGGGGGACTTCACTTCACCCATACCCCCAGACCCGATGACAGGCATGGTGGAGGAGTAGGCATATTACTTTCTCCACAGTGCACATTTAAGGTCATTCCCCCTATACCCTCTCTCACATTCCCCTCTTTTGAGGTTCACACCATTAAACTCTTCTATCCATTCTCCCTGAGAGTTGCGATTGTCTATCGTCCCCCAGGCTCCCCCCACCGATTTCTGGATCACTTTGCAGCTTGGCTTCTTCCCTTCCTATCTTCTGAATCACCAACTCTTATTGTGGGTGATTTTAATATCCCCATATATGAACTTACTTCCCCATCAGCCGCTCACTTTCTTTCTTTAACCTCCTCTCTTGACCTATCACAACTTACTTCTTCTGCTACACATGAACAGGGCAATATACTTGATCTAGTCTTTTTTCATCACTGCTCAGTCTCAAACTTTAGTAACTTATCCTTCGCACTCACTAACCATAATCTACTTTCTTTTACTATTAAGACCTCTCACTTTTCTCAGGACAATCCTACTTTTCACACTTACAGACCCCTAAACACCATTAACTGCCAGTAACTTATTAACACCCTACAACTAGCTTTTACCCCAATCTCTTCCCTCTCCTGTCCAGACTTGGCTGCCAATCATTACAACCAAACCCTCAAGACCAACCTAGATGAAGTTGCTCCAATATCAATCCGACCCTCCTGAAACAGAACACGGCAACCCTGGCACACACCTGAAACACGTTTTCTCCAGCGCTGCTCTAGATATGCAGAATGCTCATAGAGAAAATCGCGAATATCAGCAGACTTCCTCCATTATAAATGTATTCTCAAAACATACAATTCGGCTCTCAACATTGCCAAACAAAAGTACTTCACCTCTCTCATCTCCTCACTCTCAAATAACCCAAAACGACTCTTCAACACTATCCATTTCCTTCTAAGCCCTAAAGTTGGAGCAGGGGAGCGGCGTCAGTGAGTGACGTAACCCTGCCAGCCGCTCTGTCTGCTACGGATCCTTGTTATTAAGTATTGATACAGGGGAGAGTGCAACTTTAGTTAAAGTTATTAAGAGGTTAAGGATCACTGTTTAGAAATACTACGGTGAGGGGCGGGGCTCGGTTTTTTGGGAGACATTGTTATGAGGGGGATCTGTGGATGACACATACAGCAATGCCATCCACAGATGCCCCACCCCATAACAGTGCCATCCACAGATGCCCCTCCCCATAACAGTGCCATCCACAGATGCCCCTCCCCATAACAGTGCCATCCACAGATGTCCCTCCCCATAACAGTGCCATCCACAGATACCCCACCCCATAACAGTGCCATCCACAGATGTCCCTCCCCATAACAGTGCCATCCACAGATGCCCCCCCATAACAGTGTCATCCACAGATCCCGCATAACAGTGCCATCCATAGCTCCCCCACATAACAGTGCCATCCATAGATCCTCTCTATAACAGTGCGTCATCCACAGATCCCCCATAATAGTGTCATGCACAGACTACCATTAGTTCAAAACCCACCAAAAGGACAAAATGTTTTTTTTTCTTATTTCCCTCCTCAAAAACCTACAGATGTAGCAGGGGTAAGACTCCAACCTTAACTCAAATTTCATTATCTCATTGAGTTATCTTGAAACAAAAGCAATTGAAAAGCAATTGCTTAACCAGATTAGTTAACTATAGTTTAATTGACACATTTCAGAAAGCAGAAGTCTTAACCCTGCTACATCCGTAGGTGCGTCTTATGGGCCGGTGCGTCTTATAGGGCAAAAAATATGGGTACATCCCTCACCCCTGATTTTCAGTCCCACCCTCCTCTGACCCTCCGCTCACCATTCAGGCGCTGCTGCTGGATTCCAAACAGAATCTGGATTAGTTGCTAAATATGATATGTTCCAGTGCATAGTAACATAGTAACATAGTAACATAGTAACATAGTATATAAGACCGAAAAAAGACATTTGTCCATCCAGTTCGGCCTGTTTCCTACAAGTTGATCCAGAGGAAGGCAAAAAACCCCTGTGAGGCAGAAGCCAATTTTCATCACTTAAGGGGAAAAAAAATTCCTTCCCGACTCCAATCAGGCAATCAGAATAACTCCCTGGATCAACGACCCCTCTCTAGTAGCTATAGCCTGTAATATTATTACACTTCAGAAATAAATCCAGTCCCCTCTTGAATTCCTTTATTGTACTCACCATCACCACCTCCTCAGGCAGAGAGTTCCATAGTCTCACTGCTCTTACAGTGAAGAATCCTCTTCTATGTTTGTGTACAAACCTTCTTTCCTCCAGACGCAGAGGATGTCCCCTTGTCACAGTCACAGTCCTGGGGATAAATAGATGATGGGACAGATCTCTGTACTGACCCCTGATATATTTATACATAGTTATTAGATCTCCCTCAGTCGTCTTTTTTCTAAAGTGAATAACCCTAATTTTGATAACCTTTCAGGGTACTGTAGATCCCTCATTCCAGTTATTACTTTAGTTGCCCTTCTCTGAACCCTCTCCAGCTCTGCTATGTCTGTCTTGTTCACAGGAGCCCAGAACTGTACACAGTACTCCATGTGTGGTCTAACCAGTGATTTGTAAAGTGGTAGGACTATGTTCTCATCACGGGCGTCTATGCCCCTTTGATGCAACCCATTATCTTATTGGCCTTGGCAGTAGCTGCCTGACACTGGTTTTTGCAGCTTAATTTGCTGTTTATTAAAATTCCTAGATCCTTTTCCATGTCAGTGTTACCGAGTGTTTTACCATTTAATATGTACGGGTGACTTGCATTATTCCTTCCCATGTGCATAACTTTACATTTGTCAGTGTTAAACCTCATCTGCCATTTTTCTGCCCAAGCCTCCAAACTATCCAGATCCCTCTGTAGCAGAAAACTGTCCTCTTCAGTGTTAATTACTTTACACAGTTTAGTGTCATCTGCAAAAATAGATATTTTACTGTGCAGGCCTTCTACAAGATCATTAATAAATATATTGAAGAGAATAGGGCCCAATACTGACCCCTGAGGTACCCCACTAGTTACAGTGACCCAATCTGAGTATCTACCGTTAATAACCACCCTCTGTTTTCTGTGACTCAGCCAGTTACTTACCCACATACAGACATTTTCTCCCAGTCCGTGCATCCTCATTTTATATACTAACCTTTTATGAGGTACGGTGTCAAATGCTTTGGAGAAGTCCAGATTAGTGATGTCGCGAACATAAAATTTTCAGTTCGCGAACAGCGAACGCGAACTTCCGCAAATGTTCGCGAACATGCGAACAGTGCGAACCGCCATAGACTTCAATAGACAGGCGAATTTTAAAAAACAAAGGGACTCCTTCTGGCCACAATAGTGATGGAAAAGCTGTTTCAAGGGGACTAACACCTGGACTGAGGCATGCCGGAGGGGGATCCATGGCAAAACTCCCATGGAAAAATATCTAGTTGACGCAGAGTGTGGTAAGTTGTAATCGCAATGCGATTAATACAGGTTATATTAATTGCATTGTGATTACAACTTAGATCTGAGTTCCTAATGGTTGTATTGCTAGAATATAACGAAGATTGAGAATAGGAACCCAGCTCTAAGTTGAATTCGCAATGCGATTAATATAACCTGTATTAATCGCATTGCGATTACAACTACTAAGATGGATGCCATCCTTGCTTTTTGATGGGAGGTGGGAGGGTCTGGGAGGGAGACTGATGTACTAGCCCTAAAAGGGCTTTTTGGGGTGCTGTCAGGACGCAGTCCTTACAGCAGAGATCTGATGAGTCTTTCAGGACTGGAGTGGACACTGAATAAACTAGCCTAGCTATCAATTTCCTATTAAATCTCAGCAGCAGTTACACTGTCCCTCCTCTCACTAAGACTGCAGCTTCCGAATGAATCTAAAATGGATGCTGTCCAGGAGATGGGAGGGTCTGGGAGGGAGGGTATGCTAATTGGCTGGAATGTGTCTGCTGACTGTGAGGTACAGGGTCAAAGTTTACTCAATGATAGGGGTGGACCTAACATCGCATATGTTCGCCTCGCCGCGACGAACGCGCACAAGCTATGTTCGCCGGGAACTACTCGCCGGTGAATAGTTTGGGAGTTGGGACATCATATTTGCGAACTTAACTTAGAGATGGGTTCCTAATGGTTGTATTGCTAGAATATAACTAAGATTGGGAATTTAGCTCTATATTCTCAATCTTCGTTATATAATTCCAGCAATACAACCATTAGGAAACCCAGATCTAAGTTGAATTTGCAATGCGATTAATATAACCTGCATTAATCGCATTGCGAATTCAACTTAGAGCTGAGTTCCTAATGGTTGTTGTATTGCTAGAATATACGTTATATTCTAGCAATACAACAATTAGGAACTCAGCTCTAAGTTGTAATCGCAATGCGAATAATACTTACAATTATTAATCGCTTTGCGAATCCATTTAATGCCTCTATTTGATTGAATATGACGGTTGACTATGACTACCACCAATGTTCTGCTGCCCCGAGGCAAGATATCTGAACCCCCAGGGGCCATTTGGGCGTTTTGATGAAAACGCATCAAAAACGCATTTGCGTTTTTTAATTTTTAATTTTTAGTTTAATTTTTTGTGTATTTTGCCACATTTGGTTGCATATTTACATTTGGTATAGGCAAATATGGTAGTCTAGATCATTACTCTGCCCAAATCTATATTCAGCTACATGGCTTAGAAAATATGCTGTCAAAGAATGATCCTAGATTTTGGTATAGACACATGATCTAGACTACCATATTTGCCTATACCAAATGTAAATATGCAACCAAATGTGGCAAAATACACAAAAGAATAAACTAAAAATGAAAAATTATAAAAACGCAGATGCGTTTTTATGCGTTTTTATGCGTTTTCTATTAAAAATGCCCAAATGGCCCCTGGGGGTTCAGATATCTTGCTTTGGAGGCAGCAGAACGTTGGTGGTAGTCATAGTCAACCGTCATATACAATCAAACAGAGGCATCAAATGGATTCGCAAGCGATTAATAATTCTAAGTATTATTCGCATTGCGATTACAACTTAAAGCTGAGTTCCTAATGGTTGTATTGCTAGAATATAACGTATATTCTAGCAATGCAACAACCATTAGGAACTCAGCTCTAAGTTGAATTCGCAATGCGATTAATGCAGGTTATATTAATCGCATTGCAAGTTCAACTTAGACCTGAGTTCCTAATGGTTGTTGTATTGCTAGAATATAATGAAGATTGAGAATATAGCGCTATATTTGTTATCTTCGTTAATATATTCTAGCAATACAACCATTTGGAACTCAGATCTAAGTTGTAATCGCAATGCGAATAATACAGGTTATATTAATCGCATTGCGATTTACAATTACTAACACTGCAGCTTCAGAATGAATGTAAGATGGATCCTATCCTTGCGTTTAGATAGGAGGTGGGAGGGTCTGGGAGGGAGGGTATGCTGATTGGCTGGAATGTGTCTGCTGACTGTGAGGTACAGGGTCAAAGTTTGCTCAATGATAAAGTATAGGGGCGAACGCGAACATCGAATATGTTCGCCCGGCAGAGGCGAACGCGAACAAGCTATGTTCGCCGGGAACTGTTCGCCGGCGAATAGTTCGGGCCATCTCTAGTCCAGATATACGACATCCATTGATTCACCGCTGTCAAGTCTAGAACTTACCTCCTCATAGAAGCTGATTAAATTTGTTTGGCATGACCGATCACTCATGAAGCCATGCTGATATGGCGTTATTTGCTTATTTTCATTGAGATACTCCAAAATAGCATCTCTTAGAAACCCTTCAAACAGTTTACCAACAATAGATGTTAAACATACCGGCCTATAATTTCCAGGCTCTGTTTTTGGACCCTTTTTGAATATTGGCACCACATTTGCTATGCGCCAATCCTGTGGAACATTCCCTGTTATTATAGAGTCCGTAAATATCAGAAATAATGGTCTGGCTATGACATCACTTAATTCCCTTAGGATACGGGGTGTATGCCATCCGGTCCTGGCGATTTGTCTATTTTAATCTTTTAAGTCGCTGTTGTACTTCTTCCTGGGTCAGACAGGGCACTTTTAATGGGGGATTTACTTTTACATTCTGCATTTCATCTGACAGTTTATTTTCCTCAGTGAATATAGTGGAGAAAAAATATTTAATAGTTTTGCTTTATCCTCGTCGCTCTCTGCAACACCCCCTCATTGCTATGTAGAGGGCCGACTCCTTCAGATTTATATTTTTTACTATTTATATAATTGAAGAACATTTTAGGGTTAGTTTTACTCTCTTTGGCAATTAATCTCTCGGTCTCTAGTTTGGCAAATTTTATTGCTTTTTACATATTCTATTTTTTTCCTTATAGTTTATTAGTGCTTCCTGACTCCCCTCCTGTTTTAGCAATTTATATGCTTTCTTTTTGTCATTTATTGCCTTCTTTACGGTTCCATTTACAAAGAATGATCCTAGATTTTGGTATAGACACATGATCTAGACTACCATATTTGCCTATACCAAATGTAAATATGCAACCAAATGTAGCAAAATGCACAAAAGAATAAACTAAAAATGAAAAATTATAAAACGCAGATGCGTTTTTTATGCGTTTTTATGCGTTTTCTATTAAAAATGCCCAAATGGCCCCTGGGGGTTCAGATATCTTGCTTTGAAGGCAGCAGAACGTTGGTGGTAGTCATAGTCAACCGTCATATACAATCAAACAGAGGCATCAAATGGATTCAGCAGCGATTAATAATTCTAAGTATTATTCGCGATTGCGACTAATCTAAAGCTGAGTTCCTAATGGTTGTATTGCTAGAATATAACGTATATTCTAGCAATGCAACAACCATTAGAACTCAGCTCTAAGTTGAATTCGCAATGCGATTAATGCAGGTTATATTAATCGCATTGCAAGTTCAACTTAGACCTGAGTTCCTAATGGTTGTTGTATTGCTAGAATATAATGAAGATTGAGAATATAGCGCTATATTTGTTATCTTCGTTAATATATTCTAGCAATACAACCATTTGGAACTCAGATCTAAGTTGTAATCGCAATGCGAATAATACAGGTTATATTAATCGCATTGCGATTTACAATTACTAACACTGCAGCTTCAGAATGAATGTAAGATGGATCCTATCCTTGCGTTTAGATAGGAGGTGGGAGGGTCTGGGAGGGAGGGTATGCTGATTGGCTGGAATGTGTCTGCTGACTGTGAGGTACAGGGTCAAAGTTTGCTCAATGATAAAGTATAGGGCGAACGCGAACATCGAATATGTTCGCCCGGCAGAGGCGAACGCGAACAAGCTATGTTCGCCGGAACTGTTCGCCGGCGAATAGTTCGGGCCATCTCTAGTCCAGATATACGACATCCATTGATTCACCGCTGTCAAGTCTAGAACTTACCTCCTCATAGAAGCTGATTAAATTTGTTTGGCATGACCGATCACTCATGAAGCCATGCTGATATGGCGTTATTTGCTTATTTTCATTGAGATACTCCAAAATAGCATCTCTTAGAAACCCTTCAAACAGTTTACCAACAATAGATGTTAAACTTACCGGCCTATAATTTCCAGGCTCTGTTTTTGGACCCTTTTGAATATTGGCACCACATTTGCTATGCGCCAATCCTGTGGAACATTCCCTGTTATTATAGAGTCCGTAAATATCAGAAATAATGGTCTGGCTATGACATCACTTAATTCCCTTAGGATACGGGGTGTATGCCATCCGGTCCTGGCGATTTGTCTATTTTAATCTTTTTAAGTCGCTGTTGTACTTCTTCCTGGGTCAGACAGGGCACTTTTAATGGGGATTTACTTTTACATTCTGCATTTCATCTGACAGTTTATTTTCCTCAGTGAATATAGTGGAGAAAAAATATTTAATAGTTTTGCTTTATCCTCGTCGCTCTCTGCAACACCCCCTCATTGCTATGTAGAGGGCCGACTCCTTCAGATTTATATTTTTTACTATTTATATAATTGAAGAACATTTTAGGGTTAGTTTTACTCTCTTTGGCAATTAATCTCTCGGTCTCTAGTTTGGCAAATTTTATTCGTTTTTACATATTCTATTTTTTTCCTTATAGTTTATTAGTGCTTCCTGACTCCCCTCCTGTTTTAGCAATTTATATGCTTTCTTTTTGTCATTTATTGCCTTCTTTACGGTTCCATTTATCCACATTGGTCTCTTATTGTTCCTTAGCCTTTTATTCCTATAAGGTATGTACCTCTCACAATTAGATGTTACAATGCTTTTAAAAATCTCCCATTTTATGGTTGTATTTTTATTTTTGAGGACTTTGTCCCAGTTAGTTAGGCCTATGGCCTCGCTTAGTTGGCTAAATTTTGCTTTTTTGAAGTTTGGTATTTTTGTTCCTCCCTTTAGAAACTCTCGTTTGAAGGATAATTGGAAGGTTATAACTTTATGGTCACTATTTCCCAGGTGTCCCCCAACCTGCACATCTGTTGTTCTATCAGGTCTATTGGTTAATACTAAGTCCAGTATGGCCGTCCCTCTAGTGGGGTCCTGAACCAGTTGGGAAAGGAAATTGTCTTTGGCTATTGCCAAGAACCTGTTTCCTTTATGGGATGTACAGCTTTCAGTTTCCCAGTCTATATCTGGGTAGTTGAAGTCCCCCATGATAACGACTTCATTATGATTTGCCGCCTCGTCTATCTCATTTAGTAATAGATTTTCTGTGGACTCTGGTATATTAGGTGGTATATAATACACTCCTATTAGTATTTTATTATTGTTTTTTGCTCCATGTATTTCTACCCACAGTGACTCCACATGTTCATGTCCCTCAGAGATGTATTCTCGAATTACAGGATTTAGACACGACTTCACGTAGAGGCAGACCTGGTTTCTTGTTCAGGACACCACTGAAAATGAGGGCCACAGTTGCTGGGGGTCAATGACATGACACGTTAAGGGCACCATGACATCAAATTTCCTTCGGTTAAGTGGCACAAGTGTCTGGAAATGGTCCTGGCAAAGACAGGTGTTCTGTTTTCATACATGTTCACTTAGTGTTCACTCTGACATTCAGCATAAACCATTCCTGTCTTCCAAATCATTCTCTGTGGGGTCTAGGACCTTATCGTTCCCTGCATCGTCTTCCACACAGTCCTCCTCCCTTCCTCCCTGTTTGGTCTGCACACTGCAAAAAGACGCAGCAGTTGGCACCTGTGTTTCGTCATCATCAGAGACGTGCGGACTCCGATGAGTTGTTATTCCCATGTCCTCATCATCAGGAAACATAAGTGGTTGTGCATCAGTGCATTCTATGTCTTCCACCTCTGGGGAAGGGCTAGGTGGATTCCCTTGGGAAACCCTGCCAGCAGAGTCTTCAAACAGCATAAGAGACTGCTGCATAACTTGAGGCTCAGACAGTTTCCCTGATATGCATGGGGTGATGTGACAGACTGATGGGCTTGGTTTTAAGGTGCCACCTGTGCGCTTTCTGCGAGAGACTGGGTGGTAGATAATGTTGTGAACGTGGATCCATTGTCGGCCACCCAATTGACTAGCGCCTGTACCTGCTCAGGCCTTACCATCCTTAGAATGGCATTGGGCCCCACCAAATATCGCTGTAAATTCTGGCGGGTACTGGAACCTGAGGTAGTTAGTTCACTAGGACGTGTGGTTGTAGCAGAATGGCCACGTCCTCTCCCAGCACCAGAGGATCCACTAACACCACCACGACCGCGTCCATTACTAGATGTTTTCCTCATTGTTACCGTTCACCAAGAACCACAATAGGAAAACACATATTTGGCCCAATGTATTGATTTCAAATTCAGGCCTTTTTTTACAGGCACCTTACACTATCTGCCTATTTATTTATGTACCGTATTACACTAATCCAGGCACAGCAGTAACCACTGATTTAGGGGAATATCAATTGTAGGCCTAGTATTTAGGCCCTGGATGAGAGGTATCCTTTTATGGACAGATTTACACTTGGAGATGCACAGTAGCATGTGAAAAAATATGTAGAATTATGCCTTCAGCAATTGTATTTTAACACTTTGTGTAATATACCCTTTCACGGACAGAAATACAATGGGAGATGAACGGTAGCGTGTGAAGTTATTGAGGATGACCCTCTTAGCACTTGTATATACACCTTGAGTGTAATATACCCTTTTACGGACAGATTTAAACTAGGCCTGCAACATCTGGAACACCAGATTCAGGGTATTGCTATTTTGGCAATTAAATTCCACCCCAGAAAAAAACATACCCTTTTACAGACAGATCTAAACTAGACCTGCAACAGCTGGAGCAACAGTTTTTCTGTATTTCTATTTTTGCAACTGAATTTCACCACAGAAAATAATATATCCTTTGCCGGACACTATTAAACTTGGCCAGCCACAGCTGAAACCACTGATTTATGGTATTGCTATTTTGGCAATTCTATTTTGTCAATTGAATTTCACCCCAGAACAAAATATATCATTTGCTGGACACTATTAAACTTGGCCAGCCACTGCTGAATCCACTGATTTATGGTATTGCTATTTTGGCAATTGAATTTCACCCCAGAAAATAAAAATATCTTTTGCCGTACACTATTAAACTTGGCCGGCCACAGCTGAAACCACTGATTTATGATATTGCTATTTTGGCAATTGAATTTCACCCCACAAAAAAATATATATATTTTGCCGTACACTATTAAACTTGGCCAGCCACAGCTGAAACCACTGATTTATGGTATTGTTATTTTGGCAATTGAATTTCACCCCAGAAAAAAATATACCCTTTTATGGACAGACCTAAACTAGGCCTGCAACAGCTGGAACACCAGATTCAGGGTATTGCTATTTTGGGAATTTGATTTCACTCCAGAACAAAATCTATCCTTTGCCATACACTATTGAACTTGGCCAGCAACTGCTGGGACAGCAGATTTACTGTATTTTTATTTTTGCTACTGACTTTCACCCCAGAAAATAATATACCCTTTTACAGACAGATTTAAACTAGACCTGCAACAGCTGGAACAACAGTTTTACTGTATTTCTATTTTTGCAACTGAATTTCACCACAGAAGATAATATATCCTTTGCCGGACACTATTAAACTTAGCCAGCCACAGCTGAAACCACTGATTTATGGTATTGCTATTTTGGCAATTCTATTTGTCAATTGAATTTCACCCCAGAACAAAATATATCATATGCTGGACACTATTAAACTTGGCCAGCCACTGCTGAATCCACCAGATTTACGGTATTGCTATTTTGGCAAATGAATTTCACCCCAGAAAATAAATATATCCTTTGCCGGACACTATTAAACTTGGCCAGTCACAGCTGAAACCACTGATTTATGATATTGCTATTTTGGCAATTGAATTTCACCCCACAAAAAATATATATATTTTGCCAGTACACTATTAAACTTGGCCAGCCACAGCTGAAACCACTGATTTATGGTATTGTTATTTTGGCAATTGAATTTCACCCCAGAAAAAAATATACCCTTTTATGGACAGACCTAAACTAGGCCTGCAACAGCTGGAACACCAGATTCAGGGTATTGCTATTTTGGGAATTTGATTTCACTCCAGAACAAAATCTATCCTTTGCCATACACTATTGAACTTGGCCAGCAACTGCTGGGACAGCAGATTTACTGTATTTTTATTTTTGCTACTGACTTTCACCCCAGAAAATAATATACCCTTTTACAGACATATTTAAACGAAGCCTGCAACAGCTGGAACAACAGTTTTACTGTATTTCTATTTTTGCAACTGAATTTCACCGCAGAAGATAATATATCCTTTGCCGGACACTATTTAACTTAGCCAGCCACAGCTGAAACCACTGATTTATGGTATTGCTATTTTGGCAATTGAATTTAACCCCAGAGCAAAATATATCCTATGCTGGACACTATTAAACTTGGCCAGCCACTGCTGGGTCACCAGATTTACAGTATTGCTATTTTGGCAAATGTATTTAACCCCAGAAAATAATATATCCTTTGACGGACACTAGGGAAATTGTCCAGTCACAGCTGGAACACCAGATTCAGGGTATTGCTATTTTGGCAATTAAATTTCACCCCAGAAAAAAATATACCCTTTTACAGACAGATTTAAACTAGGCCTGCAACAGCTGGAACACCAGATTCAGGGTATTGCTATTTATAAATATATCCCATGCTGGACACTAATAAACTTGGCCAGCAACTGCTGGGACACCAGATTTACAGTATTGCTATTTTGGCAATTGAATGTCACCCCAGAAAAAAATATATCCTTTGCCGGACACTATTAAACTTGGCCAGCCACAGCTGAAACCACTGATTTATGGTATTGCTATTTTGGCAATTGAATTTCACCCCAGAACAAAATATATTCTTTGGAGGACACTATTAAATTTGGCCAGCCACAGCTGAAACCACTGATTTATGGTATTGCTATTTTGCCTATTGAATTTCACCCCAGAACAAAATATATCCTTTGCCGGACACTATTATACTTTGCCAGCCACTGCTGGGACACCAGATTTAGGGGATTGCTATTTTGGCAATTGAATTTCACCACAGAAAATAATCTATCCTTTGCCAGACAGCAGACAGTATTACTCTTGGCTAGCCACAGCTGGAACAGCAGATTTAGGGGATTGCTATTTTGGCAATTGAACTTGACCCGCACCACAAGTCACGGTAGACGGTGCATGATGGAGGGAGAGATGTTAAGCTGCCGGGTCGGCGAGTCTGCATGCCATACGTAGTTACAGTAGATAGTAAGTACAGCAGGGGTTTGGGCTACATTAAGATAAAATAAGCATTACATGAATGCACTTATGCACTTTACAGCTGCGGGGCACGGTGTATTAGAGTAGAGTCACTGCACCGGGCCCCACCACGAGTGCCACCAGGCCGGCGATGTATCAGTGTAGCAGAGTGTTGGGGATAACTACATGACACTTTGGGGATCTGTGGATGACACTTATGGAGATCTGTGGATGACACATATAGCATAAGATGCTATAACAGTGTCATCCACAGATATGACCATAACAGTGTCACAACTGTCTTAGTTTATTTTTGGTGTTGCCCTGGTCTTGAGGGGGCACATTCCTGGTAACACATTTCTGCTGTACACTTAGAACCTGCTGCTGGCTGTCTTGCTGAGTTAGGCCTAGCTATGTGTAGGCTTCATACTCGACTGTTACCATCTACCTGCTGCTGATGTTGCTATCTGTCCTGATCCTGATGACTTATACTCCACCGTTACCAATACTTGCTGTTGTATGTCTTCCTGACACTGCTGAGTTATGTGTGGGCCTTATACTACAGTGTTACCATGTACCTACTGCTGTCTGTTCTGATCCAGATGAGTTTGACTCTGGACTAAAGGGGCCTTACAGCTAAGTTATAAAATTACACCGTAACATAACATTATAAAAAACAAAAGCACGCGTTATAACAGTGAAAAAAACATTTATTAACAAAATAATAATAAAACAGGTCTCTAGGGCAACTTTTTTAGCTCAGCAAGCAGCTCCCTCATTTTCTTCATGCCCTAAAGGTGCATTTTGTCCATTTCACGCACCCTCTTGTAAAGATGCCCTGGTGGTCCCGCTCCATCCTGGCCATCTGCTTTATGCATTTATTCACAACTGTTTGAAAAAAATATATAAATAAAAAATTATTGCAATTCAGGTTACAAGACAATTAGTGCATTGTGTGGAGTATGTGTTTTAACACTGCCGATTTACATATAAATTTAGTAGCTATAGATCTTTATGTTAATTATATTTTGGTTTGCTTAGTGATAGTTCGGATATAGTATAATGTTATTGATTTGGTTAGTTAATAGTTTTTAGGTAGTTTACAGAGTTAGGATGCTGTTTTGTTGTTTTCTATTACTGTAGTTTCTGTTGTCCCCTCATTTTTGGCACTTTTAACCACTTCATGACAGGCCCATAATAGTATGCCGCAGTGGGATGTGACTTGATGCATAGGGACGTATTATTACGGACCAACAAACACCTGGCCCCCAGGCATAATCGCTTGGGAAACAAGGTGCAAAGGCTGCTCAGCTAAACAGGCAGCTATGTTAACTATGGTCTGCTATTGTTCGGATTCTTTTCACATGTGCATTGCAGGGGGGTGGGGGGATTGTGGGATTTTTGTAAATATATTATGTATACCGAATGATATTGATGTGTGCACATATTTACCTTCCTGGTGGGGGGGTGTAGACCACCTCTTCCTCCTCCTCTTCTGTGGGGGTGGAATCCGGTGACTGGGAAGGTACGGCCTTCTCCGCCTCGACTTCCTTTGTAGCGCACACATCAGGGGGTGAAGTGGCCTCAACATTATCAGAGGGTCCGACATGTTCTCCCTCCACCTGCTCCTCACACTCTTCCTCCTCCGTGGTAACCTCCATCTCCCCCAATTGTTTTTTTTTTTTGTGTGTTGGTGGATGGAGGGAACGGTTTTACCTGTAATAATCACACAATGTTAAGAATTTAGACAAACTACTCAGAAATCATAACGAAGGGAAAGATACAGAAACTCCTATATGGAGGGATCTACATGGGATTATGATTATCCCAATGGTGGATTTGCCTCATGTTGGTGTTAACCCATTCAGGACACATGACGTACCGGTACGGCATGTTTCCCGAATCCTTAAGGACACATGACGTACGTCATGAGTATTTCCGATCACTGCTGCTCAGCCGGCAGTGATCGGAACAAGGGACCTGCTGAAATCATTCAGCAGGTACCTTGTTACAATGCCCAGGGGGGGTCCTGTAACCCCCCTGTATCAGTGATCGGTGCAAACCGCAGGTTAATTCAGACGTGCGGTTTGCAGCGCTTTTTTGTGATATCTGATCCCCGCGGTCTGTGACCGTGGGGATCAGAGTCTAAATGCCTCCAAGGTGGTAAATTTTAACCCCCCCTGCAGCCCCCGATCATATTGTGGCTGCAGGGGGGGAGGTTGCGGGGCGGCAGGAGGAGGTGCAGGAGGCGGGCTCTACTCTAGGAGTACATCGGGGGGCTTCAAATGGGACATGGTGTCAAAAATCCAGTCCAGCAAAATCCGCCTTCCAAAAACCACATGGCGTTCCTTTCCTTCTGCGCCCTGCCGTTTGGCCATACAGCAGTTTACGACCACATATGGGGTGTTTCTGCAAACTACAGAGTCTGGGCAATAAATATTGAATTTTGTTTGGCTGTTAACCCTTGCTTTGTTGCTGGAAAAATGGATTAAAATAGAAAATTTTCCAAAAAATCGAAATTCTGAAATTTTATCTCCATTTGCCATTAACTCTTGTGGAAAACCTAAAGGGTTTATGATGTTTGTAAAATCAGTTTTGAATACCTTGAGGGGTGTAGTTTCTAGAATGGGGTAATTATTGGGTGGTTTATATTATGTAAGCCTCACAAAGTGACTTCAGACTTGAACTGGTCCCTAAAAAGTGGGCTTTTGAAAATTTCTGAAACATTTCAAGATTTGCTTCTAAACCTCTAAGCCTTGTAACTAGTGTTGAGCGAACAGTTCGAGCATAGTTCGGGTCCGTACCGAATTTTGGGGTGTTCGTGACACGGACCCGAACCCGAACTTTTTCGTAAAAGTTCGGGTTCGGGTTCGTCGTTCGGCATGTATTTTGCCGCATTTTGAAAGGCTGCAAAGCAGCCAATCAACATGCATCATACTACTTGCCCTAAGATGCCATCGCAGCCATGCCTACTATTGGCAAGGCTGTGATTGGCCAAGTGCAGCATGTGACTCAGCCTCTTTATAAGCTTGTGCGCACGTCGGGACGTGCTCACTCCCGATGTGAATAGAACAGGGATAGACGCAGCTGATGCTAGGGCGAGAATAGGCAGGGATAATTGAATAACTGGAAGCAAATTTCTCTCCTCCACCTGTGATTCATCTGAACAACTGCAGCTGCGCTGCTTTTTGATAGGGATTGGCTATTTTTAGAGTGGCCAGAGTGATTTTTCCATCCACATGTACCTGGGCTGACCGCCGGCCGCCATTTTGCGACTTGTAGTGCTGCAGCAGAAGCTGCCACAGTGTGCATTCCAAAGCTCCAAACAAGTCAGACATCTACACCTGGGATTCAGACCAATAGCGATTTAGCAGCACAGTCCAAGGCTATTTTTTTTAAAGGTTGTGCAGACCATTTTGTGGCACATGTTACTGGGCTGATAGGCGGCGGCCATCTTGGGACTAGTGCTGCAGCACAATCTCTCCCAACGTCCATTAATCACTTGTAATAGTGGTCTGTGCCATAGAAATCCTACATCAGGGACTTGGGTGTGCTTGTGTCACCCCTACTAATACCAGTCCACCTGTAATCCATACAGTGAAAAGCCATAAAGTATTCCAGTGAGGGAATTTTTTTTATTTAAAAAGGCCAAGTTAGTTTATCTGGCGTTCAATATACTAGATACAGTTAGGCCTGCGTTTCATACATCTGGAATTAGCAAACTAATGTGCTGGGGTTGGGAAAACATATATGTACCCATACTAGAATCTGTCAAAGAAAGCGGTACTCACATATAACAGTCATTCCATCTGTAATCCATACAGTCAAAAGACTGAAAGTATTCCAGTGAGGGAATTTTTTTTATTTAAAAAAGGCCAAGTTAGTTTATCTGGCGTTCAATATACTAGATACAGTTAGGCCTGCGTTTCATACATCTGGAATTAGCAAAATAATGTGCTGGGGTTGGGAAAACATATATGTACCCATACTAGAATCTGTCAAAGAAAGCGGTACTCACATATAACAGTCATTCCATCTGTAATCCATACAGTCAAAAGACTGAAAGTATTCCAGTGAGGGAATTTTTTTATTTAAAAAGGCCAAGTTAGTTTATCTGGCGTTCAATATACTAGATACAGTTAGGCCTGCGTTTCATACATCTGGAATTAGCAAACTAATGTGCTGGGGTTGGGAAAACATATATGTACCCATACTAGAATCTGTCAAAGAAAGCGGTACTCACATATAACAGTCATTCCATCTGTAATCCATACAGTCAAAAGACTGAAAGTATTCCAGTGAGGGAATTTTTTTATTTAAAAAGGCCAAGTTAGTTTATCTGGCGTTCAATATACTAGATACAGTTAGGCCTGCGTTTCATACATCTGGAATTAGCAAACTAATGTGCTGGGGTTGGGAAAACATATATGTACCCATACTAGAATCTGTCAAAGAAAGCGGTACTCACATATAACAGTCATTCCATCTGTAATCCATACAGTCAAAAGACTGAAAGTATTCCAGTGAGGGAATTTTTTTATTTAAAAAGGCCAAGTTAGTTTATCTGGCGTTCAATATACTAGATACAGTTAGGCCTGCGTTTCATACATCTGGAATTAGCAAACTAATGTGCTGGGGTTGGGAAAACATATATGTACCCATACTAGAATCTGTCAAAGAAAGCGGTACTCACATATAACAGTCATTCCATCTGTAATCCATACAGTCAAAAGCCATAAAGTATTCCAGTGAGGGAATTTTTATTTTATTTAAAAAGGCCAAGTTAGTTTATCTGGCGTTCAATATACTAGATACAGTTAGGCCTGCGTTTCATACATCTGGAATTAGCAAACTAATGTGCTGGGGTTGGGAAAACATATATGTACCCATACTAGAATCTGTCAAAGAAAGCGGTACTCACATATAACAGTCATTCCATCTGTAATCCATACAGTCAAAAGACTGAAAGTATTCCAGTGAGGGAATTTTTTTATTTAAAAAAGGCCAAGTTAGTTTATCTGGCGTTCAATATACTAGATACAGTTAGGCCTGCGTTTCATACATCTGGAATTAGCAAACTAATGTGCTGGGGTTGGGAAAACATATATGTACCCATACTAGAACCTGTCAAAGAAAGCGGTACTCACATATAACAGTCATTCCATCTGTAATCCATACAGTCAAAAGACTGAAAGTATTCCAGTGAGGGAATTTTTTTATTTAAAAAGGCCAAGTTAGTTTATCTGGCGTTCAATATACTAGATACAGTTAGGCCTGCGTTTCATACATCTGGAATTAGCAAACTAATGTGCTGGGGTTGGGAAAACATATATGTACCCATACTAGAATCTGTCAAAGAAAGCGGTACTCACATATAACAGTCATTCCATCTGTAATCCATACAGTCAAAAGACTGAAAGTATTCCAGTGAGGGAATTTTTTTATTTAAAAAGGCCAAGTTAGTTTATCTGGCGTTCAATATACTAGATACAGTTAGGCCCATGCGTTTCATACATCTGGAATTAGCAAACTAATGTGCTGGGGTTGGGAAAACATATATGTACCCATACTAGAATCTGTCAAAGAAAGCGGTACTCACATATAACAGTCATTCCATCTGTAATCCATACAGTGAAAAGCCATAAAGTATTCCAGTGAGGGAATTTTTTTTATTTAAAAAGGCCAAGTTAGTTTATCTGGCGTTCAATATACTAGATACAGTTAGGCCTGCGTTTCATACATCTGGAATTAGCAAACTAATGTGCTGGGGTTGGGAAAATATATATGTACCCATACTAGAATCTGTCAAAGAAAGCGGTACTCACATATAACAGTCATTCCATCTGTAATCCATACAGTGAAAAGCCATAAAGTATTCCAGTGAGGGAATTTTTTTATTTAAAAAGGCCAAGTTAGTTTATCTGGCGTTCAATATACTAGATACAGTTAGGCCTGCGTTTCATACATCTGGAATTAGCAAACTAATGTGCTGGGGTTGGGAAAACATATATGTACCCATACTAGAATCTGTCAAAGAAAGCGGTACTCACATATAACAGTCATTCCATCTGTAATCCATACAGTCAAAAGACTGAAAGTATTCCAGTGAGGGAATTTTTTTATTTAAAAAGGCCAAGTTAGTTTATCTGGCGTTCAATATACTAGATACAGTTAGGCCTGCGTTTCATACATCTGGAATTAGCAAACTAATGTGCTGGGGTTGGGAAAACATATATGTACCCATACTAGAATCTGTCAAAGAAAGCGGTACTCACATATAACAGTCATTCCATCTGTAATCCATACAGTCAAAAGACTGAAAGTATTCCAGTGAGGGAATTTTTTTATTTAAAAAGGCCAAGATAGTTTATCTGGCGTTCAATATACTAGATACAGTTAGGCCTGCGTTTCATACATCTGGAATTAGCAAACTAATGTGCTGGGGTTTGGAAAACATATATGTACCCATACTAGAATCTGTCAAAGAAAGCGGTACTCACATATAACAGTCATTCCATCTGTAATCCATACAGTCAAAAGACTGAAAGTATTCCAGTGAGGGGATTTTGCTTATAAAAAATAATATATTTCATTGTGGTGCGAGTTGAATCGCAACAATGAAGAAAAATACTATTAAGGGACGAGGACGCGGTCGTGGTGGTGTCCGTGAAGCCTCTGTTGCTGGTAGAGGACGTGGCTGTTCGGCCCCAGGCGCACACAGTAGGGAACGAACTCCCTCAACTAGCCGGCAGAATGTACCGCAATATCTCGTGGGGCCCAATGCCGCTCTTAGGATGGTAAGGCCTGAGCAGGTACAGGCATTAATCGATTGGGTGGCCGACAGTGCTTCCAGCACGTTCACCACATGGTCTTCCACCCAGTCTTCTGCGGAAAGCGCACAGGTGGCACCTGAAAACCAAGCCCATCAGTCTGTCACATCACCCCCAAGCATATCAGGGAAACGGTCTGAGCCACAAGTTATGCAGCAGTCTCTTCTTCTGTTTGAAGACTCTGCTTCCAGGGTTTCCCAGGGGCGTCCACCTAGCCCTTCCCTAGTGGAGGAAGACATACCATGCACTGACGCACAACCACTTATGTCTTCAGATGAAGAGGACATGGGAATACCACCACAGCAGAGTCACCGACTCTCTGATGATGACGAAACACAGGTGCCCACTGCCGCGTCTTTTTGCAGTGTGCAGACTGAACAGGAGGAGGTCAGGGAGGGAGACTGGGTGGAAGACGATGCAGAGGACGATGAGGTCTTAGACCCCACATGGACTGAAGGTCGTGGCGATGACTTTCACAGTTCAGAGGAAGAGGTAGTGGTGAGACCGAGACAACAGCGAAGCCAAAGAGGGAGCAGGGGGCCAAAGCAGACGAGCCGCCGCCCCCAGAGTTCGCCTGCTACTGGACATCGCCAACAGGGACCCAGCCCCACAAAGGCAGCTTCAAAAGTTCCCTGGCATGGCACTTCTTTAAACAATATCCTACCGACAAGACCCGAGTGACTTGCACGCTCTGCCATCAGAGCCTGAGGCGAGGCATTAACGTTCTGAACCTCAGCACAACCTGCATGACCAGGCATCTACATGCAAAGCATGAACTGCAGTGGGGTACACACCTTAAAAACCAGGCACTCGCTGAGGCTCCCCTGCTCCCTCTACCGCTGCTGCCTCGGCTTCCGCCTCGAGAGGAATGTTGCCACCTGCCGAGCAGCAAACAGAGGATGTGCCACCGACACCACCACCACCGCCACCGTCAACTAGCGTCTCCACTATATCACACAGCAGCGTTCAGCTCTCAATATCTCAAACCTTAGAGAGGAAGCGCAAATTCCCCGAGTCACCCTCGAGCCCTTGGCCTGAACGCCAGCATTTCTAAACTGCTGGCCTTTGAAATGCTGTCATTCCGGCTGGTGGACACAGACAGCTTCAAACAGCTGATGGCCATGGCTGTCCCGCAGTATGTGGTTCCCAGCCGCCACTACTTCTCCAAGACAGCCGTGCCTTCCCTGCACATGCAAGTGTCCGATAAAATCAAGTGTGCACTGCGCAACGCCATTTGTGGCAAGGTCCACCTAACCACAGATACGTGGACCAGTAAGCACGGCCAGGGACGCTATATCTCACTAACTGCACACTGGATGAATGTAGTGGCGGCTGGGCCCCCTGCGGACAGTTCCTTGGCGCACGTCCTTCCGCCCCCTAGGATCGCAGGGCATCATTCTCTGCCTCCTGTAGCCTCCTCCTCCTACTCGGCTTCCTCCTCCACTGCTTCCACCAGCTCATCCGGTCAGCCACACACCTTCACCACCAACTTCAGCACAGCCCGGGGTAAACGTCAGCAGGCCATTCTGAAACTCATATGTTTGGGGGACAGGCCCCACACCGCGCAGGAGTTTTGGCGGGGTATTGAACAACAGACCGACGAGTGGTTTCTGCCGGTGGGCCTCAAGCCAGGCCTGGTGGTATGCGATAATGGGCGAAATCTCGTGGCAGCTCTGGGACTAGCCGGTTTGACGCACATCCCTTGCCTGGCGCATGTGCTGAACTTGGTGGTGCAGAGGTTCATTCACCACTACCCCAACATGTCAGAGCTGCTGCATAAAGTGCGGGCCGTCTGTGCGCGCTTCCGCCGTTCACATCCTGCCGCTGCTCGCCTGTCTGCGCTACAGCGGAACTTCGGCCTTCCCGCTCACCGCCTCATATGCGACGTGCCCACCCGGTGGAACTCAACCTTGCACATGCTGGAGAGACTGTGCGAGCAGCAGCAGGCCATAGTGGAGTTTCAGCTGCAGCACGCTCGCGTCAGTCGTACTGCCGAACAGCACCACTTCACCACCCATGATTGGGCCTCCATGCGAGACCTGTGTGCCCTGCTGCGCTGTTTCGAGTACTCCACCAACATGGCCAGTGGCGATGACACTGTTATCAGCGTTACAATACCACTTCTATGTCTCCTTGAGAAAACACTTAGGGCAATGATGTTAGATGAGGTGGCCCAGGTGGAGGAGGAGGAGGAGGATGAGGGCTCGTTTCTAACACTTTCGGGCCAGTCTGTTCGAAGTGGCTCAGAGGGAGGTTTGTTTAAGCAGCAGAGGACAGGTTCACAAGTCGCCAGCCAAGGCACTGTACTGGAGGACGAGGAGGATGAGGAGGAGGAGGTGGAGGGGGACGAGGATGACGCAAGTTCACAGCGGGTGGCAGCCCAGGCCCATCACTGGTGCGTGGCTGGGGGATACGGTGGACGATGACGATACGCCTCCCACAGAGGACAGCTTGTCCTTACCCATGGGTAGCCTGGCCCACATGAGCGAATATATGCTCCAATGCCTGCGCAATGACAGCAGAGTTGCCCACGTTTTAACGTGTGCAGACTACTGGGTGGCCACCCTGCTGGATCCCGGTATAAAGACAATGTGCCCACTTTAATTCCTGAACTGGAGCGCGACCGTAAGATGCGCGAGTACAAGCGCTACGCTGATAGAGGCGCTCTTGAGAGCATTCCCACATGTCACAGGGGAACAGGTGGAAGGTGAAGGCAGAGGAGTGGCAAGAGGTCGCCAACGCAGCTGTGTCACGGCCAGCTCATCTGAGGGCAGGGTTAGCATGGCAGAAATGTGGAAAAGTTTTGTCTCCACGCCACAGCTATCTGCACCGACACCTGATACGGAACGTGTTAGCAGGAGGCAGCATTTCACTAACATGGTTGAACAGTATGTCTGCACACCCCTCCACATCCTGACGGATGGTTCGGCCCCATTCAACTACTGGGTTTCGAAATTGTCCACGTGGCCAGAGTTAGCATGTTATGCCTTGGAGGTGCTTTCCTGCCCGGCGGCCAGCGTTTTATCTGAGCGCGTATTCAGCACGGCAGGGGCGTCATTACTGACAAGCGCAGCCGCCTGTCCACAGCCAACGTGGACAAGCTGACCTTCATAAAGATGAACCAGGCATGGATCCCACAGGACCTGTCCCTCCCTTGTGCAGAGTAGTCCTTATTAACTGCCTAAAACATGTCTTGTTGTGCTACGGGCCACTTCTTTATTTGATACAAATTTTATGAAACCCACAGTTGAATGAAACTCTTCTCTGTCTGGGCGCCGGGGCCTAACCAGATGAAAGTGGCCGGTTAAACTAACGGGTGACATGAAGCCATAACCTCTGCCATGCTACCTCTGTCTTCTGTCTGGGTGCTGAGGCCTAAGTCAAATAAAGCGGTCTTCTGCTGTGCTGGGGGATATGAAGCTAATCTCTGACCTCTCTCCTCTGTCTGGGTCCAAAGGCCTAAATCACTGAAAGAGGCCTTCTCCTGTGGTGTGTGATATGATGCCAGAATATGTGCTGTGGGGCCTCTCTCCTCTTCCTGGGTGCAGGGGTCAAAGTAACTCAATGGTGGCTTCTCCTGTGGTGGCTGATATGATGCCAGAATATGTGCTGTGGTGCCTCTCTCCTCTTCCTGGGTGCAGGGGTCAAAGTAACTCAATGGTGGCTTCTCCTGTGGTGGCTGATATGATGCCAGAATATGTGCTGTGGTGCCTCTCTCCTCTTCCTGGGTGCAGGGGTCAAAGTAACTCAATGGTGGCTTCTCCTGTGGTGGCTGATATGATGCCAGAATATGTGCTGTGGGGCCTCTCTCCTCTTCCTGGGTGCAGGGGTCAAAGTAACTCAATGGTGGCTTCTCCTGTGGTGGTTAGTATGATGCCAGAATATGTGCTGTGGGGCCTCTCTCCTCTTCCTGGGTGCAGGGGTCAAAGTAACTCAATGGTGGCTTCTCCTGTGGTGGTTGATATGATGCCAGAATATGTGCTGTGGAGCCTCTCTCCTCTGTCCTGGGTGCAGGGGTCAAAGTAACTCAATGGTGGCTTCTCCTGTGGTGGCTGATATGATGCCAGAATATGTGCTGTGGGGCCTCTCTCCTCTTCCTGGGTGCAGGGGTCAAAGTAACTCAATGGTGGCTTCTCCTGTGGTGGTTAGTATGATGCCAGAATATGTGCTGTGGGGCCTCTCTCCTCTTCCTGGGTGCAGGGGTCAAAGTAACTCAATGGTGGCTTCTCCTGTGGTGGCTGATATGATGCCAGAATATGTGCTGTGGTGCCTCTCTCCTCTTCCTGGGTGCAGGGGTCAAAGTAACTAAATGGTGGCTTCTCCTGTGGTGGTTGATATGATGCCTGATTCTCTGCTGTGAAACCTCTCTCCTCCATCTGGGTGTAGGGGTCAAAGTCTTTCAAAGTCGCCTTCTCCTGTGCTGATTGATATAAAGCTGATGGTTGTGCCATCTGACATAGTTGCCAGGGTCTGATTCAATGGGGGCCTACTCCTGTGGTGGGTGATCTAAATGCCTGATTCTCTGCTGTGAAACCTCTCTCCTCCGTCTGGGTGTAGGGGTCAAAGTCTTTCAAAGTCGCCTTCTCCTGTGCTGATTGATATGAAGCTGATGGTTGTGCCATCTGACATGGTTGCCGGGGTCCCATTAAATTGGGGCCTACTCCTGTGGTGGGTGATCTAAATGCCTGATTCTCTGCTTTGAAACCTCTCTCCTCCGTCCGGGTGTAGGGGTCAAAGTCTGTCAAAGTCGCCTTCTCCTGTGCTGATTGATATAAAGCTTATGCTTGTGCCATCTGACATGGTTGCCGGGGTCTGATTCAATGGTGGCCTACTCCTGTGGTGGGTGATCTAAATGCCTGATTCTCTGCTGTGTAACCTCTCTCCTCCGTCTGGGTGTAGGGGTCAAAGTAACTAAATGGTGGCCTACTCCTGTGGTGGGTGATATGATGCCTGGTTCTCTGCTGTGGGACCTCTCTCCTTTGTCTGGGTGCTGTGGTCAAAATAATAGTAAGTGACCTTCTCCATTGGTGGGTGACTTGAAGCCTGATTCTGTGCTATGGGACCTCACTCCAATTAATATTGTTTAATTTTTATTTATTTTATGTTAACTCATCATTTCCCTATCTACATTTGTTTGCAGGGGATTTAGCTACATTTTGCTGCCTTTTGCAGCCCTCTAGCCCTTTCCGGGTGTGTTTTACAGCCTTTTTAGTGCCCAAAAGTTCGGGTCCCCATTGACTTCTATGGGGTTCGGGTTCGGGATGAAGTTCGGGTCGAGTTCGGATCCCGAACCCGAACATTTTTCGAAAGTTCGGCCGAACTCGTCGAACCCGAACATCCAGGTGTTCGCTCAACTCTACTTGTAACGTCCCCAAAAAAGGAAAGGGCATTCCCAAAATGATCGTTACATGAAGTAGACATATGGGGAATGTAAATCAATAACATTTTTTGGCGGTATTACTATGTATTATAGAAGTAGAGAAATTTAAACTTGGAAAATTGCAAATTTTGGGTAAATTTGGAATTTTTTTATAAATAAAAATGAAAATTTTTTGACTTCATTTTACCACTGTCATGAAGTACAATAAGTGACGGAAAAAAATCTCAGAATGGCCTGGATAAGAAAAAGCGTTTTAAAGTTATCACCACAAAAAGTGAAAAATGACCTGGTCTTTAATGTGAAATAGGGCCGTGTCCTTAAGGGGTTAAATAACATGCTATAACCAGTGTTATAGATGGGTAGAACTAGTCTAAGTTACAAGGTAGGATGAGGTAACAGGGGATTTGTTAGGATGGTGTATTATAGGGTATTGTGACTGTGTTATTGACGTTTATAAAAACCAAGCAACAGTTCGGAAATTAGATAAGGGGTTATTGGATGGCGTTATAGTGGGTATATAATTGCCTGCGCTCCCTCCCTGTTGATTTAGTTGTCACAGTCACTTTATTATTAGAAGGAGGGGTAAAGTCGCTTGCCGATAGATGTCCAGCGGACTAGATTTCGATATAGTATTTAGGCAGAGTTTATCGCTAGGGATGAGCGAACCCGAACTGTATAGTTCGGGTTCGTACTGAATTTTGGGGTGTTCGTGACAAGGACCGAACCCGAACTTTTACGTAAAGGTTCGGGTTCTTTGTTCGCCGATTTCTATGGCACATTTTGAAAGCATGCAAAGCAGCAAATCAAGAAGCGTCATACTACTTGCCCCAAGAGGCCATCACAGCCATGCCTACTATTGGCATGGCGGTGATTGGCCAAGTGCTGCATGTCACCCAGCCTCTATTTAAGCTGAAGTCACGTCGTGTTGCGCGTCACTCTGTTCTGATTAGTGTAGGGATAGGATGCAGCTGCTGTTAGGGCGAGATTAGGCAGGTATTAACTCAGCAAAAACACTTAATGAAGTGATCGATCTACAGCTCTGAATCATTCAACTTCTGCTAGTTAATTGCTCACTGTTTCCAGGCTGCCCAGATCATTTTCCTGTCACTTTTTTCTGCGGTGATCTGCGGCCATTTTGCGTCTTGTGGAGCGCCAGCACAAGCTGCCACCAAGTACATTAATCCATCAATAGTAGGTTTTTTTTTTTTTGCTATATCCTACATCAGGGGCTTGGCTGTGCTTATTGTCACCCCAAGAAACTCAGGATAGAATTTTCTATATTTTATTGAGAGGTGAAATTCACTTCAAAAAATAGCAATCCCCTAAATCTGGTGTTCCAGCTGTGGCTAGCCAAGTGTAATACTGTCTGACAAAGAATATCATTATTTTTCTGGGGTGAAAATAAATTTCGAAAATAGCAATATCCTAAATCAGTGGTTTCTGCTGTGGCAGGACAAGTTTTATAGTGTCCGTCAAAGGATAGCTTTTGTTCTGGGGTGAAATTCAATTATCAAAATAGCAATACCGTAAATATGGTGTTCCAGCTGTGACTGGACAAGTTTCATAGTATCCGTCAAAGGATATATTATTTTCTGGGGTGAAATTCAGTTGCAAAAATAGAAATACCATAAATCTAGTGTTCGAGCTGTGACTAGACAAGTTTCACAATGTCCGTCAAAGGATATATTATGTTCTGGGGTGAAATTCAGTTGCAAAAATAGCAATACCGTAAATATGGTGTTCCAGCTGTGACTGGACAAGTTTCATAGTATCCGACAAAGGATATATTATTTTCTGGGATTAAATTCAGTTGCAAAAATAGAAATACCGTAAATCTGGTGTTCCAGCTGCGACTGGACAAGTTTTATAGTGTCCGTCAAAGGATATATTATTTTTTGGGGTGAAATTCAGTTGCAAAAATAGAAATACCATAAATCTAGTGTTCCAGCTGTGACTAGACAAGTTTCACAATGTCCGTCAAAGGATATATTATGTTCTGGGGTTAAATTCAGTTGCAAAAATAGCAATACCGTAAATATGGTGTTCCAGCTGTGACTGGACAAGTTTCATAGTATCCGTCAAAGGATATATTATTTTATGGTATAAAATTCAGTTGCAAACATAGAAATACCGTAAATCTGGTGTTCCATCTGTGACTGGACAAGTTTCATAGTGTCCGTCAAAGGATATATTATTTTCTGGGGTGAAATTCAGTTGCAAAAATAGCAATACCATAAATCTGGTGTTCCAGCTGTGACTAGACAAGTTTCATAATGTCCGTCAAAGGATATATTATGTTCTGGGGTTAAATTCAGTTGCAAAAATAGCAATACCGTAAAAATGGTGTTCCAGCTGTGACTGGACAAGTTTCATAGTATCCGTCAAAGGATATATTATATTATGGTATAAAATTCTGTTGCAAACATAGAAATACCGTAAATATGGTGTTCCATCTGTGACTGGACAAGTTTCATAGTGTCCGTCAAAGGATATATTATTTTCTGGGGTGAAATTCAGTTGCAAAAATAGAAATACTGTAAATCTGGTGTTCCAGCTGTGACTAGACAAGTTTCATAGTGTCCGTCATAGGATATATTATTTTCTGGGGTGAAATTCAGTTGCAAAGATTGCAATACCGTGAATCTGGTGTTCCAGCTGTGACTAGACAAGTTTCATAGTGTCCGTCAAAGGATATATTATTTTCTGCGGTGAAATTCTGTTGCAAAAATAGAAATACCGTAATTCTTGTGTTCCAGCTGTGACTGGACAAGTTTCATAGTGTCCGTAAAAGTGTAGCTGTTGTTATGGGTTGAAATTTAATTACCAAAATAGCAATACCGTAAATCTGGTGTTCCAGCTGTGAGTAGACAAGTTTCATAGTGTCCGTCAAAGGATATATTATTTTCTGGGGTGAAATTCAGTTGCAAAAATAGCAATACCGTAAATATGGTGTTCCAGCTGTGACTAGACAAGTTTCATAGTATCCGTCAAAGGATATATTATTTTATGGGGTGAAATTCAGTTGCAAAAATAGTAATACCATAAATCTAGTGTTCCAGCTGTGACTAGACAAGTTTCACAATGTCCGTCAAAGGATATATTATGTTCTGGGGTGAAATTCAGTTGCAAAAATAGCAATACCGTAAATATGGTGTTCCAGCTGTGACTGGACAAGTTTCATAGTATCCGACAAAGGATATATTATTTTCTGGGATTAAATTCAGTTGCAAAAATAGAAATACCGTAAATCTGGTGTTCCAGCTGCGACTGGACAAGTTTCATAGTGTCCGTCAAAGGATATATTATTTTTTGGGGTGAAATTCAGTTGCAAAAATAGAAATACCATAAATCTAGTGTTCCAGCTGTGACTAGACAAGTTTCACAATGTCCGTCAAAGGATATATTATGTTCTGGGGTTAAATTCAGTTGCAAAAATAGCAATACCGTAAGTATGGTGTTCCAGCTGTGACTGGACAAGTTTCATAGTATCCGTCAAAGGATATATTATTTTATGGTATAAAATTCAGTTGCAAACATAGAAATACCGTAAATCTGGTGTTCCATCTGTGACTGGACAAGTTTCATAGTGTCCGTCAAAGAATATATTATTTTCTGGGGTGAAATTCAGTTGCAAAAATAGCAATACCATAAATCTGGTGTTCCAGCTGTGACTAGACAAGTTTCATAGTGTCCGTCAAAGGATATATTATTTTCTGCGGTGAAATTCAGTTGCAAAAATAGAAATACAGTAAATCTTGTGTTCCAGCTGTGACTAGACAAGTTTCATAATGTCCGTCAAAGGATATATTATGTTCTGGGGTTAAATTCAGTTGCAAAAATAGCAATACCGTAAAAATGGTGTTCCAGCTGTGACTGGACAAGTTTCATAGTATCCGTCAAAGGATATATTATTTTATGGTATAAAATTCAGTTGCAAACATAGAAATACCATAAATCTGGTGTTCCATCTGTGACTGGACAAGTTTCATAGTGTCCGTCAAAGGATATATTATTTTCTGGAGTGAAATTCAGTTGCAAAAATAGCAATACCGTAAATCTGGTGTTCCAGCTGTGACTGGACAAGTTTCATAGTGTCCGTAAAAATGTAGCTGTTGTTATGGGTTGAAATTTAATTACCAAAATAGCAATACCGTAAATCTGGTGTTCCAGCTGTGACTAGACAAGTTTCATAGTGTCCGTCAAAGGATATATTATTTTCTGGGGTGAAATTCAGTTGCAAAAAGTAGCAATACCGTAAATCTGGTGTTCCAGCTGTGACTAGACAAGTTTCATAGTGTCCGTCAAAGGATATATTATTTTCTGCTGTGAAATTCAGTTGCAAAAATAAAAATACCGTAAATGTGGTACTCCAGCTGTTATTGGACAAGTTTTATAGTGTCCGTCAAAGGATATATTTTTTTCTGGGGTGAAATTAATTTGCAAAAATAGCAATACCGTAAATCTGGTGTTCCAGCTGTGACTGGACAAGTTTCATAGTGTCCGTCAAAGGATATATTATTTTCTGTGGTTAAATTCAATTGCCAAAATAGCATTACCCAAAATCTGGTGTTCCAGTTGTTGGAGGCCAAGTGAAAATCTGCCTGTAAAAGGGTATATTACACTCATCGTGCATCTTCAAGTGTATTTCTTTCCGTTAAAGGGTATATTACACAAAGTGTTAAAATACAAGTGCTGAAAACATAATCCAATATATTTTTTCCCACACTACTGTGCATCTCAAAGTGTAAATCTGTCCGTAAAAGGATACTTTTCATCCAGGGCCTAAATACTAGGCCTACAATTGATATTCCCCTAAATCTGTGGTTACTGCTGTTCCTGGATTAGTGTAATACGGTACATAAATAGATAGCCAGATAGTGTTAGGTGCCTGTAAAAAATGGCCTGAATTTGAATTCAATACATTGGGCCAAATAATTTTTTTCTTATTGTGGTGAACGGTAAACATAACCATAGCAAAGGCAGGTGCACTCTGCGGCAATACTAAACCCTCACACTGATAAAATTGAGGGGTTAGTTCGACATATCCTACTAGGAGGACATGTCTTAAGCTCGGACACCACGGCAAGGTCCCTCAAGTAGCCCGAAGCCCTACCACTCAACCTACCTGTGCCGTATGGGCGATACCAGGAGCCATTGGGCATTATGGGAGCGTAAGGCCTGACTCACAGACAGCTCACCAGTGACCTCCAGCATGTAACCATGCTTGCAATGGGAGGTGGGAGGTGCCTGTGAGCCCCACCCGAGACTGGCTGATATGGCCCAGAGCCTCCCAGGTGCACCTGAATGTAGCCTGTAGATGAAAAGCAGGCACATTTAAATCGGAGTTTATACACCTCCCAACATATTATACAAACCATTAGAAAACATAGTGTGGTGTTTAACAAGCAGGATATGCTCAACCCATATGCAGTTGTGCATGTATCTAGGGGATCACATCCTGCACAGATCCTCAAAACACGGACACCGGCAATGTGCTTTCTGCATTTTGCAGATCCGCACATTGCCAGAACTATATAGAAAATGCTTTTTCTTGTCCGCAATTGCGGACAAGAATAGGACATGTTCTATATTTTTGCGGAACGGAAGTGCAGACCCGGAAGCGCGGATCCGTAATTCCGGATCCGAGCAGGACAAAGTCTGTCCCCATAGAAATGAATGGGTCCGCAATTCCGTTCCGCAAACAGAATTGCGGACGTGTGAATGGGGCATAAGGGTCCCTTATCACCGCCAGTTAGTTAGCTACTTGTTAGGTAGCTAGCGCCCAGCCCACCGCACCGCAGTCACTGATTTTGGCAGAGATTTTTTCATCCACATTGATCGATGCGAATGAAAAAATCAGTGGCGTTCATTTTTTTTTATTTTCAGCCCAGAGGCCGAACTGAAAAAAATAAATCTCATTACCCGTATGCTCAATATACGGAGAATCGCAGAAACTCCTAATGCTGGCCATACATGTAATGATTGCGGAGACCCCTAAAATGCCAGGGCAGTACAAAAACCTCACATGTGACCCCATTTTAGAAAGAAGACACCCCAAGGTATTCCGTGAGGGGTATGGTGAGTTCATATAAAATTTTATTTTTTGTCACAAGTTAGTGGAATATGAGACTTGGAAAAAATAAAAATCAATTTCCGCTAACTTGTGCCAAAAAAAAATTTCTGTGAACTTGCCATACCCCTCACGAAATACCTTGGGGTGTCTTCTTTCCACAATGGGGTCACTTGTGGGGTATTTATACTGCCCTGGCATTTTAGGGGTGCTAAAGCGTGAGAATCCAAATGCGTAAAAATTCCCTGTGAAATCCTAAAGGTACTCATTGGAATTAGGGCCCCTTTGCGCATCTTGGCTGCAAAAAAGTGTCACTCATGTGGTATCGCCGTACTCAGGAGAAGTAGGGCAATGTGTTTTGGGAAGTATTTTTATATATACCCATACTGGGTGAGAGAAATATCTCTGTAAACGACAACTTTTTAAATTTTTTTATTCGAAGTTGGCAATTTACAGAGATATTTCTCTCACCCAGCATGGGTATATGTAAAAATACACCCCAAAACACATTGCCCTACTTCTCCTGAGTACGGCGATACCACATGAGTGACACTTTTTTGCAGCCAAGATGCGCAAAGGGGCCCAAATTCCAATGAGTAACTTTTAGGAGGGCATTTTTACGCATTTTTCTTCTCACGTTTTAGGGCCCCTAAAATGCCAGGGCAGTATAAATACCCCACATGTGACCCCATTTTGGAAAGAAGACACCCCAAGGTATTCGCTGAGGGGCATATCTAGCCGGTTAGACGCCCATCCCTTACCTGGTGCATGTGCTGAATTTGGTGGTGCAGAAGTTCATTCACAACTACCCTGACATGTCAGAGCTGCTGCATAAAGTGCGGGCTGTCTTTTCACGCTTCCAGCGTTCACATCCTGCCGCTGCTCACCTGTCTGCGCTACAGCGGAACTTCGGCCTTCCCGCTCACCGCCTCATGTGCGGCGTGCCCACCAGGTGGAATTCCACCTTGCAGGCCATAGTGGAGTTTCAGCTGCAGAATGCAAGGGTCAGTCACACTGCGGAACAGCAATGACTGGGCCTCCATGCGAGACCTGTGTGCCATGTTGCGCTGTGGCGATGATGCCGTTATCAGCGTTACAATACCACCTCTATGTCTCCTTGTGAAAACACTTGGGGCGATGATGGAAGAGGAGGAGGAGGAGGAAGAGGGGTCATTTTTAGCACTTTCAGGCCAGTCTCTTAGAAGTGGCTCAGAGGGAGTTTTTTTGCAAAAGCAGAGGCCAGGTACAAATGTGGCCAGCCAGGGCCCACTACTGGAGGACGAGGAGGATGAGGAGGAGGTGGAGGAGGATGAGGATGAAGCATGTTCACAGCGGGATGGCACCCAACGTAGCTCGGGCCCATTGCTGGTGCGTGGCTGGGGGGAAACAGAGGACGATGACGATACGCCTCCCACAGAGGACAGTTTGTCCTTATCTCTGGGCAGCCTGGCACACATGAGCGACTATATGCTGCAGTGCCTGTGCAACGACAGCAGAGTTGCCCACATTTTAACGTGTGCGGACTACTGGGTTGCCACCCTGCTGGTTCCCCGGTACAAAGACAATGTGCCCACCTTACTTCCTGCACTGGAGCGTGATAGGTAGAAGCGCGAGTACATGCGCATGTTGGTAGACGCGCTACTGAGAGCATTCCCAAATGTCACAGGGGAACAAGTGGAAGCCAAAGGTAAAGGCAGAGGAGGAGCGAGAGGTCGCCAACGCAGCGGTGTCACGGCCAGCTCTTCTGAGGGCAGGGTTAGCATTGAAGAGATGTGGAAAAGTTTTGTCACCACGCCACAGCTAACTGCACCACCACCTGATACGGAACGTGTTAGCAGGAGGCAGCATTTCACTAACATAGTGGAACAGTACGTGTGCACACCCCTCCACGTACTGACTAATGGTTCGGCCCCATTCAACTTCTGGGTCTTCAAATTGTCCACGTGGCCAGAGTTAGCATTTTATGCCTTGGAGGTGCTGGCCTGCCCGGCGGCCAGCGTTTTGTCTGAACGTGTATTCAGCACGGCAGGTGGCGTCATTACTGACAAACGCAGCCGCCTGTCCACAGCCAACGTGGACAAGCTGACGTTCATAAAAATGAACCAGGCATTGATTCCACAGGACCTGTCCATCCCTTGTGCAGAATAGACATTTATAACTACCTCCCCTTAACCATGTATTCTTGTACTCCAGGGCACTTCTTTATTGAATCCTCTTTTTTTAATTTTACCATTATTTTGCAGGGCAACCCAAAGTAGAATGAACCTCTCCTCCGTCTGGGTGCTGGGGCCTAAATAACTAAAAGTGGCCTTCTCCGTTGGTGGGTAACATGATGCCTCTTTTGCTGCCATGGGACCTCTCTCCTCTGTCTGGGTGTTAGAGGCCGAACCTTCATGTACTTGCTTGATGTCTTGATGGCAGACATTTAACTCTTTTTACTGTCTAATGCTCGCCCCATTGTCTGGGTGTTAGGGGGCCTAAATTTCATGTACTTGCTTGCTGTCTTGTTGGCAGACATTTAACACTTTTTACTGTCTAATGACCGCCCCATTGTCTGGGTGTCAGGTGCCTTAATTTCACATGCTTGCTTGCTGTCTTGGTGGCAGACATTTAACACTTTTAACTGTCTAATGACCGCCCCATTGTCTGGGTGTCAGTGGCCTATATTTTGTTTAATTGCTTGCTGTCTGGGTTAGAGACATTAAACTCTTTTTACTGTCAAATGACCTCTCCTCTGTCTGGGTGTCAGGAGCCTACATAAATGATAATGGCCTGTTCCATTGCAGGTTGACCTGAGGCCTCTGTTGCTGTTACGGGACCGCTCTCCTATTTGTGGGTGCCATGGCCCTGAGTCTGTGAATGAGGCCTATGGCACTGAAGGCAGACATGAATCCTTTATGGCTGTGATGAGAACATCAACTCCCATAGCATTCCCACCTGATGTCACCCCAACCTCCTATTCCACCTCCTCCTCCTCCAAGTTGCCAATTGATATTGGTTAATTTTTATTCATTTTATTTTATTTTAAGTCATTTCCCTATTCACATTTGTTTGCAGGGGAATTACCTACATTTTGCTGCCTTTTGCGGCCCTCTAGCCCTTTCCTGGGCCCAAAAGTTCAGGTCCCCTTTGACTTCAATGGGGTTCGGGTTTGGAGTGAAGTTCGGGTCGAGTTCGGATCCCGAACCCGAACATTTTCGGGAAGTTCGGCTGAACTTCTCGAACCCGAACATCCAGGTGTTCGCTCAACTCTATTTATCGCTGGTCTATTCAGTGGTTAAATTCATCATTTTACACCAATAACATCATGATCTCCCTTACCTTCCCCCAATAAAATGTAACCTTTCATATTGCTGTCCATCGCCTGTATTCTGTGAAAAAAGCTTTTATTTCATATGCTAATTCGCTTGTATAGTTGCCAAGGGGTGGTGTTGATGCGTCCAGTGCCCATGCCCCTCGGCGCTTTTCAAAGCAAACCACTCCCCTTTCACCCCTCTGGCCTGCCCTAGGTTCTTCTGTTTCCATCCGCTCTTCACCCCTAAATTCCATGCCTGCGCTGTTCAACATAATCCTCGCCTCTGCACACTACATTACCCTACTATGTCGACTTTTTTATTTATTTTACACAATAAAAGCATTTTTAAACCCAAAAAATCATGTTTTAGTCTGAGAGATGTAGTTTTTTTATTTTTTGGGTGATTGTCTTAGGTAGGGGCTCATTTTTTGCGGGATGAGGTGACTGTTGGATTGGTACTATTCTGGGGGGCATAGGCCTTTTTGATCGCTTGGAGTTGCACTTTTAGTGATATAAGAGACAAAAAAATGTTTTTATTAGCACTTTTTTTTTTTAACAGTGTTTATCTGAGGAGTTAGGTCATGTGATATTTTTATAGTGCCGGTTGATACCGATGTGGCAATAGCTAATATGTTCACTTTTCTTTTTTTCCTTTTTTTAAGTTTTTTTTTTTTTTTTTGCTTTATTTGGGGAAAATTACACTTTTTTTTTCTTTCTTAAAACCTTAACATTTTTTTTGGGGGGGGACTTTTTTTTCACTTTTTTTTTTACCTACTCTGGGACTTCAACTTCCGGGGGTCTAAACCCCTTTACAATGCATTCCATTACTTCTGTATCGGAATGCATTGGCTGCAAGTGTAATACAGTGTGTATTACATATACAGCTTCCTGCCTGTGAGATCCAGGGGGCTGTATCTCACAGGCTCTCCCCCGGAAGACAGCAACGATGCCTAAGGAAGGCATCGGGCAGCCTTCCATGCCAACTGATCACAGCAGCACGGGGACCCAATGAAGACCCCACACCGGACCGTATCCCGCACGTGCCACGGGTGCATGCAGCAGATGTCTGGCCATCAGTGACTGCACCCGCCTGATCATAGCACTGTACATGTACGGCGCTGGGCATTAAGTCACATCCTGTTGCGCAATACTTGTACGGCGCTGGTCGTTAAGGGATCAAAGGGATGAAATACGGATATAGAAGAGTTAACAGACATGTTATGTAAACTAAATGTAACTAAATGCGTTAAGCTATTTTTTTTAATGGCTTTTGTTTCCAGATAACGGGATGAGTTAAGAAATTTGAGTAACAAGGTTGTGTGTTAACCCTGCTATATCTTAGCAGCATAATTGAATATATACATTTCAGAGTGTTGTAGAGAGGGATACAAACGTTATGTAAGTATTAGCAATAAGCTATAATTTTTTACTTTGTTCTCTGATGCGATCTGAGTGGCAGTGCTTCAAGTCGCACCATTATTTTTGTATGGCCGTCTTTATGTGCCTCCTCTTGGAGATCCATAATGATGGCATCCTTCTCCGCATGTTTCCGGGTGCGGTCGTAGCCTTTTTCCAACATTCCCTGTACTCCAGGGCACTTCTTTATTGAATCCTCTTTTTTTAATTTTACCATTATTTTGCAGGGCAACCCAAAGTTGAATGAACCTCTCCTCCGTCTGGGTGCTGGGGCCTAAATAACTAAAAGTGGCCTTCTCCGTTGGTGGGTAACATGATGCCTCTTTTGCTGCCATGGGACCTCTCTCCTCTGTCTGGGTGTTAGAGGCCGAACCTTCATGTACTTGCTTGCTGTCTTGATGGCAGACATTTAACTCTTTTTACTGTCTAATGCTCGCCCCATTGTCTGGGTGTTAGGGGCCTAAATTTTATGTACTTGCTTGCTGTCTTGTTGGCAGACATTTAACACTTTTTACTGTCTAATGACCGCCCCATTGTCTGGGTGTCAGGTGCCTTAATTTCACATGCTTGCTTGCTGTCTTGGTGGCAGACATTTAACACTTTTAACTGTCTAATGACCGCCCCATTGTCTGGGTGTCAGTGGCCTATATTTCGTTTAATTGCTTGCTGTCTGGGTTAGAGACATTAAACTCTTTTTACTGTCAAATGACCTCTCCTCTGTCTGGGTGTCAGGAGCCTACATAAATGATAATGGCCTGTTCCATTGCAGGTTGACCTGAGGCCTCTGTTGCTGTTACGGGACCGCTCTCCTATTTGTGGGTGCCATGGCCCTGAGTCTGTGAATGAGGCCTATGGCACTGAAGGCAGACATGAATCCTTTATGGCTGTGATGAGAACATCAACTCCCATAGCATTCCCACCTGATGTCACCGCAACCTCCTATTCCACCTCCTCCTCCTCCAAGTTGCCAATTGATATTGGTTAATTTTTATTCATTTTATTTTATTTTAAGTCATTTCCCTATTCACATTTGTTTGCAGGGAATTACCTACATTTGCTGCCTTTGCGGCCCTCTAGCCCTTTCCTGGGCCCAAAAGTTCAGGTCCCCATTGACTTCAATGGGGTTCGGGTTTGGAGTGAAGTTCGGGTCGAGTTCGGATCCCGAACCCGAACATTTTCGGGAAGTTCGGCTGAACTTCTCGAACCCGAACATCCAGGTGTTCGCTCAACTCTATTTATCGCTGGTCTATTCAGTGGTTAAATTCATCATTTTACACCAATAACATCATGATCTCCCTTACCTTCCCCCAATAAAATGTAACCTTTCATATTGCTGTCCATCGCCTGTATTCTGTGAAAAAAGCTTTTATTTCATATGCTAATTCGCTTGTATAGGTGCCAAGGGGTGGTGTTGATGCGTCCAGTGCCCATGCCCCTCGGCGCTTTTCAAAGCAAACCACTCCCCTTTCACCCCTCTGGCCTGCCCTAGGTTCTTCTGTTTCCATCCGCTCTTCACCCCTAAATTCCATGCCTGCGCTGTTCAACATAATCCTCGCCCCTGCACACTACATTACCCTACTATGTCGACTTTTTTATTTATTTTACACAATAAAAGCATTTTTAAACCCAAAAAATCATGTTTTAGTCTGAGAGATGTAGTTTTTTTATTTTTTGGGTTATTGTCTTAGATAGGGGCTATTTTTTTGCGGGATGAGGTGACTGTTGGATTGGTACTATTCTGGGGGGCATAGGCCTTTTTGATCGCTTGGAGTTGCACTTTTAGTGATATAAGAGACAAAAAAATGTTTTTATTAGCACTTTTTTTTTTTTAACAGTGTTTATCTGAGGAGTTAGGTCATGTGATATTTTTATAGTGCCGGTTGATACCGATGTGGCAATAGCTAATATGTTCACTTTTCTTTTTTTCCTTTTTTTAATTTTTAATTTTTTTTTTTTGCTTTATTTGGGGAAAATGACACTTTTTTTTTCTTTCTTAAAACCTTAACATTTTTTTTGGGGGGGGGACTTTTTTTTCACTTTTTTTTTTACCTACTCTGGGACTTCAACTTCCGGGGGTCTAAACCCCTTTACAATGCATTCCATTACTTCTGTATCGGAATGCATTGGCTGCAAGTGTAATACAGTGTGTATTACATATACAGCTTCCTGCCTGTGAGATCCAGGGGGCTGGATCTCACAGGCTCTCCCCCGGAAGACAGCAACGATGCCTAAGGAAGGCATCGGGCAGCCTTCCATGCCAACTGATCACAGCAGCACGGGGACCCGATGAAGACCCCACACCGGACCGTATCCCGCACGTGCCACGGGTGCATGCAGCAGATGTCTGGCCATCAGTGACTGCACCCGCCTGATCATAGCACTGTACATGTACGGCGCTGGGCATTAAGTCACATCCTGTTGCGCAATACTTGCACGGCGCTGGTCGTTAAGGGATCAAAGGGATGAAATACGGATATAGAAGAGTTAACAGACATGTTATGTAAACTAAATGTAACTAAATGCGTTAAGCTATTTTTTTTAATGGCTTTTGTTTCCAGATAACGGGATGAGTTAAGAAATTTGAGTAACAAGGTTGTGTGTTAACCCTGCTATATCTTAGCAGCATAATTGAATATATACATTTCAGAGTGTTGTAGAGAGGGATACAAACGTTATGTAAGTATTAGCAATAAGCTATAATTTTTTACTTTGTTCTCTGATGCGATCTGAGTGGCAGTGCTTCAAGTCGCACCATTATTTTTGTATGGCCGTCTTTATGTGCCTCCTCTTGGAGATCCTGGATGATGGCATCCTTCTCCGCATGTTTCCGGGTGCGGTCGTAGCCTTTTTCCAACATTCCCTGCAGGTTAAAGATGCAAGCATATAATCCCAATTTTTTTAAATACAAGTTTTTAGAAAAATGTCCTCAACAAAATAGCAAAAAGTAGTTAAGTCTTTGAAGAAGAAATATTAGATTCAATGTTACAGTTATAAGATCAGATTGTATTGCGATTCTATGTGTGTGGGGTCTGAGCAATCAGATATTGGCCAGCTAAGCAGAGATGTACCTGTCTAGGGAAGTGACGGTACGGTATGGGGTGTAAAGCTGGTTCGCCTCCCCATGGTGCACGCTGGGTAATGCTAAATGAACCAGCAAATACTTACAGACAAAGAAAGCTCATTGACATAAAATATAATCTATATATATTGTGGGTGTGTATATGTTATATAGTGTGTGGTATATATTGTGTGGTATATATTGTGTGGCAGGAAAATTGATTTGCTATATGCATTTGAGAGATACACTATTTATCCGTTGTCCATACATATGTGCTATATTACAGACACAGTGCTGTGATGTCAAAACAATACTTGTAATATCAGTAACATCTACTCTTATGGGGGAAAAAAATTGTATAAATATAGTTAAAGGGGTTCTGCAGTAATTTTAAACTGCTGATCTATCCTCTGGATAGATCATCAGCATCTGATTGGCACGGGTCCGAAACCCGGGACCCCCGCCGATCAGCTGTTTGAGAAGGCAGCGGCACTGCCAGTAGCGCCGTGGCCTTCTCGCTGTTTACCTCAGGCCTAGTGACGTCACGACTTGTATCACTGGCCTGGGCGGGGCTAAGCTCTGTTCACTCGAATGAAGCTTAGCCTCGCCAAGGCCAGTGATACAAGTCGTGATGTCCCTGGGCCTGCGGTAAACAGCGAGAAGGTCGCGGCGCTACTGCCAGTGCCGCTGCCTTCTCAAACAGCTGATCGGCGGGGGTCCCGGGTGTCGGAGCCCTTGCCAATCAGATGCTGATGATCTATCCAGAGGATAGATCATCAGTTTAAAATTACTGCAGAACCCCTTTAATATTCGCATACAAGAATATTTAGCAACACTAAATCTACATATAAATAATTTATAGGTAGATTGAGTGTTGTAAACTGTTGTTCTGCCATGCATGCAATATGTAAAAAAATACAGTGCTGTAATACAATATTACTTACAATGATCAGAAATTCAGGACATGAAACCCATTCAGGACACATGACGTACCGATACCGATACCGATAAATCATTCAGCAGGTATCCTTTCTCAACGCCGAGGGGGGTCATGTGACCCCCACGTATCAGCGATCGCAGCAAACCGCAGGTCAATTCAGACCTGCGGCGTGCTTCGTTTACTTTCCATTCGGGTCTCCGGTGACCGGTGAAGCGGAAAAGGACTGTGATCGGTGGTGTGATTACACACCACCAATCACAACCCGAGCATCAGGGGCGGTGGTGCTGTCCTTGGTGCTGATTTGCCGCCCCAATGCTCTCCAAGGTGCTGATTTGTGCGGGGAGAGAGGAAGGAGATTCAAACTCCCGGCGCTCCTCTCGCCCCTCCTCTTCCTGCTCCTGCTGCTGCTGTGAGGACGTCCGGAGAGCTGCCGTGACCCCCCGTCTGCGCCCGTCACCAATCTGCACCCATCACCCTCAAGGTAGGTCAGAGTCAGGGAGGAAGAGGCGTGATTTAGGCAGGGATAGAAGGGACAGAATCGTTTTAGGGAAAGAAAAAAAAAAAAACTTAACTGTTTGTGTGCAGCACCCAAATCTGGTGGTTGGGGTCCACAGTACTTAGCTGTGACATCCTAGACCCACCCAGGGGTGCTGCTACTGGGGCCCCCCCCCCTCCCATTTTTTGGTGGTTCCTGTTTCTTTTTTTTTTGTGCGTGCACTTATTTTGTGCGTGCACTTACTGTGGCCGGACCCTGTGGCCCACACCAGTACGAGCAACCCTGGGGCTCGTACTGGGTTCCCAGCCCACCAAATAAGCGCACCGGAGCCCCCTACCGGAGAACTTAGCTGGTGTCATCCAGTGTACTATGAGCCTGCGATTCCAGATTTTGCTGGCAATCCTAGAATCCAGATTCACACAGTGGGGTTCACTGAAATAGACTTTTTTAGTTTTTTTTTTCAGTGACCCATTGATGAATCTGATGGTGGAGCTGACGAATCTGTACGTCCAAGAGTTCGTTGCTCAGCACCCGGGCTCCTTTTTGGCTAGACCTGGTGCCTGGACCACGGTCAGTGAAGCCGAGATGAGGATGTTTTGGGGCCTCGTGCTTCATATGGGTCTAGAGCAAAAACCGAGCATCAGGCAATACTGGAGTGGGGACGTCCTCTACCAGACCCCACTGTACAGTATGGCCATGACGCACTCACGGTTTGAGGCCATCCGGAAATGCCTGCATTATGCAAATAATGCAGCATGTCCCCCGCAGTGATTCTGACTATGACCGTCTGTATAAGATACGGCCGGTCATCAATCATTTCGGGGCCAAATTTGCGCAGGCCTATGTACCTGGAAGGGAGGTCGCAGTTGATGAGTCTATCGTTGCTTTCAAGGGGAGACTCAGTTTCCGCCAATACATTCCTTCTAAACGAGCGAGGTATAGCGTGAAAATGTACAAAATTTGTGAGAGTACCTCAGGGTACACTTACAAATTTCAAATGTACGAGGGGAGAGATTCCCGTATTGAACCCCCAGAATGTCCCCCCCACTCTGGGTGTTAATGGGAAACTCGTGTGGGACCTTATGTACCCACTACTAGATAAGGGTTACCACTTGTACGTGTATAACTTTTACACTAGTATTCCCTTGTATCAGACCCTCTACGCCAGATCTAGGTTTGCTTGTGGGACCGTCAGGAAAAAACATTGCGGCCTCCCTACCAACCCCCTTCAGGTACCTATCCCCAGGGGTGAGACCAGTGCCCTTACCAGTGGAAACCTGTTGCTGGTCAGGTATAAGGACAAGAAAGATGTTCTTATGCTGTCCACAATCCATGGTAACAGCACCACCGACGTCTCTGTGCGAGGTACCACGGCAACGGTCCTCAAGCCTAATTGTATCGTCGACTACTCGGGAATTGGAGGGGCCCGGATCGTCCCTGGCCAACATTTTCCAGGTGTGGTCCCCCATACTGGAAAGAAGGGACAAACCCAAAAAAGATGCATATTGTGTCACAAGAGGGGGGTACGGAAGGACACCACCACTCAATGTGACACGTGCCCTGATCATCACACTTCCATGGAGTACTAAATTTTATATAATTTATATAATTTCTGACAGTTCCCTAGAAAATATATAAAAATACTATGACTCTCAGACTCTGCGGCCTTCCAGATGTTGTAAAACTACAACTCCCAGCATGCCCAGCTACAGCTATCAGCATGGCATGGTGGGAATTGTAGTTTTACAACATCTGGAGGGCCGCAGTTTGAGGATGCCTGCTTTAGTGTCTCCTAAGTCTAAGAGCCATACATATTGGTCATCGCCGTATCCATAAAAATCTGCTGTATAAAAATACCCCATAAACTATCCCCTCGGATAAACGACTTCAAAAAAATAAAATAGAAACGATGTCAAAAAAGCCATTTTTATTGTCACCTAACATCACAAAAAGTGTAATAGTGAGCAATCCAAAAGTCATACGCACCCCCAAATAGTGCCAATAAAACCGCCATCTCATCCCGCAAAAAATAAGTCCCTACATTAGATAGTCACCAAACAAAAAAAAAAAACTGTAGCTCCCAGGCTATGGAGATAGTAAATATTTTTTTTTTTCCTAAAATGATAATATAGTATAAATTCTAAATAAATAAATTAGGTATTGGCGGGTCCGTAATAATCTGCCCTATAACAATAACATTTGACCAAACCCCTCGGATTAACAGTGTTGAAAAAATAAAATAAAAACGGTGCCAAAACACCCATTTTTGGGCAAAATTTCCATTTTAATCCATATTTTCCGGTAATAAAGCAAGGGTTAACAGTCAAACAAAACTCAATATTTATTGTCCTGATTCTGTAGTTTGCAGAAACACCCCATATGTGGTCGTAAATGGGTTTATAGCCACACAGCAGGGCATAGAACGAAGGGAACGCAATATGTTTTCCGGAAGGCAGATTTTGATGGACTGGTTTATTTACACCATGTCCTATTAGAAGCCTCCGTGATGTAGCCTAGACTAGAAACTCCAAAAAAGTAACCCCATCTAAGAAACTACACCCCTCAAGGTATTCAAAAATTACTTTACAGACTTTGTTAACCCTTTAAGTGTTCAACAAAACTTAATGGTGAATGTAGAAACAATTTTAGAATTTAAATTTTTTGTTAGCTTGCTTCAAAAAAGTGTAATATAGAGCAACCAAAAATCATATTTACCCTAAAATAGTACCAAAACAACAACCACCTTATCCCGTAGTTTACTAAATGGGGTCACTTTTATGGAGTTTCTACTCAAGGGGTGCAGCAGGGGGCTTGAAATCGGACATGGTGTAAAAAAAAACATTCCAGCAAAATCTGCCTTCCAAAAACCATATGGCGTTCCCTTTCTTCTATGTCCTCCCGTTTAGCCAAACAGTAGTTTAGGATCACATATGGGGTGTTTCTGTAAACTAGGGAATTCGGGCAACCCATATTGAGTTTTGTTTGGCAGTTAACTCTTACTTTATTACTGGAAAAAATGGCGTAAAATGGAAATTTTTCCAAAAAATTGAAATTCTAAAATTGTTTCTCCATCTTCCATGAACTCTTGTGGAACACCTAAAGGGTTAACAATGTTTGTAAACCAAGCTTTGAATACCTTGAGGGGTGTACTTTCTTAGATGGAGTCACTTTTTTTGAATTTCTATGCTAGGGTGCATCAGGGGGCTTGCAATAGGAGATGGTGTTACAAAAAGCAGTCCTGCATAATCTGCCATTCAAAACCCATATGATGTTCCCCTCCTTCTATGTCCTCCCAATTGGCCAAAAAGTAGTTTAGGACCACATATGGGGTGCTTCTGTAAACTAGAGAATCAGGGCAACCCATATTGAGTTTTGTTTGGCAGTTAACCCTTACTTTATTACTGGAAAAAATAGATTATAATGGAAAATTTTCAAAAAAAATCAAAATTCTGAAATGTTATCTTCATTTTCCATGAACTCTTGTGGAACACCTAAAGGGATAACAAAGTTTGTGCAATCAGTTTTGTATACCTTTAGGGGTTTAGTTTCTAAAATGGGGTCATTTTTGGGTGGTTTCTATTATGCAAGCCTCACAAAGTGACTTCAGACCTGGACTGGTCCATAAAAAATGGGATTTGTCAAATTTCTGAAAAAATTCAAAATTTGCTTCTAAACTTCTAAGCTATGTAACATCCCCAACAAATAAAATGGCATTCCTAAAATGATCAGAACATGAAGCAGACATATGGGGAATGTAAAGTAATAACTGTTTATGGGGGTATTACTATGTATTAGAGAAGTAGAAAAACTGAAACTTTGAAATTTGCAAATTTTTCCAAATTTTTGGTAAATGGATTTTTTTATGCAAAAAAATCTACTTTTTTGACCCCATTTTAGCAGTGTCATGAAGTACAATATGTGACGAGAAAAGAATCTCAGAACGGCCTGGGTAAGTAAAATCATTTTAAATTTATCACCCCATAAAGTGACACTGGTCAGATTTTGAAAAAATGGCCTGGTCCTTAAAGGGAGTCTTTCACCCCCAAACCCCATTTTTCAGCACTCACATCTTCCTGGGCTAAATTGCCCCCCCATTAAAAAGCCTCTTACCCCATTGCTGTACCGCTTACCTATCTTCATAAAATCACTTTTATTGCAGCTGTCAATCACAGCTGAAGGTGCCCAAGAGCATTGTCATAACGGCCGGTGCCCAGGCTGCACGCTCATCTTCCCAACTGTCCATGCCCCTTTTCACCCAGAAGGCCCGCCCAGTGTCTTCTGCTTGTCCTCCTCCTCAAGTGGCCAAATCCCGCGCCGAGGATCCGGAAGTCCGCTCTGAACAGCCCTCCGATGCAGCGTTTGCAGGAGTATCGCTGTACAAACCCGCGCCTGCACATAGGATACACCGATGCTTGTGCCAGTAATCGGGAAACCAGTGCACAGGCGCGGACTGCCGGAACCTCGGCGTTGTCTCCGGGGTTTGAACGGTAAAGGTGCTTCCCAGCTTTTTGACTTGCCTTTTACTTTCCTTTATCCATGATATCCAAGAACAGCCTGTCTTCTCTGGACATTGCAGCCCTGTTGTCTTCTCTTGTGCTGTGAAAGACTGTGCACCCTAAATGATCTTACTCACCATCGCAGGCATGGTCTTCATAGGAGGGATCCACGAAAGAACAGGAACACTGTGTGGCAGTTTTTTTTATCAGGAAAATCCTGTGACATGGCTGGAATAGGGAAGGGCGTCCATTTTCAAGTGTGTTGGTGAGCATACTGTTGACTGAGGTCGGCTTTTGTGCTCCTCCTAGACAGATGTCTCCTATGATGACCCATCTAAGGTCAAGTCCCTGGGCGTATGGAGTGTTCTGGGGACCGTTAATCTGTCCTCTAGCCTTGTGAGCTAGTAGTATATCTCTTCCAAGGAGCAAGGCTATTGGGGCTTCTGGGTCCACTTCCGGTATAAGGTGAGTTATATGCCTCAGGTGGGGGTAGTATGCTGCTACCTCTGGTGTAGGTATCTCAGAACAGTTGTCAGGAATGTGGTTGCACTCCAGTATGGTTGGCAGTGACAAAGTCTGGCCATGACAAAGTCTGGCCATCTATAGACTCCACTTTGTACCCAGTTGCTTTCCTCCCCGCCGTCTCAACGGTATCTGCACATGTCCTTAAGGAGTAGGGAGAACTGGATCCTACGATGTTGAAGGTGTTGAAGAAGGTGGATTTAGCTAAAGACCTGTTGCTTTGATCATCTAAGATTGCTTATACCTTGATCGCCTTATCTCGGTGGCCGACTGGATAAAATCTGACAAGGCAGATTTTTTAGCAGGACTTCTTCCTGTGAGTCCTTTACAGATATCAGTACAGTAAGAAGTGACTACTGTGGTGTCTATGTCAGTGTCTATCTGCTTCCCGTTATACTCCTCTGCTTGTGGTGATACCTGAAAGCGTGGTCCAGGGTGTAAAGCCATGTTGTGTTCTGAGCTACCACATTCTGTGCATGTCACACTGACCTTACAGTTCCCGGTGATTCGCGATGTTGTAGCACAGCACCTGAAGCAGATGTTGTTTTCTTTGAGGAATTCTTTGCGGTCCTCTAAAGACTTCTCCCTGAAGGCTCTGCATTTTAGAGGATATGGTTTCTTGTGCAGGGGGCATTCTTTGATAAGATCTTTGCATTTGTTCTCCTCTTGAGAAGACGTAAACTGCATGTAAGGAGAACCTGAGGAGGCAATGTTAGTTTTGCGCAAGAAAAAAGTTTATATCACTAGTCGGCAAATGTTCTAGATCACAATGGGACTCTGTAGTGTTGTGGGCACTGTTCACACTTGTAGATTCAGAAAAAGTTCAGACCGAGACCGCGCATGGTGGCAGAGAATCGCAAAGCAGTTGTGCGCCCTTGACGAAGCTCAAGGAGCGAAACCCGGGTTGGGCTAACGAAAGATGATGGGATCTTGTTTTATGTGATTTTAAAAAGACATTGTTTGTGAGTATATGTCTAAATAAATTGTTTTTATTGCATATACGGTCCCTCACTGGTAGGAGCATTTGTTACCTACAGGCCAGCATTCTAAAGAAAAAACCTTCCCAAGAGAGATGAGACAGCTGTGATTGTGTTGGTGTTGTCCGTACACATATGATCCATGTGAGTAGAATGGAAAGAAAAGGAACCAACTGATATATGGATCTTCACTATTTTTATTTCCCCAATTAGTTGCAGGATACCTTTATGTAGCGGATATCTGCAGACCTCAAACTCCTTAGGAAAAGGAAAATAATAAGGAGAAACTGCTTTGCGATTCTCTGCCATCACGCTCGGTCTCGATCTGAACTTTTTCTGAATATTAGTTTTGTGGACTGCCACTGGTGTTTTATGAGGTTTGACACCAGGGGTAGTGGGACATGACAATGTAAAGTCAAAACTTGGATTGTTTCTGATCCTTGCCTGTTGAGTAACAAAGTCTACAAACACCACAAAGGTGGGAAATGGTACATTATGAACCTGCTTATAATAAAAAAACAATGTGTGATTCACTTCTCTTGTAGATTACAGTATATGGGAGTTTTTGGACAATTGGTTCGACACCTCTGGTGGTGTCCAGGAATGCTAGCCCTGGCAGATCTCCTTCTGCTTGAGCAACTGAGCTTCTCGTGACCCCTACCCACTATTCTGGGAAAATGATCAATTCTCTTAACCACTTCAGCCCCCCTAGCTTAAACACCCTTAATGACCAGGCCACTTTTTACAATTCCGCACTACACTACTTTACCCGTTTATTGCTCCGTCATGCAACTTACCACCCAAATGAATTTTACCTCCTTTTCTTCTCACTAATAGAGCTTTCATTTGGTGGTATTTCATTGCTGCTGACATTTTTACTTTTTTTGCTATTAATCAAAAATTACCGAAATTTTTGCAAAAAAATGACATTTTTCACTTTCTGTTGTAAAATTTTTCAAAAAAAACTACATTTCTATATACATTTTTCTCAAAATTTATTGTTCTACATGTCTTTGATAAAAAAAAGTCCAATAAGTGTATATTTATTGGTTTGGGTAAAAGTTATAGCGTTTACAAACTATGGTGCAAAAAAGTGAATTTCCTCATTTTGAAGCAGCTCTGACTTTCTGAGCACCTGTCATGTTTCTTCAGGTGCTAGAATGTTAGGATAGTATAAATACCCCCCAAATCACACCATTTTAGAAAGAAGACACCCCAAGTTATTTGCGGAGGGGCTTGGTGAGTTCATGTATAATTTCATTTTTTTTCACAAGTTAGCGGAAAATGACACTTTCTGAGAAAAAAAAAAAAAAGTTTCAATTTCTGAAAAAATCTCAGACGGACTCACTATGCCCCTCAGTGAATACCTTGGGGTGTCTACTTTCCGAAATGGGGTCATTTGTGGGGTGTGTTTACTGTTCTGGCATTTTGGGCGGGGCTAAATTGTGAGCCGCCATGTAAAGCTAAAGGTACTCGTTGGAATTTGGGCCCCTTTGCGCACCCAGGCTGCAAAAAAGTGTCACTTATGTGGTATCGCTGTACTCAGGAGAAGTAGGGAAATGTGTTTTGGGGTGTATTTTTACATATACCCATGTTGGGTGAGAGAAATATCTCTGTAAATTGTCAACTTTGTATAAAAAATTTTAAAAGTTGTCGTTTACAGAGATATTTTTCACACAAAGTATGGGTATATATAAAAATACACCCCAAAACACATTGACCTACTTCTCCTGAGTACAGCGATACCACATGTGTGCCACTTTTTTGCAGCCTGGGTGCGCAAAGGGGCCCTAAAACCAATGAGTACCTTTAGGATTTCACAGGGCATTTTTACGCATTTGGATTCCAGACTTCTTCTCACGCTTTAGGGGCCCCTAAAATGCCAGGACAGTATAAATACCCCACATGTGACCCCATTTTGGAAAGAAGACACCCCAAGGTATTCTGTGAGGGGTATAGTGAGTTCATGTATTTTATTTTTTGTCACAAGTTAGTGGAATATGAGACTTTGTAAAAAACAAAATTAAAAAAAAAAAAAAAAACAATTTCCGCTGACTTGTGCCAAAAAATAAAAATTCTGTGGACTCACCTCGCCCCTCACGGAATACCTTGGGGTGTCTTCTTTCCAAAATGGGGTCACATGTGGGGTATTTATACTCACCTGGCATTTTAGGGGCCCCTAAATTGTGAGAATCCAAATGCATAAAAATGGCCTGTGAAATCCTAAAGGTACTCATTGGTTTTAGGGCCCCTTTGCGCATCTTGGCTGCAAAAAAGTGTCACTCATGTGGTATCGCCGTACTCAGGAGAAGTAGGGCAATGTGTTTTGGGGTGTATTTTTACATATACCCATGCTGCGTGTGAGAAATATCGCTGTAAACGACAACTTTTTACATTTTTATTCAAAGTTGTCAGTTTACAGAGATATTTCTCTCGCCCAGCATGGGTATATGTAAAAATACACCCCAAACACATTGCCCTACTTCTCCTGAGTATGGCGATACCACATGTGTGACACTTTTTTGCAGCCAAGATGCGCAAAGGGGCCCAAATTCCAATGAGTACTTTTTAGGAGGGCATTTTTACGCATTTTTCTTCTCACGCTTTAGGGCCCCTAAAATGCCAGGGCAGTAGAAATACCCCACATGTGACCCCATTTTGGAAAGAAGACACCCCAAGGTATTCCATGAGGGGCATGGCGAGTTCATAGAAGATTTTTTTTTTGGCACAAGTTAGTGGAAATTGATTTTTTATTGTTTTTTCTCACAAAGTCTCCCTTTCCGCTAACTTTTGACAAAAAGTTTAATTTTTCATGAACTCATTATGCCCCTCAGCGAATACCTTGGGGTGTCTTCTTTCCAAAATGGGGTCACATGTGGGGTATTTATACTGCCCTGGCATTTTAGGGGCCCTAAAGCGTGAGAAGAAAAATGCGTAAAAATGCCCTCCTTAAAGGTACTCGTTGGAATTTGGGCCCCTTTGCGCATCTTGGCTGCAAAAAAGTGTCACACATGTGGCATCGCCGTACTCAGGAGAAGTAGGGCGATGTGTTTTGGGGTGTATTTTTACATATACCCATGCTGGGTGAGAGAAATATCTCTGTATATTGACAACTTTGAATAAAAAAATGTAAAAAGTTGTCGTTTACAGCGATATTTCTCACACCCAGCATGGGTATATGTAAAAATACACCCCAAAACACATTGCCCTACTTCTCCTGAGTACGGCGATACCACATGAGTGACACTTTTTTGCAGCCAAGATGCGCAAAGGCCCTAAACCAATGAGTACCTTTAGGATTTCACAGGCCATTTTTACGCATTTGGATTCTCACGCTTTAGCACCCCTAAAATGCCAGGGCAGTATAAATACCCCACAAGTGACCCCATTGTGGAAAGAAGACAGCCCAAGGTATTCCGTGAGGGGTATGGCGAGTTCACAGCAAAAAAAAAATTTGGCACAAGTTAGCGGAAATTGTTTTTTTTTTTTTTTTTTTTTTTTTTACAGTCTCATATTCCACTAACTTGTGACAAAAAATAAAATTTTCCATGAACTCACCATACCCCTCATGGAATACCTTGGGGTGTCTTCTTTCCAAAATGGGGTCACATGTGGGGTTTTTGTACTGCCCTGGCATTTGAGAGTCTCCGCAATCATTACACGTATGGCCAGCATTAGGAGTTTCTGCGATTCTCCGTATATTGAGCATACGGGTAATGCCAGCAGGACGCAATCCTGCGTACGGCGGTCCTGAAGCAGTTAAATAAAGCATTTTCTATAGCTCCTCATCAAGTCTTTCCTACACCAACTTTAAGCCTTTGCCTGGATAGTTTATGTTAAAGTCTCTGATTCTTTTGGCGTGTTCAGCAGACTCGCTTCCAAACCACTTTACCAAGAGATTTAACTCCTCACTATAGAAAAGCTCTAAGTCTCATATGGCGTTTTGGAAGGAGGCTCGCCATGCCCTGTAGTTCTTAGGGCGATTGGTGAACTTTATAAGTCCTTTGGTAACCAGCTCCCATTTAGTAAAGAACTTAGCGAAGTCCATGGCAGTTTGGTTAGCGACAATACTATCCAGTGTGCTGTTGTTATGCTGCGTGTGTGTTGTATCACCATACCTTTTAGGGAATCTGGCTTAGGGAAGTCTGTATAATACCGTTCTGACGCGAAGGTTGTCTTTTTAAGTCAACTCAAAGGTTGTAGCTTTCGTTTTGCAGGGCGGTCGTTGTGGTAGGCATCGCTTTGTCGCATACAGTCCTGCTGGAGGTACTGTGGTTCAAAGTAGGATTTTTGACACTCTGTATAAGCTGGCTGATATACTGGATCATAGTTGTCATCTGTCTTGGGATGCTGATGGACATATTCTGAGACACGCTGTGCTGGATCATGTTCACCTAGGTCTGGCCCAAGTACTTGGCTGTGTTTCTCGAATTCGGAGAACTCCAAGGCTTCTAGGAACGCTTCTTTAGCTACTGAGGCTGCAGTTTCTTTCTCTGCTTTTTCCAGTGACGCTTTTCCAGTTGCTAGAGCAGCTTGCTCTTGACCTGGTCATGTATGATGATGCCCGGCTGGTGGACATTGTGTGCCTGTTTTCTGGCTGCTTAATGTTTCTGTGTGGACTCAGTCTATGTAAAAACGGACTTCAGCGTGGTCTGGATCGGGCTGCACTTAATGGGGGCTACACTTTCACTTTCTGTGACTGTATGGCAACCGCTGCAATGTTGTACGCAGGACTTTGTGTGTGATAGCGGCTCCTTCATACACAGTGTGCAGTCTGACATTTAGCATAAACCATTCCTGTCTTCCAAATAAGAGGACTGTTTTTTATAGTCTAACTTGTTTATTGGTCAACAGGATTGGTAAAACTATAAGAATACTAATGTATAAGTATAAAGGATATAAGGTAGCATGTACAGCAGAAAGCATAGAACAACATGTACTACAACATTATATTAACTTTGACCACATGTCCAAAATGGCTGTCGATACATAGGACCGCATACCTACCTATCTAACAGTCATAACATGTTCCCTGAGACAATTATAACTAACTAAACAGCTCTGCATAACATAATGTCCTTGAAACAAAGATAGATCTCACTAACCAGATATACTTGCACAAAGATGGTGGGGTTTAAGAAGGAGAAATGCAGGTCTGCTGATGTCCTGCAACATGAAGACTGAAAACTGGGCTTCTCTTTACGAGAATGCATTACACTTCCACAATGCTTTGCACCTCCCACAAATACAATATTCTTTATTAACAAGAAACAGGAGTGTAATACATTTTTACTACTGCTAGATGGTGCTGTTACCTAACTAATAACTACAGAATACAGCAGATGTGATCTGTAATGATACAAAAATGAATCTCCCAGTGCTGGGACAGAACAATAGTAGTGTGTAATGAAGGTGCCACTTGTGTCTGGATGGTGGACAATGAAACTGTGGGATACTGCTGATCTGTCTGATGGTCTGTCAGAGTCTGTTTGCCATGTGTGCAAGCCCTCATGTAACCTCTGCTCCCCCATAACTTCTAACAGCTAGGTCAGAAAAGCCTAGATGGTGGGCAATTTGTCAAAATGGCCATTGTGCTTATCTCAGTCCAATGATGCACACCCTCTCATAGTCTGTCAACTGGACAAAATGTCTTTTAGTGCATAAAAGAGTCATGTCTAGCGGTCAACAATCTCTCATCAAGAGGTACACTACCCAAAAGTAGGCTGCGAGAGCCTTTTAATAGGGCAGCGGGGGACATTGCTGTATCTGAAACTATGAGATACACAACTGCTCACCATTGAGACTCACAGCAATTCCAGAAGGCAAAGGTATCTTGAGATTTTGTAGCAAACTGCATGGAGGGGAATATTGCAACAGCAAGTAAAAGACTAATGAAACATAATGGCTTGTTTTGAAGACATCAAATTGTACGAATTTTTTATTAGAAAATGTGTAATATAAGTATAATAAAAAGTGTGGGAGAACATTGGGGTGCAATGGATGTGTATTAGAGCAACATTTGTAGCTAAAATTGTAACAATAGTAGTGCTCATGATTTACCACTAATTGTCAGGTCGAGCTTGGACCTGCAACCTGAAACAACAGCAAGTGCAGGTGTGGCTGGCAATTAGCAGTAGATTGCAAGTTCCAGTTGCGGCCTCTGCTATGCTCAGCAAAAGGAATGCATCGTTTAATATACAGAAATTATTCTTATCCTACTTTTGTGTTAGGTGCTGGGGTATTTTACCCAAGACATTCAAATGGGTAGGGAGTACTATATATATAAAACATAACTTTTATTAGATACTGATTTAAATGATACAAAACAGCATATAAATCTGCATCCCTGTAGGCATGTTGTATGATGCATGTAATGTAAATGCATACAGTCAGGTTTCTTGGCTATGCTGGTCTTTGGGGTCTAATTTCGTAGATATTGACTAGATGTTTGTATACTAAGTCTGAGCAACCACCATGAAAAGAGTAAGTTTCCTGACTGTTGAGACCCTAGAGTTAAACCGTGAATGCGATTTATCAGTGAGTTTTGAACTGGCTCATCAGGGAGTCTTAGAAAGCACCACAGTGTCAGAATTGGAATTGCAGTGGAAAGGTGCGAGCGTTCTGCCATTCCTCTTAAATGCAAAGCTCCTCCTCACTGGAGGCTTGGTCCCAACAGCAGCCAATCAGTGCTCAGTGGGTGTGAACATGCAATCCCATCCTGCATTCTGTCCCTGCTCCACACTTCATGGGAGAAAGCCTCCATACCCAACGGAGATCTTGTTGCGCATATCCAGTCAGTGTTCTACCTATCAGGTAACATTTGGTGGTAGTCTTCCTAAACAGTTGACATGGTGCTGGCTTGTTATTACAAGAAGAAGTACTAAAGATGTTCAGCGGCTGCTTGTTTAGCCACGTCTGTCTTGTACTTGGGTAAAATGGCTTTAACTAGAGGGTCTCTAAGATTTGGGCGTGTTCTATAGGTGATCTGTAGTCTGTCTCCTAATAATTTCCTTAGGTCTTGGTCTGCCCATAGGACCTCCTAGTATTTTTCCAGAATTCTTCTGACTTCATGATAAGCTGTGTCAAAAGTTCCAGACAGTTCACTCACACAAATTTTTCATTGTTGTCCGGTGTCTTAGGAATGATTAGGTTCGATCTTTGAATGCTAATTGCATCTGTGAATGCCCCCATCAAGACCCTATCTGGGTTTCCCGTTTTCTAGAAAGTACACATTTAAATCTTTGTCCTGCATCTTAAAAGTTACCCTCTGTACTTTTGCAGTTGGTTTATATGTTAGAAGGCCGATTTATTGGCCTGTATTTGTGGGAGGGGCGTAAGTAGCACATTTATACCAGGCAGGCGCCTCCCTTGGGCGTGTCAACGGCTGCTGTGTAGTTGTGTGCAGTCAGAGCCACCTGTTGCAGCACATGGGCTGAATCTGCAGCTTCCATACCCAGTCAGTGTCCAGGATCCCAGTAGAGGTTGTTCCGGTCGGGTGAGCGTTTGCAACCAGCTCGTGCAGCATTGTCCCGTTACAATCCGGCCGGCGATGTGTCGGCTCCTTTGGTGAGGAGGAGCGGCATCGCACCGGAGCGATTCTGCCTGGCAGCCCACGTTTGGCGCCCACGCGGCAACATGGTTAGTCCGGCCGGCGGTGTGTCGGCTCCTTTGGTGAGTAGGAGCAGCACTGCACCGGAGCGATTCTGCCTGGCAGCCCACGTTTGGCGCCCACGCGGCAACACGGTTAGTCCGGCCGACGGTGTGTCGGCTCCTTTGGTGAGTAGGAGCAGCACTGCACCGGAGCGATTCTGCCTGGCAGCCCACGTTTGGCGCCCACGCGGCAGCACGGTTAGGCAGCAGGGGTCAGCGTGACTCCGACTCGTTTTCTCGCACGTTTCCCATGTCTTGCACAGGCCACCTTGCTTAGTCTGTCCGTGTATATCTGTATGTCTTTCTTGTTTGCTTTCACTTCGCTGCTCGCCAGTAAACCTCTCTCGCTATCCGCTATTATTTCTGCAGACAGACTAAGGCCTTGTTCACACTGACATCCAGCATTATCCCCTTACTTGCATTATAGAGGTGAGGCAGCTGATTAATCCAGGTGGAGCAGAGTTGCTGTTTACAAAGGGTTAATGTTTCTTTAGTATAGATGACATTTGCGATATGTATATTGAGTAGACGGTAAGCTCCTCTGTGTGGAGAAATCTTCCCAGCAAACCTCTCTCACTATCTGCTATTATTTCTGCAGACAGACTAAAGCCTTGTTCACACTGACATCCAGCGTTATCCCCTTACTTGCATTATAGAGGTGAGGCAGCTGATTACTCCAGGTGGAGCAGAGTCGCTGTTTACAAAGTGTTATTGTTTCTTTAGTATAAATGCTATTTTGCGATATGTATATTAAGTAGACGGTGAGCTCCTCTGTGCTGAGGTATCTTCCCAGCAAACCTCTTTCGCTATCCGCTATTATTTCTGCAGACAGACTAAGGCCTTGTTCACACTGACATCCAGCGTTATCCCCTTACTCGCATTATAGAGGGTGAGGTGAGGTAGCTGATTAATCCAGGTGGAGCAGAGTTGCTGTTTTCAGAGTGTTATTGTTTCTTTAGTATAAATGCTATTTTGCGATATGTATATTGAGTAGACGGTGAGCTCCTCTGCGCTGAGGTATATTTCATTTGTCTTGTTTCATTTGTTTTGGAAATGTAAAATGTGTGTGTATCACTTTAAGGTTGTGAACCTGAGTTTGTGTACTTAAAAATCACCTGTGCTTGGTGCTGGGGATCTATCTTCAGTTCAGAGTGTTAGCTGGACACTGGGGGAGCTACTTGCTACAAAGGTAATTGCAGAGACCCATGAGGACCTTTTTATTTTGTTATTTTTGCCTCGTTTTGTTGCTTTATTTGTGCTAAAAATAGATAGAAGTGTGGCTTTTGCCGAGAACTGAGTTTTGTTTGGTTTTACGGCTTATACGCCCACATCTCTACTGGGCGCATGTGCTGATGGTGGCGACGTTTGCATGTACTCGCCTATAGCGGAGTGGTGTGGTACAGTTGATTTATATTACTGCATGCCTCGTGTTAGTGTCAGCATACTACCACAGTCAGGATTGACTTTATATGTCGTTCGTTGCTTTTGAGATCACGTCACAGCTCGCCATTCTCAGTTGATGTGGTCAATTACTTCTCATGCTTGGGTAGTAGGGGAAAAAAAAAAAAGTCACATTATGGGCGGATTTCTCATTATGTTACGGGCTTTGCTACTTGACGTTTATTTTAGGTTGTTATAGGTTCTGCGTGTTGGGTAAGTCACATTTCATCAGTTTGTGGTCTCGCAACATCAGACCTGACCCGTCACTCAGGCCTCGGCGGTTTCAACCATTTTGTTGGTTCCGATGCCTCGTGTCAGTGTCGGCATGCTACCACAGCCAGCTTCATTCATTGCATGTAATTTTGCTTTTCAGGTCATGTCATAGCTCGCCATTCTCAGTTGGTGTGGTCAGTTACATCTGTTGCTAAGGTAGTGGGGAAAAAAAAAATAAAAAATCACATCATGTGTGGATTTCCCATTAGGTTGCGGGCTTTGCTACTTGACGTTTTTTTTTTAGGTTGTTATAGGTCCAGAATGTTGGGTAAGTCATTTCTCATCAGTTTGCGGTGTCACAACATCAGACCTGACCCGTCACTCAGGCCTCGGCGGTGTCAACCTTTTCGTTGGTTCTGATGCCTACAGGCATCACGTCAGTGTCAGCACTACCACACCCAGGAGCATCTTTGCATGTCATTTGCTTCTTCAGGTCACGTAACAGCTCGCCATTCTCAGTTGGTGTGGTCAATTACATCTGTTGCTAAGGTAGCGGGGGGACTAAAATTAAATGGAAAGTAAAGTATGTGTGAAACCTTATCAGCTTACAAACTCGCTACTTGATGTTTCTTCAAAGACTGCTATAGGTTCAGTGTTGGGTAAGTCACGTTTTCATCAGGTTGCAGTATCGCAACGTCAAACTGTACACGTCGCTCAGGGCACGGCGGTTTCAACCATTTTATTTTATTTTTTCTTCTGATGCTTTTGCTGGCACTGGTTTTGTTGCCATTTCTTGGCCCCAATATAATCATTTTCTTTCCGCAAGGCGAGTTTGATCTTGAATATTGTGATTTTGAGGTTTGCGAATATGTTAAATACTTGACCCCATATTCGCAATTACGTATATTCGCTCTTGAGATGGATAGTGAGTGATAAAGAAACTGTATCTGGAAGAAAAAATAAATAAATTTTTATTCAGACATAATTTCCCCAACCTTAGTTGCTGCTTTCACAGTAGAGATTAAACGATAGAGTTTTAATAATGTTCGTCACTTGAATAATCACATTAATATATTCGCGTTTTGTATTCCCTTACCTACCTAGCGTTAACAGGTCGTGTCAGACTCCAGTACGCTGAGTGTATTGTACGGATTTCCACATGCCTTTTCGCCCCTTCCATTCACTCAAATGACTCCCGCCATTTCAAGCTTTCTATACGTGTAAAGCTGTTTAAACATTATTAATAACAAACAATTTATGCGCACGCAAATATTACTCGAATTAGTCGCTAGTCATGATATTGCATGCAAAATAACGAATATTGCTATATCGCGAAAGCGCGACGAATGTGATGCAGGTTGTTTGTCTGACGTTGCAAGGTCGAATGTGGGTCTTTGCGCTCATCTCTACTTACACCTTTGTCGTGCGGCATAACCCCATGCCTATGTCCAAATTAGGGTTGAAACCTACATCTATCAGCCTTTCCTTCAGGTGAGGTGCGTCATATGCTGCCTCTAGGTACGATAGTTCCGGCCCATTTATCCGGAAGCTAGGTCAGTGGCGCTCTGCATGTTTATTAGGTTCATACCTCAATCTAGTTGAGATGTTCTTGCATTCCAGAGGTTGGTCATGTTGGTGTTGTTGCTGGCACTGGTTCCATTGCCATTTTGGCCCCAATATAATCATTCTCTTTCCGACATTCCTTTCAGAGTGCCCGGCTTTGTGTCTTTTAGTAATTACTGGCAGCAGTAACAGACCAAGACCTAAGAGTACTCTGTCACGGTCCTCACGGCACCCCTCACCACTTCTCAGTTATGCGGCATGTCCTATCCCGGTGTCCCATTTTAGGGTCCAAACCAACAGCTATCCGGCCTTTCCTTCAGGTCAGGTGCAGCGTGTGCTGCCTCTGGGAACAATAGTTCTGGCTCCATGTTATCCGGAATTTAGGCGCTCTGCATGTTCAATAGGTTCATACCTCAGCCTAGTCGAGAGATGTTCTTGCATTCCAGAGAGTGGTCATGTTAGTGTTGTTACGTACTATTGTGTATCATTTAGTTGGCTTTTTGGCCCCCTTCAGGCATTCCTCCTACGCAGCGGTTATGGCACAACTCAAGCCGCTTAGCCTAGTTAGGTAGGCAGGTAGACGGTTACGTGTCATGTAGCCCCGACCACAAGTTAGAAGGCCGATTTATTGGCCTGTATTTGTGGGAGGGGCGTAAGTAGCACATTTATACCAGGCAGGCGCCTCCCTTGGGCGTGTCAACGGCTGCTGCGTACCCTCCCAACCCACCCTTATATTTCATAAACACCTTGCAGGGCATGCCCCCCTTCAGGCATTCCTCCTACGCAGCGGTTATGGCACAACTCAAGCCGCTTAGCCTAGTTAGGTAGGCAGGTAGACGGTTACGTGTCATGTAGCCCCGACCACAAGTACAATATAGCCTAGGTTCACATTTGCACTTTAATTTCTATTGTTTTGATCCACTATATTCCACAGCCGAGGGCCATTTGGGCCATTTGGATATTTGTAACATCATTTGTGGGCCATACAAAATACTCAACTTAAAAATTTGACAGGATTTTACAGAAATTGCGCTTTTAATTGCGCAATTAAAAAAAAAAATTCTAGAGCGCTGGATTTTTGCAGCACAAAATTGAGCTTGCACTATATATACACTCACCTAAAAAATTATTAGGAACACCTGTTCTATTCCTCATTAATGCAATTATCTAGTCAACCAATCACATGGCAGTTGCTTCAATGCATTTAGGGGTGTGGTCCTGGTCAAGACAATCTCCTGAACTCCAAACTGAATGTCAGAATGGGAAAGAAAGGTGATTTAAGCAATTTTGAGCGTGGCATGGTTGTTGGTGCCAGACGGGCCGGTCTGAGTATTTCACAATCTGCTCAGTTACTGGGATTTTCATGCACAACCATTTCTAGTGTTTACAAAGAATGGTGTGAAAAGGGAAAAACATCCAGTATGCGGCAGTCCTGTGGGCGAAAATGCCTTGTTGATGCTAGAGGTCAGAGGAGAATGAGCCGACTGATTCAAGCTGATAGAAGAGCAACGTTGACTGAAATAACCACTCGTTACAACCGAGGTATGCAGCAAAGCATTTGTGAAGCCACAACACGCACAACCATGAGGCGGATGGGCTACAACAGCAGAAGACCCCACCGGGTACCACTCATCTCCACTACAAATAGGAAAAAGGGGCTACAATTTGCACAAGCTCACCAAAATTGTACTGTTAAAGACTGGAAAATGTTGCCTGGTCTGATGAGTCTCAATTTCTGTTGAGACATTCAAATGGTAGTCCGAATTTGGCGTAAACAGAATGAGAACATGTATCCATCATGCTTTGTTACCACTGTGCAGGCAGGTGGTGGTGGTGTAATGGTGTGGGGGATGTTTTTTCTGGGCACACTTTAGGCCCTTTAGTGCCAATTGGCCTTCGTTTAAATGCTACGGGCTACCTGAGCATTGTTTCTGACCATGTCCATCCCTTCATGACCACCATGTACCCATCCTCTGATGGCTACTTCCAGCAGGATAATGCACCATGTCACAAAGCTCGAATCATTTCAAATTGGTTTCTTGAACATGACAATGAGTTCACTGTACTAAAATGACCCCCACAGTCACCAGATCTCAACCCAATAGAGCATCTTTGGGATGTGGTGGAACAGGAGCTTCGTGCCCTGGATGTGCAGCCCTCAAATCTCCATCAACTGCAAGATGCAATCCTATCAATATGGGCCAACATTTTTAAAGAATGCTATCAGCACCTTGTTGAATCAATGCCACATAGAATTAAGGCAGTTCTGAAGGCAAGAGGGGGTCCAACACCGTATTAGTATGGTGTTCCTAATAATTCTTTAGGTGAGTGTATATTACCGTGTTTCCCTTAAAATAAGACACTGTCTTATACAGTATTTACTTTTCCTCAAGAAGACACACTATTACTTATTTTCAGGGGATATCTTATGTTTATTAATTATGGTACAACAATCTACAAAAGCTGAAGCTTTTCCCCTATACTCTGGTGTTTGTGTGGGGTGAGAGAGACCCACAGACTGTTGCTGGTTAGTGCTGGGGGAGAGAGACCTACAGTGCTGAGTAAAATGGCAGTCACAGCTTTACTATTTCCCCCTGAGGACACACAATAACTAAAGCAGAGCGTCCTGCTCCTCACTTCACTGAGGAGACTTTTACTTTCACTTTCTATGTCTCCCTCTGCCTCAGCTTGCAGCACACACAGAACGACCAGGACCTGACATGGAGAGATGACTTTGCATCTGTCACGATGGGGCAGATGAGAAGGGCTGCCCGTCTTTTTTACCGCTCCACTCCTATACGCTGCATAGCCACGCCTATCACTATGTCTTATTTTTGGGGTATGGCTTATATTGCGCAAATGCTTAGAAATCCTGCTACGGCTTATTTTATGGGTATGTCTTATTTTTGGGGAAAGACGATACATATAGTACAGGTATAATTTTGACCAAACATAGCTGTCTACTTTTTAAGTTCAGAACGTTACATATTTAGTTCTTTATTTGGCATTAATAGCAGCCAAGCTCATCCCAGGGGGCTCCAGAGAGGAGTTCACCCAGCTTTCACTTTCCGTGCCACTGTCCCTCTTTCTTCGCAACTGTCCCTGCTTTGTCCCTTTCTTAGCTTCAGATCTGCCCCCACCTCCATCAGCCTCCTATTAGACCACCAGCCTACATCAGCCTCGGATCAGACTCCCATCAGACCTCCCAGCCTCAGATTAGACCCCAATCAGACCCTCTCTAGCTTCAGATAAAACTTCCATCAGACCCCTAGCCTCAGATCAGACCCTCATCAGACCCCCCACAGCCTTAGATCAGGCCCCCTTCCTCAGATCAGACCCCCCAGCCTCAGACTAGACCCTCATCAGACCCTTCCCAGCCTTAGATCAGACCCTCAGCCTCAGATCACCCCCCATAAGACCCCCCCAGCCTCAGATCAGACCCTCCCCAGCCTCAGATCAGCCCCTATCAGACCCCCCAGCCTCAGATCAGACCCCGATAGGCCCCGCAGCCTCAGATCAGACCCCCCAGCCTCAGATCAGACCCTCCCCACCCTCCATTAGTCTCAGATCAGCCCCAATCAGACCCCAGATCAGACGTTTAAAATAAATAAATAAACTTACCTGTCCAGCTCTGGACGGTGCTGCCTCTTGGCAGATTCACTCACCTTCCCTGGTCTACTTCCCGCTACTTGACTTGACAGTGCACAGCGAGGGTTATATCAGAAGACAGACCCCATTGACGATAACGGAGCCTATTGGCTTATGGAGTTTCCAGCGCAAACGTGAGCCTAGTCTTACTTAACTAACAGGTTGCAGTTGTATTTTACATTTTGTAAAGCAATCTTTATGCATTAATTTGGCTTGCATAATTCTATTATCTTCTTCATAAGACTAGCCAGGGGTAATATAATTTGCAAGATATGACTAAATGTAATACTATATTATTTCTTTTATTTTGTTATGCAGTAATACTTGGTAATAATTGTATGCCAGATATTTATAGATGATAGAAATCCAAAGTGCGTGATGTGTGCACTCAAATTAAGTGATAAAGAAATTCAGTGCTGATGGCTTAATGCTACTTAACAGGATCTTGACTTGTGGCTGCAAGTAATAAATAAATTAAATAGCATTCAATTTTTGCAATTAAATTGTTTTTTTTAATGACTACTGTGAATGCTACTTGAATAAAAACTGTTGGATTTGCACTGATACTGATACTGTGTGAAATAAAATAAAATCAAAGGTTAACAGTTTTGCCTGTATGACATTTTGCCTAATGGCATCATTTAATGGGCACAATTGCTTGGCAGGCATAACTGATGTCAGAAGACACTAACCACAGATCCAAAGATGGGGACAACACACGTTACTCCAGGATACAATTAAGATAGTGTATTGAGAATCCACAGTCACCAATAACCGTGCAGTGAAGTGAGGTTTCAGGTAATCCTGCCCTTTATCAGGCTGTGGTAAAAAGAAAATTAAAAAAATAATTAATAAATGTCACCAGGGGTATGTCGCAAATACATGTATAGAAATGTGTACATAAAGGACAATATATAAAAAAACATGCATTCTGAATTAACCATGAAGGACTAGGTACACAGAGGACACAGTATAATGTAATATTGGCAGGGCAGTGGCTCAGTGGTTATCACTGGTGTTTTGCAGTGCTGGGGTGTTAGATTCAAATGTGACTAAGGGCAACATTTGCATGGAGTTTGTACACTGTCTGTCTAAAAGAAAAGTCGCCACCTGGATTTAACTAAGCAAATAGGTATGAGACTCCTATTGGATAATTACTGCCTGGGCGATTATCTTTCAGCTGGCAACAAGTTATTTAACCCCATAACTCTCATTTCTTAAACATGTTGAAAGACACATCTCGTGGTCGTGGAAAAGATGTTTGAGAAGGGTGAAATTTTTGGCATGCATCAAGCAGAGAAAACACCTAAGGAGATTGCAGAAACTACTAAAATTGGGTTAAGAACTGTCCAATGCATTATTAAAAACCGGAAGGATAGTCACTAGTGATGAGCGAGCATGCTCGGCCCGAGTGTCGGTTCGGCTCGAGCATCACTATGCCTGGCACACGGCAGTACTCTACCGAGTATCTCATGTGCTCAAGCGGAATGTTCGAGTCTTCGTCCCTCAAGTTTCACGCGTTTTAAGCAGCCAATAAAGGTGCAGGTAAGTACTGCCCTCACTGTAATGCCAGTAGCCATGTTAGCTGCTGGCATTACAGTGATTGGTTGGCCGGAGCACGTCATCGGAGGTTATATAGCACCCGATGACGCATGTTCGGCTCAGACATAGTCAGGGAGAGCATTGGGTGGGAAGGGAAAAACAGAGCAGGGAGCGAATTATACCAATTTACAGAAAGCTTTTCAAAGGCCCAAAAGTCCTACTGTGTGTGTGTGTGTGTGTGTGTGTGTGTGTGTGTGTGTGTTTTAGATCAACAATATATTTACCAGCAGTGTCAGGGACATCTGTGCTAAGAAAGGGACAGATAGTGCAGGTAGAGAAATTTGCTGTATTTACCGTATTTTTCGCCCCATAAGACGCACTTTTTCCCCCCCAAAAGTGGGGGGAAAATGCCCCTGCGTCTTATGGGGCGAATGCTGACAATTTACATCGTAGCCTGCGGTGCTCCAGCATCGCAGGCTGCGATGTATGAGCGGGGAAGGAGGAGGGGCTGGAGGCCGGCAACTTACGGCGGGCCCAGTGCAGTCACTGTACTTACACTGGGCCCTGCTGCTCTGCATAGTATTTCTAAACAGCAATGCTTAAGTTCCTAATAGATTTAACTAAAGCTGCGATCTCTCGTTTATTATAACTTACAAGAAATCCTCCGTAGCAGGCAGTGCGGCTGGCTGGGTTACGTCACTCACTGACGTTGCATGCCTGCTCCGCCCACTTTATGAATGAAGCAGGCGGAGCAGGCGTGCAACGCCAGTGAGTGACGTAACCCAGCCAGCCGCTCTGCCTGCTACGGAGGATATCTTGTAAGTTATAATAAACGAGAGATCACAGCTTTAGTTAAACCTATTAAGAACTTAAGCATTGCTGTTTAGAAATACTATGCAGAGCAGCAGGGCCCGGTGTATTAGGGGACATTGTTATACGGGGGATCTGTGGATGACACATATTATAGCAGTGTCATCCACAGATCCCCCCCATAACAGTGCCATCCACAGATCCCTCTCCCCATATCAATGCCATCCACAGCTCCCCCCCATAACGGTGCCATCCACACCTCCCCCATAACAGTGCCATCCACAGATCCACCCATAACAGTGCCATCCACAGCTCCCCCCCCATAACAGTGCCATCCACAGATCCCCCATAACAGTGCCATCCACAGATCCCCCATAACAGTGCCATCCACAAGTCCCCCATAACAGTGCCATCCACAGATCCCCCATAACAGTGCGTCATATATAGATCCACCATAATAGTGTCATGTACAGACCAGCATTCGTTCAAAACCCACCAAAACCACACCTTTTGGTAAAAAATATTTTTTTTCTTATTTCCCTAGCCAAAAACCTAGGTGCGTCTTATGGGCCGGTGCGTCTTATAGGGCGAAAAATACGGTAGTACCAAAAGCTTTTCAAAGAACTCAAAATCCTTTTAAGGGCTACTGTGTGTGTTTCACAGAAGCAAGATATTTTTTTTTTTTTTTTATAACTATTAGTGACATATACTATACATCATCCGCAGACTGACTCTATAATAATCAGGGTGTAACGGATCAACTTAGACTCCGCTCCCAAGTTTGGCCCAAAGTCAAACCGGTAAGTGGCACAGCGGTGGACCCGCTGTGCCACTTACCGGTTTGACTTTGGGCCAAACTTGGGAGCGGAGTCTAAGTGTCCCCCTGGTTTTCACCCTTTATCCAGCTCCAGGATGCGGAAGCTGGACTCAGCTGCAGTGCAGGGGAGACACCAGGTCGCTACCGCAAGAGTGGTCCCGGTTAAGTGGCAACTGGCCGGGCAGGCCAGAAAGCCCCGATGCTAGCACCGGGGAACAGGCAATATAGCAGACAGCCGCAGGAATAATGCTGAGCTGAACAAGCGGTATAGAAGAGCTAGTGCTGTGAGAACAGCAGAGCTGAGTTAGTCCAGGTGGAGATGGTGTAACGATCTGCACAGCAGACAGAGGCGTGGTCGACAGTCCGGGTCTTTAACTTGAGAGCAGCGAGGTGCAAGAGGATCAAGCAGAGACGAGGTCAGGATACAGGCAGAGGTCATAAGCAGGATATCGAAAGCAGGAACAACAGGAGCCTTAGCTGTAGGAAGCACAATATTGCTCAGGCATTGCAGGAAGGGTGAAGCACCCTTATAAAGGTGGTGCCTGGCCAGGGTTGGAGAGAGGGCGGAATCAGGGGCGTGCATTAACCCTTAAGGTACCAGGATGCCTGCGGCTCCTACAAGATATAACAGAAGCTGTCGTAGCCTGCGACAGCGTAGGAAAGCAGGCCCGGAGCCTGCAGCAAAGAGGAGGAGCCCCGCGTGCAGCTCGACTGAGGTACGTAGTGGGACGCACTGCACGCTGGCGGCTGCAAACTGCCATTTTTACACAGGGTCATATCTAGTATCCATAATCTGTGGTGTTCTCTGTAAACAATACTGTCCTGCCTCAGAAAACACTGTCAGTATTACAAATTCCAATAATGTGGTCCTCATATAGTCTCTCTAATCTGTGGTGTTCTATAACTAATACTGAACTGAATATGAAAACACTGTGTATGCTACAACTTTATTAATCTGGGCCTAGTAAAGTGTCCACAATCTGTGGGTTTTTGTATTTCATACTGAACTAATCTGAAAAAAGTGTGTATATTACAACTTCCATTAATCTGGGCCTAGTATAGTGTCCACAATCTGTGAGTTTTTGTATCCCATACTGAACTGAATCTAAAAACTCTGTCTATATTGCAACTTGCATTAATCTGGACCTAGTAAAGTGTCCACAATCTGTGGGTTTTTTGTATCCCATACTGAACTGAATCTGAAAAAAGTGTGTATATTACAACTTCCATTATTCTGGGCCTAGGTAAGTGTCCTCGATCTCTGGGTTTTTGTATCCCATACTGAAATTAAAACTCTGTCTATATTACAACTTCCATTAATCTGGGCCTAATAAAGTGTCCACAATCTGTGGATTTTTGTATCCCATACTAAAGTGAATCTGAAAAAAGTGTGTATATTACAACTTCCATTAATCTGGGCCTAATAAAGTGTCCACAATCTGTAGGTTTTTGTTTCCCATACTGAACAGCATCTGAATACACTGTCTATATTCCAACTTTCATTAATCTGGGCCTAGTGTAGTGTCCAAAATCTGTGGTGTTCTGTAACCAATACTGTCCTTACTAGAAAACGGTGTCTTTAGCGGACAGTAAAACAATCTGCACCACATCTACAGACAAAACCATTAATATGAAGAAGGCGAGCACAAAGGGACGGGGAAGTCGTGATGCTGATGGTGCAAGCAGAGACCGTGGCCCTGGGCGCAATAAAACTGTGACTGCTGCCATTGCACCAGAAAAAACAAAAAAATCCACCTTACCCAGCTTCGTGTCCAACTTACCTGTGCGGCGCAGGACAACACTGGCCAAGTCGAACCAGTGCGAAGAGGTGGTCGGTTGGATTGCTGAAGATAATGCTTCCAGTCGGTTAAGCACCACCCTCTCTTCCACAAAGTCCAGTCTCTGTAGCCAAGAGTCTGGTCAACCGAATCCTCAATCTGATCCTCCTTCCTCCCACCATGTCGCGTCTGAGCAAACAAGTTATCACATGACCTCTTTTCATCGCCAGTACTTGGTTTGGCTCTCTCGCCAAGCACGCTTGAAGAGGTACCTAAGATATTGTGCCCTGATTCCCAACCTCTTGAGCCTCCAAAGTCTCAAGAAGATGACGGTGTTGAATGGCAATCATTCGTTCACGAGGTGGATGATGATGAGACACTGTTATCAATCACTGAGGTTGTGGTTAGGTTAAGTCAGGAGGATGAGCAGAGTGAGAAAGTGGAAGAGGAGGTAGTGGACGATGCAACCTCACCACCACCAGCATGATCTGCCACATGGCATCCAAGCACCCTAATAAGTGGGCTGAACGCCTGGGTCCGCAATCTGAGTCTGTGGGTCACACCACTGCCTCCTCTTCTTCTGTGTTACGCACTGTCGGCCAATCCACTGTCAAAGGCGCCGGCCCAGATGCCCCTCGCCCTGCACTTGGACCTTCGCATGAACCGTCAGCAACAAAATCCCCTTCCCTGTCAAAGCGCAGCGTCCAAATGTCGATAACACAGGCATTTGAATGCAAGCGCAAATACCCACTCATCCAACCAACGGTCCATAGCACTAAATGCGCATTTTTCGAAATTACTGGCCCTTGAAATGTTGCTATTTTGGCTTGTGGACACTGAGGCCTTCCGCAGCCTGATGTCGGTGGCCGTCCTTCGGTACGCAGCCCCCAGCCACCACTATTTATCCTTTCGCCTTATGACAGCACCCATGGAGAGAGACCACCTCCTAGCCCAGGACAGGAAACAGGAACCAGGAAAAAACACCCCATAAAAGGGGCTCCACCCTCTATCACTCCAGTTCTGTTTCCTGTCCTAGGGACAGGAGGGATCAGGAAAGACTTGTGCACGAGCTGCGGGAGCCCCGTGTATGGTTGTGAGGAGGGCTTACCCGTACGGCGTAAGTCTCCACCGGGAGCCGCCGGAAGTCTGGGCCTCTTTCATCCTCCTCCTGCCAGGCTTCTCCTCGGTATGGGGGAATGGCACTGGGGTTACTGCCCTTCCGCATCTCTCCTGTGCTGCGGGCCTCTGCGGCCGTGCTGTACACCCGGCCGCGCTCTTCCGGGTCACGTGCGCCTGTGTTGTGACGCACGTCCGGTGAGCAGCCGGAAGGGGGAGGAGTCGGCATGTGCGCGCCATATGAAATGCCCAGCCAGCTCATCCTGCCGGCCGGAGAAGCTCAGGCAGTCGTCTCCATTGAGCCTGTGGCGTGTGGAACATGGAGCAGCCCCAGCGCACTGATGCCGCAGAACCTGGCACGGAAACGCCGGTATTTGGTGGGGTAAGAGGGGTGATTCCCCTGTGGATTTTCTGATACAGTGGCCGGCTTATGGGTTATCTTTATGTTTAGGTTCCCAAAGAGGTTAAGAAGAGCTCCAGCTCTAGAAGCAGGAGTTGTGCCCTTTGTAAAAGAAGTTATCTTCTGACTGGATTAAGCCCGCCTGTCGTTCTTGTCTCAACAAGCTTCTGGAGGAAGAAGCCCCCTCTCTCATGGACAGCATTAAGCGCTTGATTCAGGAGGAGGTTAAGGAGTCTGTCAGTGGACTATTCAAATCTCGTCCTAGTTCTTCTGCTACACCTACCACATCTCACCCCCCCTCTAGTGACAGTGAGGTTTTAGAGGAAGAGGGGGAATGTGGGTCATCAGGGGACTCTTCGGATGAAGAGGCAGGAGGGAGGCCTCTTTTTCAGCCAGAAAATGTCAATTCCCTTTTGAAGATGGTGCGGGCTACCATGGGGCTTGAGGATCCCAAACAACCGTTATCACTAAGGGATTCCATGTTTGAAGGTTTGGGCCCAAAGAGGAAGAGGGTCTTCGATATACATGAGAACATTCAGGCAGCTATTAAGCGAGAGTGGGATAAGCCTGATAGGAAATTTTTATCCCTTCTGCTATTAAAAGGAAGTACCCCTTTGATGAAGGGGCTTCGGCTTCCTGGGATAGGGCCCCAAAATTGGATGCTCCAGTAGCAAAGATAGCAAAAAAGTCAGCCCTTCCCTTTGATGATGGGGGGTCATTGAAGGACCCCATGGATAGAAGAGCTGACATCTACTTAAAGAAATGTTGGGAAGCTTCAGCAGCATCCTTTAAGCCTGCAATTGCTGCCACCACAGTGGCCAGGTCTCTAAAAGCCTGGATGAGGGAGTTAGAGGAACACATTAGAGGAGGGTCCCCTAGAGAACAATTGTTAACCTCTTTTTCTGCCTTTTATAGCGGATTAGATTTTTTGGCAGATGCCTCAGCAGACTCCCTCAGATTAGCAGCAAGATCTTCGGCACTTTCTAACTCAGCCCGTAGAGCCGTGTGGCTTAAAAGTTGGAATGGGGATGTCGCCTCTAAAGCCAAACTGTGTGGCATCCCTTGCCAAGGGGAATTCCTATTTGGTCCGGTGTTAGATGACCTTCTTGTGAAGGCATCTGACGAGAAGAAAGGGTTTCCATCCACTAGTCAGCCCCCCAAGAAGTCCTTTGGGCGCAGATCCAATAGAGTTTCGTTTAGAGGAAGAAATAAGTCCAGTCAGTTTACTGACCGTAGCCGCAAGTCCAAAGGGTTTCTTTTTTCCGTTCAGAGGCCTCAAAAAAGAGTTCCCAATGACATCATGCCTCCGGTTGGGGGTCGTCTATCACTGTTTTTTCCACAGTGGCAGAGGATCTCCAGCAGTCCCTGGGTGTTGTCAGTGATTCAGGAGGGTTTGAAACTGAAATTTCTGAGCCAGCCAGCAGAAAGATTTGTGGTGACGGATTTCGAACGGATCCCCAGAGACAGACAGCCATCATATCCGAAGTCTTCTCTCTAATGCAGAAAAAGGTGCTGGTTCCTGTTCACAAAGCGGAGCAGGCAAGGGATTCTACTCGACTCTGTTTCTAGTGAAGAAACCCAACGGGTCCTTCCGTACCATAATAAATTTGAAATGTCTCAATCGCTACCTGGTGTACGAGAAATTTCGTATGGAGACCTTGAAGTCTGCAGTAAATCATCTTTTCCCAGGTTGTTTTATGGCCACGGTAGACCTAAGAGATGCGTACTATCATGTGCCCATCCACCCCCTCCATCAGAAATTTCTCAGGGTGGCGGTTCACATGGGGGACAAGATTGTTCATGCCCAGTTTCAGGCCCTTCCCTTTGGGTTGTCACAGGCCCCAAGGGTCTTCACAAAGATAGTGGCGGAAATGATGGCCCATGTGAGAGAGAAAGAAATTCTCATTATTCCTTATTTAGACGACTTCCTTCTTATAGCCAAAAGTCACCTTGGGTTGGAGGCCCAGATTACCTGGTTCAGGGAGGTCCTTCAGAAACTGGGGTGGGAGCTGAACGAAGAGAAGTCCAATCTTCTTCCAAGTCAGAGATGCAAGTTTCTAGGCATGACTCTGGACTCCCTATCTCAGAGGTGTCTGCTTCCTGCTCACAAAGCTCAGCAGCTTGGGTTAGAAATCCAACACCTATTAGTCTCCCAAAAGGTCTCTTTAAGAAAAGCCATGTCTGTGCTCGGTCAGATGATGGCTGCCATCCCAGGGGTGAAATGGGCTCAGTTCCACTCGAGACAATTGCAGCTCCAGATTCTGGAAGTTTGGGACAGATCCCCCTTCTCCTTGGATCTGGAGTTTCTGCTTTCCCCTCAAACCATTCACTCCCTGGTATGGTGGTTGGATCTTGCGAACCTTCAGGGAACATGGGACACAGAGACAGGTGCCCAGTCTCAAAATTTCAGAGAATTAAAAGCCATCAGTTTAGCTCTGTCCCAGGGTATCCCCTTCCTGAAAAACAAGGATGTGGTGGTCTATTCCGACAATGTGACGGCGGTTGCCTACATCAACAGGCAGGGGGGCACCAGAGCTCCCAGTCTCATGAGTTTGTCCCGTCAGATTTTCAGGTTGGCAGAGGTTTCTCTCTCTTCTCTTTCTGCAGTTCATTTAAAGGGAACAGAGAATACAAAAGCAGATTACCTAAGTCGCCACCATCTCAGCCAGAACGAGTGGTCCCTAGATCAGGGAGTTTTCAATATGATAGTGAACCTTTGGGGTCTTCCAGTAGTAGATCTCTTTGCCAACAGAGCAAACAGGAAGGTGAAGGAGTTCTTTTCCCTGTCCCCGGGGGATCATCCGAAGGCGCTGGATGCATTTGCCCAACCCTGGAAATCAGGCCTCCTCTACGCCTTTCCCCCTCTGAAGCTACTACCAAGGGCCCTCAAGAAAATCAAGACGGATCAGGCTACTGTCATAGTCATAGCTCCCTTCTGGCCCAGGAGGGTTTGGTTCTCGGAGCTCAGGCTCATGTCAATATCAGATCCATGGGTACTGCCAGTATTCCCGGGTCTCCTGTCCCAGGGCCCAATATTACATCCGGAGGTGAAATCCCTTCATCTGACTGCCTGGCTTTTGAGAGGGAGATTTTAAGGAAAAAAGGACTCTCTGACAGTGTGATCTCTACCCGTTTAGCGAGTCGTAAGAAGGTTACTTCAGAAATCTACTTAAGGGTTTGGGGAGCCTTCTGTCGCTTCGCTGGGGGTCCGGTAGATGTGCTAGAACCCCCGAATGTTCCCCTTGTCTTAGATTTTCTTCAGGAGGGATGGAATAAGGGGCTCAGGCCCAGTACACTGAAGGTACAGGTTTCAGCCCTCAGTGCCTTTTTTGAGTTTAAGTTGGCAGCACATCCATGGGTCAAAAGATTTATTACTGCAGTTTCTAAGCTCGCTCCGATTTCTAGGAATGCCCTGCCTCCCTGGGACCTGAACCTAGTTTTGTCTGCCCTTACGTCTGAACCCTTTGAGCCAATTAGTGAGATTTCGATAAATTTGCTCTCCTGTAAGTTAGCCTTTCTGTTAGCCATAACGTCAGCCAGGAGGGTTAGTGAGCTAGCTGCCTTTTCCATTGATCAGCCGTACCTTAGGATCCTGGAAGATAGAGTTATTATTGTACCCGATCCTGCCTTCCTTCCCAAGGTGTCATCCAGTTTTCATAGGTCCCAGGAGGTGGTGCTTCCTTCTTTTTTCCCTTCCCCTAAGACCAAAGCGGAGTCCGATTTTTCACTGTCTGGATGTCAGAAGGTGTCTCGTACAGTACCTTCAGGTCACCAAACCTTGGAGGTCCTCCTCCAGGCTGCTGCTTTGTTTTCAGGGTTCTAGGAAGGGAGCTGCCGCTTCTCCTCAATCCATTGCCAGATGGATTAGGCAGGCTATTGGGCGGGCCTATGTTGCTAAGGATAAGCTTCCTCCTTCTGGGTTCGGGGCGCATTCTACCAGATCAGTGTCTACATCTTGGGCAGCCAGGGCCTCAGTTTCTTTAGAGCGGATCTGCAGGGCAGCCACGTGGAGTTCCCCTCATACTTTTTCCAAGCATTATAGACTCCGGTTTCCGTCAGATGAGGGTTTGGATTTCGGCCGAAAGATCCTCTCGGCTGTTGTCCCTCCCTAAGGCTTCTTGCTTATATCTCCATGGGTGCTGTCATAAGGCGAAAGGATAAAATCTAGATTACTTACCGGTAATCTTTTTTCTTTGAGCCTATGACAGCACCCAGCTAATTCCCCCCAAAAAAAAAAAAAAAATGTAGGATACTGTTTGTATGTGGTTCTGTTCTGTTCTTAGTTCTTGGAAAAGGACTGGAGTGATAGAGGGTGGAGCCCCTTTTATGGGGTGTTTTTTCCTGGTTCCTGTTTCCTGTGCTGGGCTAGGAGGTGGTCTCTCTCCATGGGTGCTGTCATAGGCTCAAAGAAAAAAGATTACCGGTAAGTAATCTAGATTTTTTCATGGTGTGCCGTGCCCGCCTTATTCCAGCATGTGTCCTAGAACATCACCCGTGCCCTGACCAACACACTTACTGGGAAGGTCCACCTCACCATGGACACATGGACAAGTGCTGGTGGCCAGGGACACTAAATTTTCCTGACCGCACACTGGGTGAATTTTGTGAAGTGAGTCGTACCCTAGGATGGCACAGGTGCTACCCACGCCCAGGATTGCGGGCCCTACATCCTTTAGGGTTTCCGCCAGCAGCTATGTTACTGGCTCCAACCCACACTTCTCCTCCTCCTCCACTTGCTCCTCCAACAGTAGTCAGCCGTCAGTCGCTGGCTGGAAGCAGTGTAGCACTGCTGTGGGTAAGCGTCAACAGGCCATGCTGAAGGTGATCTGCTTAGGGGATAAACAGCACACTGCTGCAGAGCTGTGTCAGGGTATAAGGGACCAGACAGAGACAGAGCTGTGGATCAGACAGAGCTGTGAATCTTGGCACTCAACCTACAACCAGGCATGGTCATGTCTGACAATGGCCGTAACTTGGTGGCGGCTTTGGAGCTCGGCAACCTGACACACATTCCATGCCTAGCCCACGTCTTAAACTTAGTGGTTCAGCGGTTTATAAAAACCTACCATATTTTAGCATAGCTAATAGTGAAGGAGCGCTGCATGTGTGCCATTTCCGAAAGTCATCCACAGCTTCAGCCGGTTTCCCAACGCTGCAGCAGCGCTTGTGGCTTCTAGCTCACCGACTGTTGTGCGACTTGAGCATGCGCTGGAACTCTACATTCTACATATTGGCCAGGCTTTGTGAGCAGCAGAGGGCATTTGTGGAATACCAGCTGCAACATGGTCTTCGCCATTCCAGTCAACTACCACTATTCACAAGCGAGGAGTGGGCATTGATGTCAGACCTCTGTGAGGTTTTAAAAAACTTTGATGAATCCACACAGATGCTTAGTGGTGATAACGCTATTATCAGCATAACCATCCCACTGCTATGTCTACTCAAATGATCACTGTTCACCACAAAAAAGTGTATATGGTTGAATCTTGTTTTTTACTCCTCCTCATCCTAATCCTCCTCCTCATCCAGATTGTATATATTCACTCCATTACAATTTTTAAAGAGGGTCAGCTCACCAGTAGGCCCTCAACCATAATGTTTTACAGGGTCAGCTCACCAGCAGGCCTTCAACCATAATGTTTTACAGGGTCAGCTCACCAGCAGGCCCTCAACCATAATGTTTTACAGGGTCAGCTCACCAGCAGGCCCTCAACCATAATGTTTTACAGGGTCAGCTCACCAGCAGGCCCTCAACCATAATGTTTTACAGGGTCAGCTCACCAGCAGGCCCTCAACCATAATGTTTTACAGGGTCAGCTCACCAGCAGGCCCTCAACCATAATGTTTTACAGGGTCAGCTCACCAGCAGGCCCTCAACCATAATGTTTTACAGGGTCAGCTCACCAGCAGGCCCTCAACCATAATGTTTTACAGGGTCAGCTCACCAGCAGGCCCTCAACCATAATGTTTTACAGGGTCAGCTCACCAGCAGGCCCTCAACCATAATGTTTTACAGGGTCAGCTCACCAGCAGGCCCTCAACCATAATGTTTTACTGGGTCAGCTCACCAGCAGGCCCACAACCATAATGTTTTACAGGGTCAGCTCACCAGCAGCCCCTCGTCTGTAATATTTTTTAAGGGGCCCCAGCAGGCCACCAATCATAATTTTTTCAAGGGTGTGTATGATGCCCTCCTTTTATGTGTAATAAATGGTGTATTGTAGTGCTGGTTCCTTGTAATTTTTGGCAGCCCTTTCACTTTATGAGTGCATAGGCTTTATAAGTGTAGGAGTCCCACTACCTGAACAATACCACAATTGGAACGGGGCCCTCCTTTATGTGATATACAGGCTGTTTCAGAGTGCTTCTTGCTTGTAATTTTTGGCAGAATTTGCACTCTATATACAATTGAATATACAGGAAATAATGTTTCTCAACATTTTTTCCTGAAAATTTTATTTTTTGAGGGGGGGGGGGGGGGTTGAGTGTATTTTTGTCAGTCTGTAAAAGTGGCGTACAACTCGGACAACATGGTTCACATCAGTGACTTTGGAGTCCAATATGCATCCAGACATAGTCCCCATGCTGTTCCCGATCCATTTCGGTGGTGTTACTGTCTCTTTCTGACCTTTCCCTATGAACCAGGCACCCTTCCCTCATCCGAGCAGGTGGTGCCTGGTTGTCTCCCATTGACTTCTATTATACTCGGGTGCCCGGCCGAGTACATGAATATCGCGGTGTGTTCGGACCGAACACCCAAACAATTTGGTGCTTGCTCATCACTAGCGATCACTCAAACGTTTGATGAAATCAAATTGAAGAAAAACAACAGTAGAACTCAGGGCTATGTTTAATAGTGAAAGTAAGAACATTTCCACATGCACAATGCGAAGGGAACTCAAGGGATTGGGACTGAACAGCGGTGTAGCCATAAGAAAACCACTAATCAGTGAGGCATACCAGAAAAAAGGTCTTCAATTTGATAGGGAGCATAAAGATTGGACTCTGGAGCAATAGAAGAAGGTCATGTGGTCTGATGAGTCCAGATTTACCCTGTTCCAGAGTGATGGGCGCATCAAGGTAAGAAGAGAGGCAGATGAAGTGAAGCACCCATCATGTCTAGGGCCTAATGTACAAGCCTGTGGGGGCAGTGCTATGATCTGGGGTTGCTGCAGTTGGTCAGGTCTAGGTTCAGCAACAGTATGTGCTCCAAGAATTAGGTCAGCTGACTACCTGAACATACTGAATGACCAGCTTATTCCATCAATGGATTTTCTCTTCCCTGATGGCACGGGCATATTCCGATATGACAATTCCAGGATTCATCAGGCTTAAATCGTGAAAGAGTGGTTCAGGGAGCATGAGACATCATTTTCACACATGAATTGGCCACCATAGAGTCCAGACCTTAACCCCATTGAGAATCTTTGGGATGTGCTGGAGAAGGCTTGGTGCAGCAGTCAGACTCTACCATCATCAATGCAAGATCTTGGTGAAAAATTTATGCAACACTGGATGGAAATAAAACTTGTGACATTGCAGAAGCTTATCGAAACAATGCCACAGCAAATGCATGCCGTAATCAAAGCTAAAGGCGATCCAACGAAATATTGTGTGTGACCTTTTTTTTTTGGTGGCGACTTTTTTTTGGGACAGGCAGTGTATGTTCTCTCTGTGTTTGCGTCGGTCTTCTCCCACACTCCAAAGGCATACTGATAGGATATTTAGATTGTAAGCCCCACTAAGGACAGTGAATTGTGACAATGTCTGTAAACCACTAATGAATAAGTTGGTGAAATAGGAATACCAAATAATAATAATATATCTATGAACTGAATGCAAATTTGCCTTTAGAGGCATTCCGTTATTCATTCTGTCATAATAGAAGTCTATGTCCTGCATAACGGAACCGTGTGGTTTCCATTATGCTGAAGTCCTCTCCTGCATGAGTCAACACAAGGTAAGTGGTACCAACCCTAGCCCTGAGGGGGGCCCAAGAGAAAGTTAGGCCTTCCCAGCTCAGGGGACAAAAGATGTGGCCCAGGTTTTTATAAAAATTGTGATAAAGTCTAGCCCACTAGGTCCCCTTATTAAATATGAAAAGTAAATCACTAATAGCTATCAACAAATGCTGTCAGTGGTTAATATGAGCCATAATTTAATAAAAGCGAACCAAATCCCCAACAAGCAAAATAAATGCTAAAATATGAGAGAACAAATGTGCAAGAGAGAGAGATAATATAGTATGCTACTCTGATTTTTTTCAGCAAAATATATGTTGTCTGAGAGGTGCTCTTCCTCATTACGGAGAGTGTTTGTCAGGATAACGACTACCATCACACACAAACAGGGGTAATGCAACCCTAAAACTCCCCAGACCCACTATCCCTACCTACTTGCATGGTCACCTAGGTCAGTGGTGGAGAACCTATGGCATACGTGCCTGAGGCGGCACTCAGAGCCCTCTCTATGGGCACCCGCACCCTGAAAATAGTCTATGGTGTACCAAAATGATTTAGATTTTTCCTGCCATTCCTCAGTGCAGGGCGAACTATGAACAGCACAGGCAGCGCATTGAATTTAGGCAGGTTATTATAGCTAAATGATAAAGTACAGTCGTGGCCAAAAGTTTTGAGAATGACACAAATATTAGTTTTCACAAAGTCTGCTACTAAACTGCTTTTAGATCTTTGTTTCAGTTGTTTCTGTGATGTACTGAAATATAATTACACGCACTTCATACGTTTCAAAGGCTTTTATCGACAATTACATGACATTTATGCAAAGAGTCAGTATTTGCAGTGTTGGCCCTTCTTTTTCAGGACCTCTGCAATTCGACTGGGCATGCTCTCAATCAACTTCTGGGCCAATTCCTGACTGATAGCAACCCATTCTTTCATAATCACTTCTTGGAGTTTGTCAGAATTAGTGGGTTTTTGTTTGTCCACCCACCTTTTGAGGATTGACCACAAGTTCTTAATGGGATTAAGATCAGGGGAGTTTCCAGGCCATGGACCCAAAATGTCAACGTTTCGGTCCCCGAGCCACTCAGTTATCACTTTTGCCTTATGGCATTGTACTCCATCGTGCTGGAAAATGCATTGTTTTTCACCAAACTGTTGTTGGATTGTTGGAAGAAGTTGCTGTGGGAGGGTGTTTTGGTACCATTCTTTATTCATGGCTGTGTTTTTGGGCAAAATTGTGAGTAAGCCCACTCCCTTGGATGAGAAGCAACCCCACACATGTATGGTCTCAGGCTGCTTTACTGTTGGCATGACACAGGACTGATGGTAGCGCTCACCTTTTCTTCTCCGGACAAGCAGTTTTCCTGATGCCCTAAACAATCGGAAAGAGGCTTCATCAGAGAATATGACTTTGCCCCAGTCCTCAGCAGTCCATTCACCACACTGTTTTTTTTGGGAGAGAAGTGGCTTCTTTGCTGCCCTTCTTGCCACCAGGCCATCTTCCAAAAGTCTTCGCCTCACTGTGCGTGCAGATGTGCTCACACCTGCCTGCTGCCATTACTGAGCAAGCTCTGCACTGGTGGCTCTCCGATCCGGCAGCTGAATCCTCTTTATGAGACGATCCTGGCGCTTGCTGGACTTTCTTGGAAGCTCTGAAGCCTTCTTAACACGAATTGAACCTCTTTCCTTGAAGTTCTTAATGATCCTATAAATTGTTGATTGAGATGCAATCTTAGTAGCCACAATATCCTTGCCTGTGAAGACATTTTTATGCAAAGCAATGATGGCTGCACGTGTTTCTTTACAGGTCACCATGGTTAACAATGGAAGAACAATGATTTCAAGCATCACCCTCCTTTTAACATGTCAAGTCTGCCATTTTAACCCAATCAGCCTGACATACTGATCTACAGCCTTGTGCTCGTCAACATTCTCACCTGAGTTAACAAGACCATTACTGAAATGATCTCAGCAGGTCCTTTAATGACAGCAATGAAATGCAGTGGAAAGGTTTTTTGGTATTAAGTTAATTTTAATGGCAACGGAGGACTATGCAATTCATCTGATCACTCTTCATAACATTCTGGAGTATATGCAAATTGCTATTTTAAAAACTTAAGCAGCAACTTTTCCAATTTCCAATATTTATGTAATTCTCAAAACTTTTGGCCACGACTGTACATGGAAGATATAAGGGTTAAGCCTTCTAGATGTTGTAAAAAAGGGTACCATCCAGAGGAGAGATAGCATTTGAATTGTCTGAAATCCGTGTTGGTTCATCTCTGCACAGTTGAATATTTTTTTTGTTTTGTTTACGTTTAGAGAAAGAGCATATTATTGTGTATTACAATACAAATGGTAGCAGATGGTTTACATCTCTGCATATTAATGTAAAATGCTAGGCCGAAATCAATGTTGATGCATCTCCAGACATTTCAAGTGTTGATATCGTGGGGGAAAATATTTGCATAGTAGGTTGACAACTTGTGTATTACACTAGAGTAAGTTTTTTTCTGAATCTGCATATTTTAACGTCCAAAAGATATTAGGCGTTAGACCCAAATCAGTTAGTGGTGCCGATACTGCATTACTTGCAGAATCAACTGACAGTAGCAGTGTCTTCAGTGTTTTTGCAGTAAGGGAAGGACATTGCATTGTGTCTCTTGTCTTTAAGTTCGAAAAAAAAAGATTTTCAAACCATTCCATACAGTAGTTTGTGTGACTTTGTGCATTTAGGACCAAAAATGTCAGGGATGCTAAAGGGTTTCCAATGAAAGACCCAGGTCCAGAATGTGGGTAGTAGCAGGACCAGATATCCAGCCAGAAGTAGTGATAGTAGTAGTAGTAGTAGTAGTAGTAGTAGTAGTAGTAGTAATAGTAGACCACAGTTTACTCATTAACTACTCTAATTATAGTATATTCTACTCTATTCTAATTCCCTACTGACTAAGATATTGCAGCCTTCTAATTTCTACTCTATTCTACTCTATTATAATTCCCTACTGACTAAGATATTGAAGCCTTCTCACATTGGCCCACAAGCAAAAAGCAGGGAGGTAATGGGCCATTACCTGTTGCTTCTTGCTTGTGGGCCAATGTGCGAAGACTGCAATATCTTAGTCAGTAGTGAATTAGGATATTAATTATTTAATTTGATTTATCTTATGCGAAAAATCGTCAATGTAATATGCGCGTTAATCGAATAAGGGTGGGTTATAGGCAACTTGGGTGGGTGGGTTATAGGCAACTTTCCTATTGGGTTGGCTTCTAGAATTCGCGAATATGTAGAATATAGTGTGATATATATTCTTAAAAACAAATTTATTTTATTTTTTTATCTGAACCCACTAGATTTACTAATGCTTCAGATGAAAAAACACGAATATTCGTTTTTACGAATTTAAATCACACTATATTCTACATATTCGCGAATTCTAGCAAGCCAACCCAATAGGAAAGTTGCCTATAACCCGCCCTAACTAGATTTAACACGCATATTACATTACATTAAGATAAAATAAATTAAATAATGAAGAATATTCTAATTCACTGCTACGATATTGCAGTCTTTTCAGTTGGCCCACAAGCAAAAAGCAGGCAGGGAATGGGTTCAGAAGAAAAAAAATAGATGAATATTTGTTTTTACGAATATATATATCACTATATTCTAAACGTTCGTGAATTCTCGAAAGTGCCCAGTGACAGAGTGTGGAGGTGGCAGCAGCACCAAGAGGCCACAGAGTGGAAAGGTGATATAGTGTGGAGGTGGTAACAGCATCAGGAGGCCACAGAGTGGCACAACAACGAGAGGTTCTGGAGGTGGCAGCAACATAAGGAGGCCACAAGGTGGAACAACGACGAGAGATTGCGGAGATGGAAGCAGCATGAGGAGGCCACAGAGTGGCAAGGTAACATAGTATGGAGGTGGCAGAAGCATCAGGAGGCCACAGAGTGGCAAGGTGACATAGTGTGGAGGTGGCAGCAGCATGATGAGACCACAGAGTGACCCGGTGACAGAGTGTGGAGGTGGCAGCAGCACCAAGAGGCCACAGAGTGGAAATGTGACATAGTGTGGAGGTGGTAACAGCATCAGGAGGCCACAGAGTGGCACAACAACGAGAGGTTCTGGAGGTGGCAGCAACATAAGGAGGCCACAAGGTGTCACAATGACGAGAGATTGCGGAGATGGCAGCAGCATGAGGAGGCCATAGAGTGGCACGATGATGAGAGATTGCGGAGGTAGCAGCAGACTGAGTAGGCCTCAGAGTGGCATCACGACGACGAGAGATTGCGGATGTGGAAGCAGCATGATGAGGACACAAAGTGGCATGACGACAAAGCATCAGGAGGCCACATAGTGGCAAGGTGACATATTGTGGAGGTGGCAGCAGCATCAGGAAGCCACAGAGTGACAAGGTGACGTACAGTAGTGTGGAGGTGGCAGCAGCATGAGGAGACCACATAGTGACCCAGTTACAGAGTGTGGAGGTGGAAGCAGCATCAGGAGGCCACAGAGTGGCAAGGTGACATAGTGTGGAGGAGGACACAAAGTGGAGGCCACAAAGTGGCACAATGATGAGAGATTGTGGAGGTGGCAGCAGTATAAGGAGGCCACAGAGTGGCATGATGACGAGAGATTGTGAAGGTAGCAGCAGGATGAGGAGGCCACAGAGCGGCATAATGATGAGAGATTGCAGAGGTGGCAGCAGCATGAAAAGGCCACAGAGTGGCATGACAACAAAGTGTGAAAGTGGCAGCAGCATGAGGAGGCCACAGAGTGGCATGACGACGAGAGATTGCAGAGGTGGCAGCAGCATCAGAAGGCCACAGAGCAGCACGACGATGAAAGATTGTGGAGATGGCAGCAGCATGAGCAGGCCACAGAGTGGCCGCTTCGTCTATTTATTTATAGGGAATATGGTACAGAAAAGAAGGTGTAAGGAAATTGGACCCTTCGCTAGGTACCCCTGGTACCGGACTCCAGTGGTCAGCTTGGGTTAAGTCTTACTGGTACCAGGAGAGATATTTCTCAGCAGCAAATAAATGACAGACACAGGTATCACTGAGAAATACTCTAACTTTATTGAGGGTGGGGTAACATATATATATAGCAAGGGGGACGGGGGAATCAACATAACCAATAAGATGAAGACACACGTACTATAAGAAAAGTTACTGTTACAAAAATATTGACCTTTGCTACATTTCTTAGAAGTGAGGAACAAGATGAAAATAACGGGATGCAGCCAGAACATCCACAGCTCAAGGCCTCAGACGCATAGCTTACAGTGTTAACCCTTCAGAAGGTTACAATATTTCTACTTTATAAAGTGTTGCTTAAAACACAATTTAATAATACACAGTGTTGCCTAAGACAGGAGAGAATCGGCCAGTCTTCAGTTTATTTGACAATGTGGTTGCAATGGAAAAAGCAAAAAACAATTTCTCTCTACCTGGAGACAAATCCTGTCAAGATTGTTACAAGTGCGGTATCGGGTTGCTCATCGAGCCAGATACTTCTGGGGGAACCTCCCTGGCATGATCAGGCCTCCAGTAGCTACAGACAATGAGAAGACAAAGCTTCAAGATTTCTTGGCGCCCAGAAGAGTGGCGAAGTTCATCAAGATTCAAACCAAAACTATGAGCCCCGGGTCTCTTCATCAGGGAAAACATCACGACTTCCCAGTCATCATGGATGGGAAGGAGGACATCCTGTGGTGCACAGAGATGGAGATGGTCTTTAGATTCCCCCGCACTATACGGACGTCTCAGAAATGAACCGCTGCTCCCGACAACAGCTCCTGGGAAGGTCATGGAGCGTATCATGTGGCATCTATTCTCTTTGCTGAAGGATTATTTTGAAAGTGTGTAGAAGCCACACGGGGCCCCCACGCTACAGATTTATCATAATATTACATTATTATATAAAGAAAAAAAAAAGTCCTTCGTCACCTGGCTCCCTAGTACGATCAGCTACATCATCATCAGCGAGTACTGTCTGCACGTCACTGATGTCCTCCTCAACGGTCTCTGGGTCAGGAGCCTGACCGCTCACAACACCAGCTCCCACGCCACTCTCCTCATCACTCCCGGGCCATGCCGACTAAGGGATGTGTCTGACGAACCCACTGACTCTTCGCTGGGGGTGTCTGATGTCACTTGGGACGAAGTCGAAGATCGAGTCAACTTTTCAAGGACCGCTGGGTTGCTGGTCACGACACGACCGTTAGCTGACACTGGGAGCTCAGGCCTCTCGAAGTGAGCCCTGCTGCCATGGCCCCTTACTCTGCTGCGACCTCTGCCTGCGACAGAAATATTTAGGCCTCTGCTACTCCCCTGTGCGGGGACTTGCAATTCTCTGTCTGACATACTGTTAGATAAAATAATCAAATGTTATATCAAATATTTTAATTCCGCCACTAATACACGGAAAACTGGGTCTTAGAATATATCAATGCACTGCAGAACGGCAATTAGGCCAAATTTTTTTTTTACTTTTACACAAAAGGCTTTTCAACAGATAAGTGCAACGCAGAACAGCAAATATATTTTTATTTCGCCAAATGTATTAAAATAAAAATATATTTGCCGTTCTGCAGCAAACTGGGCTTTTAAATATATCACTGCACCGCACAAGGTCAAATATATTTTTCTTTTGCCACTACTACATGGCAAAAAGGGCTTTACAACCTATAACTGCATTGCACCAGGGCAAATAGGACATACTGTAGAATTTTTTTCTTGTAATAAACCATATTAATGGCTGTATCAAACAACACTTGCACCCCAAGAACAAGAACGGTTTGCTGGAATGACAGAGCTGTATAATGGCAATTTGGATCCACAGTCAATGCACCAAGGTGTAATAGGATTGTTCCTATTACCCAGTTTGTAACCTCCCCTACTGAACCCCGTTCTAGCTAAATGCTCTGGAGCGATTCCTTCCTATCCTTTTCCTCCACTTATAAATTGTTTTTTCACTACAATCAAGTCTTTCCTATCACTGTCCCTAGCACCTGCAGACACTTCTCTCCCTGCACTAAGTATGCTTGTGAATGGCAGAATCTAAGATCGAATTCCACTTCGTCAGCTTTGATTCGCCCATCTCTAGTTGTCACTCATCCTCTTCATATGAATCTTAGAAGAGACGCTGGCGCTAAGGGGTTCACCAAGCCTTTTTGCTGCAACAGGGGAAAACTAAACTGCTCCCTCCCCCAATGCCTAACATTGCCATAATGAAAGAGCTCATTGCCCATGGCCCTTCTGCTGCTCCCCTCTTGTACCTACCTGGTGCTGCCTGAGGCGATCGCCTCACCTGGCCTCATTGGTGGTGAACCGCTGCTGACGCTCATGCAACGGGTGACACATTTTGCTGTCCATCCTGTAGCTGTTGTGGATCCACAAGGAGAAACTCCCATAAAGGAGGAGAAGGATAAGTCGCTGCCACTGGAGAATGAGAAGAAGGAGTCAGTGATGGAGGGGCAAGAGGATGATGATGGTGACTAGTGTTGAGCGAATCGAAGCATACAAAGCAGAATTCGATCTGAAGTTTAGGAAAAAATTGATTTGCCGCAAAGTCAAATTTCCTTGCGCAATGTGGTACCAAATAGATTTTTCTTAGTGGCTGAAAAAAAAAAAATCTACTCACCATATCTACTTGATCGCAGATATGCTGTCTGCTCTGCCAAAGGACCTATGGTGAGCATGAAGATGTCACCATGTGATCACGCTGGCCGCGCTTGATGTTGCTGGTGACATCATCATGCTCACTGCAGGCCATTTAGCGAGTTTTCTTTAATCAAGATGGGAGCAGATGGCCTCTTAGTGAGCAAGTGGATGAGGTGAGTGTGTGTGTGGTATATATATATATATGTAGTAAGGCTGACTAGTCAGCCTGCATTTGTGGGAGGGGCGGAGGCTCTTCTTAAACAAGCCACTGCCTTACTCCTGGACGTGTGTTCTTCAGGTGCTGCTGGGTGTCATTAGTGAACTAGCTTCTCTGGTGGCAGGATCTCTTTCTTCGCAGCATGGAGCCAGAATGGAGCTTTATTTCGCTCACTGCTATCGTAGCAATGCACGCACTGCAATACATAAGTAAGTTGGGCCATGGCCATCCCTCCTGGCCGGTTGGAACCCGACTTTTCTAGCGAACGGGAGGCTTCGCCTCAGAATCTGCCGCCTCAGGTTTGTTTCGTTGGGGCTAAAAAATTTCTATTTCTTTTTCAACTTCATTTGTTTGATAATAGGAGTTAGTTCCTATATATCTTGCAAATTTTACTTCGCTTGTTTGTCGCGTGGAAAGTTATTTCATTTTTTACGCAGTAAAGGAACAGTTACCCGGGCTGCATGTGACGTCATGATTGGAGATCGGACGCAGCTGTTGTTTGTTCAGGCCTATTGCTGTAGCTGTTCCTTGCCATGTGACTCCCCATCTTCCAGCCACCACCATTTTTAGACTTCAGGTATTTTCCTTGCTTTATGTTCTAAAAACCCTGATACACTTTATGCTCTGCTCTTATTCTGAGCGGCATTTCCACGTTCGGCTTTACTTCTGTCTTATGCCTGCTTGTACCTTGCTTTATACGCCTCACACCCTCAGATGCATCTGTACGTCTTTTATTGTCCATCACTTTCACGCTGCTCGTTCCAAGACGGCCTTTACATTTTGCTGTTACCAGGGGCGTAACTAGAAGTGACTGGGCCCCACAGCAAATTTTTGTGTGGGCCCCCCATCCCCGCCCATTGCGTACAACTATAGTATGGAAGGGGACGTGGTAGTGAGCGCCGGCTCCCGTCACTATCATGCTCTGCTCCTCAATTCAGGAAGCCGCCTCATGTTGGGATCCCGCCTGCACCGACTTGTAATTATATACAGGAGATGCCCAGGTTATACCAGCATGTGCCATATCACTATATACCAGAAGATATTATACCGTATAACTTATTCTTGTATATATTGATATGAAGCATGCTGGTATTAGGCTACTTTCACATTTGCGCTTGTGAGATCCATTCAGACGGATCTCACAAGCGCTTCCCAAAATGGAACTGTTCACATCCAATGCATTCTGAATGGATGCGGATCCGTTCAAAATGCATTGGATTGTGCTCCGCATCGTCTCCGTTCCGTTCTGGGGACGGACACTAGAACGCTGCTTGCGTCTGGCGATGCGGAGCCAAACGGATCCTTCCTGACTTTCAATGTAAGTCAATGGGGACGGATCCGTTTGCATTGACACAATATGGTGCATTTGCAAACGGATCCGTTCCCTATTGATTTTCAATGGGTGTCAGAAGGATCAGTTTGGCACTTAGTGTTTTTTTTTTACAAATACAATACAAATGGATCCGTTCTGAATGGATTCATTTGTTTGTATTTTCAGTGCTGATCTGTCTGGACGGATCCACACTGAACGCTAGTGTGAAAGAACCCTAACCTGGGTATCTTCTGCATATAATTATATATGTACAGCTGGTATAACCTAGGTATCTCCTGTATATAATTATATATGTACAGCTGGTATAAATTACCCAGGTTATACCGGCATGGTCCATATCACTGTATACAAGGAGATATATAACTTATACCAGCTGTACATATATAATTATATACAGGAGATACCCAGGTTATACCAGCATGGTCCATATCACTGTATACAAGGAGATATATAACTTATACCAGCTGTACATATATAATTATATACAGGAGATGCCCAGGTTATACCAGCATGGTCCATATCACTATATACAAGAAGGTGTTATACCGTATAACACCTTCTTGTATATAGTGATATGGACCATGCTGGTATAACCTGGGCATCTCCTGTTGGGGAGAGCCAGCTGGTGGGTCCATGAGTGGGGTGGGGGACTAATACAGCTATTGGCTGGGGAAGACTGAGGTGCAGGAACCCAGGCCCTTTAAGAGCCAGACGAGGTGTAGGGGCATGCCCCATGGGTGAATGGAGACACAGGGAAAAACAGCAGCTCCTAGACTGCCTAGCATGGATGAATCTGCACTGCTCCAGTGGCCATACCCCTTAGGAGAAGGCAAGGGGATGCCTATGGACAAGGAATACAGGAGGAAAGTGAACACCTTGAAAGAGTAGCAGCAGCTAGCATAACCATGGCATATTCTTTTGTATCGCTTTCACTGTAGATTTGGTGTGAGGTCATTTTTCACCTGCAATTTACACTTTTCTTTAAGCAAACAGGCAGGCACAGTCATTGCCTTTCAAAGCTGAGGCATGAGAGGGGGGGCATGAGAGGGGGGGGGGAGGGGAGGGGAGGTAAGGTGGGCACGGGGGATGAACACAGGCAGGGCAGTGAGCGGACATCACAGACATACCTGAAGCCCAGCACTGAAATGCGAGCTCTGCTTTGCTGCTTCTCTCTGGCCTGTTAGTGTCGGGCTCTTATTCTCCCGCCTGCTGCTCAAGTCAGGAGTCGGACTGAAGGGGAGGGGCCCGGGGGCAGGGTTACAGGGGGCTGTTTTTTCCAGATGATGGACAGGCCAGCGCTCTGCACTGTATGTGAAGGGGCCCGGCCTGGCCTGAATAACTTTATTAAATAATGTACTCCTTGGACTGTGTAACGCTGCCAGGAGCGGGGCCCCTTGTCAGCCCGGGCCCCGAAGCAGCCGCTTCCCCTGCTTCCCCAGTAGTTACGCCACTGGCTGTTACACATATTTCACTCTCTGCTCACCGGAGCTGTGTCCACATGTCTGCTATTTTCATCATGCTTCATACGTCAATCTCATTCGAGTTGCATTCACCCGTTGGCTGTTACAGCCATTCTGTACCCAAGCCGACATCCGGAACTGTATTACACGCCTGCTATTACATGTTTCATACTCTGCCCACGGCCAGAGCTGCTACTGTTACTCCATTTTTTTCTGGCCGCACCAGACCGGTGTTCACACTTGGCTGTTGCATCATGTTGTTGTGTGTAGTTAGAGCTGCGTTCATGCGTCGGCTAGTATACCCTGTTTGCCCTGCTCACAGTCAGAGTGCTCTACTCACACCCAGAGCTGCGTTCACACGTCCACTGTTACTACAGATTCTTTCCAGGCCCATTTCAAGTCACTTTCACAGCATGTGTCATGCTCCATTCACAACCAGAGCTGCCATTATACCAATTGTATGCTCTGCCTATAACCAGAGTTGTGTTCACACTTCTACTGCTACAACAAGTTTTATACCCCACTCGCCAGAGCCGCTTTCCATGTCGGCTGTCACTTCGAGTTAATATTTCATTCACATTCAAAGCTGCGTCCGCACGTCTGCTTTTACATCTTGTCCTCTACTCCATTCACTACTAGAGCTGTGTTCATGTGTCCGCTGATGCATCACGTTAATACTCTGCTCACATTCAGTTTTGCATTCTTACGTCTGCTTTATACCATGTTTTTCATGCTCTAGCCATACTCAGAGCCGCGCTCATACATTGTTACTCACATCCAGAGCGGCATTCACCCATCTGCTGTTACACCATGTGTTACACTCTGCTCCCACTCAAAGCTGCATTCTCCTGTTACTTGCTACTCTCAGTAATCTCAACGGGGCACTCCGCACCCACTGCTTGGTACCGCTCCCGGCAAACATAGCTGCTTTCTTTTCAGGCTTACGTTTTTTCCTCTGTGGTGTAAAGAAAAAGAAAAAAAAATTCCTTTTAAATCTTTAGATTGGTCTCGTTTTTACTCCTGGTTCGCATTCACTCAGATTGGTCTCCTGCCTAGTTCAACAAATCAGCTTCTCAGTGGAGGCCAGTGGGCCAATAGGAGCGAGTTTCCTACCATGTTTTCACAAGTTGTTCATTTGTTTGTCGCGATAAGGTACTTCGCTGAGCAAACTTGCAATGTCTCAGGCGCTTGTTTTTTTTCCCATCTCTGTTAAGCGCATTATTTATGCACGTTGTTTCGGATTACCAATGTCTATATTTTCAATGCCTTTTGGCAGTTATGTTTCTTTTAGGCAACTTTTTGCCAATCCAGTCATCCAAGTTGCCGCCTATCCCATCAGGTCTGGCTCAAGTTTTAATCACTTCTCGTCACTGTCACGTCATTCAGATCAGTCTCATGTCTCCGCGGGCCCGATGACTACTTCGGCCGCATGGCTTAGGGGCCACTTGACTGCCCCAGCCTCATGGCTCTGGGGGCTCTATGACTGCTTCGGCTCCGAGGACCCAAAGACCGCTTGGCTCCGGGGGGCCCTGTGACTGCTTCGGCCCCATGGCTCCGGGGGGCCCTATGACTGCTTCAGCCCCTTGGTTCCGGGGGGCTCTATGCCTGCTTCGGCCCTATGGCTTCTGGGGTCCAACGACCGCTTCGGCCCCATGGCTTCAGGGTCCGACGACCGCTTCGGCCCCATGGCTTCGGGGGTCAGACGACTGCTTCGGCTCCATGGCTTCGGGGGTCAGACGACTGCTTCGGCTCCATGGCTTTGGGGGTCTGACGACCGCTTCGGCCCCATGGCTTCGGGGGACCGATGACTTGTTTTCAGTCCTGCCTGGTTGGTTGACCATCCATGATTCCAGGCTGATTGGGCCCAAATGTCTCACATTCATATCTGCTTCCCTGATCACCTGCATACGGCCCATGTTTTTAAACTAAAGTCTGTCGCCTGCGGTGTTCAGTCAGGTTTACTTGTTACTCAACTAAGTTTCCTGCTCCTTACATTCTTTAGATGTTACACTGTATTCATGTCCATTGTCCGCCATGCTCCAGGATCACACTTCAATTACTGGAGCTCAAATCTTTAGGGTCACCTGCCATGTTGGTCAGGTCACATTTTCGCAATGAGATTCGCCTGCCACGGAATTCGGGCCAAGTAATTTCAGTTCAGGTTCCGCCTGCCACGTTAGCCAGGCCCACTGTTCAATTGCCAGCACGTTATTGAGGACACATGTTATAGTCATAATTTCCTGTTGTCTGCTAATTCATGTACAGTATGTTCATATGCAGTCATATCCTCTTCTGCTCAATTCAGGCTCCCCTGTCCGTATCACCGTACCGCTGGACAATCCTCTTCATTTCACTCTTCATCACTGCTAGTCCCCTCGGCTAGACATGATTTATTATCGCACTGCTTCATTCTGCCGCACAGTCCTCATTTCCTTAGCTGGTCTCTCCTCATTGTCTCATAACTTTTCCACAGGACTTCCTTTCCTGGCACCGCCCCCTCCTGCTGGTCTCTCCTCTCCGTTGCCCTGCTCCCTTTGCCACTACACTGGCCTTAGCGCACTGCTCCCTCTACTAGAAAGTCTTTTTTCTGCACGGCTGCATCCGCTGGACAGTTGGTCTTATCGGTCATTACTGCACTGCTCCCTCTACTGGTCAGTCTTCTTTACCAAACGGCTCCCTCTGTTGGACAGTGTTTTCCATTTGGCTTCCTTTGCAAGTCGCTCCTCATTGCTGTGCTGCTTCCTCTGCTGTTCACTCCGCGTGGCTGTCCCGCTCCCTCCGAGGACAACTATCACAGCGGCAGAATTTGTGCAGGTCATGCCGGAGGAAGAACAAGTAGGGTAATTTCCTCTAGCATTTCAGTCCCTGTTCGTAGTCGAGCATACCTCGTCAACCAAGTTCCCGTACAAAGTCTTTTTGTCTTTTACTACATCTAGGAATTCATTTTCGCCCGTAGCTTTGTCGCAAATTTTGTATTCCCTCACTCACGGGAGGGCATAGACAGGATCTATACTATGGCTTCCTAGCTTCTTGCCATACTAATACCAGACTCTACAACACATCGAAACAACCAATTCCTCATGTTAGATTAAGATACCAGGTCGGTTTTCCTGTTTCAGCATTAAACCATTCTCAGGGGTCACAGAAGAACGCAGGGACCATGGCAAGCAGAGAGATGTCTGAGGAACTATTTAAGGATTCCCTTCCTACTTCCATGGTTTCTTTTGCCCCTCACTTCTTGCATAGTCTAGGCAGTCAGGTTTCTCTTTCGGTTCCACAAACTCCTGAGGCCAGGGCAATTGTCAGTACTAGAACCACAGTTCACTAGGTTCAGTTAATATTTCATGCTCCAGTCCTTCATTCCGCTTCGGGGCACTATCTGCAACATCCAGCATCATGTCTCCGGTTTCGTCATTTGCAAGCTGTGATGTACGTCTCCTAATGATTTTGCCTCACACATCCTGAACGTGCGGTCAAGATTGCCGATGCTTTGCAGTTGGTCAGGGATTTGTTTGCACTTTCCATTGTGTTTCTTCTATAACCTACTTGGTTTGGCTTTTGCCCCCTTTTCTAGGCCTACCCACGGCTATGGCTAAGGGCACACTTCAAGCCATTAAGTTAGGTTAGCTAGCACACGGCTAGCCGGGTTAGGTTGTTCTTGATGTTTATATCCCTAGGGTTCATCAAGCATCGTTGGCCGTAGCCATGACCACAAGTAGTAAGGCTGACTAGTCAGCCTGCATTTGTGGGAGGGGCGGAGGCTCTTCTTAAACAAGCCACTGCCTTACTCCTGGGCGTGTGTTCTTCAGGTGCCCCACTCTCCCTCCCTTCTCTTTTCATTTCCACAGGGTATGCACCTTTTTCTAGGCCTACCCACGGCTATGGCTAAGGGCACACTTCAAGCCATTAAGTTAGGTTAGCTAGCACACGGCTAGCAGTGTTAGGTTGTTCTTGATGTTTATCTCCCTAAGGTTCATCAAGCATTGTTGGTCGTAGCCATGACTAGTGTTGGGCGCGAATATTCGCGATGCGAATATTTCACGCGAATATCGCATATTCGCGATTTCGCGATTTTTTCGAATATCATGCCATAAATTCGATATTGCGAATATTCGCGTTGGTTAAATTAGATGATACACAATAAGTTCAAGAACTTTAGTTCACTTGTGTTGATAAATGAGTTTGAGTGACTCTGAGTTTTATTCATTTAAGGTGTTGTTTTGCATCAAGGCTCTTTTTCAAAGCCATAGCCATAGCCAAAATCCTGCCTTTTTTGCGATTTTCCGTAATGCGATGCGAATATCTAACACTTGCTGACATGCCTGCGCATTGACTTGAAAATTGAAATATTGCCTTTATGCGATTTTTCCGTAATGCGATTTTTTTCACACTCTATGCGTTTGGTAGTCGCGATCGTCAACTTGCGAATACGAACATGCTGCGAATTGCGAATATATTCGAAAATTCGCATATTCGAATATATGTCGTCGTGTTTTCCTCTTCTTATTCTCATTCACCCCCAATCATTAGTTTCACTTTCAACAAGGCTTCATTTTATATCCATTCCTCGACCCCCCCGTCCCCACTTCCCTCCCTTGTCTTTTTTTTTTTTTTGCGATTTTTCGTAATGCGATTTTTATTAAGCGATGCGATTTCTTTCACACGTGCTATTCTTCCTGCGCATTGATTGACTTGACCATCCCGGCCATGAAAGTTAAAGTGTTTTTGCGATTTTTTTGTAATGCGCATGCGAATATTAGCGATTATTTAATACATGGTAAATAAAGATTGAAAAGCAGATAACATGTAGATGGTATATTTTATTACACTAGGTAAATATGATGTAACCTTTGCCTGCCAGTAACAATGATCTTGCGCAATATGCGCATGATCATACGCATTATGCGATTATCCGCGATTTTATAAAAAAAAGATGGCGATTAAATGATGACGAATACGAATATTTGATTTTGCGATATATAAATATCGCGAATTCGAATATGGGCATATTCGATCATCACTAGCCATGACCACAAATATATATATATATATATATATATATATATATATATATAATTTTTTTTAACCCTGGATTAACCCCCTGAGCATCTAAATGTGAGTCTCAGATGCCGTGATCAGCTTTGAACATTGCATCCGCATGGTTAAATGATGGGGGTGGTGTGATTGCCCTTTCCCATTTATTGCGTCCGCTGCATACAATAAATAAAAAAGCGATTTGTGACAAAGTAATTTGTAACTTATCAAATTACTTGACAAAGTTCGGCGAAGCTGCCGAATCGTATTTTTCATAACTTCGCTCATCACTAATGGTGACATTGGCTACGATTCCAATAGTCTCAATGGGTGGGGGAGTTGGAAAGAACTGCCTCCTCGGGCACGCTGGCAAGAATTGTGACCTGTAGACTCGCTTGCTGGGTGCTGGCTACCATTACAGGCGTATCATTGACATCAAGTAGTCTAATGACTACTGGGTAGCCATGCTTTTAGACCTTCGCTATAAAAGCAAAATGGGGGAATGTTTTACTCTCTCCTAAAGGGAGGTCAAACTATGTTGCAACCAGGAAACTCTGTGTATGCAGCTTGCTGCAGCTTTCAGTGAGCACATTGCTGTTGCCAGCATGTCTGAAGGGAAGGCCCCTCTCCACCCCCCGCAGAGTCATCCTCCTGTCACCATCACAAGCTGCAGCAGCAGGAGTAACAGCAGCTGCCAGTTCTGTCTTCTTAACATAGGTTTTTTCATGTTCAGGCTGAAGCTAATCAGCATTTCAAAACCTCCCACCTCAGTGCTTAGGTTCAGACCTACCTACTCTCTGGCACATACCCTGTTCCCTGACCCCATGGATTTCTGGGCAGGCAGACAGGGATGGTGACCCGAACTGGCACAGTACGCTGTCTTTCTTGGCTAGCCTCCAGTGTCATCTTGAAGAGGATTTACAGTGCTGCATGGGGTGTGGTGACACCAAAACAGACAAAGTTTTCCTCTGCCAGTGTCAAAACTTTTGCCAAAATGAACCAAGCCTGTATTCGGGAGGATTTTAACACTCCTCCGGCTGAGGCCAGTGAATAGATTTGGCCTTGCTGATGGTGCCCCCTTCTTACCACTGTTGCTGTTGGTCTGCTTGCCTGCTATCCTGCTTACATCATATTGCTTGCCTAACATCAAGTTCTGTATAGCTGCTGCTGCCTCTGTCATGCCACTGCTGCTATTATTCCACTGCTGTTGCATGCCTACCATCATTTTATTAAAGGCTGGTGCTGCTGCCTCCATCATGCCACTGCCACCTTCTTGCCACTGTTGCCTTCATGCCACTACTGCGGCCTAACTACCATCAAGTTTCGTACATCTGCTTCTGCCTACATCATGCGACTGTTGTCTTCATGCCACTGCTGCTATGTAACAACCATCATGTTTTGTACAGCTGCTGCTGACTGCATCATGCCGCCACCGCCACCTTCATGCCACTGATGCTGCCTGCCTACCATCATGTTCCGTAAGGCTGCTGCTGCCTGACTGCCAACATGTGCCATATGGCTGCTGCTGCCACCGCCTCAGCGCCTCTCCTTACTGCTAATCCTTTACTGCCACCACTATTAAGGCTTTCCATCTGACACTACTACCACTACCACCACTACTACTACTACTATTACTACTACTACCCATAGACAGCCGACCTACTGCCTTCTATGTTCCATACTATGCTGCTTCTGCTGTCTTTACTATTGCAGCCACAGGCTTCTTATTATCCTATTAGCCTATCCATACTGCGCTGCTGCTGCTCACAATTAAAAGAGAACACTTTTCTAGGCTTGTGCACAATGAGCCACTTTTTCTTCTGGCAATTATACACATAATGTGGGCATCATTTTTGGACTCTTAGTCCCCAATAAGCCACTTTTTCTTTATTTTAATTTTTTTTTTATCTCTTAACACTGTGTTCATTTAAATATGATCTACGACTGATAGACAATTTTTGGAAGCTTTAGAATATGAAAAAGCATAAGACATGACACACTAAGGTGTGTTTTTAAACATGCTGTTTATTAATGCTGTCAAACATGTGTTAAGTTTAACCCATAGCTATGTGTGTCAGTGTCCCTCAGACATGATTTACTAATGCTGTCATTGTCTTCAAGAGCTTGGGGAGGGGGTATCTGTAAATATATACCACTTTCCAGGGCAATTGGAGCCAAACTGGTTCAGCCCAAACTGATTCAGATCCAAACTGAACTTTTAGAAAAATTTGGCGAACCTGAACCAAACCATGACAGGTTTGGTCATCTCTAATAGGCTGCAGCCTATTACATGAGACCTTAAAGATTCAAGGTGGAAAGGTTGAACCCCTCAATTCACTGCTCACTTGGCCTAGGAGACTGCTGTAGCTGGGATCAGCCACCATGAGGACTACAACCACTGTCATTGCTATACCACTCCTATCTACTCCACCTTCACGCCTCCCCTGTGGGCCGGTGCATGGCAATTACTACACTGAAACTGAGAGGAGGAAGAAGGAAAGGAAACTTTCAAGCTTATTAATTCAGCAACAGAAGAAACAGCAGGGGATGCTACCAGAAAGGAAAATGTAGTGTAAATAAAAAAAAAAAAAAAAACTTTAAATATTTGCATGTATATTGCAATAATACTTCATTTTGAAATGAGTGATTCATTTTTGGTGGGATAACCCCTCTAGATTCTCTTGAAATCAATTCAATACCATACTGCAACACTTTGAACACGTCATACAGTGGCCCCTGGTAGTGTCTGTTAATGAGGGTGGCTGAGCTGATTGGTTTAGAAGGAGTGTTGAGCTAACTTGTGTTTCAAGTTTGGAGTACAAGGTTCGGGTTATCTAAGAATTCTGTTATGGATTCCTCTACCATGGACCATAACTTATGGTCCATGGTAGCGGAATCCATAACAGAATTCTTAGATAACCCGAACCATGTATGCTGAAGTTGAAACATAAGTTTGCTCATACTTATTTAGCGGCACTTCCCGATCAACTTGGTTTCAAATTCTCAATCCAACCCCTCCCCCTCCTCAGCCAGGAAACTTCAGCACTAAACACCTCTTGCATCCAGTGGTGTCTCTTTCTCTGATGTAGTCGTTCTCTTTCCTCATGTTGTCCACTCGGCCCAGACCACCATAACCACTTCTTTCAGCCTTGTCTCTTCTCTGCAGAGACATCTGAGGATTCTTACTTTTCTATCCTTCTCCCTAACCTGGTGCCCAAAGATTGTTATACTGTTGCTACCCCCAACACCATGCCCACTGTGTTTCACAATGCCTCCAAATACAATACTGCAAAAATAGTAGAGCCATACAGATAGTTTTTTGTAGTAACAGTGCTCCACAATAGTAATTCCCTCCCAGAGTGCCCTTATTAGTAACAGTGCATCCAATAGTCATAATATCCAGTAGTGGAAGTGCCCCCCATATGTTGCCCAACAATAACAATGCTCCATAGTACCCCGAGTGGTAATAATGTCCCCAAAGAGCTGCAGCAGACAAAAGGCCCCCTATAGTGCACCCAATGGAAATAAGGCGTAGCAGCAATAAGGCCCCTAAAGTGCCCTCAGTGGTAATAAGAACCTCTATACACACCTCTTTAGAGCTGCCAGTAGAATAAAAGCTGATCTATAAGGCACTCCTATATGTAGATTCCACTGTCCCATGTACACATGGTACCCTTAAGCCTCCTCCAACATACAGATCCATCTAAATAGCTATACTCCCTCTCCTCCTGCCTCCAACATATAGTCCCATGTAAGGCTACATGCACAGGAATGTTAAAAAAAAGGCCATTAAAAACTGACATACATTTGTACATCCATTTTCTGGCCATCTGGCCATTTTAACCTCTTCTTGGGACTTTAAAGATGTTTTAAAAAACAGATACACAGGACTGATGTATGCAATCGGCAATAACGTTGATCACAGCATACATTTAAACCCTCAAACATGACCAGGGCATCTGGAAGCACAAAATCCCAGAATACCGCACTTCCAGGTGTGCACCAGCTCCCCTTAGCGAGGATCGGGGGAGCTTGATGGTGAATGTGGCAGCCTTGGTACTCCATGATCCAAGTCTGCTACATATAAATTCCTATGGCAGGGCTCTGTAGGAACATCATATAATCCTCATAGACTCCAATGCTAATGCATTAGAGTCTATGAGAGAAGCAATCTAATGATTGCTTCTTTTAGTTCCCTATAGGAGCTATAAAAAAAATGTCAAAAAATAAATAAATGTTTTCAAAAATAAACAAAAATGTAAAAATTCAAATCATCATCCTTTCACCAAAATAAAAATACAATATATATATATATATATATATATATATATATATATATATATATATAACAAAGAAATGGGGAATAAAGCCGGTCCACCGTTTGTTTCACCATATCTGGAGTGCTGCTTCAATTCTTTGGATTTTATATATATATATATATATATATATATATATATATATATATATATACATATATCAAAATGGACGATACAAAATGGTATCAATCAAAAGTGCAGATCACCCTGAAAAAAGCGAGCCCTCACACAGCTTCATAAACATAACTACAAAAAAGTTATAGGGGTCAAAATTTGGCAACGAACAGAAAATAACTTATTTTTTTCAGTATTAAAGTGCAATAAAAACTATACATATTTGGTAAGTAACAGGTCAGTTTTACCGTATAGGGAAAGTCATAAAAACAAAACCCATAAAAATGTTCTGGAATTGTGTTGTTTTTTTTTAACCAATTTTTGCCTCATGAAAACTCAAAAATACAAAATCCCTTCAGGGCTGAAAGGAATAAAGGTTGTTTTGTATCAGTTTTTAACAACTGTTAAAAACAGCCATTAAAAATGAAAGAATATCATTGGTTTATCCCAATCCCTGCCGTATACAAAATGTCCCCCATAGTGTCCTCTAATGTAACCAGACTTAAAAAAAAGCTAAATTTAGCCAACTAAGTCCTCAAAAACAAAAATACAGCCACAAAATGGGATATCTTTAAAAGCATTATAAATTCTCATTGTGAGAGGTACATACCATATAGGAATAAAAGTTTAAAGAACAAAAAGAAACCAATGTGGATAAATAGAAATGTAAAGAGAGCAATAAATGACAAAAAGAAAGCATATAAATCACTAAAACAGGAGGGTAGCAAGGAAGCACTGAAAAACTATAAGAAAAAAAATAGAACATGTAAAAAACAAATAAAAGCGGCCAAACTAGAGACCGAGAGATTAATTGCCAAAAGTAAAACCCTAAAATTTTCTTCAATTATATATATGTTAAAAAGTATAAATCTGAAGGTGTGGGCCCTTTAAAGAGTAATGAAGGGGGAGTTGCAGAGAGCGACGAGGAGAAAGCAAAGCTGTTAAATATTTTTTTCTCCAATGTATTCACTGAGGAAAATAAACTGTTAGATGAAATGCTGAATGTAAAAATAAATCCCCCATTAAAAGTGTCCTGTCTGACCCAAGAAGAAGTACAACAGCGACTTAAAAAGATTAAAATAGACAAATCGCCAGGACCGGATGACATACACCCCCGTATCCTAAGGGAATTAAATATTGTCATAGCCAGACCGTTATTTCTGATATTTGCAGACTCTATACTGACAGGGAATGTTCCACAGGATTGGCGCATAGCAAATGTGATGCCAATATTCAAAAAGGGTCCAAAAACAGAGCCCGGAAACTATAAGCTGGTAAGTTTAACATCTGTTGTGGGGAAACTGTTTGAAGGTTTTCTGAGAGATGCTATCTTAGAGGATCTCAACGGAAATAAGCAAATAACGCCATATCAGCATGACTCCATGAGGGATCGGTCATGCCAAACGAATTTAATCAGTTTCTATGAGGAGGTAAGTTCTAGACTTGGCAGTGGTGAATCAATGGATGTCGTATATCTGGACTTCTCCAAAGCATTTGACACTGTACCACATAAAAGGTTAGTATATAAAATGAGGATGCTCGGACTGGGAGAAAATGTCTGTAAGTCAGTAAGTAACTGGCTGAGTGACAGAAAACAGGGTGGTTATTAACAGTCTACACTCAGATTGGACAACTGTCAATAGTGGGGTTTTGCAGATGACACTTAACTATGTAAATTAATTAACACTGAAGAGGATAATATACTGCTACAGAGGGATCTGGATAAATTGAAGGCTTGGGCACATAAGTAGCAGATGAGGTTTAACACTGACAAATGTAAAGTTATGCACATGAATAATGCAAGGAATAATGCAAGTCACCCGTACATGGAAAAGGATCTAGGAATTTTAATAAACAGCAAACTAAGCTCCAAAAAACAGTGTCAGGCAGCTGCCGCCAAGGCCAATAAGATAATGGGTTGCATCAAAAGGGGCATAGACGCCCGTGATGAGAACATAGTCCTACCACTTTACAAATCGCTACTCAGACCACACATGGAGTACTGTGTACAGTTCTGGGCTCCTGTGAACAAGGCGGACATAGCAGAGCTGGAAAGGGTTCAGAGGAGGGCAACTAAAGTAATAACTGGAATGGGGCAACTACAGTACCCTGAAAGATTATCAAAATTAGGGTTATTTACTTTAGAAAAAAGACGACTGAGTGGAGATCTAATAACTATGTATAAATATATCAGGGGTTTGTACAGAGATCTCTCCCATCATCTATTTATCCCCAGGACTGTGACTGTGACGAGGGGACATCCTCTGCGTCTGGAAAAAAGAAGGTTTGTACACAAACATAGAAGAGGATTATTTACGGTAAGAGCAGTGAGACTCTGGAACTCTCTGCCTGAGGAGGTGGTGATGGTGAGTACAATAAAGGAATTCAAGAGGGGCCTGGATGTATTTCCGGAGTGTAATAATATTAAAGGCTATAGCTACTGACGGCCATCATAGCGCCGGAAGGTGCCGCCACAAGCACACTAGCGTGGCAGCGCCGTAGGCAGGTCTCCTCAATTAATGTTCCCCATCGCTCCTGATGATTTGTAAAATGAAACGTATCGAGCGTGCCTAGGGATGGATGAGAGATAGACGTCTGCGAGTGTGGAGGCTCACATAGGGCATTGTTTAGTGAAAGGGTCCAGCTGAAGAGTGGCCAATGATCGCCCTCTTACTTACCCACTCTAGGGACTGCTGGGTAGGGTCCTGGAGCTGAGTGTAGCTCTCCACAGGTCTATTTGATACCTCCGTGACACTAATGGTGCACAACCGAACTGTTTTACCATTTGGAAGTGTCACAGACGCCTTGGGAATTAGCAGGCTTGGCTCTGTGGTGAGGAAAATTGCCTTCATCATCATCAGATGTTCCCTTTAACCTGCATATCTCTGGAGTGGTTTTAAGATTTAGCTAATCCCCCAGTTTGTTACATTTTAGAATCATTATTAAAAGTTATGTTTTAGCGCCTTCTTTCATCAGTAATTACATGAGAACTAATAACTATATATAAATATATCAGTGGTCAGTACAGAGATCTCTCCCATCATCTATTTATCCCCAGGACTGTCACTGTGACGAGGGGACATCCTCGGAGTCTGGAGGAAAGAAGGTTTCTACACAAACATAGAAGAGGATTCTTTACGGTAAGAGCAGTGAGACTATGGAACTCTCTCCTGAGGAGGTGGTGATAGTACAATAAACGAATTCAAGAAGGGGTTGGATGTACCGTATTTTTCGTCCTATGAGACGCACCGGCTCATAAGACGGACCTATGTTTTTGAGGAGGAAGATATGAAAAAAAAATTTTTGTTATGGGGGGGGTATGTGGATGGCACTGTTATGGGGGTCCGTAGATGGCACTGTTATTGGGGACTGTGGATGGCACTGTTATGGAGGACTGTGGCTGACACTGTTATTGGGGACTGTGGCTGGCACGGTTATGAGGGTCTGTGGCTGGCACTGTTATGGGGGTCTGTGGATGGCACTGTTATTGGGGACTGTGGCTGGCACTGTTATTAGGGACTGTGGCTGGCACTGTTATTTGGGACTGTGGATGGCACTGTTATGGGGGTCTGTGGATGACGCTGCTATAGGGGGATCTGTTGATGACACAAAAATAGCATTTTATGCTATGTGTCATCCACAGATCCCCCATAACAGTGCCATGTCATCCACAGACCCCATAACATGACATCCACAAATCCCCATAACAGTGTCATCCACAGAATGACCACCAATAGGGAGGAGGGGCCGGCATCTAGCTCTGTAATTACAGCGGGCCCGGTGCAGTCACAGTATCCTGATACACCGAGCCCACTCACTGTAGGAAACCTACCTGTAGGGAATGCTGGAGGCTGATTAAGTTAACAGTAGTCTTTTATCTAGGCTTTACTTACTGTACTACAGTAACTTTCCAGCAGGCATCAGGCAGAAGGCAGGAGGCTGGGCCGACGGGCGGGTGCTGACAACGTTACTCACTGTGTCCCGTGCCAGCTCCGCCCACTTTATGAATGAAGAAGGCAGAGCAGGCGCAGTACGTAATGAGTTACGTTGTCAGGGCCCGCCCGCCAGCTCAGCCTTCTGCCGGAAATTTAATACAGTATGTAAAGCCTGGATAAAAGACTACTGTTACCTTAATCAGCCTATACCATTCCCTACAGTTAGGTTTCCTACAGTGAGCGGGCCCGGTGTATCAGGATACAGTGACTGCCCCAGGCCCGCTGTAATTACAGAGCTGGATGCCGGCCCCTCCTCCCTGCCCGCTGATACACCAGCCGACCGCACTGCGCAGCATGCGGTCGGCGGTATACAAACTGCAGCATTCGCCCCATAAGACTCACTGCCTTTTCCCCCCAACTTTTGGGGGCAAAAAAGTGCATCTTATAGGGCGAAAAATACGGTATTTCTGGATTGTAATAATATTACAGACTATAGCTATTAGAGATGGGTCGTTGATCCAGGGAGTACTTCGGATTGCCTGAATGGAGTGGGGATGGAAATTTTTACTCCCCTTCAGTGGGGAAAATTGGCTTCTACCTCACAGGTTTTTTTTTTTTTGCCTTCCTCTGGATCAACAAGCAGGATGACAGGCCAAACTTGATGGACAGATGCCTTTTTTCAGCCTTATGTACTATGTTACTATCTTACTATGTAAATAATGCCCACCCATGTTAGCCCACTTAGAAAATAATGCCCCATAGTGTACCCCAGCGTAAATTATGTTCCTCATAGTGGCCTCCAGCATTAATAATGTCCCCATTTTGGCCCATAGCATTCTTTTTTGACTGCTGACAAAAATAAAAAATAATCACCTTATCCACTTGTACATATGGGGACACTCGCTCCACACTGGAAGCAGAAGGACCTGCGCTCCTAGCATGAACATGTGACGTCAGAAACGCAAGTCCTGCTGCATCCAGAGGAGCGAGTTGCGAGTATTGTTTTTTGTTTAGTTTTTATTTTAACTCCTGAAATGCTATTTTTCCCTATTGTACCTGTTTTTATCAGCTGCTAGACAGAAACACTCCTGTCTAAACGGCTCTTACAAATGGTCCCATTGATTTCATGGCTAAAAATAGGACGTACTAATTTTTATAGCCATTATTCACTAGCCATTAAAAACACGGCCATCTAAAAGATCCCCATAGACTTAAATTGGTTGTAAAAATTGCCATTTTTCATTTTTGTATGCATGTAGCCTAAATAACATCACTTACCTCCATTCAGCCCCTCCAATATACAATCCCATGTAAAAAAAAACATCACTCCCTCCCTTCAGCCCCTTAATATACAGTCCCATATAAATAAAATCACTCCACTGTCTTCAGTCACCTCCAACATACAGTCTTATATAAATAGCACCACTCCCTCCCCCAGCTTCCTGTAATATACAGTGAAAACACAAAACAAACTCCCATGTCTCATAAAAAAATATCAAATTTTATTATGTCACAGTTTATATTAATATATAAAAAAAATTTTTTGGGTCTATAGAGAAAGACAGAATAGAATACAAGACACCCTGATACAGATGAGATATAACAGTAGAGCAATGGTATGGGGCAATATACATCCAATGTAGGTCCTGGATCTTTAAATCCAAATAGGACTCAAATATGGCTCATACATGCATCACCCCCGTCCCACTATCTGAGCCTACCGCCAGTCAATACAACTAGGAGGTAGACCCAAATAAGTGGATCCCTACACTGAAAAATATGGCATGTGAAAAAATGCAAATAAACCATACACATCAATAATGCTGGTAGAAATAAAGATAGCACATACCCATATTGCACCCAAACACCGACCGCTCAAACTGCACAGAAAACACCCCCACACGTGTTTCACCGTCCCGGCTTCATCATCACCTCCTGATGAAGCCTGGACGGTGAAACACGTGTAGGGGTGTTTTCTGTGCAGTTTGAGCGGTCGGTGTTTGGGTGCAATATGGGTATGTGCTATCTTTATTTCTACCAGCATTATTGATGTGTATGGTTTATTTGCATTTTTTCACATGCCATATTTTTCAATGTAGGGATCCACTTATTTGGGTCTACCTCCTAGTTGTATTGACTGGCGGTAGGCTCAGATAGTGGGACGGGGGTGATGCATGTATGAGCCATATTTGGGGGACACAGTTTTGTATATGGTAGTGATTATTTACCCCTGCGTCTAACATCCTATTAATTTTTGTTCAATTGTATCCTTGCATGCACCAGCCCCTAGGGATATATATATGTATATCTTTCCCAATTTGAGTCCTATTTGGATTTAAAGATCCAGGACCTACATTGGATGTATATTGCCCCATACCATTGCTCTACTGTTATATCTCATCTGTATCAGGGTGTCTTGTATTCTATTCTGTCTTTCTCTATAGACCCAAAAATAATTTTTTATATATTAATATAAACTGTGACATAATAAAATGTGATATTTTTTATGAGACATGGGAGTTTGTTTTGTGTTTTCAATGTGGTTAGGTACTGCCATGTTATATATATATTCCTTTGCATGAGGTTTTGTAGGTTTACATCCTGTAATATACAGTGCCATGTAAATAACATACCTCCCTCCCCCAGCCTCCTCTAACGTACAGTTGTCTGTTAGTAGCACCCCTCCCTCCAGCCCTATCCAACATACAGTCCCATGTAAATTATGTCACTCCCTCCTCCAACTGCCTCCATTATACTGTCCCATGTAAATAACATTCCTCCCTCCCTTCAGCTTTTCTAACATACAGTTCCAGGTACATAACATCTCTCCCTCTAGGCGGGGAGAGGGTGGGTATAAGAGGAGAGAACTACAACTTTCAGCATTTCTCTGGCTTTCAACATATAATGGAACATGTCCTATTCTGACCTGTAAAATGCAATCTGCGACCCCTTTGAGGTTTTTATCCATTTGCTAGTATTTAGATCTATGACTATGAGCGGTTAGAGTCTTTACCTTTTAAAGGGGTTATCCAAGACATACACTGCCTGTCCCAAAAAAAGTTGCCACAAAAAAAAAAAAATTGTTGGACCACCTTTAGCTTTGATTATGGCACGCATTCGCTATCGCATTGTTTTGATGAGCTGCTGCAATGTCACAAGATTTATTTCAATCCAGTGTTGCATTAATTTTTCACCAAGATCTTGCATTGATGATGAGTCTGACCGCTGCGCAAAGCCTTCTCCAGCACATCCCAAAGATTCTCAATGGTGTTAAGATTCATGTGTGAAAATGATGTCTCATGCTCCCTGAACCACTCTTTCACAATTTGAGCCCGATGAATCCTGGCGTTGTCATCTTGAAATATGCCTGTGCCATCAGGGAAGAAAAAATCCATTGATGGAATAACCTGGTCATTCAGTATGTTCAGGTAGTCAGCTGACCTAATTCTTGGAGCACATACTGTTGCTGAACCTAGACCTGACCAACTGCAGCAACCCCAGATCATAGCACTGCCCCCACAGGCTTGTACAGTAGGCACTAGGCATGATGGGTGCATCACTTCATCTGTCTCTCTTCTTACCCTGATGCGCCCATCACTCTGGAACAGGGTAAATCTGGACTCATCAGACCACATGACCTTCTTCCATTGCTCCAGAGTCCAATCTTTATGCTCCCTAGCAAATTGAAGCCTTTTTTTCTGGTTTGCCTCACTAATTAGTGGTTTTCTTACGGCTACACAGCTGTTCAGTTCCAATCCCTTGAGTTCCCTTCGCATTGTAAGTGTGGAAATGCTTTTACTTTCGCTATTAAACATAACCCTGAGTTCTTCTATTTGATTTCACCAAACGTTTAAGTAATCGCCGATCACGTTCATTCAGGATTTTTTTCTGGCCACATTTCTTCCTTGAAAACGATGAGTCCCCACTATCCTACCAGTTTTTAATAATGCGTTGGACAGTTTTTAACCCAATTTTTGTAGTTTCTGCAATCTCCTTAGATGTTTTCTCTGCTTGATGCATGCCAATGAGTTGACCCTTCTCAAACAGACTAACATCTTTACCACGACCACGAGATGTGTCTTTCGACATGGTTGTTTAAGAAATGAGAAGCAACTCATTGCACCAGTTGGGTTAAATAACTTTAAATAACTAGCAGTGTATAACTCCCCCCCCCACCCCCCAAATACACTTGGGCCCCTCACACAGATAGTACCTACCTCGCTCCCTGGTACCTGCATCGCTTCTGATGCCGGAACGACCTGCATCTCCCTGTTGTGCGCCGTGTACGGATGAAAGCATTTGGCGTCGGGTGAGTGGGTGGCAACCAATAGCAGTCTGCGACGGGAACGAGCCTCCCTAGCATCACCCGTGATGCTAGGAAGGCTCGTTCCCATCGCACCCTGCTATTGGCTGTGTCCCCCCCCCCCTTCCCGATGCCGGATGCAGCTGTAGCCATTCCTGCATCAGAAGCGACATGGGTGCTGGTGAGCAAGGTAAGTACTATCTGTGTGAGGGGCCCGGGCATATGGCGGGGGGGGGGGCATTATAGGCCTTGGATAACCCCTTTAAAAAAGATCTTTAAAATAGAGAATTAATAAATGTTGAATACATAGGGTTGTCCCCAACAGGGAAAAAAAATTAAGTTTTAATTTTAAAAAATATGGTAAAACCATTGGTGCGAAAAGACACCCAATTTTTATCTGTGTAAACTTGTATTTTTTATTGGGAAAAGTGGCGCCCCCTGAGTAGGCAAGAACAATGCCCCCTGCGCAACCACATAGGTTGCACACTTCTGTGTTGAGCCATGCACAAAGGTAAAGATGGACATATCTGTATATTCTGAATAAGATTAGAAGACTCATTCAGGGTACTATACATATCTGTAGCTACTGTTGCCCTAGGCACATATAGCAAAAATGCCGTAATTCAGAAAATGGAGGCAATGTTTCAAGGCAGCGACACTAGTTTTTGTAACAACATTGAAAGAATTACATCCATGTGTGCTGACATACTGTATCACATTATTCTGGATTGTTGGGATGTATCTGGAAAAATGGAATCGCCTTTGTGTTGCATTCAGAGTTACTTAACATGCACGTCCACTTTTCATCCTAGAAGACTGGAGATGAACAAGACCAAGTGAGTCTTTGTGTTCATTAACCCCTTCAGCACCACCGCTCTATACGTATGGCGGAAGTGCAGAATTTCCAAATGGCACCCGCTTCTGACTGCAGTGGGCGCTATAGCACCTGGATTTCTTCTAAATTGAACAGCAGACACTAGGGGCTAACGTCTGCGGTCAGGCATTGCCTATGCAATAGAACTATACTTTACTCTCTGGGTCAGAACAATTACAATGATACAACATTTCAATAGTATCTCTCACGTTTTAATACTTAAAAAATAAAACTTTTTTTTTTTTTTTTTGAGGTGAAGCAATAAAAAAAAACTTGAACCAGGCATTTTGATGCCTTTTTTTCCCCATTACAGCATTCACCATATGGCATAAATACATTTATATTACAGTACAGGCGATTTTGGATGCAGCGATGCCTATGATTATTTTTTTTATTATTTATTTTTATTACGGGAAAGAATTTGTATGTATGTACATTTTTTTTATATCTTAACGGGAAACCCGTTTGGTTCCAGGGAGCTTAGAGCTCTGATTAAAACAGTAGAAACCTGGCAGCTATGGTACCTGCTGCAACGACCAGGTGCAATTTTTAATCCCCACACTTCTGCCATACATTTTTGGTGACAGTGCTGAAGGTTTAAGTTCCTTTGAGTGGATGAACTTTGGGGTCTACTGTTGGATGAAGGTATCAGGTTCTGAGAAATAATACAGAAGGTGGGTAATTGAAGAGTTAGGTTAGGGAATGCAATAAGCTTGCCTAAAAAGATAGGTTTTTAGGAAATGTTTAACCCCTCAGTGACCAAGCCTGTTTGGGCCTTTATAACCAAGCGTTTTACTTCCTTTTTTCATGGTCTCGTTCCAAGAGCTATAACTTTTTTATATTTTCGTCTATATAGCTTTATGAGGGCTTGTTTTTTACGGCACAAGATGTAGTTTTTAATGGAACCATTTTGGGGTACATGTAACTTTCTGATTAGCTTTTATTAACTCTTTCTGGGAGGGAGATGGGGAAAAATAGCAATACTGCCACTGCGTTTTTACATTATAAATTTTACGGCGTTCATTTTTCAGTACAAATAACATAATATCTTTATTCTCTGGGTCAGTACGATTACAGTGATACTAAATACTTATATTTTTTTTTACGTTTTACTACTTTTTTTGCAATAAAACCCCTTTTATTAACCCAAAAAATTATTTTACATTGCCACTTTCCAAGACCCATAACTTTTTTATTTTTTATTCTATGGAGTTGATTGAGGGCTTTATTTTTGAGGGAAGACTTGTTTTTTTCATTGGTATCAATTTGGAGTAAATGCCGCTTTTTGATCGCTTGTTATTACGTTTTTTTTGGTGGAAAATAAGAATAAATTAGAAATTCCGTTTTTTATTTATTTATTTTTTACGGCGTTCACTATAGGGGATAATTTACATAATATTTATGTAGTCCGGGTCGTTACAGACGCGGCAATACCAAAGATATGGGGGATATTTTCTTTTTGCAATTTTTTTCATTGAAAAGCGTATTTTGAATGGGGAAAAAAAGCATTTTTCTTATTTTATGGAATTTTTTTTATTTAATAAATGTGTATTTTTTTTCTATTTTTTTACTACTTAATAGTCTCACAAGGGGACTATAATATACAGTATTTTGATTGCTTTTAAAATGTAATGCATTATGTCTATAATGCATTACATTTTAATAGCAATGCTATTCCAACTTTGACCAGCAGGCTGCGCCAGAGAGGCACAGTCTGCTGGAGATGCCGGAAGACAGGCTCGGGGGCCCTGATCGGAAGCTAGGTAAGATTCCCAGCACATCAACACCCCGCAATCGCATTTGCGGGGTGCTGATGGGAGACAGAGGGAGTCCGCTCCCTCTGTTACCACTTTACATGCACCGGGCGCCATTGCGCCCGGCATTTAAAGTGTTAAACAGCCCGGATCGACACTCCTGCCGGTTAGGGCTGTTAGAGCAGGGCCCCGGCTCACATGTGAGAGCCGGGTCCGTGCTCCCCGCTGCATGGGGGAGCCGTGCAGCTCTTAGACTGCCTAAGGCCCCTTAGTGACCGCCGTAAAAACACGTATGGGTGGTCACTAAGGGGTTAACTCCTTACCCCTTAAGAACCAGGACATTTTTCACCTTTAGGAGCAGGCAATTTTGTGGTGATAACTTTGGAACGTTTTACTTATCCAAGCCATTCTGAGACTGATTTCTCGTCACATATTGTACTTCATGACAGTGGTAAATTTGAAACAAAATATTTCATTTTTATTTATAAAAAATACCAAATTTACCAAAAATTTGGAAAAATTCGCAACTTTCCAAAATTCAATTTCTCTGCCTTTAAAACAGATAGTGCTACCTCATATAATAGTTCTTACTTTACATTTCCCATATGTCTACTTCATGTTTAGATCATTTTGTGACTGGCATTTAATTTTTTGCTGACGTTAGATGGCTTAGAAGTTTAGAAGCAAAACTTGAAATTTTTCAGAAAATTTCCAAAGTCCACTTTTCAAGGACCAGTTGAGGTCTGAAGTCATTTTGTGAGGCATACATAATAGAAACCACACAAAAATGACCCCATTTTAGAAACTACATGCCTCAAGGTATTCAAAACTGATTTTACAAACTTTGTTAACCCTTTAGGTGTTTCACAAGAATTAATGGAAGGCATGGCATGTAGCGATTCATAGAATTTAGAAATATTTGGCTGTGAAAATGAAAATTTTTATTTTTTACAAGAAAATGTCTCTTTAGGCCCACATTATTTATTTTTACAAGGGGTAACAGAGTAAGGCTACATGCCTATGGGTCAGCAAACCGTTTTTTGCGGACAGGAATACAACATGCCATATTTTTTTTGCGGACGTGAAATGCGGACAGCGGACGCGGAAAGGCAATGGAAGAGGCATCCGCATTTCTAACGGATCAATAGAAATGAATGGGAAACCATCGGATCCGTAACAGAACGGAGGCCGCAAAAAACCACTGCTGTGTGCATGTAGGCTAAATTACACCGACAATTTGTTACCCATCTTCTCCTGAATATGGCAACACTTCATATCCGGCCGTAAACTGCTGTATGGGCAAATAGCAGGGTTCAAAAGCCAAGGTCCGCCATATATGCCAAAGGGCAGATGTCGCTGGAATAATTTTCAGGTGCCATGTAACATTTGAAGACACCCTGAGGTACCCGTACAGTGGAAAACCCCAAGAAGTGACCCCATTTCGGAAACTAAACCCCCCCCCCCCAAGGAATGTTTTAAGGCATGTAGCGCACTTTGAACCAAGCGATTCATAGAATTTAGAAATATTTGGCTGTGAAAATGAAACATTTCATTTTTTACAAGAAAATGTCTCTTTAGGCCCACATTATTTATTTATTTTCAAAAGGGGTAATGGAGTAAATTACACCCACAATTTGTTACCGTAAACTGCTGTATAGGCACACTGTAAAGTTCAGTGTACTGATAAGCAACAGCTTATGTATTCGACACTATAATAGCACTCCTGCGCTACCTCATCTAGTGGGAGTATTGATACCTGTGAGTGATTAGGAGGTTCCACACAGTGCCGCTGCAAACTACGGTTTGCTGATCCCTCTGTAACTTCAGCTTAAATAAAGTAAAACAACTTCTTTCAGTCCAATTACCGTATATGCGCTGGCTTCCTCCTCGTTCTATATTGTGTTAAGCATATATATGAAAAGAACACTTGATGCAGATAGTATTGTTCCGTATCCTACCTGTGGGATTAGTATATCGTTCTTTCCTGGATCGCTGGGTCAAAGGGACGCTGGAGTCCTGGAAGCCAGCGCATATACGGTAATTGGACTGAAAGAAGCTTATGTATTCGGTATCCTACTTTTTTAACCCTTTCCAGCCTTATGCAAGTCAACAATTCTTAATCATAGGTCTTCTCAGAGTTCTTTTATCCGATGCATCATTCACATCAGGCAATGCTTCTTGGGAAAAGCAAACCCAGAACTGGTGTGTGTTTTTTATAGGGCAGGGCAGATGTAACCAACACCTCCAATCTCATTTCATTTATTGGACTCCAGTTAGCTGACACCTCACTTCAATTAGCTCTTGGAGATGTCATTAGTCTGGGGGTTCACATACTTTTTCCACCTGCACTGTGAATGTTTACATGGTGTGTTCAATAAAAACATGGTAACATTTAATTCTTTATGTGTTATTAGTTTAAGCAGACTATAATTGTCTATGACACAAATATTAGTTTTCACTAAGTTTGCTGACAAACTGCTCTTAGATCTTTGTTTCAGTTGTTTCTGTGATGTACTGAAATATAATTACACGCACTTCATAGGTTTCAAAGGCTTTTATCGACAATTACATGACATTTATGCAAAGAGTCAGTATTTGCAGTGTTGGTCCTTATTTTTCAGGACCTCTGCAATTTGACTGGACATGCTCTCAATCAACTTCTGGGCCAATTCCTGACTGATAGCAACCCATTATTTCATAATCACTTCTTGGAGTTTGTCAGAATTAGTGGGTTTTTGTTTGTCCACCCGCCTCTTGAGGATTGACCACAAGTTCTCAATAGGATTAAGATCTGGGGGTTTCCAGGCCATGGACCCAAAATGTCAACGTTTTGGTCCCCGAGCCACTTGGTTATCACTTTTGCCTTATGGCATGGTGCTCCATCATGCTGGAAAATGCATTGTTCTTCACCAAACTGTTGTTGGATTGTTGGAAGAAGTTGCTGTGGGAGGGTGTTTTGGTACCATTCTTTATTCATGGCTGTGTTTTTTGGCAAAATTGTGAGTGAGAACTATTGTAAAGCAGGTGTTATGAAGACACCTGAAAATATGCTACCCAGAGACAAACAGCCAAATGAAAAAATAGGGGGCACACTTAAAACTTAACTTTTACTACGTATCAATAAAACAACAATGTTGCCCTCCAATTCAAAAGAAAAACACACCCGAATGAGTGCAAATAGTAACAAAGTGCATGCAGATTCTCCTATATCAGGCGTTCATAAAGACTGCCATCGATATCTGTATGCAAGTGGTCCCATGCAAGGAGGAAGGGGAACGGAGGAGGTCCTAGTGTCACCCTACTTGGCCTACCGTACCCTGCACCTATTGACAGTGTCCCACCCCGCAAGGAGCGGCACCATCACCGGAACCTGTCCCTGCTCAAAAACACCCTAGATAAGGGGTTAAGAAATCAGGAGACCACCTGCCCTAGTGCAAACTTAAATGCTAAATAGTCGCCGTTAAAGAAGGCAAATTGCGGCATTTATGTCGACCGCATTCTTCGTCCGTTCGTTGAGAGCTTGCCGTCCTATCTGAGGGATACAGGGGATCTCTTGCTGAAACTTGATGGCCTCACCCTTGAGCCACACTGGTTATTAGCCTCCATTGACGTTGAGGCTCTTTATTCCTCAATTCTTCATGTCAATGGTATAGAGGCATGTGGTTATTTTTTGGGTTCTAGAGGCATACAACACCGAGCGCACAATGACTTTGTGTTGGACCTCCTCGGGTTCGTGCTTACCCGTAATGTGTTCCTCTTTGATGGGCACTTCTTCCACCAGCTCAGGGGCACCGCGATGGGGAGTTCTTGTGCCCCATCGTATGCTAATTTGCTCCTGGGCTGGTGGGAGGAGACGGTGGTCTTTGGGGAGTCTTCGTTGTTGGACACTGGTCATGTAGTGCTCTGGTCCCGCTTCATAGATGACATATTTGTCCTATGGAGCGGGACCAGGGAGGAGTTCAATACCTTTGTGACAGGTTTGAACTCTAACTCTCTGAACCTTAGGTTTACCTCTGTGGTGGCTGAGGATGAGTTGCCTTTCCTGGATGTGGCTATTAAGAAAAATACAGTTGGAGGGCTACAGACCTCCATCTACCGTAAACCTACAGCCACCAACTCATTGCTGAGGTGGGAGAGCTGTCACCCTCTGCCACTTAGACGGGGTATTCCGGTCGGACAATATTTGAGACTTAGACGCATTTGTTCTGACCCTAAGGATTTCAAGAGACAAGCGGATATCCTGAGACAGCGTTTTTGGAACGCGGATATCCGGACTCCATCTTACGACGGGCATACCAAAGGGCATTTCACTCTGTTAGAACATCTCTGCTGAACCCATCAGGCATAAAGGAGAGAAAGAGTGATGGAATTACACGCCTTGTAGGGTCTTATGATTCGGCCGTCAGTGAGGTCCGTAGGATCATTGGTCAACACTGGGAAACCCTACTGATTGACCCCGACCTGAGAGAGGTACTGTCCCCGAAACCGGCCATCACATTTCGGAGGAACGTGAACCTGAGGGACCATTTGGTCCACAGCCACTTTACACCCCCCAAGATTAGTGCCATGACTTGGCTGGGGTCCCCTGTAAAAGGTTGCCACAAGTGCGGCAACTGCAGCTTTTGCCAACATGTCTCCCCAGGTAAAATGATTACAGACCAAACCGGTCATACCCACTATATACGAGACTTCATCAATTGTAAAACTATTGGTGTGATCTACGTCTTGTTGTGCGTTTGTGGGATGAGATATGTTGGCAAGACTTGCAGAGAACTGAGAAGACGGATGGGGGAGCACTTGGGAGATATCCGTAAAAACAAAGATACCCCGGTGGCGAGGCATGTCCACCTCGGCCATCAAGTTCAGGGGTGTAGAAAAAGTGGCTAAGCCCACAAGAGGGGGTGATTGGGAGAGACAAATACTCCAAAGGGAGTGTTGGTGGATTTTCAAACTGAACACCTCCCACCCAAATGGCTTGAATGAACAGCTACAGTATGGTTGCTTTGTCTAGCCCCCCCCTAGCAGTTTAGAGGTCCTCATTCCTCCCTTGCCGTGTACCCTGCTGTATACACGTCTCTTTTTATTATTATAATCTGGGTGTTCTATCTTGTGGATCATTATAGGGATATAATGATTCCATCTTGTAAGATCATATTGACTAGTGATCATTCGTGATGCGGAGATCTGCACAAATATTCTACTTATGTTTATGGTAATTGAGGCTTTTTGACTCCTTCCAGGAAGTTGAGAACATATCTGCTCTCCTTCTTTGTCTTTTGCCACTTTTGCGCAAGCGCATAAATTTGCGCTGTTAATACAAGGCCACTGTTTGCCTTATTCCCGCTCCTGTGTGCCGGGTATAACATTACAACATGTTCCCTTACTTCATGTGGCCTCAGGACTTTCAGGGCGCATGCGCATGCCCTCCGTGTGCGCGGTGACGTCACGTCGTGCGGTTCTACGTCATGGCGTCGCACGCATCACGTGTGATTCGGCGGCACGCTTTAAAACAGAGCACGGCCGCACTGACAGGTGAGTGCAGCTTGTCCTACGGGTGAACGGGATATACCTCCCCGGCGGCTCCTTCTGACCATTGCGGCTTGGCCATACGCCTTTCCAGGTCTGATGTAAGTAAAGTGTTTCCACGTGAGTGTTTTTTCTGTTGTACTAGTGTTATTTCGTGGTGATAGCAAACTTATGAGTATGGTTGTGCTGTTATTTCAGAGTCTACAGAATTTGGGGATAGACCGAGATGATTCGCATTGATCTTCCATATTGACCCCCGGTCCCCTGATGATTCTAGGGGTCATCCACTAGCCAGTTTTTGATGAAACGCGTTGGGACCAGTTGGTCTGGCTATATCAAGAATCTGTGGCATCTCATTAACCATAAGTAGCCCATACCCTTTTTTCTTTGTTTAATTTGTATATTTGCCTTCTTTAACGGCGACTATTTAGCATTTAAGTTTGCACTAGGGCAGGTGGTCTCCTGATTTCTTAACCCCTTATCTAGGGTGTTTTTGAGCAGGGACAGGTTCCGGTGATGGTGCCGCTCCTTGCGGGGTGGGACACTGTCAATAGGTGCAGGGTACGGTAGGCCAAGTAGGGTGACACTAGGACCTCCTCCGTTCCCCTTCCTCCTTGCATGGGACCACTTGCATACAGATATCGATGGCAGTCTTTATGAACGCCTGATATAGGAGAATCTGCATGCACTTTGTTACTATTTGCACTCATTCGGGTGTGTTTTTCTTTTGAATTGGAGACAATCCATCAGTTCGGCTGCCCCCCGAAAAAACAATGCCAGAAAATGCCAGGAGCTGATAGGATAAGAAATGACAAGCTGAGAGTCTTGTCTACAAATGCTCGCACTTTAGGGAATAAGATCAACGAACTTGAGTCTGTAATGGCATCTGAGAATATAGATTTAGTGGCTGTTACTGAGATATGGTTCAATGAGAGTAATGACTGGGATATAACAATACCTGGGTTCTCTCTATATAGAAAAGACAGAGAAGGCATGAAAGGGGGTGGGGTGGCCCTATATGTGAAAGATAGCATAAAATCTAATCTAATACAAGTCAGCAAAACCAATTTAGAGTCAGTTTGGGTTACGTTGCAGTTTGGTAATCATAAGGTAACTCGTGTAGGTGTCATATACAGACCACCAAGCCAAGTCAAAGAATTGGATGAAATGGCTAAAATGACATTGAAAGGGGAAGTTGTCATTATGGGAGACTTTAATCTTCCTGATATAAACTGGAAAGCCAAAATAGCTAGGTCTGCCAGGAGTACAGACATTCTAAATTCCCTACTGGGATTATCTCTACAGCAAGTAGTTGAGGAGCCAACCCGGAAGGAGGCCATTTTAGATTTGGTATTCACAAATGGCAATTTGGTATCTGATATTACTGTAGGGGAAAGCTTAGGATCCAGTGATCACCAGTCAGTGAGGTTTACTATAAGTACAGTGACTGAGTCACTCCACACAAAAACAAAAGTTTTAGATTTTCGGAAAACAGACTTTTCTAAAATGAGATCAGTGGTATACGAGTCCCTATCAGACTGGAACAATTTCAATGGAGTCCAAGAGAAATGGGACTACTTAAAATTGGCACTACTGAAGGCAACAGAAAAGTGAATTAGGCTTGTCAGTAATGGCAAAAAAAGGAAGAGACCACTGTGGTACTCAGCAGAAGTGGCCAAAATCATTAAAAACAAAAAGATGGCATTTAGTAAGTATAAAAACGCCCAAAACGAGGATGACAGGGAAATCTATAAGATGAGGCAGAGTGAGGCCAAGCAAGTTATAAGAGCTTCTAAAGCTCAGGCAGAAAAGAAATTAGTTCAGTCAGTGAAAAAAGGTGATAAGACATTCTTCAGATTCATAAATGAAAAAAGGAAATTAAAACAAGGAATTACCAAATTAAAAACAAATGAAGGAAGGTATATGGAAGAGGATAAAGAACTAGCTGACTGCCTCAAGGAAGACTAATAAATCATTTGATGCATGTGTCTTACAGAGGAAGAGGTTCTAAGTCAGCTGTCTAAAATTAATACAAATAAATCACAGGGGCCTGATGGGATACACCCAAAGCTATTAAAAGAGCTTAGAGGTTTACTAACAGATTTATTTAACCAATCACTGGTAACAGTTGTCATCCCAGAAGATTGGAAATTAGCAAACGTTGTGCCAATTCACAAGAAAGGTAGTAGAGAGGAATCAGGCAACTATAGGCCAGTAAGCCTGACATCAATAGTGGGGAAATTAATGGAAACCATACTCAAGGAGAGGATTGTGGAACATCTAAAAACCCATGGGTTGATTGATAAATAAAAAGCATGGGTTTACTTCAGGGAGATCATGTCAAACTAATCTTATTGACTTTTTTGATTGGGTGACCAAAATAATAGAGGCGGAGGTGCAGTAGACATCGCTTATCTGGACTTTAGTAAGGCTTTTGATACTGTCCCACATAGAAGGCTTATCAATAAACTGCAGTCTTTGAGCTTGGGCTCACATATTGTTGAATGGATTAGGCAGTGGCTGAAGGACAGAAAACAGAGGGTTGTAGTCAATGGAGTATATTCAGACCATGGTATTGTTACCAGTGGGGTACCTCAGGGATCTGTTCTGGGACCCATATTGTTTAATATCTTTATCGGTGAAATAGCAAAAGGCCTCAAAGGTAAGGTGTGTCTTTTTGCTGATGACACAAAGATTTGTAACAGGGTTGATGTTCCTGGAGGGATACACCAAATGGAAAAGGATTTAGGAAAACTAGAGGAATGGTAAAAAATCTGGCAACTAAAATTTAATGTCGATAAGTGCAAGATAATGCACCTGGGGTGTAAAAACCCAAGAGCAGAATATATAATCAGTGATACAGTACTAACCTCAGTATCTGAGGAAAGGTATTTAGGGGTCATTATATCAGACGACCTAAAGGTGGGCAGACAATGTCATAGAGCAATTTGTAATGCCAGCAGAATGCTTGGGTGTATAGGGAGAGGCATTACCAGTAGAAAGAAGGAGGTGCTCGTGCCGCTCTACAGAGCACTAGTGAGACCTCATTTGGAGTATTGTGTGCAGTACTGGAGACCATATCTGCAGAAGAATATTGAAACTTTGGAGAGAGTTCAGAGAAGAGCTACTAAACTAGTACCTGGATTGCAGGACAAAACTTACCAGGAAAGGTTAAAGGACCTTAACATGTATAGCTTGGAAGTAAGAAGAGACAGAGGGGATATGATAGAAACTTTTAAATACATAAAGGGAATCATCATGGTAAAAGAGGAGAGAATATTTAAAAGAAAAAAAACTGCTACAAGACGACATAGTTTTAAATTAGAGGGGCAAAGGTATAAAAGTAATATCAGGAAGTATTACTTTACTGAGAGAGTAGTGGACGCATGGAATAGCCTTCCTTCAGAAGTGGTAGCTGCAAATACAGTGAAGGAGTTTAAGCATGCATGGGATAGGCATAAGGCCATCCTTCATATAAGATAGGGCCTGGGGCTATTCATAGTATTCAGTATATTGGGCAGACTAGATGGGCCAAATGGTTCTGCCGACACATTCTATGTTTCTATGTTTCTATTATTGAGTCAGGTGCAATGCCAATTTTTTATAGTTTTGCGGAGGGCAGTGTATGGTTGCAGTACCTGGTCTGACAGATCCAACCCTCCCATAAACTTATTATAGTCCTGGATGCACACAGGTTTGGGGACTGATTTTGTGGATCCACGACCTGGAACAGGGGTGGATCTGTCAGCATGTATGGTAGTAAGTACAAAAACATCACGCTTGCCTTTGTACTTAACAAGCATCATGTTATCACTGAAAACTTCCCTGCTTTCCCTCACTCTTATTCTTTGATCTATAAAATTTTTAGGCAGATGTTTTTGGTTCTGATAGTTCCGCATGCTACAGTGTCTCTGGAAAACAAACATTTCAGTAGTGGGACACTTGTGTAGAAGTTGTCAAGGTACGAGTTGTACCCTTGACCTAGCAGAGGGTGAATCAAGTCCCATACTATTTTGCCTGCTATTCCAAGGACAGAGGGGCACTCTGGGGGTTCAATTTTTGAATCTTTTCCCTCGTATACTCTGAATTTATGTGTATAGCCACATTGGCTTTCACATAGTTTGTAGAGTTTGATGCCATATCTGGCCCATTTGTTGGAAGGTATTGGCAAAAATGCAGTCTGCCCTTGAAGTGCACAAGGGATTGGTTTGCTCCACCATCATGTCTGTCAATTCATTAGAAAAAAAAAAGGTGGAAGAAATCAGCTTCTGTGAACCATGCAATGTTCACATGAATGCCTGTAGTGGCCATACAGTCCGGCCACCTGAGGTATAAAGTTAGTAGCAGAAGTCCAGCTCGGGTCATTTGCAGAAGCTGATGCGCTGCTAACTGTACTGCGTCTATGAGAGGGTTTGTCAACTGATGAATCAGAAGAAGAGGTGTACATAAGAAAGGTTTATTCTTCTCCACTGTCAGAGTCAGGCTCTGAGGCTAGTATAGCATAAGCCTCCTCGGCGCTGTACACCCGTTGAGACTTTTTTTTTTTTTTTCACAATAAACGGTTGTCTAACTTACCCTAAAACTAGAGCTCTAACCCTGATAACTCCCTAACTAACTCCCTAACAACCCTAATGAATTTCCAAAAAGCTTTGACAGGTTACTGACAGCATGAATGACAGGGAATTGTGTGTGCTGATGTACTGTCACTATTGGCAGCCAGAACACAGTGACAGGTACAGGGGACAAATGAGAGGTGATGAGGGGCACAGTGGACAAATGAGGGGCACTTTTAGTAGTGTGTTTTGTGTTTTTCTTCACAGTTCTGTTTCACTGTTTCATGCTCTGTCTCCAATCACTTCTGTCACTGAAATGAGAGGATCGCAGATGAGAGATAGTGTTCTGTACATAACTCATTGTGATTGGTCCGTTCCTGACAGTGGACCAATCACAATGAATGATGTACAGAAAGCTATTTCTCATCTGCGATCCTCTCATTTCAGTGAGAGCTGGATGCCACAAGATGAGGCGATGTATGCGCGCATGCGCACATGTGCAAGATCTCTCGCAGAGAGGAAAAGACACGTGGCAGTGATCTGCAGCCGGACCACAGATGATTGGTCCCTCGCTGTCATGGGGGAGTTGTTTGGTCCCTGACACAGTGGGGTAAGCTGCGCTTCAGGCGCGCGATCTCAGCCAGAGAGCATTTAAATGAACTCCTTGCATGTACGGCGTTTTGCGTTCTGGCACAATTCCCCCGCCGTACATGCACAGTGTTTTGCGTTAAGGGGTTAACTACCAAGACTATTTTTTGTTAAAGGCTATGTACACCTTTTGGGGGCAATATTTTTATGATTGCATTTTACTCATTTTTGCCTAAAATCATCTTATAAACCCTATCTCTAAATTACTAAACGGTAATTACCACTTATATAAGCCACATTCCTATTAGTAAGATAAAAATTGAGCTATAATGAGTGTTTGTAAGGTCAGAACTCAGAGATAAGAAGCCATCAGATGAGTTTCTGGATGGAACAATAGCCATGAATAGCCAACAATAGCCTGCTACTAGAGAATCTCAAGGCTGTACAGAGAAAGGGGCTCAACATTTTATAAAAAGACCAATTGAAAAAATGATTTTTAGTTCAAAATGAGTACAATTCAAAAATAAATAAAAAAAAACATGCCCACAAAGGTATACACAGCCTTTAAGGCCAAAATAAATTTTCAGTTTTTGCATTGCTGAACATTAGAACAACTTTTTTATTTTTATTTTTCCGTCGAGGTACCTATATAAAGGTTTGTTTTTTGCAGGATGAAGTGCATGTATTAATGGAACTGTTTTGGAGCACACATAACTAAGTAATTCACTTTTATTATCTATTTATGGAGAGAAAGAACAGGCATTCAACCACTGATATGTTTTACATTTTATGCTGTTCATCGTGCTTTGTAACAAGTGCCCAGTTGCCAGTCAATTGACAGGGACAGACCTATAGTCTGGCCCTGACAATTTGTGCTCCTATTAGCAGAGCAAGGGCACAGGCTCTGCTTCGGCTTCAGAGTGGAAAGATGACAAAGGCTGAAAAGAAGTGCATGACTAGAGAAAGGAGACCTATCATACCCTTTAGATATTGTGTCTAGGGAGTGGTAAGTCACAGCAGGATATGTTGCTTCTAGAGATCCAAATGCATAACCTAGGGCCATCTGCACTTCTTTAAAATGATTGTGTGGGGTATTGATTTCCAGAGATCTAGAGATTATTGCCAGAACATAGAGCATGAGTAGGGGAGTAGACAGAGAGGATAGAGGAGATTAGAGGGTGGTACAGCATTGCGAAGAGCTTTGTGGGTGACACTGGTTAAATTGTAAATTAAATTGTATTCTATAATGGATGCGCAACCACTGCAGTGAATGGCACAGGGTAGAAGCATCGATGTAGGAGATGGACACAAAGATAAGCCTAACTGCTGAATTCAGGATAGGTTGGAGATGGTGGAGGGGAAGGCTGATAAGTATTAATTTACAGTAATAAAGATGAGAATATATCATACTGCAAATTGCTTGGTAGTAATACCTATGTTGTGTCTAATGAATGAATTCAGTATTTTGCAGCGCTCACCTGTGTGGCAATGAAGCCGGTAGCCCGGATCCGGTCCTGGACTTGACCAAAAAGGAGTACTGTATAAAAGAAGATAGTTGGATCCAGCTTCCGTTAAGACTTCAATTTTATTGTTATGCGGTAAAATCCAGTACAGACATGGCACAGAGTACAATGATTCAGTCTACGCGTTTCGGACCCTACTTCTGTTTTAGGTCCTTACTCATGACATGCAAACTTACAAATGATAACCTCTTTTTAAAGGCAATGTGATCACAATCCACCTGTGTCAGTAACATCACCTGACTCAGAGGTGTTCACATGATTGCCAGAGGGAGGTAACATACAATTGTGTTTGACATGAATCCTTTTCACACAAAAGACACTGCTAAAAGCAAAAACTTTAAAAAAAAAAAAGAAAAGCATAATCACTCATTTATACTGCAATGTTAGGTCATGCTTTTTGTTCAAACCTTGAGGAACACAGGTGCCTAATTGAAACATCCAATATGCTTCACGGCTCAGCAGTTTCTGTCTATGGTCTCCTCCCCTTGTTGGATATGTAACCCTTTCGATGCCCTGCACTTCAAAACTACTGGTATTCCCATCATGCTGTGTAGCAAAATGGAGACTTGCTGCTGAAATATTTCTAGTTTTGAAGTGCGGGATATCCGACAAGTGCTTGCGTACTCTTTCTTTTATTTGTTTTGTGGTGCAGCCCACATATTGTAGATGACATTGCTTACATGTGATGACATACTGTCACGACAAGGTACTCCTGAGCCAAAAGTGGCTTTTCCTGACAGGTTCTCAGGAGGGAGAGACCAATTTGTAACCTTCAGAGAAGCTTGTAAATTGTTCTTCAGGTTACGCCCTAGATCCTCCGGCGGTGAGGAACAACGGGTGGGCATTGTAATTTCTCTCCTGCAAGGAGATCCGCAGGCTTGGGCTTTCTCCTTACCATCAGACTCTCCGGCCTTACGATCTGTGGAGGAGTTTTTTGAAGCCTTGGGTCTCGTATATGATGACCCGGACAGGTCTCACTGGCTGAATCTAAGCTAAGTAGACTTCAGCAAGAGAACCGGTCAGCTGAACTATATTGTTCCGAATTCCGTAGGTGGGCTACTAATACATTATGGAACGACTCGGCCCTTAGGAGTCAGTTCTGCCAGGGGTTGTCTGAAAAATTAAAAGACGCGCTGGCGGTATACGAGGTCCCTCGGTCTCTTGAGGCTGCTATGTCTCTGTCCATAAGAATCGACAGATGACTCAGGGAGAGACTATTAAATTCTACAGAGGCCTCTATAGGGCAGGGATCGGTTTGTTGTGATCCAGTCGAACCAATGCAAATAGGGGGCGCCACTAGACGAGTGAATCCTCCTAAGGTCCGCCATAGGTCAGAGGTTTGTTTTTGTTGTGGGGGGAGGGGTCATTTTGTAAAGGTATGTCCCTCAGAACCCAAGAGATCACAAACAAAGGAGCCGCCGGAAAACTAGAGTCCCCAGACTGTGTGGAGGATAACAGTCTGGGCGTATTCATTTCCTCCATACGCATGTCTCAGTTTTTGTTGTCCGCTACCGTTGTGGTGGGCAATAAGACTGAGATCTGTTCCGTCTTTTTGGACAGTGGGGCGGGGGTCAACTTGGTGGATTCACGGTTTGCTCAGGCTCTGGGTTTTACTCCGGAACCGGTTTGCAGAACTATTCCTGTTTTTGCCATCGACTCCTCCCCTCTTACTCAGAGAGAGTTAACTCAGGTCATCCATAATATCCATCTGCAGGTAGGGGACCTCCATAAAGAGCATATCTCTTGTTATGTCCTGGACGGTCTTCCGGCTCCTATGGTATTGGGGCTTCCCTGGCTGGTGACTCACAATCCAGTGTTGGATTGGCAGGCCTTGGAGATTGTAGAGTGGAGTGAACATTGTAAGGACAACTGCTTGAGTAGTAGGTGCTCAACACTCTCTGTAAAATCTCTACCTTCCTTTCTGTCAGATTTTAAGGATGTGTTCTCTGAGAAGGGTTGTCAGGGGTTACCACCTCATCGTCCATATGATTGCCCAATTAATCTGTTACCTGGGGCAAAACTACCGGCCCGGACAATCTTTCCGGCCCGGAGAGGAAGGCTATGAAAGATTATATTTCGGAGAGTTTGGCTAAGGGACACATCAGATCCTCTTCTTCACCCATGGCTGCAGGGTTCTTTTTCGTTAAAAAGAAAGATGGGGGCCTGCGTCCTTGCCTGGATTTCCGGGAATTAAACCGGATAACTATCCGAGATCCCTATCCTCTTCCTCTCATTCCCGACCTCTTTAATCAGGTTGCTGGTGCTAAATGGTTCTCCAAAATGGATCTCAGAGGAGCCTATAACCTGGTTCGCATCAAAGAGGGGGATGAGTGGAAGACGGCTTTTAATACTCCGGAAGGGCATTATGAAAATCTGGTCATGCCATTTGGTCTTACTAATGCGCCTGCGGTGTTCCAACATTTTGTCAACGATATTTTTAGTCACCTTATCGGGAGATTTGTTGTGATATATCTTGATGACATCCTGGTCTATTCTCCGGATCTGGATACACATAAGATCCATGTGAGACAAGTGCTGCAGATATTAAGGGCCAACAAATTGTTTGCTAAATTAGAGAAATGTGTGTTCGCCGTAAAAGAACTGCCATTTCTGGGGTATGTGTTGTCAGATTCAGGTTTCCGCATGGATCCAGAGAAAGTCCGGGCAATTATGGACTGGGATCTGCCTGAGAACCTGAAGGGATTGCAACGCTTCCTGGGGTTTGCCAATTTTTACAGAAAGTTTATAAAGAACTATTCCTTGGTGGTCAAACCACTGACGGACATGACCCGAAAGGGATCCGATTTTTCCAAATGGTCACATGCAGCCAAAACTGCCTTTACATCTCTGAAGGAAAGATTCACCTCGGCTCCTATTCTCGTACAGCCAGATGTCTCGCTTCCTTTTATTGTAGAGGTTGACGCATCAGAGGTGGGGGTGGGAGCGGTACTATCTCAGGGCCCGTCCCCTGGTGAATGGCGTCCGTGTGCTTTCTTTTCAAAGAAATTGTCTACTGCGGAAAGGAACTATGACATTGGCAACAGGGAACTTTTGGCTATTAAGTTGACCTTAGAGGAGTGGCGTCATTTTTTGGAGGGGGCGGTTCATCCCGTCACAGTGATTACTGATCACAAAAACTTAGTATATCTGGAGTCTGCTAAACGTCTCACCCCTAGACAGGCTCGGTGGTCGTTATTTTTTACTAGGTTTAATTTTGTAATAACCTATCGCCCGGGGGCAAAAAATACTAAGGCGGATGCATTGTCTCGAAGTTTTCCTGGAGGGGGTGATGATGATGTTCCAGAGCCTATTTTGCAAAGGGGCAATTACACTCAGGTTTAGAGGGGAGGGTGTTGGAAGCTCAGGGGGATGCCCCGGCCTCCTGCCCCTCGGGTAAACTGTTTGTGCTAGAAAATTTACGCCTGGAGATACTAAAAGAACACCATAACTCCGCACTGGCAGGACTCCCAGGTAGTAAGGCAACTTCTGAATTAGTGTCTCGTCGGTTCTGGTGGCCTAAGTGGCGTCAGGAGGTGTTGAATTTTGTGTCTGCATGTCCTACCTGTGCTCGTTCTAAGGTGGATCATACTCGTCCGGCAGGGCGTCTTTTACCTCTGGCCATCCCCAACAGGCCTTGGACGCACCTATCAATGGATTTCATTACTGATCTACCAGTATCAGCGGGGAAGACTGTTATTCTTGTTGTTGTTGACAGATTCAGTAAAATGGTGCACTTTATTGCTCTGACCGCATTGCCTAATGCTAACACACTGGCTCAGGTTTTTATTGACCACATCGTGAAGCTTCACGGGTCCCTTCCGATATTGTTTCGGATCGTGGTACCCAATTTGTTTCTAAATTTTGGAAAGCTTTTTGTTCGCGTTTAGGGGTTCATCTGTCGTTTTCTTCATCTTTCCATCCACAGTCCAACAGTCAGACTGAACGTACCAATCAAAACCTAGAGAAATATATTAAAGATGCTTTGTTTCCGAAAATCAGGAGGAATGGTCATCTTATTTACCGTTAGCCGAGTTTGCCATTAATAATCGTCGTCAAGAATCCACCGATAAGTCACCATTTTTTGGTGCGTATGGTTTCCATCCTCAGTTTTGTACGTTTAGTGAGGGGGGGCCGTCTGGGATTCCCGAGGAGGAACGATTTGCGTCTTCACTTTCATCAGTGTGGCAGAGTGTGCAAGAAAGTTTGAAGAGAATTGGTGGGAGATACAAACGTGTGGCTGATAAGAAGAGCTCTGAAGGTCCGGACCTTGGGGTGAATGACTTGGTGTGGTTGTCTACCAGAAATATCAAGTTGAAGGTTCCCTCATGGAAATTAGGTCCGAGATTTATTGGTCCTTATAGGGTAATTAAGATCATTAACCCGGTGGCTTTTCGTCTGGAGCTACCTCAGACTAAGGATCCATAATGTCTTCCACAGATCTCTGCTTAAGAGATATGTAGAACCTCCTGAACCATTGCCACTACCGCCTCCACCGGTGCTTGTTGATGGCAGTCTTGAGTTTCAGGTAGAAAAGATTGTTGATTCACGATATGTTCGCCGCTTTCTTCAGTACCTGGTGCACTGGAAAGGTTATGGTTCCGAAGAGAGAATGTGGGTGCCAGCATCAGAGATAAAGGCGGACAGACTCATTCGGGCTTTTCATAGGTCCCACCCGGAGAGGCCTGGTCTTGAGGGTCCGGTGGCCCCTCGTAGAAAGGGGGGTACTGTCACGACTGTGACTGATCCAGATAGGTCTGGGAAGAGAAGGTCGCAGCGACTTGCTACTCGCGATAGCTTGTGAGTTTGCTCTGTGGTTCAGGGTATGTCATCCGGGTTTTGCCTTGTGAACCTTTTTGTCCTGACTGGGAGTTTGTAGGCATTCTTCTCAGGTGAGTGCTGTCTGCCACTCCCAGATACTATATTAGTTTCAGCTTCACTTGCAGTCATTGCCAGATATAGACCTTACTTCCAGTGCTATTCTGACCTTTGAAGGAGATCGTTTGACGGTATTGCTGTGGAGCTCTTGTCTGGCGTGGACTGTCGTTATTGGGATCATCTTCTCTGCTCGTGACTGGATAAGTCTATCTCTGCTGGAGATTGTTTTTTTGTTGCTGTCTTCCCCTGTTGTTCTCCTAGACATGAGTGATGGTGACTAGTGCTCCCATCTGCCTTTCCCCAGTCTAGTCTTCTGAGGGTGACTCAGGGTTTAGGCATCCTGGTCGCCGCAGGGGTTCACACCCCGTCTAGGGTATCAGGGCAAACAGGTGCCAGCTTAGGGTTTGTCAGGGGTGGCCGTTCTATTTCTTATCCGTAGATAAGGGTCCCCCTTCTCCTCCGTCTGGTGCGACACGACCACTGCTGGGATAGCGGTCGTGACACATACACTGCAAACATGGTATTGCAGTTCAAGTATTGTTTTATAGCATGACTTCTCTCATTTGTAGTAGAAACAATGTTGTCACACACTTTCATGTAGTTACAACAAATGCATCTGCTACTACCACATTTAAAACTGCCCACATGAGTAAGCCACACCGGGCGGCTGGTTGGTTTTTCTAAGTATAAACTGGGACTTACACTTTGTCCTATAGTAGGGGCCCTTCGTGCAACACATTTGACTCCTGCCTGAGCTACCCCTCTCCATTCTTCATCTACATTCAAAATAGGTAAGTTTTTTTGTACTATTTTGCATATGTCATCGAATTCCTTACTATAAGCTGTTACAAAGACCATGGATCTTTTTTGATCATACTTTTTAGAACTTCCTTTTCTCTTCGGTTTTATTTGTTTCTCTTTTTCTCTATCTTGTGCTTCATTTTTAATTCCATAGAGGAACACCAGATCCTCCCTATTGCGTGACAGAGCTCCTGCTTTTGCTTACCTATTTTGAATGTAGATGAAGAATGGAGAGGGGTAGCTCAGGCAGGAGTCAAATGTGTTGCACCCTAAGTCATGCTATAAAACAATACTTGAACTGCAATACCATGTTTGCAGTGTATGTCATTACATGTAAGCAATTTAATCTACAATATGTGGGCTGCACCACAAAACAAATAAAAGAAAGAGTACGCAAGCACTTGTCGGATATCCCGCACTTCAAAACTAGAAATATTTCAGCAGCAAGTCTCCATTTTGCTACACAGAATGATGGGAATACCAGTAGTTTTGAAGTGCAGGGCATCGAAAGGGTTACATATCCAACAAGGGGAGGAGACCATAGACAGAAACTGCTGAGCCGTGAAGCATATTGGATGTTTCAATTAGGCACCTGTGTTCCTCAAGGTTTGAACAAAAAGCATGACCTAACATTGCAGTATAAATGAGTGATTATGCTTTTCTTTTTTAAAAAGTTTTTGCTTTTAGCAGTGTCTTTTGTGTGAAAAGGATTCATGTCAAACACAATTGTATGTTACCTCCCTCTGGCAATCATGTGAACACCTCTGAGTCAGGTGATGTTACTGACACAGGTGGATTGTGATCACATTGCCTTTAAAAAGAGGTTATCATTTGTAAGTTTGCATGTCATGAGTAAGGACCTAAAACAGAAGTAGGGTCCGAAACGCGTAGACTGAATTATTGTACTCTGTGCCATGTCTGTACTGGATTTTACTGCATAACAATAAAATTGAAGTCTCAACGGAAGCTGGATCCAACTATCTTCTTTTATACTGTGTCTAATGAATAACTCATGAAAATATGCATTTGAATGGTAGAATGCACCTTGCAGGGGCGTACATAGAAATCACTGGGCCCCATAGCAAAAATTTGAATTGGGCCCCCTAACCCAACCCACTACCCACCCCTGGCCCATCCCACCTACTGTCCTGGCTCCGCCCCTTCCACATACCCATTTACCAATAAAGAAATGTATACATACGTTTGTACGTATTCGTACTGGCCCAGAGAATGAAGGGCACAGGTCAGTTTTGTGGCAAAGGGAACGCCGTAGGAACAAAACCCTGTGTGGTATATGAATTTATTGGACTCCTGTTGATATTCCATAAAAGTTTTATCTGAAATCCTATGTAACACCACAGATAACACAGTGATAACACTCTGAGTGCAGATAATGTAGTAGATGTCACCTGCAATCCTATGTAACACCTCCAATAACACAGTGATAACTCTGGGTACAGATAATCTAGTAGTGTTACCTGCAGTCCTATGTAAAACCACAGATAACACTAGTGCAGATCATGTGGTAGTGTTACCTGCAGTCCTATGTAAAACCACAGATAACACTAGTGTAGATCATGTGGTAGTGTTACCTATGTCCTTAGTGTGCCTCCCTGTGCCTCTCCCACGGACTCCATGCTGGCGGCGTTGCCTCCTCTTCCATCTTCTTTTTGTCCCGCAAAGAACGTCCTGATGCAGCTGCGTCAAGACATAGGAACACTGTGGGCATTGTGATGGTGATACCCACACACATACAATAAATATGATCAGCAACATATTTCCTCAAAAAAAAAAAATTATAGTAATCTATGGATGTCCCATCATGTCCTGCTGTTGACTGCCCTCCCATGTCACTGGATGTTTTCATCTGTGACAGCAGAGAGGCAGTGGCGGCTGTGCAGGCACTCCCCCTTCCCCCCTGCAAGGTGACTGATGTGCTGGGGGGGGACCCTTGTAGGCTCTTAGAGGACTCAGGAGAACAGTAGGAAAGCACACTGTCCTTCTGAGTCCTCTATGAGCCTACAGCACCCCCTGAACCCCACTACTTGCTGCCGCCCTCCCCGCATCAAAAATACCCTTATCCATCAACCATTATATGAACTTTATATTAAAAAGTGGCACACTACCTGTGGAACAGACACTACCTAAATCAGATGTTTATTCTGGTCAGTCAGGGTCTGTGTTCACTGTGTACAGTGACCCAGGTCGGGAGCGTTCCTTCAGTCTGGTCCAGGGGAGGGGGGGGCTGGGCTGCACTCACTGGCTGATCAATCGCTGATCTTGAGGCAGCCGAGGCAGATGGCGGGCAGCACACACTGAGGGCAGAGCCGAGCACGCAGTTGGTGGGCAGCACCAGCACATACTAAGGGCGGAGCTGAGGTAGATTGCGAGCGGCAGGCACTGAGGGCAAAGCCAGAGTATCTGCCTGCCAGTGGTACACGGAGCATTCATGTCAACAGGGGAGAATAGGGGGGGAAGGGGGGTGCTCTGGGAGAACACACGTAGGCGGGACAAGGGCTGCCTAAATACCACAGCCGCAGTACATAAACTGTGTCTTGAGCAAAGTAGATGTAGGGGGCGGGCCTTTCATGCGCTCTGTGCTGTGGGCCCCATAGCAACGACGTGCCAATCCTCCCCCTCCTGAGAATTTTGGGGGCCATTAGGGTTGGGAGGCTATCTCAAGGGGAGGCTCATTAAGGTCAGTGAGCTTTCCTCCTACTCAACTCCTCTTTGGGCATTTTGTGGGGCATTTAGGGTTGGGGCAGTCATAGAGGACTCGGGGGGGGGGGGGGTGGAGGCTCATAGAGGACAGTGTAGGAGCCAGGAAAGCATATTCCCTCCCTATGAGTCCCCTCTTTCTGTATGCTCAATTGAAGTTATACATGACCTACTGAACCACACCAACCAGCGATACAGACGTCACTCTGTGTGTCCTGTCCTGTCAGCAACGGTCCTTCCATGGCCTGGCACCGAGACATTATGAGAGGGAGGGGCAACGTTACTCTCCAGGTCGGAGTCTTGGTGCAGCATACCTGTGCCCTCAATACACTGGCCAATCAGCACTGGCCGGTAAACTGAGTGGGCGGAGCCAATCAGAGTGGGTGGGGCCAACCTGATTGGGCTGGCGGGCTCCTGTGTCGGCAATACACTGGCCAATTAGCAGCTGCCTCTTTGTGCTGACTTGCACTGATTGGCCAGAGTTCCGTGCAGCAAGCCTGTGGCTGGATGGATCCACAGGTCAGATAAAAGCTGGGCTGGGAGGGGTGGGGGGCAGGTTCGGGTGGTGCTGAAAAGATGCTGGATGATGCTGAAAGAATACAAGTGCCCCACATTAACTTTTTTTGCACAGTAAACAGAGTGGACGGGGCCAAGCGGAGTGGGCGGGGCTTTCCTTGTGCTCCGGGCCCCCCAGTGCCCCGGGCCCCATAGCAATGGCGTGGTCTGCCTCTATTGGCGGTACGCCACTGGCACCTTGGTATTTCCATCAAACATTGATCAGTTTAAACTTTAAACCACTTACCACTAAATTAGAAAAACCGTAGTTCTTATGAGTAAACTTGAACTGTCCTGTCCTACAAAATGATGGTGTAACCTAATTTATATTTTTTTTCCATACAGTCCCCATACCTATATTTACTTAAGTTAAAATTAACTTGCAAGGATGCTCTCTAAATTTGTGTGCTAACAGAAAAATAATGTTCAGAAGAAAGTCCTTTGTTCCACCCTGCACTAACAACATATTACCTAGAGTCCTTCTAGATCAAATTAAAGTCAGGTAGTCCCGGCCATCAGATAAGATATTGGTACTCATCAGGTGAGAGACCTTGAGCACTGGTTACATACAACACCCATACTTTCATAGCTCCTTACTGTAGTTTTCCCAGCTACAAACCAACTTTTTACTCTCTAAACGTCTATAAATATCTCAGAATTTGGCACTTTATCCACTCAAATCAATAAACTTGTTATGCGCCCCCTAAGCCATGCCTCCTGTTGACACTCCGCCTAAGCCGTATCCCTGGTGATGCAAGCGTGTCCGTAGCAACAGAGCACTCGCCCTGTTGCTCCTCATAGCACTTGCTTGCTGGGGGGAGATTAATAAGTCATAAATATCACCTGAGTTTATAATGCAAGCAAAATAACTGCTCAGCCTGCCTATTTCAGGACTACTTGTATTCTGGTCCAATGCGGTGCAGAGTCCCTGGACCTATCAGACTATTTAAATCCCTTGCTGGCAATACACCCTCACAAATTATAGGTTTCCCTTGCTGTGCTCCAGTTGCTCCTGTGGATGTGGATACTTTGGTTTTGAATTTTGGCTTGGCTATTTTTGACTACCATCCGTCCTGTAATTTGGTACCGAATTATCCTGCTGGCTTTGACCAATTTCTGTACATCCCTTTTCTGTGTGTTTGTCTGTTTTGGTTCCAGCTGTGTGAACTGCAGTTTTTTCCATAGGTGCTTGGACTTGCTCCCTGCACTTAACCAGCATAGGGATGGTCGACCAGTTGCAGACTTGCCACTTAGGGCTTGCACTGAAAGTACGCAGAGCTAGCAGGTTGAGTTCCAGTTGGGCTCACTGTGTTTGTGTTTCTTTCCCTGTCTAAGGTTGTGACGGGTGCAACTGGGATTTTGAATTAGGTAAATTTTTCCACCAACTCAAAGCCATGAAATTATCTTGGCAAGGAATAAACTGTACAAACCACTGGGAGACATACCAGAAGCTATTGCCCTACTAGCGTTACACCTCTACCAGCTGTATTGTACAAAGAGGTTGCAGCAGCAAGAGGACTCTGTAACACATTTTTTGGCCTAGCCCTTTCCTCTCACTATAGTGCAAAAAGATTGTGGAGCCCCAGTTATGGGTCTACAACACAGTGAAAGCCAGATATCCCTCAAAGGAAGGAAAAACGAGCAAAGGGGTGTCTCCATTACAGAGATCACCAAAACCACCATATTAAGTGGCCCCTATGTCAAGATCCCGCTCTTTTACAAGCTTTAAGGATGTGACAGGGAAGACCTAAGCAAGTCACCAAAGCATCGCTCCCGGTTAGCCAGAATCCTACTCCACACTGATGAGGGGCAACACCCCGAAACAGCTGTCTGTGGATGGATAACTTGCTTAGGTCTTCCCTGTCACATCCTTAAAGCTTGTAAAAGAGCGGGATCTTGACATAGGGGCCACTTAATATGGTGGTTTTGGTGATCTCTGTAATGGAGACACCCCTTTGCTTGTTTTTCCTTCCTTTGAGGGATATCTGGCTTTCACTGTGTTGTAGACCCATAACTGGGGCTCCACAATCTTTTTGCATTTTATGTTTCCCAGGGAGCCTTGCACTTTGGATTGCTGTGTTTGAGACTCTTAAGTGAGGCTCCACGGTATTTTTGTAGCTGGTCTCCCTAAGATCAGCTATTGCTTTGTTTGAGTCTCTCACTATAGTGGCATAACATTTTCACATACATTTTAAAAACTTACGAAACCAGACTGTTCACATACCCCAGAATTCTCATTACTTCTTATTGGTGATTCATGGCCACAGCTAGTCATTACTGTGGTAAGGCAAACCCTTTTCCAAGAGTAGTCCTCCAAAATAAACTTTGCATTAGAAGATATATCTTTCGGTAATTGTTCCAAATCCCAATTCTCTGTCTTCTAGGTTTAGACATATTGGCTTCCAATATTAGAAGTATTATCACAATCTGTTGAACAATTGTGTTGATGGCATGTAGATTTCTATATGTGTGAGATAGGTAGAAGCATCCCGAGAAGGGCAAACATTTTTGACAGCAAAGGTAAATAGGTTGCGGTCCTAAAGCAGGAAAGGAGAGTTATTCAGCAGAACCAAAAGAAAAAAAGGTCACGCTTATTACTATCTTTATGTATGGTACAAATAGTAAGTTGTTTCTGACCTAGAAAGGAGATTAAAGATGGAAACTAAGAGGGATATGGGGGATATTAGGTTGTTAGGTTAGGTTGTTAGGTTATAAGGATGTTGATGTCACCCATAATGAGAGTTGGTATGTCACAAGATGGGAAAGCGGGAATCTGTAACACATTTGTTAGTGAAATTGAGGGTTTACAACTCTAGTCGGCCATCATTTTGTCTTGACCACTAAACAAATTCTGGCATACTCATTAGTTCCGTTTAAATTAAAATTGTCAAAATTTGTATGAAATGTCTTAAGTAATAATTTTAATGACTATTTTATTTTAGATGTATTGTAGCAGAGCTATAATGTGAAGCTCCAGGGTACCAAAATCTAACACCCTACCCCCTACCATGTGCCATTTATAAACTTGGTGTCCATTTATATAGCATAGCGATACCTCAGGCAGCTGTTACCTCTGCATCCATTATAGCTATGCTATCTTTTAACCTAGTAACTGAGCCTACAGTATTTCCTACAAGAAAGTACAACATTTTCAAGACTTCTGAATGTGTTTAGGCCCAATTTTGCATCATCTAATATAGGAACTGAAGGATTATATCCCGTGTTAGCATTTATAAGCATAAAGTAGCTTGTCATTCTTAGATATCATTGTGCAGAGGGGCAAATCATAGGCAGGCACAACATGTTTAGTCAGATGTTTTTGCATTTTGGTGAGAGGAAAGAAGAAGCTATTTTTTAAACTTCATTTTATAAAATAACTTCTAATATAGAGAGAAATAAAGGGAACTGTGTAATAAAATTATGTTACAGGAGCAGATTTTCAGCATTGACAATTGCTGATATTTGAATAAGTTGTCATGGATGAAAAACACTGAAGCCATTTCCTTCTGGCAGGGAACATATGTGCAGAATTTGCTGATTTGCTGTTTATTCGCTGTTAATGCTTTCGTATATATAACAATTCTCCATGTATTTGGGGCAGCTCAATCATGATACAATATGACAATAATGTTGAAAATGTCTATATTTATGTTTATTTAAAAAAAAAAAAAAGAATGCACCACCATTCATCTAATGATTATAAAGTTACAATATCTATAATATATTTTTTATGCTTACGCTATAAGATAGGTTAACAAATGAATTTGATCTTTTCACTTTTTGAGCTATAAATTACTATTTTGAGAACAACAGTCCCTGTGCATATGCAATGAATTGGAGCATTAATGATCGTGCGCTCTTATGTTGCTGTAAGAGGTAGAAAACACAGCAGATGGAGGCACCACAAATTAGCATTTTAACATGTATAGGTATGGTTTACATGGGAATTCATTTCATGTGTAGCAGCTTCCAAAACAATATTCAAGCTGGTTGGACATATTATGGGGTTAATTCTTCCATTCCCTATGAATCCAACTAAACATGTATGTTGTTACGTTCTGACCACTTGCATCTGAGTCCTTCACATCATTATTCAGGTATATAATGGAACTAATATACTTATAAAATCATACAATAAAAATCTAAAACTATAGCATACCATAACTAATGATACAGTTACAGACTTCTGGTTCATGCCTTTTATTGCCATTAAAAATCATCAAGTTTTTTTCGGAAGTTACAGTGGTTGTTTATTACCTAGTGAGCACTACCATATTATAACTCTCTGTTAAGGCATCTCCATGATTTTCATCAATGACCAAGAAAATAATCTCATTGTGATTAAATATTTTTGTGTATAAAAAAGAATATGCTTGGAGTCAATATAATAACATATCTATTATGGCAGGCTTCATTGATAAGACATTCCATTATAAAAAATAGATACACATTATGTATTATTTAATATGGTTAACTGTTATTTAAAATATTAACCATATATAACCATAATATTTGTATATAATACAAATAAGGATTACCAAGAATTTTCTAGCTATCTGTAATCAAATAAAAGAAAATGTTTCTCTAATATTTTGTATTACATGCCTTTGCTTATTCATAGCTGTAACCTATTATACATCTCATGTGTATTAGAATTTTTATGACATAAAAAGTTCTGCTGTTTTATTATAATACAAGTTATTACATGTTCTTTTGAGATATAAACTTACAAACTTAATGAAAAAAATATGTGTATTATCTGAAGCAGTTTTTGTGCCTGTGTTTACGTGTAAAGTAGTAGTCATCGTCGATGCAGTAAGCACTCAATGAGAGGCCATACTTTGTCTGTACAGAGATTTGATGGGTAAATGAATAAATGTACAAAACAAGTGTATTTTAAAGACGGGCAAACATAAAACGGCAAAATTTATGGTCACACGCGTTCTTACTGTGTTACAATCAAGCAATGGGCAAGGATGATACTAAGTATATATATATCTTATTTTATTAATTCAATATCCTAGTCATGGAATAAATGTAATATTGTGACTTTTTAACATGTAACGCTCAATAATATCTGTTAATTATGGACCTTTTTTTTTTTTAATACAAGGGCCTCAAAGAAAGTAGTATAGAACTATTGATTTTCAGATTCAGTTTGTTTATATCAATATTTTACCCAGATTCTGTCATGTATTATACTTTGAAAATCTTATACAGGTTACACTGAGTTTGTTATGTGGTTAGAAATATTAGCAGATTTCCAACTTCTTTTTATATTACCATATTATTAACTGTTAAAAACAAATTGTTGTTTTTACGGCCTATGTACTAAATGCATATAGCTGATTTGGTTGCAACAAAATAAAAACAAACGGCTCCACTACAAATAGAAGGATTACAAAATCTGTCTCCCTCTGCTGATACAGAAATCCAACAATGAGGTCTCACACTTTAGTAACATAGTAACATAGTTTATAAGGATGAAAAAAGACATTTGATCATCCAGTTCAGCCTGTTATCCTGCAAGTTCATACATAGGAAGACAAGAACCCCTGAGAGGTAGAAGACAATTTTCCTCATTTTAGGGGAAAAAATTTCTTCCCGACTCCAATCACACAATCAGAATAACTCCCTGGATCAACCAGAAATTTCAGAAAAAAAAAAATAGGATCCTTTATGCGTGTGTGTGTATGTATGTATGTATATATATATATATATATATATATATATATATATATATATATAACAAATGTAAAATAATAAATCCCCTGGCTTCATGATTATATACGTATATGAAATGTACCAATAAACATATTGTCACCTGTTGGTTACTGGTTTCAGAGAAATCAATCTCACTAATCATTGGAAAGAATGAATTAGTTCAAACCATTTTTCAGACTTTATTAAATCCTTTTTATTTTTCTATTTTAAAGTGGCCTCTCGGACAATATACTAAGGTAACCCATGTCATACCTGTAACTGTTATTAACAGGTTTGTAAGTGATCTTGTCATGCACATGCTTGTAATTGTAATGATATAATGAGATCACAACATGAAAACTTAACCTGGGAAGAATCTCTAATATCCTTGGATGCGAAAGCTGGCATTGAACATGTCATGTGATGAATTATCAACTGAACGTAGGACCTCTGTGTAAACGTGGATCTGATACCATCAGCTGTGCTTTCAGTTGATCATTAATGTAAAATTCAATAATATTTATAACTTCATGAATTATATTTGAAGTTTGTCAATATAATTTATTTTTAACCCTTCAAGGTTCCTGCATCTTAAAAGCACTTACTAATATTTATACTATATTTTAGTTATTTCAGAAAATTTGAAAATCACTTTGATATCTCACCCAACTTGCTTATCTCAGACAACATATACATATGTTCTCTTTTCATACACTTATGTTGAAAATAATAATGCACATTAGCAATGTAAACTCTTATGTTCTGGTTTTTACTGTCTAGAAGTGAACAAAAAGTTTATTGACAAGGTTTAGGTCTGTGTAAATTAATAGACTTTCTTGGCCTAGTTACAACAAATTTGGCAGCATTTTGTTTAAAAAAAATGACAGGATTAAATTAGTGTTTGGCTCTTAAAACTCAGACACAGACTCAGATATATACTGAATCTAAAACAGCCAGAAAATAAAGCATCAACTTGAAAACTTAAAGATCTGACAGTATTTTTTCCCTTATTAGATATGGCAAAGCTTAATGGGTCATTTGTACCTTTGGCACTGCATTGTTCATACACCATTAAAATGATCTGAAATGAAATAATGCAAACACGCTTCCTGCTGGTTCTGTGTAAAAACCACCAGAAACTCTGCTTTGCCATATTTGACAAACTCAGCTCTGGTTCCTCTGCAATAACAGGACTAAGATGTTTTTTGGTTTCAATATTTTTTTCATATATATAACTTTTGAACCTAAGCGTGCACTCATACATTTAAAGTAATATTTCAGATATGAGAGATAACGTATTTAGCAAATATTTTTGATAAATGTAATATTTATCATAAAATACATGGAAATTAAAAGTTTATATGTTTATATAGAAAATCAAAGTATATTAGATTTCATTTCAGTATCTAATAGGTAAAACAACTAACATTATTCCCGGTTTTATCCTCCTGTAGATGTTTAATCTCTTATTTTGCACTGCATTACCATATGTTTTGATGTGTTAATATAAGTTTTAAAAAATCCTTGTAGTTTGTATGCACATATGTTGTGAGAGTGATGCCAAAGTAAACTCCTAGCGGTGTTTTAGATTTCATTTAATCTATGCAGAGTAGTTATGCATTTTGGTGAGATGGTCTGTAACACCTATTAATTAAAAATTCTGAATCTTACACTTGATCCCCAGCCATCTGCGTCCACTGATTTACTATTCTGAAAATAACAGGTTTTTTTCTAGACCTATTTTTTGCCGGGAACAATTCCTTTTTTTTTATTTTTTTTTAGCTATTATTAAGAAAATGTCACAATTTTATGTTATTTTGAACTTTTCTTGTATGTGCTTAACTTCCCATTCAGGACCTAATGAGCTTGAATTGTGCATTGTTATGCAGTCACTAATCTGTTCATTGACAATGAGGCCTGCCTGGGAGGCATTTCTTTTCAATGGTCTACAGCCCCTTCTGGCAGAAAACGGCTTGCCATGTCATCGCCTTGAATTGTCTGTGTGTAATTAATATAGACATAGGAATGGTATAGTGTACATCTCTTTATTTTATCACTTAACAGATTGCTTAACAAATAAACATAAAATACGGCTTTAGTGCAGGGCAAAATCACAGTATTCAACTAATTAAAGGATCAGGAGTAGTTTTCTTTTAAATATGGCAACAAATTTAGCATTTTACAAAGAAAAAAAAAACAAATGAACTAGAGCACAGAAGTTTAAAACACACTTTTGGGACTGCTGTGATACCTTAATCGAGCCGTGTCAATTACTGTGTGAACAAGCATCTGCTTTATCTTAATTAGATTGGGGGAGGGAGGTGAATGACCACTGTTTATATTCATTTTCCTCATTAATTATGAAAAACTGCATTTAATTCATCTTGCATGGCGAGAGACTGGCTGCGCAGATGGAAGTCATAAGGGAAGTGGCTGTCTGTAGGCAACCTGAACATAGAGCTCTGCCCGAGGGGACCCCTGCCTGGCACTGCACAGTAATGCATGCCATAATTGTAATTTTTCCCATAGTCCAAGGCCTCTTCTTGCTTGAGGGAAAATATCCCATTATAGTTCATTGAAGGAGGGCTTAAGGGACCTTCAAACTGAGGGCTGGTGCACTCAGGAGACGTGCTTTCATAAAAAGATTCATAAGTACTACAGTAATTATACGGCTTTCCTGGCTTGGAATTGTCAAGGCTCCCATGACCTGGTGGGGTGCTAAGCTCAGGGCTGTGATATGGAGGGTATATAGAAGTATATGGGGATCTTGCATGATGGACTGCCTCGCCACTCTGACCCATGAGAAAACTCCTGGCATTGAGCTGCAGGCACCCAGCCACCAAGTTTGTGGTTGGCTGAGACAAACCTTTGCATAGGTTTTGTACAAAGGTGAGCAAATCTGGTCTCTTCCCAATACGCAGGATCTCGGAGAGAGCCCAGATATAGTTTTTGGCCAGCCTCAAAGTTTCTATTTTAGACAGTTTTTGTGTCTTAGAATAGCAGGGCACAACTTTCCTTAAATTGTCCAGGGCATCATTTAGGCCATGCATTCTCCCCCTTTCTCTTGCATTGGCTTCCATTCGTCGTAATTTAATCCTTTCCATCCTGAGCTTGGTCATCTTTTTTTTCCTTGGCCCCCTCCTCCTTGGCAATCCATTTTCATCCTCTTCTTCCTTCTCCTCCTCCTCTTCTTCTTGCTCTGTTTCCTCTTCAGGTGTTCTTTTGATATTTTTACCATGGGACACTATCTGTTTAGTACAGATTTCTACTTTCTTTGCAGGTTTTGGCTCCTCGTTTTCCCGCACATACTTTCTACAAAGCTGCGACTCCGTCATTACAACAGATTCATCAAATGGAAGTGTTAACATTGCTGTTTAGGATTAAATCACCTGAAACGACAGAGCAATATTCACAGATATTACCAATAAACTTTACTGTAAGATCACTTAGACATTTCATACAGTGCTTAATTTATTTGAAGTGTATATCATAAAAATATGTCAAGTTCAAAGTAAACATTTGGCAAGTAATAGTCTGAAAATCCTTGACAACTTTGTAAAATTGTCTATAGTTTCTCCACATCAGATTGTAGGCAATCTATATTTGTAGTATTGTTTATTAGCACTCACATACTTTAAATGAAAGAAGTTTGCATTGCCCAAAGCAAGAATTTTAACTTGAAAACACTTTTTAAAAATTTAGGAAATTATCATCATTCCCTCAAAGCAAATTGTGAAATCTTACAATAAATAAGTAAAATTCATTTTTCTGTAAAATAATTGCACCTTCCTATCCTTTGAGGTATCACTAGAGGAAAACAGAAAGGAAATGATGAGTAGCTATAACAAGCGTTTATGGAGTCTCCTGCTTGCTCCTTACCTAGACACAATCTGGCACTACTGGTCTGAATATTATATTGAAATATTTTCTAATATCTACAGGAAGGTGAGAGGAAGCAAAACTCTGTATATAAAGTCAGAACATGAGAACGCATGCAGTGAAAAACACATGAATACCCCTTGTGCCTAAATGAATGAGCAATTAGTAACACAATCCCTTCATTATGCAGTTACTAAAGCATTCTATAATACTGATGCAGATTAACCTACATGACTACTTGTATCATGATATGATGGACAAAAAGAACATATCATAGCAACTAAATGAGGTATAACGATGCATATTAGCAAAAACTACAATGTGTAAATTTAATATACAATGATATTTAATACTATATAGTAAAGAATAAAAAGGTTTACCTTTAGTCTTATTCTATCAACATCCAGATTTCATTTTTTTCGCCTTCACAATCAGTCCGAATGTCGCATTGTCTCCAGGAGTCTAGATATGTGTGTATCTCATTGATCTCTAAAAAAGTGACATTGATGCCAACTGCCAGAGCTGGTACCCATGCCATCTGCTAGTGACGTCACAGGGCAGAGAACCACATGATGCGTTCCCTTGAGACCTTCATTCTGCACTGATCATCTGGCATCCCTGTAAGTGGGTACCAGCATTCATGTATCAACGCAGAAGGTTAGACTGATAAAAAAAAAATCTGCAATAGCATCTCACATACAGGCTATGCAGTTTAATCAGAGCACCTCCTTTTTTCCCAAGGAATCTTTAGGGACATAATAAATAGAAGGCAGTGGTGCCAATGCTAAGTTCTCATCTCCAAATGACACAGCATGGAATGAGGTGAATTTGTTCCTATGATGCTATGGTCACTTGCCTATGTGAAATAGACCCATTATTGATTTAGGGAATGTCATCTTACATAATGCTTTTTCAAAACGGAAATTGTGCTTTGTAGTTAGTTTTTTTATCTTAACATTCTGAAGAATGCAAAAATAAAAATACAAACATACATACATGTACATACATACATACATAAAAAGACATTTATTAACAGGGACAATAATTGTGGGAATTGAACAGCAGGGACATAGAGAAGGAACAAGCAAACTTACATTATTTTGTATAATACTGTTTGCTTAATAATCCAGAAAATATGGCCTCACCATGTACTGCACAGCAATCGCATGTACAGTTGTTGAAATGTGTTAAAAATATTATGTTGTTAAATATTGCTGATTTAACAATTTTTTTCCCTTTACACAGTATTTTAGATTTATATATTATTGATGCTATTATTACCAGCTCAGGATTTGATTCCTTACATGAAAATTGAAGAATTGAAATTCACAATAACAATAAACACTTAATGTAAGCATTATGTTTCTGCAAGTTACATTCAGTGGACTGTATAGTTTCCCCAAGATCTGCGCTACCACCAGTATTGAAAGTGCACTCTAAAAGGTGTCATGTTGCACTCTAAAATTTTAAATTGCCAATTTTAATGACTAAGTGAACAAATGAATATTTTATTTACTGTTTTACATAACTTATGATAATACAGTTTCCCTTTTTCTTAAAGGGAACCTGTCAGCAAGCAAACTACTTAGTGACTACTTTATTTGACAGGCAGCTCATTTCCCTACAGAGGAATTCAGGGAAATCGCAAACAGAGATTAAGCATAACTAACTAATGCTTGACCAAAGACAGGACTTCTTGGTTTGTGGTTGAGTGTCTATTAGTAGTTAACTTGGTCCCAAGTATCCACTGTACTACTTGTCTCTGCAGGCGAAGTGGTTGTCAGTTTGGCAGAAGTAACATGCTTAAGACATATTGGTCTGTCCCAGAAATTAGTTCTATTGTATAATGCCTTGTATACATAGCAAAAAAAACTATTGCATGGGACTTGTCAACTGGAAACCTGTTATTCCGATATTATGCTGTAGAATGGTAGAAAATGCATACTAAAGATTGGTGTGATGTTCTTTCCATTTACAGTTTTAGACTGGACAGGTGTTTCACAATAACTACATGAAGAAGGCTAATGCAGGATTCAACAATTATCTGGTATTTAAAAAAGCTGCATTCAAACGTTCCCTCTGAGCTTTTTAGGAGACACCGAGAGCATGTTTTTGTTTTTTTTTAATATAAGCAAAACTGCATAATTTTGCACAAGCATATTTTATGTAAACATTTTTAGCAGCAAAAATGTAGCAAAAGGGGTGTGGCATCCACAACCTGATATATTTATTGTAATTTAAACCCAAAACTGGTGCAAATTACAGTCCTAGAATTGCTTTCCTCATGCACAGACTGCCAGGTAATGGACCAAATTTATTAAGAGGCCTTATCATACTCCTTTGAACTTCTGATCTTGACGGTCATATAAGATGCTAGTTTTAATAAATTCCCTGCATTGAGTCAATAGCATTTGTAATGTAGCCATAATGAACAAAAGTTAATTGTTGTCATTAACATACTGTATTTCTTGCTTTATAAGATGTACTTTTCCCCCCCAAAAGTGTGGGGGGGGGGATGGCAGTGCACTTTATAAAGCGAATAATAATGAGTGCTTTCATTATGGAAACACTTATTAGTATGCAGGAGGCATAGGGAGTTGTGAGTGTAGCACCGCTAGCACTGGCTATACTCAACTCTTCCTGGTCTTCTTCCGGGCACCCGCTGTGCTGTGTCAGGTCACAGTGCAGCGTAGCATAAACCCAAGATGGTGCCAAAAGAAAGCAGAACTACTCCCAAAAAAGACCTCTTACAAGCATGTTGATCTAAAATTAGGTAATGACCTCCAGAATGCCATAAAATAGAAATTATTTGCCTGGTCTTCAAAGATTTAAACTATCCTAGAAGATCAATATAATTCTAGGTATGAACTGTTTGGACACTTTAGACTCCCAGGGACTTTAGGAGAATACTATATCTAAAGCTTCTCATTGCATGCCAAGCTTTGTCAGTTAGATCATAATTCAGTCTGGATGCTTAGCCAGCTTAAACATTAAAGAACCCTACCTTAAAAGGTGTGTTAAAATCCATGTAGGAAATTGGAAAAGTCAATGGAATTTGCATTGGAGAGGAAGGAGTGAAATATTGCCTTCTTTATTGTGAGCACTAATGTCCTTGGAAACCATTATTTAAAATTCCTGATCCTGGAGTTATACACACAAACACATAGGGCACCAATTATAATGACACTTAGGACAATTTTTAGTAAAAAAAAAGTTGCAAGTCCCTGTTGTGCAACTTTTTAAAGGTCTAAATTTAGGCATATGTGGTGTTTTTACATAGTAACATAGTAACATAGTATATAAGACTGAAAAAAAGACATTTGTCCATCCAATTCGGCCTGTATCCTACAAGTTGATCCAGAGGAAGGCAAAAAAAAACCTGTGAGGCAGAAGCCAATTTTCCCCACGCAAGGGGAGAAAATTCCTTCCTGACTCCAATCAGGCAACCAGAATGACTCCCTGGATCAATGACCCATCTCTAGTAGCTATAGCCTGTAATATTATTACACTCCAGAAATACATCCAGTCCCCTCTTGAATTCCTTTATTGTACTTACCATCACCACCTCCTCAGGCAGAGAGTTCCATAGTCTCACTGCTCTTACCGTAAATAATCCTTTGCTATGTTTGTGTAAAAACCTTTCCTCCAGACGCAGAGGATGTCCCCTCATTACAGTCACAGTCCTGGGGATAGATAAATTATGAGATAGATCTCTGTACTGACCCCTGATATATTTATACATAGATATTAGATCTCCCCTCAGTCGTCTTTTTTTCTAAGGTGAATAACCCTAATTTTGATAATCTTTCAGGGTACTGTAGTTGCCCCATTCCAGATATTACTTTAGTTGCCCTCCTCTGAACCCTCTCCAGCTCTGCTATGTCTGTCTTGTTCACAGGAGCCCAGAACTGTACACAGTTCTCCATGTGTGGTCTGACTAGAGATTTGTAAAGTGGTAGGACTATGTTCTCATTACGGGCATCTATGTCCCCTTTTGATGCAACCCAATATCTTATTGGCCTTGGCAGTAGCTGCCTGACACTGGTTTTTACAGCTTAGTTTGCTGTTCCTAGATCCTTTTCCATGTCAGTGTTACCGAGTGTTTTACCATTTAGTATGTACGGATGACTTGCATTATTCCTTCCTATGTGCATAACTTTACATTTGTCAGTGTTAAACCTCATCTGCCATTTCTCTGCCCAAGCCTCCAATCTATCCAGATCCCTCTGTAGGAGAAAACTGTCCTCTTCAGTGTTAATTACGTTACACAGTTTAGTTACAAATTCCGTATGACAGCACACCAAGGTTCTTTTCAATGCACTTTTATTTTGCCGGAAGTTACAGATAATTATGCAACGTTTCGGGCCAATTTGTGTTGCCCTTCATCAGGCTTAAGAAAAATAAACAAAAGACAAATAATATATAATGAGAAACAGACTTACAAACTGGGGATCATGTGCAAATCAAAGACCAATATATAGAGATAAAGTGGTTATATTACCATGATTTTGGTAGTACTTAATCATAAGGGCAGTTATAAATGCTGCCCCTAGAGTAAGGATGCAATATTATTGTGACCCACTCCATACAGCATATATCATATAAGACATATAAGTGTCAGGCATTAAGTCAAGGGATGACTAGGTATGACTATGTTGACGATGCAGCTTACCTATACCTAGTCATCCCTTGACTTAATGCCTGACACTTATATGTCTTATATGATATATGCTGTATGGAGTGGGTCACAATAATATTGCATCCTTACTCTAGGGGCAGCATTTATAACTGCCCTTATGATTAAGTACTACCAAAATCATGGTAATATAACCACTTTATCTCTATATATTGGTCTTTGATTTGCACATGATCCCCAGTTTGTAAGTCTGTTTCTCATTATATATTATTTGTCTTTTGTTTATTTTTCTTAAGCCTGATGAAGGGCAACACAAATTGGCCCGAAACGTTGCATAATTATCTGTAACTTCCGGCAAAATAAAAGTGCATTGAAAAGAACCTTGGTGTGCTGTCATACGGAATTTGTATTTATACTAGTATTCCTGAGGTGGAGTCGGGAAGAAGCTTTTGACGTGCACCCTACTAAAACTCTGAAGCCAACTGAGTGCTGTGACCCTCCATATTGAACTGTTACACAGTTTAGTGTCATCTGCAAAAATTGATATTTTACTGAGCAAGCCTTCTACAAGATCATTAATAAATATATTGAAGAGAATAGGGCCCAATACTGACCCCTTAGGTACCCCTATTGTTGACAGTGACCCAATCTGAGTGTGTACCATTAATAACCACTCTCTGTTTTCTGTCACTCAGCCAGTTACTTAACCACTTACAGACATTTTCTTCCAGTCCGAGCATCCTCATTTTGTATACCAACCTTTTATGAGGTACAGTGTCAAATGATTTGGAGTCCAGATATACGACATCCATTGATTCGCCGCTGTCAAGTCTAGAACTTACCTCCTCATGGAAACTGATTACATTTGTTTGGCATGACCGATCCCTCATGAAGGCATGCTGATATGGCGTTATTTGCTTATTTTCATTGAGATACTCCAAGATAGCATCTCTTAGAAATCCTTCAAACAGTTTACCAACAACAGATGTTAAACTTACTGGCCTATAATTTCCAGGCTCTGTTTTTGGACCCTTTTTGAATATTGGCACCACAGCTGCTATGCACCAATCCTGTGGAACATTCCCTGTCAGTATAGAGTCTGTAAATATCAGAAATAAAGGTATGACATCACTTAATTCCCTCAGGATACGGTCCTGGAGATTTGTCTATTTTAATCTTTTTAAGTCGCTGTTGTACTTCTTCTTGGGTCAGACAGGACACTTTTAATGGGGGATTTATTTTTACATTCAGCATTTCATCTGACAGTTTATTTTCCTCAGTGAATACATTGGAGAAAAAAATATTTAATAGTTTTGCTTTATCCTCGTCGCTCTCTGCAACACCCCCTTCATTGCTATGTAGAGGGCCGACTCCTTCAGATTTATATTTTTTACCATTTATATATATTTTAGGGTTAGTTTTACTCTCTTTGGCAATTAATCTCTCGGTCTCTAGTTTGGCAATTTTTATTAGTTTTTTACATATTATATTTTTTTCCTTATAGTTTATCAGTGCTTCCTGGCTCCCCTTCTGTTTTAGTGATTTATATGCTTTCTTTTTGTCATTTATTGCTTTTTTACGGTTCTATTTATCCACATTGGTTTCTTATTGTTTCTTAGACTTTTATTTCTATAAGGTATGCACCTCTCACAATTAGATGTTACAATGCTTTTAAAAATCTCCCATTTTGTGGTTGTATTTTTATTTTTGAGGACTTTATCCCAGTTAGTTGGCCTCGCTTAGTTGGCTAAATTTAGCTTTTTTGAAGTTTGGTATCTTTGTTCCTCCCTTTAGAAACTCTCGTTTGAAGAATAATTGGAAGGTTATTACTTTATGGTCACTATTTCCTAGGTGTCCCCCAACCTGCATATCTGTTGTACTGTCAGGTCTATTGGTTAATACTAAGTCCAGTATGGCCGTCCCTCTAGTGGGGCCCTGAACCAGTTGGGAAAGGTAATTGTCTTTGGTTATTGCCAAGAACCTTTTTCCTTTATGGGATGTACAGCTTTTAGTTTCCCAGTCTATATCTGGGTAGTTGAAGTTCTCCATAATAACGACTTCATTAGGATTTGCCGCCTCGTCTATCTCGTTTACCAGTAGATTTTCTGTGGAATTCTGTGTATATTAGGTGGTTTATAATAAACTCCTGTTAGTAATTTATTGTTGTTTTTTGCTCCATGTACATCTACCCACAGTGACTCCACATGTTCATGTCCCTCACAGATGTATTCTCAGATTGTGGGCTTTAGACAGGACTTCACATAGAGGCAGACCCCCCCCCCCCCTCTCCGGTTTTGATGATCCTTTCTAAACAGATTGTAACCTTTTATATTAACTGCCCAGTCATAGCTATCACTATCATCTAGCCATGTCTCAGTTATTCCCACTATATCATAGTCCACCTCACACATCACTAATTCCAGTTCACCAGTCTTGTTAGTCAGGCTTCTGGCATTAGTATACATACATTTGAGAGGTTTATGTGTATTTTTTACCCTACACCTTTAATTCTGAGCCAGTCCCTACGATAGAGCCTGTAGCCGACAGAGAAGTCGGCCCAGTTGTACAGGAACCCGAACACCTCCTTCCTACACCAGTTCTTGAGCCACTTGTTAATCTCCCTAATCTCCTGCTGCCTTTCTTGTGTACACCACCCTCTTCACTGGAGAATGGCCAGGTGGTGTGGGGAAGTAGCGGGGGCATAAATGATGATTCAAATCTACTTCAATCTAGGTGCACAGACTGGCGGACTATGCTCCTAGTTTATGATGAATCCTGCATCTCGTCATAATTTAAGCGTATCCTCCAACAGCATAGGGGGTTATCAAAGGCCGGCATAAAGCAACAATCTTTGATTAATAACCCCCATAAAATATATGTGACATCTGCTGGGAAAACACTGGCCCAGATTTACTTATCCTAAAGATGGCGTCATCTTAGACCAGCTATCTAGACCTGCACCACTTTATCATGGTGGCTCAGGCTTGATGATAAATGAGGTGCAGGGATAGACACTCTTTGATTGTATGCTAACTACTGGTTGGCTTAAAACTATTTTGGCTTAAAATGGTGCATATTAGCAACCACACGTTGCCTGAAAAGCCCCACTCCTTTTCACTAAGCCACACCTCCTTGTCAAAAAGTTTAAAAACCCCTGATGCACCAAATTGTGCCACTTTTAGACAGATTTTTGGAGCAGACACATTAGTAAATATGGGCAATTGTGTACAATGGATATTGCTTCTAATGCTAAAAAGGGATTCACAACCGCATGCATCAGCAAGTGTTCTCCTGAAGTGCACCTGACTACAATTCCCACCACCACTTGCTTCTTTCTGCCTTTAAAATCTAGGGAAAGGATAGATGGGAAAGGAGACAGAACAGGAGGAAGACAGCACATGGGTACAGGGAGGAAAATTAGATTGGTCACCTGGCAAGTAAACCACCAGCTTAGCCAGTATTTGTGGCAGGAGATCAGTGCTAGTATTTTATTTATTTTTTTGCCAGCAGCTCAGTAGCCCAGTTTCTCATTCCGCAAGTCCAGTCTAGCACTCCACTATACTGACAGTACTTGGGATTACTCCTGTATATTTACCTTTCTGTATTTTCCTTCAGATTGTCTTTGTTGGGTCTGAAACCTAGAACCTACTGTATGGGAGGCAGAAACTTTACAGCGAGCCACAGGCTCCACTATTATATTATTATAGTTTTTACATATAGTAATATACTGGTATCTACAGATATAGCTCTATATGTCAGTACATTGCAGTTTTTTTTTTTTTGATACAAACAAAAGTATACTTTTTTTTAGCAATTGCAAAAAAGTTTATGGTGCAAAATAAATTGCTGTACCATAAATACCTTTTTGTTATACACATTATGAAATATATGCTACAAAACCATTGAGCATGTAGGAATAGCGGAGTAGCAGCAAGGATGGATCACATGACACTTGGAGAAAATAAAGGGTGGGGCTTACCCTCATCAGCACGGAGGGTGACAGACAGCCTTGATCGGCCAATCAGGGAGAATTAGGCAGACATTTTCTTATTAGAGATGTCGCGAACATAAAATTTTCAATTCGCAAACGGCGAACGCGAACTTCCGCAAATGTTTGTCCATTTGCACAACCACAAACTCCCCATTTGCACAAGGTTGTATACCAAGCTAGCCATGTCCCGTTCCTTGTCCTCACTGAGGTCGTTGAAGGTCTCTTCCTCAACCCAGCCACCAAGGGTCCTCGAAAGTTGACAACAAGCCCCCTGGGATGCCTGCTGTGGTTGGTCTTCCACCTCCTCAAAGCCACCTTTCTCCATCTGACTCCTCTTCATCAGACTCCTCTCTCTGCATTGCCGCAGGTCCAGCAATCGACGACGACAAGACTGCTTCTGGTGGTGATGGTGACCACAACTCTTCCTCTTCATGCTCATCTATGGCCTGATCGAGCACTCTTAGCAGGGCACGCTCCAGAAAAAACACATATGGGATGAGGTCAATTATGTTGCCTTGGGTTTGACTGACCAGGTTTGTCACCTCTGCAAAAGCATGAGCCTACAGCCATTGTGCATGAGCATTCAGTAACGTGGCCAAAAAATACCCAGCTCCGCAGAGGCTGTCCTCTTTTTTTTAAATTAAAAAAATCTGTTCTGCAGTGTGGGCCCATTGTTGGCCTAGCAGGCTTTAATGATCACCTTAGATGATCACAAAGAAAATTAATGTTTTTTCTATGAAAAATTATCCAGCCGATCTCTTATCATCTCTGTTCACAATGAAACAATGACCTTATCATCTGGGGTGTGCCAACATTGCCAACACACTCATAGAGGTGATCGCTTCATTGTGATATGCAAGCCCCTTCATCACAACAAGGTAACGATCACGAAGGGGAATTAATACATGTATGTTCCTTTTTTTTGTGCTGTAGCAGCGTCTGTAAAAATTGATTTTTTCCAGGCAGAAAGTGTACTAAAACATTGCGGCTTGAACCCTAGTTGGTGCTTGCAAGTCAAGCAAGCATCCAGCATGCAGAGATTAAATACAGCAGCGTGGGGACAATTTTTAGCCCAAAGCATCTCATCAGGCCTTTTTTAGTCAAATGCATCCCCCCACTGTCAGTCCCTTCGGGATCCATGCCTCATTCATCTTAATAAAGGTGAGGTAATATAGACTTTTTTGACCTAGGCGACTTTTCTTGTCAGTGACAATGCCTCCTGTTGCGCTGAAGGTCCTTTCTGACAGGACACTTGAAGCGGGGCAGGCCAGAATTCCATCGCAAATTCGGATAGCTCAGGCCACAGGTCAAGCCTGTACACCCAGTAGTCAAGGGGTTCATCGCTCCTCAGAGTGTCGATATCTGCAGTTAAGGCGAGGTAATCTGCTACCTGTCATTAAGTCGTTCTCTGAGGGTGGACCCCGAAGGGCTGTGGCAATGTGTAGGACTTAAAATGCACCGCATGTCCTCAACAACATGTCTGTAAAGCGTCCTGTCCTTGCTGGCGTGGTTGTGGAAGGAAAAGGATTACTTTCACCTCTTCCCCTGTTAGATTCCCGTTATGCTGTGACATCACCCTTATAAGCTGTGTAAAGCATACTTTTTAACTTGTTTTGGAACTGCTGCATCCTTTCCAACTTCCGGTAATTCGGTAACATTTCAGCCACTTTCTGCTTATACTGGGGGTCTAGTAGCGTGGCCACCCAGTACAGGTCATTCTCCTTTAGCCTTTTTATACGAGGGTCCCTCAACAGGCATGACAGCGTGAAAGACCCCATTTGCACAAGGTTGGATGCCGAGCTACTCATGTCCCGTTTCTCGTCCTCACTGATCTCATTTAAGGTCTGTCCTTCCCCCCAGCCACGTACAACACCACAGGTACCAGATAGGTGACAACAACGAGCATCCTGGGATGCCTGCTGTGGTTGGTCTTCCTCCTCCTCAAAACCACATTCCTTCTCGGACTCCTCTTCCTCAGACTCCTCTTCCAGCATAGCCGCAGGTCCAGCAAGTGATGATGATAAGGTTTCTGGTGGTGATGGTGACCACAACTCTTCCTCTTCACACTCATCTACGGCCTGATCCAGCACTCTTCGCAGGGCATGCTCCAGGAAGAAAACAAATGGCATGAGGTCGCTGATGGTGCCTTCGGTGCAACTGACTAGGTTTGTCACCTCCTCAAAAGGACACATGAGACTACAGGCATTGCGCATGAGCGTTCAGTAATGTGGCAAAAAAATACCCAGCTCCACAAAGGCTGTCCTAGCACCCCAGTCATACAAATACTCGTTGGCGGCTTTTTCTAGTTGGTATTGGAGTCTTGAATTCCAACATGTTGGGCTGTCGCAAATCAAGTGCCTTACTGGCATGTTGTTTCGCTGCTGAATATCGGAAAAGTGCGCCATGGCCGCACACCTTCTTGGCCTGCTTGAGGACGTCCTGTAAGCCTGGGTACTTATACACCAAGCGTTGTACGATCAGATTCAACACGGCACATGTGTCAACTTGCCCAAATTCAATGCCGCCAACAGATTGCTTCTGTTGTCACACCACTTTGCCGATCTCCAGTTGGTGCGGGGTCAGCCACAAATCCACCTGTGCATTCAGGGCGGACTGAAGTGCTGGTCCGGTGTGACTCTCTGCTTTCAGGCAAGTCAACCCCAAGACGGCGTGACACTGTCGTATTCGGGATGTGGAATAGCCCCCGGGAAGCTGGGGAGGGTGCAGTTGATGTGGAGCAAGACGCAGCAGCAGCAGCAGAGGACTCAGCCGAAGAGGTTAGCAAAGAGGATGGAGTAGGAGGAGTAGAGGATGTGGCAGCAGGCCTGTCTGCTAGTCGTGGCAGTGTCACGAACTCCACTGCAGAGCCACACATTCCATGCTTGGCAGCCGTCTGCAGGTTTACCCAATGTGCAGTGTGCGTGATATACCTGCCCTGACCGTGCGTTGCAAACCAGGTAACAGTGGTCAGATGGACACTTGCCCCAACACTGTGTGCCAGACATGCCATGACTTCCTTTTAAACAATAGAGTACAGGTTGGGGATTGCCTTTTGTGAAAAAAATTCAGCCGGGTACCTTCCACTGCGGTGTTCCAATAGCTACAATTTTTTTGAAGGCCTCAGACTCCACCAGCTTTTATGGTAAAAGCTGGCAGGCTAAGAGTTCCGACAAGCCAGCTGTCAGACGCCGGGCAAGGGGGTGACTCTGTGACATTGGCTTCTTGTGCTCAAACATTTCCTTGACAGACACCTGACTGTGGGCAGATGAGCAGGAACTGCTGAAGGTGAGAGGCGAAGTGGCGGGTGGTTGAGAGGGGGCAAGGAGGACAGCAGTGGTTGACGTGGCTGAAGATGCTGGACCAGGAGGAGGATGGTGGCTTTGAGTTTGTGTGCTGCTTGTACTCATGTGTTGATCCCATAGGCATTTGTGATGTGGGATTATGTGCCTTCGCAAAGCAGTTGTACGTAGGTGGGTGTTGGACTTCCCACGACTCAGTTTCTTTTGGCACAGGTTGCAAATGGCATTGCTGTTATCAGAGGCAGACACACAAAAAAATTGCCACATTGCTGTGCTTAGCCTTGCAATGAAGGCATTCTGGTGGTGGCAACCGCATGCGTTGATTGGCGTGCTGTCTGGCTGACCCCGGGTGCCGATACATGCTGTCTGACTGTGCCACTAGCTCCCTGCGACTACCTCCCCCTGCTTCCAACTCGTCTCCTCCTTTTCTCTGTCTCCCCATCTGAACTTTCCCACTGTTCTTCTTCTCTTCGAGTGGGCACCCACGTGGCATCCACGGACACATCGTCATCATCAATCGCTTCACTTGTATCTGACAACTCAGCAAAGAAAGCAGCAGCGGGTACAATATCATCACACCGTACGTCCATGTGTGTAATGCTGCCTGACTGAGACATATCCCTGTTATCTACATCCTCTGGCAATAATGGTTGCGCATCAATCATTTCTTTCAACTGATGTTTAAATAACTCCTCTGACAGATCAAGTGAAGCAGCTGTGGTGCTAGTGTTGGTGGTGGCGGCGGGAGGGCGAGTGGTAACTTGAGAGGTGCACGAAGCTGAGCTGGAGGAGGATGGTGTGTCAAGGTTCCGAGCGGAAGCTGTAGAAGATTGGGTGTCCTTTGTCAGCCAGTCAACTATGTCCTCAGAATTTTTCGAGTTCAGGGTACGTGGCCTCTGAACACTGGGCATTATTCTAGGGCCAAAGGAAATCACAGTACCACGACCACAATGGCCCCTGCGGGGTGGCCTGCTTCTGCCTGTCATTTTTTTTTTATTAGTGGTACTATGCGTGCTAGGTACTGTGCGACTCTATATGAGTGGTGGGCAGTGGGCACAGTACAGTCTGTGGGCCTGACACACACTGGCAGGCAACTGCAATTATATTAAAGGGTAAAAATTAAATGACTTTTTTATCTGCAAGGTACTGTGCCACCCGTTATGAGTGGTGGGCACTGGCAGTGGGCACAGTACAGTCTGTGGGCCTGACACTCACTGGCAGACAACTGCAATTATATTAAAGGGTAAAAATTAAATGACTTTTTTATCTGCAAGGTACTGTGCCACCCGTTATGAGTGGTGGGCACTGGCAGTGGACACAGTACAGTCTGTGGGCCTGACACTCATTGGCATGCAACTGCAATTATATTAAAGGGTATAGATTAAACGACTTTTTTTTATCTCCAAGGTACTGTACCACCCTATATGAGTGGTGGGCAGTGGGCCCAGTACAGTCAATGGGCCTGACACACACTGGCAGGCAACTGCAATTATATTAAAGGGTAGAAATGAAATGACTTTTTTATTTGCAAGGTACTTTGCTACCCTATATGAGTGGTGGGCAGTGGGCCCAGTACAGCCAGTGGGCCTGACACTCACTGGCAGGCAACTGCAATTATATTAAAGGGCAAAAATGAAATTACTTTTTTATATGCAAGGTACTGTGCCACCCGTTATGAGTGGTGGGCAGTGGGCACAGTACAGTCAGTGGGCCTGACACACACTGGCAGGCAACTGCAATTATATTAAAGGGTGAAAATTAAATGACTTTTTTATCTGCAAGGTACTGTGCCACCTGATATGAATGGTGGGCACTGGCCTTGGGCACAATACAGTCAGTGGTCCTGACACACACTGGCAGGCAACTGCAATTATATTAAAGGGTAAAAATTAAATGACTTTTTTATCTGCAAGGTACTGTGCCACCATATATGAGTGGTGTGCGCACACAGTACAGTCTGTGGGCCTGTGGCCTCTCACACTCGGGCAGGCAACTGCAATATATATATATATATATATATATATATATATATATAATTTAAAAAAAATTAAAGCAGACTGATATACCAGCCCTAAAAAGGGCACTGTCCTGACAGCAGATGAGTCTTTGAGGACTGGAGTGGACACAGAACACTGGCCTAGCTAAAGCTTTCCCTATATTAATTCAGCAGCAGCAGCAGCAGCAGCACTCTCCCTGCTCTAACTAACACTGCAGCTTTAGAATGAATCTAAGATGGATGCTGTCCATACTTTTTGATAGGAGGTGAGAGGGTCTGGGAGGGAGGGTTTGCTGATTGGCTGGAATGTGTCTGCTGACTGTGAGGTACAGTTTCAAAGTTTACTCAATGATGATGTATAGAGGGCGGACCGAACATAACATATGTTCGGCCGCCGCGGCGAACGCGAACAAGAGATGTTCGCAGGGAAATGTTCGCCGGCGAATAGTCCGAGACATCTCAATTCCTTATGCTGATACAGAAGAATCACCATTTTGTCCATAACTTGTGACCTTGATGGATATGTTGTACCAGAGTCTGACAAAAACCAATTGCAGACACAAGCCAGTAATATAGCTGTACTAAGGGCTGTACTAAGCAGTGGACTCACATGTGAGGTACGAGCTATAATTGTGCCAGTGCTGTTTTGTAATCCCAGTCTGGCCCTTATGGCATACAATATAACACACAGCAGCAAGCACAGTTCATGGAGCAAAGAGAGAGGCCTGAAATGGGTAACTGGGATGTGTTATAATTGGGGAATGGGGGCCCAATTTAGATTCTTGCTATAGGGCCCAGTGATTTCTATGTATGCCCCTTAATGTCATTCTCCTGATATTTATCTTAGAACAGACGCTCACACTAATGCCACAATGGACAGCAGAAGAAGAACAGCTTGGAGCAGGAAGTGGAGGATGAAGAGCTGCTACTGAGGAGGAAGGAGGAGAAAGATGATTAGGAGTCACTTGTGCAGGAGGATGAGGCTGATGATGATGACAACACTGGCCATAATGACCAATAGTCTTAGTTGGTGAAAGAGCCAGAAAGTAATGCGTCCTCAGGCATGTTGGTAATTATAGTAAGCTGTGTGCTTGCTTGGTTGTGTAATGAGAGGTGTATCCTTACCATCAAGCAATCTTATGGTTATTGGAAAGCCATGCTTTTAGACCCTTGCTATCAAAGCGGGGGAAAGTGTTCCTGTTGTTGAAAGCGAGGACAAACTACTTTATTATCAGGATACAAAGTGTATGACTATTGCAGCAGCTTTCAACATGCAAATGCCTTATGCCAGTGTGCCTGGTCAAGTGGCTCCTCTTCAAGTCACCATTTTCCTGCTGTCTTCACTACAACAAGCAGCAGAAGCTGCAGCAGCAGTCAGTTCAGTATCATTAACATGATGGAGAAATTTTTCCATGTGCTGCGCCAAGCTCATGCAAATCAGCAAATGGAGACAAACAGCCTGAATATCTAGGTTCAGTCCTACCTGGAATCTGGCCTTTCTCCAGTGCTTATCGTGTTCCCTGACCCCACCGACTTCTGTGCAGGCAGATTGTGGCTGTGGCTGTAACTGTCCCAGTATGCTCTCTCTGTCCTGTCCAGTCTACAGTGTCATCTCAGAGAGGGTATTAAGTGCAGCAGGTGGCATCGTGACACCCAAAACGAACAAAATTGTCCTTCACCAGTGTACAAAAAATTACTTTTGGCAAAATGATCAAGGCCTGGATCCGTGAGGATTTTCACACACCTCCAGCTGAGGTTGATAAATATATTTGTTCTTGCTAACGATGCCCTATCATACCATATGGCTGCTGCTGCTGTCACTGCGGTTGCCTGCCTACCATCATGTTCCATAAGACTGCCACTTTCAGCCTGCCTACAATCATGTTCTGTAATTTATGACTGCTTCTGCCATCATCATGCCACTGCCATTATCTGCCTGCCTACCATCATGGTCTGTACTGTATGGCTGCTGCTTCCTCTTCTGCCATTGCTGCTGTCTGCCTACCATCTACTACTACCACTGCAGCAGCTACTCCCTGCTGCTAATCCCCGCCAGTGCCACTTTCATTACACCTAATACTTCTACCATTACATAGCTGCCACTGCTACTACTACTAGCCATAAAACCACACACATATCTACTGCCTTGTCTGTTCCATGCTGTGCTGCTACTGCTGCCACTACTATTACAGAAACATGCCACTATTACCCACACCTTTTCACATCCATGCTGTACTCTTGCTGCTTCCAATTAAAGAGGTTTTTCAAGATTTTTTAAAGTAATGACCTAGCCTCTGCATAGGTCATCAGTAGGGTTGAGCGAACTCGAACTGCAAAGTTCAGGTTCGTACTGAACTTTGTGAGTTCGGGTACCCGAACCCGAACTTTTTCACTGAAGTTCGGGTTTGGTGTTCGGATGATTTTATTATTTTCAATTATAACATGGTTATAGCGGAAAATAATAACATTCTTAATACAGAATGCTAAATAAAATGGCCATTGAGAGGTTAAAAATAATAAAAATTAAAAAAAAAACTCACCTCATTTCACTTGATCGCGCAGCCGATATCCTCTGATTTCTGCAGGACCTTTTTTAGCTTTCTGTCTTAAAAATGCTATTATTATCCGTTATAACCATGTTATAATGTGAAGTTCAGGTCCCCATTGACTTTAATGGGGTCGTGGTTTGTGGTCAAGTTCAGGTCCCGAACCCGGCAAACCCGAACTTCCATGAGTTTTCTCATCCCTAGTGATTAGTATCTGGTTGGGGTCTGACACCCAGGACCCCTCATTTCAGCTGTGTGAGTAGGCACCTGAGCTTACTGTAGTGCAAAGGCCTTCTCGCAGCTGATTTTAGGCCATGTGGTAATATATTCAATGGTCACATGGCCTAGGCACAGATCAGCGCCATTGAACTGAATAGGACTCAGCTGTAATGCCAAGCATAACCGCTGTACAATGCACAGCACTGTGTATGGTGAGCTAAGAGAAGGCCATGGTGCTACTGCGAGTTCAAGTGCCTTCTCAAACTGTTGATTGGCGAGGGTCTTGGGGGTATGATGACCTCTACCAATCAGATCATGATGAACTAACCAGAGGATATGTCATCAGTTAAAAAATCTCAGAAAACCCCTTTAAAAATGAGAATTTTTTTCAGGGTCGCTCAGAACAAGCCACTGTATCGTTTCACAATTTTGTGTATACAAATATGGTCAGGCATTCTGCCCCTGTTAACAAAAATTTGGTTGTGTAGAACAAACCACTCAATATTATGACATTAATGTGTGTATGAGTTGCCCCCACTAAGGCATCATTTTTGGACGCTTGGTTCCAACAAGCCAGTGTTTTTTTCCCCCCATAAAACTGTGTGTGTTTAAATACTATATGTAAAAAATAAATGACAAAGTTTTAAAGATTTCTAATATGAAAAAGCATGACACATACAATTGCACTGTGTGTTTTCAAACTTGATGTTTCTTAACACAATCAACTATTCAATTACCCAAAGCTACATTTGTCAATATCACTCTGACATTATTTGCTATGGCTGTAATTGCGTTCAAGAGCATAAAAGGGAAGGGGGAGAAAAAGCAAAAAAATTGTTAAAAAATTCAAAAAGAAACAATGAAAAGATATAAGATATCTGAGTTCTAAGAAACCTCAGAGTTTCCTGTACCAATTTTCAGGTCAGCTGGAGCATATTTGATTTGTGTAGAAACGATTCAGACACAAATCTAATTTATTGATCAATTTGAAGAATCAGACCTGAAACAAATTTCAAAAAATAAGTTAATCTCTAAAATAAATACCCCCTGATAGATCCCACAGACTATAACAGAATCCTGTTTCTATTAGAAAACCCAGCATTTTACTGGACAAGAAAGCTCAGCATTCTGTACTATTTTGTCCCATATTTTTGACAGAATCTGCAAGAGAGGCTCATGACAGTCTCCGATGCAAATGTGAACTGAGCTCAATCAGTCCTCCCATCAATCAGAGCATACTTGCTCTGATTGTTACATACTATATTGGGGTCTTTTTTTCCAGTCCCCCATCTGTACCTAATTAGGCAGTTTTATTGATGCCATGACACAGACATTTAGCAGCGTCTGGATCGCAGCATCAGATTAGTCACACGAAATACACAAAAATCAATACAGTTTCTATTTTACACTGTCCCTCCTAGATCTTTAACAAAGCTATAAATCAATCTCCTGAGTTCTACAACATGCTGCCTGCAGATTTAACTGCATTTTCAATGTGATAAGTTAGCGTTAAAGAGAATGTGTCACCTAGAATTTTTTTCTGCTAGTAAAAACCAGATAGTGACACGTATCCTTTTGTCTAATCTATTTTATATTTTCTAATTGTAGATTTTTTTATTTCTCTACAAAATTATGGTAGCAGCCATCTTACCTGATCTATTATTAAACAGCATTTGGCGATATGCTATACAGCAGCCACCTACCACCTGAGCTATAGACACAGTAATCTGGAGACAACTCATTGACTTCTATGGGAAAGTTGACTAGGCATGTTATGCTATGTGACATGTGCAGAGGTTAGGAAGGGGCAGATAAGCTGTTGTGAATGGTAAATCCAGAATTATCTCTGTTATATATACAGTAGGTAATATCTATCATTGTAAACCTCTCTGTGATAATAATGATTAATGAAACGTGATCTGTTCTAACCAAGTCACCTAATATTTATCTTAGTAGCCAGGGCAAAAATTTGGGATTTTAGGATTTGTTTTAACATATAGATAGTATCATAGAATATTTAAAATAACATTATCAATTGTCCATTGTGACAACTTGTGAGTCAGTTAGCTCATATGGATCAGCATATTCTGTGTTAAGATGGTTTAAACATGAAGAATTCAACTATATATAATATATTCAGTTTTGGACTGGGGTGCCTAGGATCCACCAGTGAAAGTCATTTGGCAGCCCACTGCACAAATTCATGTAAATAATACCTGCTCACACAGGAGCAGATAGCAGCAAGTTTCTACAAGATGATTGATTATGGGGGTATTTGTTGTGACTTTAAGAAGAATGCTCCCTAGGAAATGAGGATACTGGCTGGCCTACCTCTATGTCTAGGAGTCATATCAGCAATCTGATAATAGATTAGGTACTTTGCCAAATAATCTACTCAGTTTTTATATGAACATAGATGTTAAAGAAGTTGACTACAGTGGAGCAGATTACCACCAAAATGAACCAGAGGGCTACCAGATTTATGGCTAAAACAACAGTTCAGTGAACCCTACTATGAGGCATTGAAGCAAACTGATGGTCATTGCACCTTTGCTAACGAAGTTGCATTGGCAGAAACTGCTTAAATTTTTGTGGTAGTAATGGCAAAGGGTTGCCTTCTCCAATGAGTCATGTCGTTTGCTTCATCAAATGGATGAATGCTGGCATGACAGTAAAGAAACATCAGCAAGCAAACAATCAGCAACCATTGATGAAAGAACACAAGCTGATGGTGGCACCTTTCTGGTCTGGAGAATGCATCCAAGGGATTCTTTGGGTCTATTCATTCATGTGAAAGGAATACTAAACCAGTTCATACTTGCAGATCACCTGCACCTATAAATTCTGATTGTCTTCCCTGGAGCAAACTGGATCTTCGAGCAAGACAATGTGATATGTCACAAGGCTAGAAATGTTTGACAATCTACCAGGTCCTTATTGAGTCATTCCAAGTCCATTTAGCTGCTGCCCTTGCCTGGTTACTCGGTATATTACCTCGTGGTCCTAACAATGTGACTAAAATGTGTTTATGCAGTATAGTCCATGTATATGTTTGGCCTGTTTTATACTATTTTGTACCATGCATATACATAGTCTGTAGTGCTGTATGATACCTGCTTTGTTTTTCTCTCTGCAGAAACACCCTGTCTCTGCTCTTTGCTCCCTCCCTTCTAGCATTTTTTGTTCAAATTAATCTTTGTTGTTGTCTTCAGCTGTTTTTTTCCTCACTTGCCATCTGCTTTTCTCTTCTTTCCAACTAAAGTACATTATTTTTACTGTCCTGCTTATTCATTGATCTTATATTTCTATTCTTTTTTTTTTCACAGAATCTCCTCTCACAATATACATTTCTTTAATGTCTGGTATAGTAAATCGTTTCCTCCTATATATTGTAATATATTAAATAATAATACTGAATTGCAATAATTCTGATATGCAAATATTACATTCAAGTTTCAATTTAATGACAGTAAGTGCTCCAGATGCAGTTTGCTGTACACTGACCCCTTTGGTGCAAAACTGAATATAGTAACATATAAAAATCATGAGAAGTGTATTGTTTTAAAACTTCCCAGTCTACACCATTCCAGCTCATACCATAAATATACAGTAAGTGCTAAGAAACGCTGCACATCTACAGTTTGGTGATTATATAGGTATGCCTGTAGAGTAACCTAAAGGAGTGTTGCTGTGATTGATGGTCATCACTTTATGGCACTGCTCAGTGAAAAACTCTAATCCCAGTAATTTATTTACTCATTTGCAAAGATCAGTAGTGAAGAGGCAAAAAGTTAAACAGTTTAATAAAGATAATGGCTATTTGTTAAGCCCTGTATTCCAGAATTCCAACTCCAAAATGTCACAAAATAGAATTTTGTATCTTTTTGGCTTATTTACAAAAATATTTTGCAACCTTTTACATATTTACACTACCCACTCTAGTTTTGAAAAGTGAATGTCAAGTTTAGCCTGTGAAAACTTTAAGTGAGATTTATTAACTACAATTAAAAAAGAAAATCTCAAAAGTTGTCGCAATATTAATATACTAAAGGGGTGGCATGGAAACTGGAGTAGCATTTCAAGACAAAAGATGCACCAAATTTATCAAACATTGTACAACATTTCATCAATTTGATACATGTTACAGCAACTCAGACTCCAGCAAAACTGACTTTAAAAATTCTCCTCATAATAAATCTTCCCCAACATATATTTTTTTTTTTTTAGTTTATGGTGAATGGTATAAAAATACAAAAAAAGGCAGTGGCATAATTGTTTTTCTTTTAAATTATGTATACAATATTAAGGATTATATAGAATAAAAATTGTAGATAAATCTATAAATCTATAAATTATCTAGTAACTATGTAGAAAACATGTTGTAACATTAAATAAAATGTTGCATATAATCTTTGCAATGTAAAACAATTAGAGTTGACAAAATGGAATTCGATCCGAATTTCAGGAAAAATTTGATTTGCACCTAATCTGAATTTCCTGACGCTTCATGGTAATGAATCACATTTTTTCCTAATATGGCTTCTGGGAACGAGGGGTCACCCATAATGCAATGCATGCAGCCAGTCAGCAGCCAGGCAGCCCTGTGATGTCACAGACCTATAAATAGCCTCAGCCATCTTGGATTCAGCCATTTTCCAGTGCAGAAAGAAACATTTGAGGCACTAGGAAAAGTGCTAGGAAAGACTTGGAAAATTTTATTTTGCTGAATAGAAGTTCAGGGAAAGATCACTAGAAGTTTAGGGATAGTATAGGGAGGAATTATTCCACAGTATTGAGGCAGAACAGGGTCCAATAAGGGAGTGTACAGCATGGGTAATAGGAACAATCCAATTACACCTTGCTGCACTGACTGGGGATCCAAATTGCCATTACACTGCTGCTTTCAGGTTTTCAATAGATGATACCTCTGTAATTCCAGCAAATTCTCTTTTTTTTCCTTATTAGCCCTTGTGCGACACAGTTATATGTTCTAAAGCCTTTTTTGGCGTGTATTAGTGGAAAAAAATGGCTTATTTGCCATTCAGCGGTGCAGTTATATGTTCTAAAACTTTTTGGGGGTTTATTAGCTTTTCTTGCGTGTATTAGTGGAAAACAAAAAGTATTATTTGCCGTTCAATGGTGCAGTTATATGTTATAAAACCTTTTTTGGTGTGTATTAGTGGAAAAAAATAAGCGCTTATTTGCCTTTCAGTGGTGCAGTTATATGTTCTAAAGCCTTTTTTGGCGTGTATAAGTGGAAAAAAATAGGGGCTTATTTGCCGTTCAGAGGTGCAGTTATATGTTCTAAAGCCTTGTTGGGGGTGTATTAGTGGAAAAAGAGGGTATATTAGCCGTTCAGCAGTGCAATTATATATTCTAAAGCCGTTTTTGAGGTGTATTAGTGAGAAAAAAAAGAAGGGGCTTATTAGCTGTTGTGTGGTGAAGTGAGAAAATTACAGCCTTTTTTGGGGTGTATTCATTTCCTTTTTATTTATTTAGTTAATCTACCAGAATGTCAGACAGAGAAGTGACAGACCATGCACAGGGAAGAGGCAGAGGCCTAAATGTTTCTGGCATAGGCACAGGTCACAGCAGAGTGAGGGGGCGTGGCAGCAGGGGTCACATCCAGAGGCCTGAGCTCCTGGTGTTATCTAGCAGTGGTGTCTTGACCAGCAACCCAGCGGTTCTTGAATGGTTGACTTGGTCATCCACTTCATCCCAAGTGACATCAGAAACCCCCAGTCAAGGGTCGATGGGTTCGTCAGACACAACAATGAGTTGGCATGGTCCGGGAGCAGGCCCTGTCCTCTCACCTGTCCTCAATCTGCCTCTGTCCTTTTCTGTTCCCAAAGTAGTATTATATGCTGTGGGCTTACCTCCACTATACAGCGAGGACGAGCTACTAGAGGACAGTCAGCAGCTACTGCCCAGCCAAGATCTGGAGGAGACATCCACCGCTTCCTCCGATAGACTGGCAAGTAATGATGAGGAGAGTGGCGTGGGAGCTGGTGTTTGCGAGAGGCTCAGTACTTGATAATGATGTAGCCAATCACAATTGGGAGCCGGGTGACGAAGGGGCTTCATCATCATCAGGAGAAGAGGGTGGCAGCTTGCTCATGAGGCAGCGGCGGAGCCAGCAAGTCAGTAGCGTGGCCGGGAGTCAGCAGGGTGGCAGCACTGGGAGGTTGGGAGCCAAACGGGGTAAACCACCCATTTCACAGGAGCCTACCTACCCGGAAAGTAGTGGTGCAGGGGTTCACGGAGGCAGCGGCAGAAGCAGTGAGTCAGTGTGGTGTGTTGGGGGTAAAATCACCTACTCGGCGGTGTGGCAGTTTTTTGTTAAGCCACCAGGAGGTGAACATGACCATTTTCCGAATCTGTGGGCAGAGGGTGAAGCGCGGTCACGGTGCATATGTTGGTACTACGGCCATGCGTGAACATATGCAGCATCACCATAAAGTGGCCTGGGAGAACCATGGCTTCAATGTGGTGGTCCAGCCTGCCGCAGCAACTGATGAGTCACTAGTGATGAGCGGCAGGTGCCATATTCGATTTCGACGAAATTCGCGAATATTCGAATGAATATTCGTTTCATATTCATCGAAATCGAATATTCGTCATTTTTTCTAGTTATCGCGATTAACATGCGATTTAAATAATCGCATATTGCGATTTGTACTTAAGGCTACTTTCCTATTGGTTTCATATCTAGAATTAGCGAGGATGACGAATATGACGAATGTATTCGTCTATTCCTCAAAACGAAGATAACGAAGTATTCTACATCTTCGTTTTAGCTACCTATTCGTCAACTTCGCTAATTCTAGCAATCAAATAGGAAGGTTGACTATAGAGACAGCTGTGTTAAATTCGCTATGCGATTTTTTATTTTTATTTTTTTAATAATTCGAATACTTATAATAATTTTATCAAGTAATATAATTATTGTATTAAAAAAAATAAATAAATCGCATAGCGAATTTAACACAGCTGTCTGGTAAGTCAACCTTCCTATTTGATTGCTAGAATTAGCGAATAGCGAAGTTGATGATGACGAGACGAATAGGTAGCTAAAACGAAGATGTAGAATACTTCGTTATCTTCGTTTTGAGGAATATGACGAATACATTCGTCATATTCGCTATTCGCTAATTCTACCAAGCCAACCATAACTTCTGTGCTCATGGAGCGTCCCCATCACCATGGGAACGTCTCCATATACTAAAATGTACTGTCGGATTTGAGGAATTACGTTGAAATCGCAATGCGATTAATTCAAGTTATATTAATCGCATTGCGATTTCAACTTAGAGCTGGGTTTATAATGGGTCAGCTTGCTAGAATTAACGAAGTTAACGAATATGGAATATAGCAGCAGTGCTAAGTTGAAATCGCAATGCGATTAATTTAACTTAAAGTATTCGCATTGCGATTTCAACTTAGCACTGCTAGTGCATAGCATTAGCTATACTCCATATTCGTTAATTCTAGCCTATGTAAGATAGCAGTGCTAAGTTGTAATCGCAATGCGATTAATTTAACTTAAAGTATTCGCATTGCGATTTAAACTTAGCACTGCTAGTGCATAGCTATACTCCATATTCGTTAATTCTAGCCTATGTAAGATAGCAGTGCTAAGTTGTAATCGCAATGCGATTAATATAACTTGAATTAATCGCATTGCGATTTCAACGTAATTCCTCAAATCCGACAGTACATTTTAGTATATGGAGATTCTCCCATGGATGGGGACGCTCCACATGAGCACGGAAGTCGGCAGAAGCGGCAACGGGCACTGACTAGAGCAGCCAGGAAGCCAGGAATCCTCAGGACAGGTAAGAACTACTTTTGGGAAGTAGGAAAGAAAAAAATATAACTAAAAAAAAAAAAAAAAAAAAAACGAATATTCGAAATAGCGAATTTATAGCGCTATATTCGAAATATTCGCGAATTAGCGAAGTGCCGATATTCGCTAAAAAAATTCGCTTTTCGAATATTCGCGCTCAACACTATGAGTCACCCATTGGCATGCACCCAATTTCAGGTAGTCAAGGCTCCAATACTTCAGCCGAAGGGAGCTGTCTGTCCATCCCATCACCTACCGGTCCTGATGCTCCTGCTCCTCGCCCTCCTACTCCTCATCAGTCATTCCGTCAGCAATCGATCACCAAAGCGATTGCCAAGAGACAACAGTATGCGTGAACTCATCCAATGGTGCAGAAGCTAAATGTGCTCCTGGCCAAGTTGCTGGTTCTGCAGTCCCTCCCTTTCCAAGTGGTGGACTCTGCACCTTTCAGAGAACTGATGGCTTGTGCCGAGCCGAGGTGGAGAGTCCCAAGCCGACATTTCTTTGCCAAAAAGGCAGTACAAATATGTAGAACAGAAGGTGGGCCACTCTTTGAGTCTGTTGGTGTCTGCCAAAGTGCACGGCAGCGCCGACGTGTGGTTCTTGCCCAGCCAAACCAGCAACTTGGCCAGGTGATGCCAATTCCGCCTCCACGTTCTCACGGCGTTGGTCCTGCGACAATGTGCGCCTCTGCCTCCTCATCCTCCACCGTGTCCTCAGCCTCCACTGTAGGGACAATTCACAGTGCCCCGCCAGCATACCACATGTGCAGGACATGGCTGGGTCACGATGTTCTGCACCTAGTTTGCCTGGGCGAACAGAGTCACACAGCTGCAAGACATTCTAAAAATTGCCAGAAAACTTTGCATGCACTTCAGCCACTCTTACACCGCAAAGGACACCCTCCTTGAGCTGCAGTGACAGAACAGCATCCCCCATCATAGCCTGATATGCGACGTTTCCACACTTTTGAATTCCACCCTCCATATGTTGGACCGACTATATGAACAGTGAAAGGCCATAAGCGATTTTTTGATGATCCTAGCAGACAGGAGTACTCCCCTGTGTAATTTCGATGTCATCCAGGGGCAGCTCATGCGTGGCACTTGCCATTTTCTCAGGCCCTTTCAGTATGTCACGTTATTTGTCAGTCGCCAGGACTACGGGATGAACAACGTTATTCCACTGCTTCATATCCTGGAACACATGCTGATAAATCTGTCTGGTCAGGGGACTGGAGACATGGCGCCTACATCTCACAGCTACATGAGCCTTGTGGGGGCTGAATTGGAGGAGGAGGACATTGGAGCACAAGCATTGTGTAGCAAAATGGGTGTTTTTTCTACACAGGTGACAGAAGAGGAGGAGCAGGAGCAGCCGGAGAAGCAAGAGGGAGATGAGGAAGATGAGGCAGATGACCCAGGCACACTGTGGCATTATGCAGTGAAGATGGAGGGGTGGGGGTAGGAGCAGTACCAGCTCCATCAGCAGCAGCTCAAGTCTAGAGTCAATGATGAGAAGCTTTCATAACCCGCCTAGTGAAGAAACTACTAACCAGCAACAGCAGCTAGACCTTGAGCAGAACCTGAACTAGCAGGTGGTGGCATACTTGGAGTTGCACCCTGCCACCCCACATTGAAGATCCGCTTGACTACTGAGCAACCAAACTGGATTTGTGGCCACAACTGTCCGAGTTTGCCCTGGAAAAGATGTCCTGCTCGGCTAGTAGTGTGGCATCAGAGTGGGTGTATAGGATATAGTTATCCCAAGGAGAAAATGTGGAAAGACTGACCTTTGTCAAGATGAATCAGGTGTGGATCAGGCAGTAATTCCACCCACCAATGCCTGAAGCATCAGACTAGATCATCCATGCTGCAGCACCCAAACCTGGACAAAAGAGACCGCTTTCTTCTGTCTAACTGACTCAGCTACTATTCTGATGCTTCTACCCACCTGATGCCACACTGAGCTGCTGCTAACTCAACACTATGTCATTGGGCCACTCTGTTGCCTCTTCATGCTGTTCTTAACTCAATACTATGTCACTGGGCCACTCTGTGGTCTTCTCATGCTGCTGCCACCTCAACACTATGTAAATGAGCCACTCTGTTGTCTCCTCATGTTGCTGCTGCTGCCACCTCCCCGCTATGTCACTGGGCCACTCTGTGGTCTCCTCATGCTGCTGCTACCTCAACACTAAGTAATTGGGGCACTCTGTGGACTTCTCAAGCTGTTCTCCCACCCTCCCCATTCAATGACTGGGCCACTATTTTGCCTTTTGGCTTGGTTGACATAATCATTTATTTAACCCTTCTTATGATCTGTCAGAAGGAAGGAAAAATGAGACGCACAAAGGATCCTGTCTGTATAGCAGCTGTAAGGCCTGTATGGTCCCATCAGAATTGGCTTATGATTTGGTAGCCAAAAGCAGGAGTGGGTACAAAACACAGAAGATATGAAAATATTCAATTCACATGTCATCTCTGTTTTGGATCAACTCCTGTTTCTTTTGGCTTTAGCAATACTGTTGGATTACTGACCAAATGCTGACCAAGTGAAGGTGGAGGCTCAACAGACAGGATCCATTTTATGGGGGGTTATTGTTCTGACAAATCAGAGGAAGGGTAAAATAATCAGTGACGTCCACCCTCTCCACTCTGTCAGAGGGGCTCTACTTGTATAAGGGTTTCATAGAACCAGTTCTGTAGAAATCTATGTGGAATCAGCTGACAAAGGTGTAAATGGAGAGCTCTCTTTCGTGCTACAGTAGGCTCTTGGGCCCCTGCATGGTTCTTTATACCTGGCGCTATCATCGACCTGTAAGGCTGAGTTCACGCTTGAGTTATTTGGTCAGTTTTGGCCCCGTAACTGCCCCAAAAAGTGAAGTGTGCAGTGACTTTAAGAGCAATGCCTGTCATGTGCGTGTCTTACTGACTTACAGTATTGTTTCACAACCACAGCAGACTCCCTATGCATGTTACTGCAAGGCACAGTGTTCTACACCACTATGCAGTCTCTCTGCAACCAGGAAATAGCAGTTTTTTCTTAACAAGATTCGCCGCAAATAAATTCGGATCGAATCAAACCTTTTCGGAAAATTCAGCGAACCGGGGGGGTGTGAGAGCACAGATGGATGAAGCACCCCTAGAGCTGCTGGTAAAAACATAACTAGCTACCATAATAGCCCAATAATAAACACACTGGATGGGGAGAGAAAACCTTGTGGCTGCAGAATAGCAAAGCTCTAGAGCAAGGATCAGCAACAACTGATACTCCAGCTGTTCAGAAACTACAACTCCCAGAATGCTTCAGTCACTTCTGTGGGAGTTAGAAGAAAAGTCGAGCATGATTGCATGCTCGGAGTTGTAGTTTCGCAGTAGCTGTAGTGCCGAAGATTGCTGATACCTGCTCCAGAGACTGTTGAGAACACTGTTAAAGGGAGTCTGTTATTTCAATTTCACTTATATAAGTATCAGCAATGGCCATCAGGAAAGCATTATAATTAGACATTCATGTCATCAGGATGTTTATTCTTGTCCAGGAAACACACTTATATTCCTAGGAAAAACAGCTCCCAAGCCCAGCTGGGCAAGCTTTCCTTTTCAACATGCCCAATCCACTGCCTTCCCCACTGTCTACTCCTCCCCTAACCTCACAAGGCTTCTTCCCCTGCATAGCCATGACACCAAGGGAGAGGTGAGGAAGCCTTGGGAGGTTAGGGTGGGAGGAGAAAAAAGGGTAGGGCAGCAAGCTTGGGCACTTTGAAAAAGAAAGCCACTACAGTTGGGAACTTGAGAGCTGTTTTTCATAGGAATAAAAGTGTGTTTCCTGGACAACACTGCTAACTACTGAGCCACCGTATTACCCACTTTCAGATGTTTCCTACTATATGTCATGAAGAACAAATTTGTACATCATGGCCTAGTTGATATTGAAAATATCTTCAGTAAAGAAGGAGTTAACCACACACTGTCAAGTACCCATTTGTCGTCAGTCCATGGCATCTTAAAAACACATGCTAATTTTGTTCTCATGTTTGATTACAGCTGCATTGTAAAATGCATAGTTTTGGTTATGTCCATTAAACTTGGTAGCAATACACCCACCACGATATGAAATTCCCCTGAGTATTGTTCTACCTTTATACCATTTATATTTTCTCTTTGAAAATAATGTGTTTAAAAAGTCATAGCAGATGTTTTCCCTAGAAGCAACCATCTAAGAATGCATCTCAGTGCCCCAGGATAAACAATACAAAAATATTCTTAATGAGCTCTTGAGCCTTATTTAATTTTTCATGGAAGTAGACCCATAGGCTGAAATCGCTCAAGCGGCCTTCCAGAACGATTGGGCAAGCTGTAATGATATAGATGTTATGTAGGATTGCTGGTAAACTTGACAAAGCCATCTGCTGTGGTATTAATACTACTAAAGATTTCCAGCAAATAGAGTAGACCATACTCAACATCCTTGCCGGGCAAAATATATTCCCCAATGTCACTTCAAAACAGATCTGAGGCAATCGATTCCAGTTTTTCCATTATACTATAACATAGCCCCAAAAACTCAATAAAGCTATTTCTGGTCTACTGACTGCAATGTTCTGACTACTGAATGTATGTATTATTTTATAGTTTACATATACAGGATGGGCCGTGAATAACAACACTGTTTTTCTTGTTTTGGTTTGTACGAGATATTGCCCTAATATAGAGCCTAATTGTTCAACAGTGTCTTGCAGTTAGCAACCAACCAGAGCTCAGCTTTCATTTTACGAGAACAATTTAAGAAATATATGAGGCACATCACATTCTTTCCTGCAGTCAAATAGTACTCTTTGCGAAGGGCAGTAATGCTGTAGTTAGTAGTGCTGTATTTGATTTAACAAGGAGTTTACAATAGTTGAGGTCGATTCAACAAGGAATTTGTGATAGTTGAGGTCTATGCTAGTGATGAGCGAGCGACAAAGTATTCGGTTGTTCGGGCCGAACACATAGCTATGTTCTTGTGTTCGGCCAAGCACCCGAGTATAATGGAAGTCAAAGGGAGACAACCAGGCACCCCCGGCTCTGAAGAGGGAAGGGTGCCTGGTCCATTGGAAAAGGTCTGAAAGTGACAGAAACACCACCGAAAGGTATCAGGAACAGCATGGGGACGATGGCTGGATGCATCTTGGACTACCAGATCGCTGCTGGGAACCATGTTGTCCCAGTTGTACGCCACTTTTACAGACTAACAAAAATATGCCCAAACCCCCCCAAAAATAAATTTTTTCAGGAAAAAATGGTAGGAAACATTCTCCTGTATATTCAATTGTATATAAAGTGCAAGTGCTGCCAAAAATTACAAGCAAGAGGGATTCCGAAACAGCCTGTATATCACATAAAGGAGGAACCCGTTCATATTGTGGTACAATTGTTCAAGTAGTGGGACTCCTACACTCATAAAACCTATGCACTAATTGAAAGGGCTGCCAAAAAATACACGGAACCGGCACTACAATACACCCTTTATTACACACAAAGGAGGGCATCATACAAACCCTTGAAAAATTATGATAGGTGGCCTGCTGGTGACCCTCAAAAACATTTGGAGCAAGGGCCTGCTGGTGACCCTCTAAAACATTAGGGGGGAGGGGCTGCTGGTGAGCTGACCCTGTAAAACATTATGGTTGAGGGCCTGCTGGTGAGCTGACCCTGTAAAACATTATGGTTGAGGGCTGTTGGTGAGCTGACCCTATAAAACATTATGGTTGAGGGCCTGCTGGTAAGCTGACCATCTAAAACATTATGATTAAGGGCCTGCTGCTGAGCTGACCCTCTGAAACATTATGGTTGAGGGCCTGCTGGTGAGCTGACCTTCTAAAACATTATAGGTGAGGTCTTGCTGGTGAGCTGACCCTCTAAAACATTATAGATGAGCGCCTGCTGGTGAGCTGACCCCCTAAAATATTATGGTTAAGGCCCTGCTGGGGAGCTGACCCTTTTTAAAAATTGTAGTAGAAGGAATAGATACAATCTGGAGGAGGAGAAGGAGGAGAAAACAAGATTCAATCATATACACATTTTTGGGGTGGAAAAGGTGCATGGGAATACACTACAGTAGACTAAATACCTTATAAAAAATTCATTGAAATTGCCTTTATGTTCATCATCAGATCAGCTTTCCTCTGGTAGAGTTGAGAAGTCAGGGGCAATCCAGGCCTTGTTCATTTTTATCTGAGTCAACCTGTCAGCATTGTCAGTGGACAAGCAGTTACGCTTATCAGTTATAATGCCACCAGCAGCACTAAATACACGCACAGACAAAACGCTGGAAGCAGGGCAGGCCAGTAACTCCAAGGCGTAGAGTGCAAGGTTGTTCCACGTTCCCAGTAGTTGTAAGGCACTGAGGGATCATTTAGGATGCTGACACGGTCTGCGATGTATTCCTTTACCATCTGCCAAAACGTTTCCCTCCTTGTAGCACTAGGCCGCACTTCAGGGTGAGGTTGCTGGCGGGGTGTCATGAAAGTGCCCCATGCCTTGGAGAGTGTTGCCCTGCCTTTGTTGGAACTGCTGTGTGTTCCCCTTGTCTCCCTTATCCGGTTGCCTAAGGAAGTACGGACTCTGCCGGCTGCATTTTCTGAAAATTTTGAAGCAATCACTCAACAAGTACCTTCTGGTATTGCACTGTTTTATTCATCCTCTGCACTACAGGAATGAGAGATGAGAAGTTCTCTTTGTAGCGGGGGTCAAGAAGGGTGGACACCCAGTAATCTGTGTTATCCAAAATGCGTATAACGCGAGGGTTGCGGAAAGGCAGCCTAACACGAAGTCAGCCATATGTGCCAGAGTACCAATAGGCAAGACGTCGATGTCAACATCAGGATGACTTTCCATCCCCTTATTCTCCTCTTCCCCTTCTTTCCATCTACGCTGAGCAAATGGAATTAAAGTTTCATGGGTACTACCCTCTGTAGCAGAGTCAACTGTCTCCAGCACATCCTCCTCCTCCTCTTCATGGTCAAATTTGCGCTAAGAAGACAAACTATTTGTGGTCTGGCTCCCCCATTTGTCCCCATTTCCTCTTTTGCCACATTCAGAGCGTCGTCCTAAATTGTGAGCAGTGATCGTTTGAGTAGACACAGCAGTGGGATGGTTGCGCTGATAATAGCCTTATCGCCAATAACCATCTGTGTGGATTCATCAAAGTTTTTTAGAACCTCACAGAGGACTGACATCAATGCCCACTCCTCCCTTGTGAATAGTGGCAGTTGACTGGAAAGGCGACGACCATGTTGCAGCTGGTATTCCACAACTGCACTCTGCTGCTCACAAAGCCTGGCCAACATGTAGAACGTAGAGTCCCAGCATGTGCTCATGCCGCACAACAGTCGGTGAGCTGGAAGCCTCAAGCGCTGCTGCAGCGTTTACAGACAACCTGAAGCTGTGGACGACTTGCGGAAATGGGCACCCACGCGGCGCGCCTTCACTAGTAGCTCTTACAAAGTGGGGTAGGTTTTGATAAACCGCTGAACCACTAAGTTTAAGACATGGGCTAGGCATGGGATGTGTGTCAGGTTGCCAAGCTCCAAAGACGCCACCAAGTTACGGCTATTGTCAGACACAACCATGCCTGAATGTAGTGCCAAGGATCCACATCTCTGTCTGGTCCCTTATACCCTGCCACAGCTCTGCGGCAGTGGGCTGTTTGTCCCCTAAGCAGATCAGCTTCAGCACGGCCTGTTGACTCTTACCCACAGCAGTGCTACACTGCTTCCAACTAGCAACTGAAGGCTGACTGCTGTTGGAGGAGGAAGTGGAGGAGGAGGCGGTGGAGGAGGAGAAGTGGGGGTTGAAGCCAGTAACATAGCTGCTGGCGGAGACCCTGATGGACGTAGGGCCCGCAATCATGGGCGTGGGTAGCATCTGTGCCATTCCAGGGTATGACTCACTCCGGGCCTCCACAACATTCACCCAGCGTGAGGTCAGGGAAATGTAGCATCCCTGGCCACCAGCACTTGTCCATGTGTCCGTGGTAAATTGGACCTTCCCAGTAAGTGTGTTGGTCGGGGCACAGGTGATGTTCTGGAACACATGCTGGTGTACGGCGGGCATGTCACACCGTGAAAAATAGTGGCGGCTGGGGACTGTGAAACGAGGGACTTCCGCCAACATCAGGCTGCGGAAGGCCTCAGTGTCCACAAGCCTAAATGGCAACATTTCAAGGGCCAGTAATTTCGAAAGTTGCACATTTAGTGCTATGGCCTGTGGGTGGGTTGATATTTGTGCTTGCATTCAAATGCCTGTGTTATCAATATTTGGAAGCTGCGCTGGGACAGGGAAGAGGATATTGTTGCTGATGGTTCATGCGAAGGTCCAGGTGCAGGGCGAGGGGCATCCAGACCTTCGTCTTCAAAAGGGGATTGGCCAGCAGTGCGTAACAAAGGGAAAGAGGAGGCAGTGGTATGACCGGCAGACCCAGATTGTGGACCCAGATGTTCTGCCCACTTATTAGGGAGCTTGGATGCCATCTTGGTCGTGGTGAGGTTGCTAGTGTTCACGCCCCGGCTCATTTTGGTATAGCACAGGTTGCAAACTACCAGTCTTTAGTCGTCTGCACTTTCCTCAAAAAAGCGCCATACTGCGGAACTCCTACCCCTTGGCAAGGTACAATTACGCATGGGGGTGCTCCATGTAACAGTTGTGGGCCTGTTTGGTGTGGGCCAACTTCTCCCTTTTGCAACCCCACTGCCTCTTCCAGACTATTGCAGTGCTGCGGATCCCTCCCCCTCTGTACTGCTGTCCTGGCTCAGCTTTTCACCTTTCCATGTTGGGTCAGTGACCTCATTGTCCACCACCTCCTCTTTTACTTCCTCACTCTGCTCATCCTCCTGACTTGACCTAACCACAACCTCAGTGATTGACAACTTTGTCTCATCATCATCCACCTCGTGAATGAATGATTGCCATTCACCACCTTCATCTTCTTGAGACTGTGAAGGCTCAAGAATTTGGGAATCAGGGCACAATATCTCAGGTACCTCTTCAAGCATGCTTGGCGAGATAGACAAACCATGTGCTGAGGAGGAAAAGAGGTCATGTGAATATCCAAGTGTGGGATCACTTGTTTGGTCAGACTCGACATGGTGGGAATAAGGAGGATCAGAGTGAGGATTTGGTTGACCAGACCCTTGGCTACAGAGACAGGACTTAGTGGAAGAGAGGGTTGTGCTTAACCGACTGGAAGCATTATCTTCAGCAATCCTGTTCACACTGGTCTGACTTGGACAGTGTTGTCCTGTGCTGCCCAGCTAAGTTGGACATGAAGTTGGGTATGGTGGATTTTTATGTTTTTTTCTGGTGCACTGGTGGAACACCACATATTATGAACACTATATATAGTGATTTTAGATGCTGTTCAGTATTGGATACAAAAACCAACAGATTTTGGACATTATACTAGGCCCAGATAAATGGAAGTTGTAATATACACAGTGTTTTCAGATGCTGTTCAGTATTGGATACATACACCCACAGATTTTGGACACTACACTAGGCCCAGATTAATGGAAGTTGTAATATACACAGTGTTTTTAGATGCGGTTCAGTATTGGATACAAAAACCCACAGATTTTGGACACTACACTAGGCCCAGATTAATGGAAGTTGTAATATAGACAGTGTTTTTAGATGCACTTCAGTATTGGATACATTGGAATTTGTAATATTGACAGTTTTGGACAGTATTGGTTGTACAACATCACATATTTTGGACACTATATTATGCCCAGATTATTGGAAGTTGTAATACAGACAGTGTCTTATGTTGCAGGACAGTATTGGTTACAGAGAACACCACAGATTATGGACACTAGATGTGACCCAGATTATTAAAGAGTCAGTCTGCGGATGATGTTCAGTATATGCCACTAATAGTTATAAAATAAAAATATCTTGCTGCTGTGAAACACACACAGTAGCCCATAAAAAGATTTTTGGTTCTTTGAAAAGCTTTTGGTATTAAATACAGCAAATTTTTCTCCCTGCACTATTTGTCCCTTCCTTAGCATGGATGTCCCTGACACTGCTGTTAAATATATTGTTGATGTAAAACACACACACAGTAGTCCTTAAAAGGACTTTTGGATCTTTGAAAAGCTTTGTCTATCTAAAATAGCTGAAATTCGCTCCCTGCTCTTTCCCTGCCTACCCGATGGTCTCCCTGTCTATGTCTGAGCCGAACATGCGTCATCCGGTGCTATATAGCACCCGTTGACACGTTCCAGCCAGCCAATTATTGTAATGCCAGCAGCCAACATGGCTAATGGCATTACAGTGAGGGCAGTACTTACCTGCACCTTTATTGGCTGCTTAAAACTCGCAAAACATGCAGGGGCAGAGACTCGAGCATTGAGCTTGAGCACATGCGGTACTCGGCCAAGTACAGCCATGTGCCGAGCATATCGATGCTCAAGCCAAACAGATATTCGGCCGAGCATTTTCGCTCATCACTAATCTATGTACACAGGCTTATTCAAAGAAATACTGAAAAGAATGGTGGCTCACCTGGCTAAATCTATGGAGGTAGGTGCTCTAATCTAGGACTGACACCCACAGACAAAAGAGGAATAAAATACAAGAAGTGAGATTAGCACACTAGTATCTGAAATAATGGGTATAATTTATTAAGTACATATGGGTATAATTATAAAGATAAAAAATAAAAAAAGGAAAAAGGGTAGTGGTGAAGGTAAAAAGAGGTAAGAACGTCAGTGGATCTTTATTTTTGATCAGGGGGATTAGAAAAGTAATTGATAAAATGTGAAAAAAGTTTAAAAAAAGTGTATCGAGAAGAGTCAAATGTCAATTGATCACAGGTGATGATGTGTAGATGATCCGGTTTACTGTTACTCTATAAAAGTGATAATATTACTCCATAAAAATCATACACATGGTATAAAAAAGTAAGTTCATCAAGTGTAGAGATAATTAGATAGATAGTTTATCAAGTGTGGAGATAATAGGATAAGTATGGTTTCAGTCGGGATATATATAGTTCAAATCAACATGTCATATAATGTGACTCCAAGCAGGATCTTAGGCAGTTCATATAAATCATAAAGATGCACATTCACTGTCATTCAATGTGAGTTTGGGCAGGATATTTTGCAATACATATAAATAGATGTCAGTGCGCAGCCATAAGTACCAAGTTCGCCCCCAGTTATGCCAACCTATTTATGGCAGAATGGGAGGATAATCACATCACACCCAGACTGGGGATGAACCTGGCACTATGGCACCGATACATAGACAATATTATACTCATTTAGAAGGGTGATGAGGATGAACTCCAAAATTTACGTGTGGAAATTAACAACAACACTTACAATCTACAGTTCAGCTCAAACATCAGTAACAACAAAGTTGAATTCTTAGACATACTCATCCAAGCCAATGACAATAAAGTAACATGTAGCTGCAGCTCTCCAGCTGTTGCAAAACTACAACTCCCAGCATCCCCAGTCTGCCTACAGCTATCAGCCTACAGCAGGGCATGGTGGGAGTTGTAGTTTTACAACAGCTGGAGAGCCACAGGTTGGCCAGCCCTGATGCAGTACATACTAAAAACCCACAGCTAGAAACAGTTATATCCTATTTTCTAGCAGTCACTTGTGCCGATGGTTACTTAACATCCCAACGGGCCAATTTCAAAGATTAAAACGTGACTGCACCAAGGAAGAACAATTTGAACAGGAAGCAGAAAAATTGAAAGAAAAATTTGCCGTCAAACAATACCCTATACAAACTATAGAAACTTCCCTTTCCAAAGTAAATCAATTAGACAGAAAATCCTTCTTCAAAACGCCAAACACCACCCAACAATCAAGTGAAAGGCAAAACAACATCAGCCGAATTATTTTACCATTCAGTGTGCACTATAAGAAAGTAGAACAAATCATCAATAAACATTGGCACCACATCTCTAGAGATAAAACTGTAGGCCCATATCTGAGAGAAAATCTACACATCATATATACAAAAGCCCCCAACCTTGGTCTAAAGATAGCCCCGACCATCAAACCACACAAGAAACAGGAACATTCAATCAACAGTTGGCTAAAATTAAAAGGCTTCTATAGATGTGATAAATGCTGCAACTGTAAAACCAGAACATTCCCCCAAGGGGACTGACGTTTGCAGCGTTAGAAAAGGTAGACAGACACTGGAGAGGAGGGGATGACATTACGAAGATGTCTCGCCTGGAATCCAAATATATATTTGAATTCAATACTCTCCTACCTGAGGGCTTAAATGCAGAACTGGAAATTTTGGGCTTCTTATGAACCCCGGGGGCGGGGGCCCAGTGTCTGATTGCGGATCAGAGTCTGGCTGTCTATCAGCACTCTGATCCCCCCTCAACTATGGGCTCTCTCCCCCATTACACTTTCAACATTGTTCATTATTTATTAATTATTGATTTCTTACCAAACTATGAAACATACCCAGGACACCAGAATATTTTTATACCTTTTTATACCTGAAATTTGACTATAGCATGAAACATATCTAGGATTTTACAATTATATACCCATATATAAGTTATATATTTTATTGGTATTTTTTTGTCTTTTCTTAATATACATTTTTAACTTCTTATGCCTATATTTATCCCTGAATTGGACACCATAGGCAGACTGGGAGCCAGACTAACATTTTACACAGAATCCATCCCATTTTTTCCACACCCCCAGGACAAACTATTTAAGTGATTTTGGCAGAGGACACGGGCTACCACTGAGGAAAAAGTCAGTAGACTTTGAAACGTGTCTGGGTGCCCTGCCAGTCTGCTAAATCAACTATAATACCTACAAGAGAATTCTAAATATAGCGCAATAGAAGGACCAAAGAATACAGCTGTCCTGTGCCTGTGAAACATTGCATAGAGGAATATTCTCCCCCAGCGCACCACCGCCAGCATCTAAAAGATACGTCACATGTGACCATTCTCCTTATTCAGCCGCGCCGACGAATGGAACTCAAGCGCACGCGAATACCATGTGGGACGGCAACTGCCGAAAGCTGCACGAGGAAGGACACGTGCTGCCTGCAACCACGTAGGATCTTCCGGACAGGTAAGCAAAGTGAGCCGCCTGCACATTCGAGGAGACTTGCCTGATAGCCATAGTGGGACGCCACTGCTGGTGGATGTTTGGCCCACTGACATCTATCTACATATACATTACCATACACGGGCCACTATTGTATCAACTTTAGCCACTATTACTGGCCACAGGCTGCGCACTGACATCTATTTAAATGTATTGCAAAATATCCTGGCCAAACTTACATTGAATAACAGTGAATGCGCATCTTTATGATTTATATGAACTGCCTAAGATCCTGCTTGGAGTCACATTATATGACATGTTGATTTGAACTATATATATCCTGACTAGAACCATACTTATCCTATTATCTCTGCACTTGATAAACTATCTATCTAATTATCTCTACACTTGATTATTTGAAATTACTTTTTTATACCATGTGTATTATTTTTATGGAGTAATATTATCGCTTTTATGGAGTAGCAGTAAACCGGATTATCTTAACATCATCACCTGTGATCAATTGACATCTGAATCTTATCAATGACTTTTTTAATGCCCCTGATCAAAAGTAAAGCTCCACTGACGTTCTTACCTCTTTTTACCTTAACCACTACCCTTTTCCTTTTTTTTCTTTTTTATCTTTAGAATTATACCCATATGTACTTAATAAATTATACCCATTATTCCAGATACTAGTGTGCCAATCTCACTTCTTGTATTTCATTCAAAGAAATGCCTGACTGTTTTCCAGATAAAATTCTGGACCTTCCTGTTCCAGTAGTATACATGGTTTAGTGTGTGGCATAGAAACATGAAAAATTGAAAGAAAAAAAAGACCACAATGTCCATGTAGTCTGCCCTTACATTATTACTTATCTTGGATTGACATGTTTATTTCTGGTATGGTTAAACTCACTTACTGTCAATTTACCAACCACAACTGCTGGTTGTTTGTTCCAAGCCTGAACTTGGGTAAAAATATTTCCTGACATTGGTTCTGATCTTCCCCGTACGGTGTCCATATTAGGACATCGTCAGACATCATCCACAACTCCATCCTCCGTCAGGGAAAACACCCTCCTTCGTCAGCCCAAACTCCATCAGTCCTCTTCCCTCAGGCAAAACTCCATCCTCTGTCAGCCAAAACTCCTTTCTTCCTCATACAAAACTGCCTCCTCCCTCAGACATCAGCCAAAATGCCCTCCTCCCTCATCCAAAACTGCCTCCTCCCTCAGACCTCAGCCAAAACGCCCTCCTCCCTCATCCAAAACTCCATCAGATGTCAGACAAAACTAACTCAGACCTCAACCAAACCTGCCTCCTCCCTCAGACAAACCTCCCTCATCCAAAACTGCCTCCTCCCTCAGACCTCAACCAAAACGCCCTCCTCCCTCATCCAAATCTCCATCAGATGTCAGAAAAAACTCCCTCAGACAAAACTGCCTCATCCCTCAGACAAAGCTCCCTCATCCAAAACTGCCTCCTTCCTCAGACCTCAGCCAAAACGCCCTCCTCCCTCATCCAAAACTCCATCAGATGTCAGACAAAATCCCTTCTCCCTCAGAAGTCAGTCAAAATTCCCTCCTCCCTAACTCAAAAGTATGCAATACACAAACTCTACGCCTGAAGAAGCTGCTAGCTGCTGGAAAAGCAAAGGACCTATGATGATATCATGAGTATCCTGCATGTAGCAGAGCTGTGTACTGTGTAATAGAGATAGGATACACACATATCTCTATTACACACAGTACACACATCTCTAATACACAGCTCTATTTGATGACTACAGTTCTGTACACAGCCGCTGTGAAATCTGACCCCTCCCATACACATGACTCATCACATGGTCATGACATAATCACAGGTCCTTTGCCTTTCCAGCAGCTAGCAGCTTCTTCAGGCGTAGAGTTTGTGTATTGCATACTTTTGAGTTAGGGAGGAGGGCATTTTGACTGACTTCTGAGGGAGTTTTGGATGAGGGAGGAGGGCGTTTTGGCTGAGGTCTGAGGGAGGAGGCAGTTTTGGATGAGGGAGGTTTGTCTGAGGGAGAAGGGAGTTTTGTCTGACATCTGATGGAGTTTTGGATGAGGGAGGAGGGCGTTTTGGCTGAGGTCTGAGGGAGGAGGCAGTTTTGGATGAGGGAGAAGGGAGTTTTGCCTGATGGAAGAGGACTGATGGAGTTTGGGCTGACGAAGGAGGGAGTTTTGCCTGACGGAGGATGGAGTTGTGGATGATGTTTGACGATGACCTAATATGGACACCATATCCCCGAACTGATTTAAGATTGTGCCTCCTTTTCCTTGTGTTGAGTTTTTTGTTAAAAGAACAAAAAACACCTCCCTCCTGAACTTTATTTATGCCTTTAACCCTTTAAGGACCGGAGGTTTTTTATTTTTTGAGTTTTCGTTTTGCGCTCCCTGCCTTCCCAGAGCCATAACTTTTTTATTTTTCGGTTCACATAGCCATATAAGGGATTGTTTTTTGCGGGACAATTTGTAGTTTCTAACTCCCGCATTTAATATTGCATATGATGTAGTGGGAAGCGGGAAAAAAATTCCAAATGTTGTAAAGTTGCAAAAAAAAGGAATTCCACCACATTTTTTGCGGCATTTTAAATTCCGACGTTCGATGTGCGATAAAACTGATGATTTACTTTTACTCTACAGGTCAGTATGAATCCGACGATTCCCTATATGTATAGGTTTTCTTGCGTTTTGATAGTGAAAAAAAAATTCTAAAGTGGGAAAAAATCTGTTATATGTCACCAGGTTTTGACCCCTATAACTTTTTGTACTTATATGTACAGAGCTGTTTGGGAGCTCATTTTTTGCGTCATAATCTTATCTTTTTATTGATACCATATTGGGGTGTGTATGATTTTTTAATCACCTTTTATGTAATTTTTTGTGGAAAATGAAGCGACCTAAAATGGTGAATCCGCCATTTGGACGCTTTTTTCCGTTTTGCTGTTTGACGTATGGGGAATTTTTTAAATATTTTTATAGTATGGGCGTTTTCGCACATTGCAACACCCATGATGTGTATTTTTTTAATTTTTTTATTTTCTTTATTTTTATTTTAGCAAAAGGGGGGTGATTTGAACTTTTATGTTTTTTATTTATTTATTTTTTAAACTTTTTTTTTTTTTTTTTACACTTTTATATAGTTCCCATAGGGAACTATAACCTACAATCATCTGATTGCGATTTTCATACATTCCAATGCAATAGCATTGGAATATATGAAAAAATCGCATATTTCCTATGAAGCCTATTACAGGCAAGGCTCCATAAGAAATACTATACAGCAGCCTGGGTTTCATTCATAGAAACCCAGGCTACTACAGGCATGCTCCTGCTCCTCCGATCGCCACACAGGGGAGCCGGAGCGCAAACCGAAAGTAAAACTTTCGGTTTGTGCGCACTCAGATGCCGTGGTCAGGATTGACCACGGCATCTGAGGGGTTAAATGTCCGCAATCGGCATAGCTGCTGGTCGCGGACATTAGCTGCGGGTGTCTGGTACAGGAACCATGCGGACACCCGCGGCTAAGGCGCCCGCATGGAGCAGGAGCGGGCACCATCTTTAGAGACAGGACACAGGACGTACGGGTACGTCCTGTGTCCTTAAGAGGTTAAAATATTTAAACGTTTTGATCATAACCCACCCCCTCAAGCCTAGATATATTACATTCTTTAAATCTCTCCTGATATGTTTTCTGCCTCTAGTCCACTTTTGCACCTGTTCCATTTTATCTATATCTTTTTTTTATTATTTTACATTTGGACACATTGAACTATAGTTCCATTTATTTACCATTTATCCAAAGAATCTAAATCTTTTTCCATGTTACTAAGGGTACTTTCACATTTGCGGCATGGCTATCCGGCAGGCTGTTTCGGCGGATGAACAGCCTGCCGGATCCGCCATGCCGCAAGTACCCGTGCACTGCCATGCTGCCACTCCGTCCCCATTGACTATAATGGTGCAGGGGCGGAGCTATGGCACAGCACGGCAGTGCACGGCCGGAGATCGCCGGACTAAAAGTACTGCAGGTCCGACTTTTTAGTCCGGCGATCTCTGCCATGCTGCCCTGTAGCTCTGCCCCCCGCCCCATTATGGTCAATGGGGACGGAGCACAGGACGGCAGTGCATGGGTACTTGCGGCATGGCGGATCCAGATGCCTGTTCACCCGACGGAACCGCCTGATAGATAGCTATGCCGCAAATGTGAAAGTACACTAATGTCTCCAGAAGCATCATTTGTGTCATCAGCAAACATGCAAACCTTACCTACCAATGGTATACCATTAACAACAACAACACATAAAAAAGATTAGCTTGACATCATTTGCCCTCCATGAAGACATGTGGTTTTGGATCCAATGAGTTGCTGTTTTTTAGGTGGTCAACCATCTTCTTTTTCAGGAGGGTTTCCATTAATTTTACTACTACTGAGGTCAAGCTAACTAAGCTATAATTACCTATTAGTGTTGGCCGTATATATTTAAATCACAAATTTTAATTGCGAATATCGCAACTTCGAGAATTTGCAAATATTTATAAGATAGTGATATACATTCGTACTTTAGAATATTCTACTTTTTTTTTCATCAGTAACTTCCCTTTTTGCTTGTGGGCCAATGAGAAGGCTGCAATGTCTTTGTCTGAGCTTAGCAACATCCCTAGCAACCAATAGAAAAGTTGCCTACCCCTTACTATGTAAGAACCTCCCCACAGCCATTTTGTACAGTTTATTACAGTTCTGAGAGAGACATCAGTGTAATTGCTGTGCTGTCTGCTTTCCACTCATTACATTAGATAGTTAGATAGCTTATTTATATAATACAAATAGTTAGTGGGAGATAGTGTAGGTTAGATTGTGATATAGTGTTCCAGTGCAGGGTGTTAGGTAGTGTGCTGTCCATACATACATGCTACATACATAGTGTTGTATGTATGTATGTATGTATGGAGTAGAAGGTTGAGGAAGCATCAGGTGGGAATGCCATCAGCAGCGCGCCTGTAGTCACGCATCTTTCGATCATTAACAGACGTTTTACCAACTTTAGTTCCCTGTCAGCAATGCGCAGCAGGGGTTTTTCACGGGCAAAACAGGGTTCATATCACCCACCAATGGAAAAGACGATTTTTAAAAATGTATTCCCCTGGCATCCAGGCAGAGCAGGGGTTTTTCCCCGGCAAAACTGGGTTGATGTCACCCACTACTGGAACAGATGATTTTTTTAAATGTAGGCCCCTGGCACCCAGGCAAAGGAGGAGTTTATTCACGGCAAAACAGGGTTCATGTCATCTACCAATGAAACAGGTAATTTTTAGAAATGTAAGCCCCTGGCACCCAGGCAGAGGAGGGGTTAATTCACGGCAAAACAGGGTCATGTCACCCACCAATGGAACAGACGATTTTTAGAACTGTAGGTCCCTGGCACCCAGGCAGAGGAGGGGTTAATTCACGGCAAAACAGGGTTCATGTCACCCACCAATGGAACAGACGATTTTTAGAACTGTAGGTCCATGGCACCCAGGCAGAGGAGGGATTTATTCATGGCAAAATGGGGTTCATGTCACCCACCAATGGAACAGACAATTTTTTAAAAATGTAGGCTCCTGGCACCAAGGCAGAGCAGGGTTTTATTCATGGCAAAAATGGTAATATTCCACCCAACAATTTAAAAGAAGATTTTTCAAATGTTCAGTCCCTGTCACCTATGCAGAGCAAGGGTTTGTACCCGGCAAAAATGGTAATATTTCACCCAACAATTTAAAAGAAGATTTTCCGCATTTTCATTCACTGTCACCTATGCAGAGCAGGGGTTTGTACCCGGCAAAAATGGTAATATTTCACCCAACAATTTAAAAAAAGATTTTCTGCATTTTCGTTCACTGTCACCTATGCAGAGCAGGGGTATGTACCCGGCAAAAATGGTAATATTTCACCCAACAATTTAAAAGAAGATTTTTCAAAGTTTCGGTCCCTGACACCTATGCAGAGCAAGGGTTTGTACCGGGGAAAATTGGTAATATTCCACCCAGCAACTTAAAAGAAGATTTTCCGCATTTTCGGTCACTGTCACCTATGCAGAGCAGGGGTTTGTACCTGGCAAAAATTGTAATTTTGCACCTAACAATTTAAAAGAAGATTTTTCAAATTTTTGGTGTCTCTTACCATGCAGTGCAGGGTTACTTGACAGCCCAAAATTGGAATATGTCAACCCCTGAACTCCCAGACGAATTAACTATATTATTGTCCCCCACACATATGCAGCTCAGGCCGCAAAGGTATAACATGGATTTAAGTGGTATATTTTGGGGTGTAGGACCTCATCGTTCTCAACATCATCTTTCACCCAGTCTTCCCCCCTGTCCTCTTTTTCAGTCTGCACACAGCAGAAAGCCGCAGCAGTTTGCACCTGTGTTTCGTCATCATCAAAGACGTGCTGCGGTGGTCTTCCCATGTCCTCATCCTCAAACCTAAGTGGTTGGGAATCCGTGCACTCAATCTCTTCCACTTCTGGGGCAGGGCTATGGTTATGGCCCTGGGAAACCCTGCCAGCAGTAATCAAAAAGCATAAGAGACTGCTGTATGTCTTGGGGCTCAGATTGCTTGGCTGATTTGCAAGGTGGTGAGGTGAAAGACTGATGGGCATGGGCTGCAGGTGCCAACTCTGAGCTTTCAGCAGTGGGAGACAGTGTTAAGGTACTGGAGGCACTGTCAGCCACCCAATCTACTAGAGCCTGTACTTGCTCTGGCCTCACCATTCGTAGATCGGTATTCTGGCCTACCAAATAATGCTGCAGGTTCTGTTGCCTACTCACACCTGAGGAAGGTGTTTCACTTGGACCTGTAGTTGGTGCTGAACGGCCACGTCCTCTCCTAGCAACAGGAGCTCCACCAACACCACCACGACCATGCCCAGGTCCCTTATTTGATGTTTTCCTCATTATTTGCGTTCACCCACCAAACTAACAGATGGTTTACTGTACCTCTGGTGTCAATTTAACTGCCAATAATCAACAATTAAGTTAACTAACAGTAACGTGTCATAAACAGAATAAATAGGTCACACAACAGTGTACAATGAAGCAATTCAATACAATTACTTCACTATCATCAAAAATTACATTTTTCAAACGAACAATGTAAAAGCAGAAGTTAACGGTTTAATTTGACTGTCAGAAATGCAGCGTACACCACTAATGTGTTATCTACTACAAAACCTGTGTGTTTGCAACCAACTATGTAAATGCGGAGTTCAAAAGGTTACTTAAAATGACTGAAATACAGGGTAGGCCTCAGACTTGTTATGTAGCACAAAACCAGTGTTTATTGCAACAAACTACAGAAATGCAGTATGTCACTGCTAAATTTTAAAATAGGTTTTTGTGCGTTGTATGCCAAACTGCTCTGTGAAACAGCAATACGAGTTTATTTTCCCCAAGTACTGGAATGCAGTATGTCACTGCTAAATGTAAATTAGGTTTTTCAGCGTTCTATGCAAAAGTGCTCTGTGGAACAACAATAGGGGTTTATTTTCCCCAAATACACAAATGCTGTATTTCACTGCTAAACTTTAAAATACGATTTTGTGCGTTGTATGCAAAACTGATCTGTGGAACAACAATACGGGTTTATTTCCCCCAAATACACAAATTCTGTATGTCACTGCTAAATTTTAAAATAGGTTTTTTAGCGTTGTATGCAAACGTGCTCTGTGGCACAACAGTACAAGTGTATTAACCCAACTACAGAAATGCAGTATGCCACCCCAAAAATTATAAAACAGGCTTTTCGGCGTTGTATGCAAAAGTTCTCTGTGGCACAACAGTACGGGTTTATTAACCCAACTACAAAAATGCAGTTTTTCAGCGCAGAATTAAAAAAAAAAAAATTCTGCGTTGTATGCAAACGTGCTCTGTGGTACGACAGTACGGGTTTATTACAGCAACTACAGAAATGCACTATGTAACCGCCAAATTAATAAACCGATTTTTCAGCGGTGTATGCAAATGTGATCTGTGGTACAACAGTACGGGTTTATTCCACCAACTACAGAAATGTAGTATGTCACTGCTAAACTTTAAAATAGGTTTTTCAGCGGTGTATGCCAAACTGCTCTGTGGAACAGCAATACGAGTTTATTTTCCCCAAATACAGGAATGCGGTATGTCACTGCTAAATTTTAAAATAGGTTTTTCAGCGTTCTATGCAATAGTGCTCTGTGGAACAACAATAGGGGTTTATTTTCCCCAAATACACAAATGCTGTATTTCACTGCTAAACTTTAAAATACGATTTTGTGCATTGTATGAAAAACTGATCTTTGGTACAACAATATGGGTTTATTTCCCCCAAATACACAAATGCTGTATGTCACTGCTACATTTTAAAATAGGTTTTTCAGCGTTGTATGCAAACGTGTTCTGTGGCACAACAGTACAAGTTTATTAACCCAACTACAGAAATGCAGTATGCCACCCCAAAAATTATAAAACAAGCTTTTCGGCGTTGTATGCAAAAGTTCTCTGTGGCACAACAGTACGGGTTTATTAACCCAACTACAGAAATGCAGTTTTTCAGCGCAAAATTTTAAAACATTTTTTTCAGCGTTGTATGCAAACGTGCTCTGTGGTACGACAGTACGGGTTTATTACAGCAACTACAGAAATGCACTATGTCACCGCCAAATTAATAAACCGATTTTTCAGCGGTGTATGCAAATGTGATTTGTGGTGCGACAGTACGGGTTTATTCCACCAACTACAGAAATGCACAATGTCACCGCAAAATTTTAAAATAGGTTTTTCAGCGGTGTATGCAAACGTGATCTGTGGTACGACAGTACGGGTTTATTCCACCAACTACAGAAATGCACAATGTCACCGCAAAATTTTAAAATAGTTTTGTTCAGCGGTGTATGCAAACGTGCTCTGTGGCACAACAGTACGAGGTTATTCCCCCAACTACAAAAATGCACTATGTCACCTCAAAATTATAAAATAGATAATGTAGGGGGACTTGACCTGCCAGAAAAAAGGAATTTTTCCTCCACTGAGCTACCAAAAAATATTTAGACTGATGTCCCTGGCAGGCTGGCACACATGCAGGTCACATGCAGTTCCAAGGAAACTGCAGTTGCTAAAATGGCCACCGACCCCACTTCAGTAACAGATGGATTAAAAATTATTTTGCAGTATTACTGGCCTCAGGGCTGGGTACAAATATGTAGCGTAGCACCCCCAATAATTGCTGTAGTTTGAAGAGTTAACACCACCAAGTTTAACAGATTTCTTCCCTAATCTCTCCCTGAGAGCACCAGCAGCAGCCTGTCCTTACACTAAGAGCAGCAGAGTGACGTGCGGCACTACATGACTCCAGCTTAAATAGAGGCTGGGTCACATGCTGCACTTAGCCAATCACAGCCATGCCTATAGTTGGCATGGCTATGATGGCTACTTAGGATAAATCAGTGAAACGCTTGTTGATTGGCTGCCCTGCACCCTTTCGAAAAACAGGAAGAAATCGAGCAACAACAAACCCAAACCCGAAATTTTACGGAAATGTTCGGGTTCGGGCCTGGGTGCGAAAAACCGTAATGTTCGGTACGAACCCAAACTTTACAGTTCGGGTTCGCTCAACCCTACCTGGCACCACTGATATCAGCTTCTTTCCCTTCTTTTTTTATATACAAGGCTAAAAAAACATTTTGTAACTGTCCCTTTGCCTTATCTTTAGTGACCACCCCTTTTCCTGCTCTGAGCTTGGTTTTTAGCGTTTATATATTTAAAGAATTTTTGGGGGATTGGTTTTGATCTCTTTTGCCATCTGCTGTTAATTTTGGATGTTTGCAGATTTTACTTCTTTGTTTACAAATTTTATTAAGTAAGCCCTTTGTAAACTTCAACTGACCCCTCAGATTTGTATTTCTTAAATGCCCTTTTTTGTCATTTGTTGCCATTTTTACAGTAGCTTTACGCCACGTGCGGTTTAAATTTAGCTGTTTATACTTGTTACCCTCCAGCAGGGGTGCACAACTTATGGCCCGGGGGCCACACGCGGCCCTCGATACCATTCTGTGCGGCCCCCAACTATCTGGTAACAGACATGTATGTCTATGTCTTGTGGGTGCTCACATGTATCTTTCATGTATTCTCCCATTAGATGGGAGTACTAGAAGTGTAACTAGACATTTTTGATATATACCGTATGTTCAATATGCCATTAAAATAGTATTTCAATTGGTAATACCCTTTTAAGTTTTATTTTTGGCCCTTGGTTCAGGCTGACAATATGGCCCCCAATCAGAAAAAACTGTGCACCCCTACCCTACAGGAATACATTTTGCAGTTTAATTAGCTAATCCGGGGAAATTGGCCTTTTTGAAATTCCGTATTTTTGCTCTCTCAACCAGAGTTTTCTTTTTATAGTTCAGGGGAATATAATTATATTGTTGTGAACACTACTACCTAGTGTTTCACCAACACTAACATTTCTAACAAGCTCTGCATTGTTAGAATTTGCTAGATCCAACAAAGCATTTCCTCTAGTGTGATCTTCTCCAAACTGGCCCATAAAGTAGTCCTGCAGCAAGTTGAGGAATCTTCTTCCCTTTGCAGATAAGGCAGAACCATGACCCCAGTCAATATCTGGAAAGTTAAAATCTCCAATTATGACTACTGTATCAGTATGTGCAGCCCACTCTATTTGGTTATATAGCTCTCTATCTCTTCTGTGATGTTAGGGGGTCTATTCATTACACCAAGTATTATTTTTTAACATTTTATTTCCCTTTCTAATTTAACCCATAAGGTTTCAACATCCTCACCATCCTCACCCACAATTGCCTCTTTCAAAATCACCTTCATATCACTTCTCACATACAGACACACGTTACCACCTTTTGCATTGGCCCTGTCTTTCCTAAAGAGTGTAAAATCCTGAATATTAACATCCCAGTCATGTGAAGAGTCCAGCCATGTCTCAGACACACCAACTACATCTATGGCTTCCTCTAGTACCTTAGACTCCATCACCCCTATTTTGCTTTCTAGACCTAGCATTTATGAACATACATTTTAAGTTACTATTTAATTTCCCAGAAAGTGAATATCTGGGATTTTTTTTAGAAACCTTGTTTGGATACTAGTAATAGGAAGAAAAAAAATGGGATTATAAAAATTTAAAATGGTCAAAGTCACTATATTGAAGGAGAAAAGGTTATTGCTGATCATTTAAATAGTTATTTTGTTCAGTATTTTCAGAAGAAAGTCGTAACTTTTATGGTCATGTCATTACTGCTAGCTGTAAAGTCTCAGCCCCAGTGTTTTTGGAGGCTGATGTTATGGGCACATCTAAAGTCAATGGGTCCAGATGGCATCCACCCCAGTCCTTACAGAACCCGAGTCTGCGTTTGTTCTTAATGTTAAGCGAATTTAGGTCAAACAAATTGAGGTCTAAAAGTGGTTTGGTCTGAGATTGCGGGATCTCATTCAGGGTTTTATATGGGGGTCTGATCTGAAAGGAAGGTGTTTTTTTTTTTATTACTAGCGCACAATATAAAGGGGTGTTTTCGCACTGACGCACTATCTGTGTGGTACCAGTATTTTCAGGGGGACTGTTTCTGCAGGAAAGTATTGGGGAGCACAGTGGATACAGTATTGTGGGTAGCAGGATGGGGTGTTGAGAAGTTGAGAGGATGATGGAAAAGTAGGAAAGTAAGATGTCTGTTTGTTAAACTCTGCATAGAGAATATCTACATCAGAGAAGAGAAGTCACTGGATGTAAGAGTTATGTGGCGCTGTATGACCCTGTATGTTTTGTAGCGCTGTACGTAATGTTTTCCAAGTATGTCTTTAAAGGGGTTGTCCGCTATTTTTTTTTTGTATGAGTGCTGCCTTCTCTGCTCTGTTTATCTGCCCATTACTGCAAATGGTATGGCAAGCAGAACAGAGAAAGCCGCTCTCATATGATCACTGCCCTCTCTTCAAATCGCTGGGGGCTGGGGGCACAGAGGGCATTACTATTATGAGGGGGCACAGAGAGCATTACTAATGTGAAGAGGGTAAAATAGTCATTTCTACTATGGAGGGGGCACAGAGCCAGAGGGCATTACTACAATAAAGGTGGCACAGTGGGCATTATTACTGTGAAGGGGGCACAATGGGCATTATTACTGTGAAGGGGGCACAATGGGGATTTCTACTATGGAGGGGGCACAGAGGGCATTACTATTATGGAGGGGACACAGTGGGCATTATTACTGTAAAGGGGGCACAGTGGGCATTATTATTGTGAAGGGGTCATAATGGGGATTTCTACTATGCAGGGGGCACAGAGGGCATTACTAGTACTGTGGGCATTACTACTATTAAGGGGGCACAGTGGGCATTATTACTATAAAGGGGGCACAATGGGGATTACTACTATGAAGGGGACACAATGGGAATTATTACTGTGAAGGGGGCACAATGGCGATTATTACTGTGAAGGGGGCACAAAGAGGGGATTACAACTGTGAAAGGGGCACAGAGAGAGCATAACTACTGTGAGAGGGCACAATGTGGGCATAACTACTGTGAGGGGGCACACATCTGTACAAAACTACTGTGAAGGCTGTACAATGAGGGCAATACTACTGTGAGGGGGTACAATTTTTTTAAAGTATTGGGGAGGGGAAGGGGGGTGGGGATTGGGGTGCCAGAGAAAGGACCCGCCCCGGGTGTCAAACACCTTAGGCATGCTACTGGTAATATTATCACCTTGCAAAGCTTTGGTGCGGCCTTATCTGTAATATGCAGTTCAGTTCTGGGCACCAGTCCATAGAAAGAACACTCTGCAGTTGGAAAAGGTATATAGGAGAACAACTAAACTGATAAGGGACATGGAGGGTCTTAGTTATGAGGAAAGATTTTTTAATAAATTACATTTTATTAGTCTTGAGAAGAGATGTCTAAAGGGAGGGGGGGGGGGCATGATTAATGTATACAAATATTTAAATGGGCCATACAAAAAATAGCTGTTCCATGTAGAATGCCCTCAAAAGACAAGGGGGCACTGCCGCCGAGTGGAGAAGAAATGGTTCAGTCTCCAGAGGCGCCAATGCTTCTTTACTGTAAGAACAGTGGAACAGTGGGCAGCTTTAAAAGCGCTTAAATTAATTCTTAAAAGTAAATTACATTAAAGGGGTTATCCTATGACTAATGTAAAAAATGAAAATCAGACATCATATAGTACATGACAATATCTTTCTAACAAAACCAGAACCAGCCCTGTACCTCACATGGACCCAGAGATCTCCAGATTCATTGCTCTGCTAGATTTATATCAAGCTGAAAGCTCAAGGGGAGTGTCTTTTCTGCTGCAGCTCAGGGGGCGTGTCTCAGCTCTCCCTATTACAGTCCAGGAGACATGTGCGGCTTTCTCAGTGAGCAGGACAAAGAATTAAGAAAAAAACAAACAGCAGGTGGCGCTATACAGATACATTTTAATAACTCAGTGGCTATGCAAGATTTTTAATTTACATGCATTTACAGAAGTATTGGGATCCAGGTGCTGGTTTGAAAACTGGAGAATATTTTTCATGGGACAACCCCTTTAATAACATAGTAACATAGTAACATAGTAACATAGTAACATAGTATATAAGACCGAAAAAAGACATTTGTCCATCCAGTCCGGCCTGTTTCCTACAAGTTGATCCAGAGGAAGGCAAAAAACCCCTGTGAGGCAGAAGCCAATTTTCCTCACTTAAGGGGAAAAAAATTCCTTCCCGACTCCAATCAGGCAGTCAGAATAACTCCCTGGATCAACGACCCCTCTCTAGTAGGATTCTAATGCCGGCTGAAAGGTTATGATCCCCGCAGTCCGTGACTGCGGGAATCAGAATCTTATGAAATGTATAAAAAATGCATCCCCACTATATCCCCCCCCCCCATTCCTCAATATCCCCCCCACTGCCCCGGCGTGCGGGCGGTGTGTGGTGCAAGAGGCGAGCGGTGCGGTGTGCGGGATCGCGATCGCCCGTCCGCCTCCTGTGTAGTATTCATTGGTGGCCAGTGGTTAGCAGAGTGCCAGCACATTGCTGACACTCTGCTAAAAATGGCTGGCATCTGTGCTTGTACAGATGCCAGCCGTTTAACCCCTTCCATGCCGCGGTCCGGACGGACCGCGGCATGGGAGGGGTTAACAAGGAGCTCCCTCCCTCGTCACGTCAGGTATAACTATCGTCTGGTTGCTACCAGTAACCATATCAGTTTGGCCAGACCTCAACATGGCAGCCTCTCTCTCTGAGTTGCTATCGGTCACAGCACATGCGTCATATATACCGCTCATGTCATTCTCAATCCTGCCATCAAGGGGCACTGCTGAGCTAATCCCCACCTTGGACACTTCTCTAGCCACTGTTTCCTGCACATTCACTACAGCGGGTTCCCCCAACTCTGTGCTCTCAACATTTATCGGCATTTTTCCAACTTTTACATTTTTACCTACAGGGAGCACTTCTCCCCTGGTCACACCCTGCAGTGGAAAATGCATATCAACATCACATGGCATCATACTTTCATTTGGCATTTCCGCAAACTTGACACAATCGCTTTGCAACTTATCAGCGCCACTGTTTTTAATGGTCACATCACTTAAAGGGGTCGCTACCGATTCTGCAGGAGCCTCGTCACTTCCTGCAGAAGGGTCTGCCTTACCCCACAGCAACGATTCAACATCCTGGCCAAACAACATATCAGATATACGTGAAACTGCATCACGAATTTCTCGAGTCCCTGTTTGCACTGGAGTCTCACACGCCGTGAGAGCCACCAGACAGTTCATGCTATCCCCATGAATGTCCCACACACAGTTCTCAGCCACATCAGGTATAACTATCGTCTGGTTGCTGTCAGTAACCACGTCAGTTTGGCAAGACCTCAACACGGCAGCCTCTCTCTCTGAGTTGCTATCGGTCACAGCACATGCGTCATATATACTGCTCATGTCATTCTCATTTCTGCCCTCAAGGGACACTGCGGAGCTAATCCCCACCTTGGACACTTCCCTAGCCCACATAGAACTCCGTGGATACGGCACATCCACCTCTGTTACGTGTGGTACACTCTTTGGCCCTGCCACAGTTTCCTGCCCATTCACTACAGTGGGTTCCCCCAACTCGGTGCTCTCAACATCAATTAGCCTTTTTATACCATCCACATTTTTACCAACAGGGGGAGCTTCTTCCCTGATCACACCCTTTAAAGGAGCAGGTATATCATCATCACACATATCATTAGGCACTTCAAGTAACTTGTTTTCTATGTGCAGAACCTTCACATTAACCACATTATCATTATACATTTCAACAAACTCTGCACCTTCACTTGGCACTGTGTCTGCACCACTGTTTCTAATGGTCATTTCACTTAAACCATTGCTTTCTATCTGCATTTGCCTTACACCTTCATTTAAAGGGACAGGTACAGGTTCTGTAGGAGCTTCATTACTTCCTACAGAAGTGTCTCCATTCCCCCACATTACGTCACGCATGAGCATATTTGCAACATCAAGTCCATCAGTCTCTGTTCCCACCATGGTCTCACCCTCCGTGAGGACCACCGGATAGTCCACAGTATTCACATAATTGTCCCGGACAGACATCATTCTACCTCTTACCCAGGCTAGCATGGGATCTCTGATTTTCGCCATCCCAAACCTAGCCTTGGTCATGGGCACTTTAAACAACATCTTGAGCTTCTCCCCTGCAGATTCCTGCGAGAGAGCAACCGCAACAGGCTTACCAGCCTGTTCAGACACAGCAGATTTCCAGCAGCACCTGCTCCAGCGAACAAGCAGGCTTCTGGCCCTTTAAATCACTGCACAGCAACACAGCAATTTCCTTGGCAACATTCAGCAGCACCTGCTCTTTTCTGTCAGGTCGTTGCCCCTAGCAACACTTTGCCTTTTTCCAGCAGGGATGACTGCCCGCATCCGACACCAAATGTGGGGGGTTAGCTCTGGTCTCGAGGATCGTTCACATACAGATAGTCGTCCACCGCAGCTTTAGGGGCCAAAACATCGCTTTATTGTCCCAGCATCAACATAAATAAATGAAATTCAAAACAAACACCTGCCCGGCTGGGCTCTAACTTAACACAGTGTGTCCCTGACTCACCTAAGACACTGTTCACACACACGGCACCCATGCGGCTTTCCCAGCCCAATGTCCATCAGCCTCCTGGCTGTTACCTCACCGGTGTCTTTTGGGGGATTGTGGTCCAGTCGTCCGCCCGACGCTGACCATGCGACCCTTATCCCTAGGCGTCGCGGGACCCCCCAAACTTCAGGCTACTCCCAGCCTTGTGGTCTCTCAGCGCTCCCAGATCAAACCACACACAGAACCACTCCAGGCTTCTGTACCTCACAGGACACACCCATCTCACTGTGAGGACAGCTTTATGCTCTCTTGATTGTGGCACCTGTTGCTGCCTCAGACCTGCCCACTGATGGGAAAGAGATGGATAATCCTGCCATTCCTCTCTTCTATCAGCCATGAGGCCTGTCACTGCCTCACACCAGGCAGGGCTAGATGACAGGACATGTCAGTACAGCTGCAATCATGAAGACGGTTTCTCTCTCCCTACATGGTCCCTAGGTACAATAGCGAAGGGACTACTGCCTGATGCCCAGAAGAAAATGAAAGTCTCTATAAAGTTACACAAGCCTGTAGTAGACACTGACAAAAGTCTTGGCGAGGTCCTAGGAGATACTCCTGCGTCTGGTACTGCTGCAGAACAGAGTAAAGAGCCGTTGGATCCAGAGGCCATAAAGGGAGTGCATCCAACAAGCTGATGCGAAAAACTCAAATAGAAGCGGAAATTCTCCAACTTCAAGAGGAACTTGCAGTTTCGGAGCGATCCAGACTTCATGCAGAGCAGGAAAGAGATGAACTGGCTGATGAGGTCTTAAACAGTGCCTCAGAAAAATCTGCCCTCTTGGAGGAGCAAAGACATTTGGAAGCCAGTGTGGCGCAACTTCATCAAGAGTTGCGTGATCGAATAGTGGACCTGGACAACCAGAGACAAACTGTGTCTAGATTGGAGAAGAAACAGAAGAAGTTTGACCAGCTCCTGGCTGAAGAGAAATATGTTGCGGCCCAATATGCCGAAGAACGTGACCGAGCGGAGTCTGATGCTCTGGAGAAAAAGTCCAAGGCCATCTCCTTGGCTAGAGCCCTTGAAAAAGCGCTTAAGGAGCGAGGTGAATTGGAGAGGCTGAACAAGCAACTCAGAGCAGAGTTGGAAGTTCTCAGGAGCTCAAAAGATAAAGTCTATGAGTTGGAGAGGCCTAAGCGTGCTCCTGCGCAGCAGGTGGAAGAAAATGAGATACCTGAAGAGGAAGATCCTCTAAAAGATGCCAAGAAGGCAGAGCCTGTTAAGAATGGGTCTGGAGATGGTGGCGCTGTGGTGCCAGCCGAGGCAGAGAAGAAGATGGATGATGTATCTGCTGAACCAGATGAAGGTGCTGAGGTGGATGCAAAAGCCCAGAGACTCGTGGCGGTGTGTGGCCAGGACCTGGTCATGAGAGACATTCCCTCTGCTGTCAATGCCTTCCAGAAAGCCAGCAGTCTGCTGGGGAAGAAATACGGGGGGACCGACGACCAGTATGAGGGTCCTGTCTACTCCGATGGGCTGGCTCTCCTGAATCCTATCCGAAGGGAGAACCATATCCGGGGTGAATCTCTGCAGGGATTGCTAGAAGACGACGAGTCTGGTGAAGACCCTGATGTCCCCCGTACCTCCAACCATGATGAGAAAGAGGAGGAGTTAAGAAATCAAGTATATGATGCCGTGTCCAAGAAGGATGAGAAGGCTAATCATCTGAATGAAGACTCCAAAAGAGACTCAAAGGCTAAAGAAGCTAAGGCCGATGAGTTGGAGTGGGAGAATTCCTGGTATGTTCCAGAGACCAAAGAGAAGGATGAAGAAGAATCTGCTGAAGTGGGGCGTGCCACTGAAGAAGCAGAAGACTCTGAAATTGGAGCCAAACTTGACGTAACCCCTGTGGGGAGAAAAGGAAAAAGAAAGACGCTATCTGTTGATAAAATAAAGAGACAAAAAGAGGCAAGTCTTAAGAACCGTGCTCGGTTGAAGCAGCTGTGTAAGAAAAAGGGAGAGAGAGATAAAAAAATAGAAAGAGAGGGTCTGCCTGTCCCATGGAAACGGGAACCTCTTAGACACTATCTCTTGGGCAAGAGGTCAATGTGGGTGACAAACCAAGCCTTGCTGGCTTGGGTATGGCAAAATAAAGGGAAAATGATGACGCTGACCACATCTTCCAGAGGGAATGTTGAGACAGAGGCTAGAAAAGGGCGGATGCCCTGTCATGAGCATCCGGTTGGTGTATGTGTTCACCCCCACAGGTGTGAACAGAGGGGGGGGATATGTGGCAATGTGAACACTGATGTGTGCGGTGAAGCCCCAAGGAAACCGTCAGACAGGGCTGTTTGCACCGAGAGTGTGTCACCAAGGTGCCTGGCCTTGGTGGAGTGAAAGCCCAAGTTAAGCATAGTATTAGTATAGCTGGCTCCAGCTAGTTCCAGGGTGGGCTTTTAATGGGAACAGGTAATGTGCTGGGTGGGTGCCTGTTCCCCATTCTCCAGTCCGGGATTTTGGACAATGCCCATGTCCAGGGATTCTATTTAATCCTCTTGTTGGACATGGGTGGGGTCTCTGACTCTGGAGAGTGTGCAGACAGAGGCCTGCTGAGGCTCTGTCAGTGTGGTCTCAGCAAGGCAAGGCTGAGGAGCCAAGAGGCTATGCAATAGCCTGGACTTTGGGGGACTCGGTGAGGCCCGGGAACAAACGTTGAAAGGTCAGAGTCGGGAGGTCTGCTAGACCACAACCCCTGTATAAAGGTACTGCACTCGTTACAGCCTGAGGGCTGGAGTATTGTATGGCTGGGGTAAGCCGCACCTGGTTCCGTGTGTGAACGCTATCATATAGCCGAGTTAGGGATATGATGTATCATATGTATTAGGTAGTGCCTAGACGGGCAGGTGTTCATTTATTTTGTTTTGTTTGAGAAGACTGCCAAATAAATGCACTGTTTAGACATGAAATCCGTTTTCCGGAAGGAAGTTTGTGTGAATGATCCCCGAGACCAGAGCTAACCCCCCACAATGAGTAGAGATGAGCGAACACCTAGATGTTCGGGTTCGAGAAGTTCGGCCGAACCCGAACCCCATTGAAGTCAATGGGGACCCGAACTTTTAGGAACTAAAAAGGCTGTAAAGTAGTCCAGGAACGGGCTAGAGGGCTGCCAAAGGCAGCAACATGTAGGTAAATCCCCTGCAGACAAATGTGGATAGGGAAATGAATTAAAATAAAATAAAATAAATAAAATTTAACCAATATCAATTGGAGACAGGTCCCACTGCAAGGAATCATGCGTCATATCACTCAACACTGGAGAAGGCCACTTTCAGTTATTTCGGCCCAGCACCCGGACCGAGGATACAGGTCCCACAGCAAGGAATCATGCGTAATATCACCCACCACCAGAGAAGGCCACTCTCAGTTATTTCAGCCAGCACCCAGACCGAGGAAAGAGGTCCCACAGCAAGGAATCATGCGTCATATCACCCACCACTGGAGAAGGCCACTTTCAGTTATTTAGGCCCCAGCACCCAGACAGAGGAGAGAGGTCCCACAGCAAGGAATCATGCGTCATATCACCCACCACTGGAGAAGACCACTTTCAGTTATTTCGGACCAGCACCCGGACCGAGGATACAGGTCCCACAGCAAGGAATCATGCGTAATATCACCCACCACCAGAGAAGGCCACTCTCAGTTATTTCGGCCAGCACCCAGACCGAGGAAAGAGGTCCCACAGCAAGGAATCATGCGTCATATCACCCACCACTGGAGAAGGCCACTTTCAGTTATTTCGGCCCAGCACCCAGACCGAGGATACAGGTCCCACAGCAAGGAATCATGCGTCATATCACCCACCACTGGAGAAGGCCACTTTCAGTTATTTAGGCCCCAGCACCCAGACAGAGGAGAGAGGTCCCACAGCAAGGAATCATGCGTCATATCAACCACCACTGGAGAAGGCCACTTTCAGTTATTTCGGCACAGCACCCAGACCGAGGATACAGGTCCCACAGCAAGGAATCATGCGTCATATCACCCACCACTGGAGAAGGCCATTCTCAATTATTTAGGCCCCAGCACCCAGTCAGAGGAGAGAGGTCCCACAGCAAGGAATCATGCGTCATATCAACCACCACCGGAGAAGGCAACTCTCAGTTATTTCAGCCCAGCACCCAGACAGAGGAGAGAGGTCCCACAGCAAGGAATCATGCGTCATATCACCCACCACTGGAGAAGGCCACTTTCAGTTATTTCGGCCCAGCACCCAGACCGAGGAGAGAGGTCCCACAGCAAGGAATCATGCGTCATATCAACCACTAGTGATGTCGCGAACATAAAATTTTCAGTTCGCGAACAGCGAACGCGAACTTCCGCAAATGTTCGCGAACGGGCGAACCGCCATAGACTTCAATTGGCAGGCGAATTTTAAAACCCACAGGGACTCTTTCTGGCCACAATAGTGATGAGAAAGTTGTTTCAAGTGGTCTAACACCTGGACTGTGGCATGCCGGAGGGGGATCTATGGCAAAACTCCCATGGAAAATTACGTAGTGGACGCAGAGTCGGGTTTTAATCCATAAATGGCATAAATCAACTAACATTCCTAAATTGTTTGGAATAACGTGCTTTAAAACATCCAGTGTGTGTATACGATCAGGTATGATGTTGTATCGATCAGGTAGTGTAAGGGTTACGCCCGCTTCACTGACATTGACAGACCAAACTCCCTTTTAATGCACCACAAACAGTTCATGTGCACAACCGCAAACTCCCCATTTGCACAAGGTTGGATACCAAGCTAGCCACGTCCCGGTGATGTCATTGAAGGTTTCTTCCTCCACCCAGCCACGTACAACACCAAGGGTCCCCAAAAGATGAATTGAATTGATTTTTCGAACGGTGAGATGGTTAAAAAAACGCTGGCTCCCTCCACTCTGCTTTAAACCACGGTGACTGCGTCTGCGCCGTGCAATTTACTGTCACACCCGATATGAGTGGTATTTTCTGTAGTACTATTCTCATCAGTTTAATCCCTCTAACGTCCCCAATCTGGGGGCCATTTATTGAATAGATTTTTCGAACGGGGAGATGGTTAAAAAACGCTGGCTCCCTCCACTCTGTTTTAAACCACGGTCACTGCGTCTGCGCCGTGCAATTTACTGTCACACCCGATATGAGTGGTATTTTCTGTAGTACTATGCTCATCAGTTTATTCCCTCTAACGTCCCCAATCTGGGGGCCATTTATTGAATAGATTTTTCGAATGGGGAGATGGTTAAAAAACGCTGGCTCCCTCCACTCTGTTTTAAACCACGGTGACTGCGTCTGCGCCGTGCAATTTACTGTCACACCCGATATGAGTGGTATTTTCTGTAGTACTATTCTCATCAGTTTAATCCCTCTAACGTCCCTAATCTGAGGGCCATTTATTGAATAGATTTTTCGAACGGGAGATGGTTAAAAACGCTGGCTCCCTCCACTCTGTTTTAAACCACGGTCACTGCGTCTGCGCCGTGCAATTTACTGTCACACCCGATATGAGTGGTATTTTCTGTAGTACTATTCTCATCAGTTTAATCCCTCTAACGTCCCCAATCTGGGGGCCATTTATTGAATAGATTTTCGAACGGGGAGATGGTTAAAAAACGCTGGCTCCCTCCACTCTGTTTTAAACCACGGTCACTGCGTCTGCGCCGTGCAATTTACTGTCACACCCGATATGAGTGGTATTTTCTGTAGTACTATTCTCATCAGTTTAATCCTCTAACGTCCCCAATCTGGGGGCCATTTATTGAATAGATTTTTCGAACGGGGAGATGGTTAAAAACGCTGGCTCCCTCCACTCTGTTTTAAACCACGGTCACTGCGTCTGCGCCGTGCAATTTACTGTCACACCCGATATGAGTGGTATTTTCTGTAGTACTATTCTCATCAATTTAATCCCTCTAACGTCCCCAATCTGGGGGCCATTTATTGAATAGATTTTTCGAACGGGGAGATGGTTAAAAAAACGCTGGCTCCCTCCACTCTGTTTTAAACCAAGGTCACTACGTCTGCGCCGTGCAATTTACTGTCACACCCGATATGAGTGGTATTTTCTGTAGTACTATTCTCATCAGTTTAATCCCTCTAACGTCCCCAATCTGGGGGCCATTTATTGAATAGATTTTTCGAACGGGGAGATGGTTAAAAACGCTGGCTCCCTCCACTCTGTTTTAAACCACGGTGACTGCGTCTGCGCCGTGCAATTTACTGTCACACCCGATATGAGTGGTATTTTCTGTAGTACTATTCTCATCAGTTTAATCCCTCTAACGTCCCCAATCTGGGGCCATTTATTGAATAGATTTTTCGAACGGGGAGATGGTTAAAAACACTGGCTCCCTCCACTCTGTTTTAAACCACGGTCACTGCGTCTGCGCCGTGCAATTTACTGTCACACCCGATATGAGTGGTATTTTCTGTAGTACTATTCTCATCAGTTTAATCCCTCTAACGTCCCCAATCTGGGGGCCATTTATTGAATAGATTTTTCGAACGGGGAGATGGTTAAAAAACGCTGGCTCCCTCCACTCTGTTTTAAACCACGGTCACTGCGTCTGCGCCGTGCAATTTACTGTCACACCCGATATGAGTGGTATTTTCTGTAGTACTATTCTCATCAATTTAATCCCTCTAACGTCCCCAATCTGGGGGCCATTTAATGAATAGATTTTTCGAACGGGGAGATGGTTAAAAAAGCGCTGGCTCCCTCCACTCTGTTTTAAACCAAGGTCACTGCGTCTGCGCCGTGCAATTTACTGTCACACCCGATATGAGTGGTATTTTCTGTAGTACTATTCTCATCAGTTTAATCCCTCTAACGTCCCCCAATCTGGGGGCCATTTATTGAATAGATTTTTCGAACGGGGAGATGGTTAAAAAAACGCTGGCTCCCTCCACTCTGTTTTAAACCACGGTGACTACGTCTGCGCCGTGCAATTTACTGTCACACCCGATATGAGTGGTATTTTCTGTAGTAATATTCTCATCAGTTTAATCCCTCTAACGTCCCCCAATCTGGGGGCCATTTATTGAATAGATTTTTCGAACGGGGAGATGGTTAAAAAAACGCTGGCTCCCTCCACTCTGTTTTAAACCACGGTGACTGCGTCTGCGCCGTGCAATTTACTGTCACACCCGATATGAGTGGTATTTTCTGTAGTAATATTCTCATCAGTTTAATCCCTCTAACGTCCCCCAATCTGGGGGCCATTTATTGAATAGATTTTTTGAACGGGGAGATGGTTAAAAAAACGCTGGCTCCCTCCACTGATATGAGTGGTATTTTCTGTAGTATTATTCTCATCAGTTTAATCCCTGTTACGTCCCATATCAGGGATTGCCTTTTGTGAAAAAAAATTTAGGCCGGGTACCTTCTACTGCCTTCACAGTGACAGACCAAACTCTCATACACTAAACTGAATTGATGTCAGGAACCGGGAGATGGAAAAAGCAGCTTGGTCGGTCCTCTTACTCCCAAATTGGGGCACTGCGCGTGCACAGAGCAATGTGCTGTGACACCCTATATGAGTGGTGTCTTAACTAGTACTATTGCTATCAGTTTAATCCCTGTTACGGACCCTATCCGGTCGAATTGATTAACCATTGTCGAATCCCCCATTGACATCCCCCTTATAAGCTGTGTAAAGCATATTTTTTAGTTTGGTTTTGAACTGCTGCATCCTTTCCGACTTTCGGTAATTTGGTAACATTTCTGCCACTTTCTGCTTATACCGGGGTCTAGTAGCGTGGCCACCCGATCGCTTTTGGTCTGACCATAATGAAGCAACGGCCTTATCATCTGGGGTGTGGCAACATTGCCAACACACTTATAGAGGTGATGATGATTGCTTCATTGTGATACGCAAGCCCCTTCACCACAACAAGGTAACGATCACGAAGGGGAATTGACACTTGTATGTGCCTTTTTTTTTGGTTTGTTTTTGCAGCCACAGTGCTGCACCATAGGACAGAAAAATTAGGCATGTACACATGCCTGAAAAATAATGGCACTGTTGCAGCCGCTATTGTAGCAGCGGCCGGAAAAATTTATGTTTTCCAGGCAGAAAAGTGACTAAAACATTGCGGCTTGAACCCTAGTTGGTGGTGGAGAATTCACGAAAGTCATCCGGTATGCAGACATTAAATACAGCAGCGTGGGGACCATTTTGAGGCCATGGCATGTAATCAGGCCTTTTGTTAGTCAAACGTATCCCCCACTGTCAGTCCCTTCGGGATCCATGCCTCATTCATCTTTATGAAGGTGAGGTAATCAACACTTTTTTGACCGAGGCGACTTCTCTTGTCAGTGACAATGCCTCCTGCTGCACTGAAGGTCCTTTCTGACAGGACACTTGAAGCAGGGCAGGCCAGAAGTTCTATCGCAAACTGGGATAGCTCAGGCCACAGGTCAAGCCTGCACACCCAGTAGTGAAGGGGTTCATTGCTCCTCAGAGTGTCGATATCTGCTGTTAAGGCGAGGTAGTCTGCTACCTGTCGGTCGAGTCGTTCTCTAAGGCTGGATCCCGAAGGGCTGTGGCGATGAGTAGGACTGAAAAGCTCCGCATGTCCTCCATCAACAACACATCTGTAAATCGTCCAGTCCTTGCCGCCGTGGTAGGAGGAGGATTACACTCACCTCTTCCCCTGTTAGATTCCCGTTGTGCTGTGACATCCCCTTATAAGCTGTGTAAAGCATATTTTTTAGTTTGGTTTTGAACTGCTGCATCCTTTCCGACTTTCGGTAATTTGGTAACATTTCTGCCACTTTCTGCTTATACCGGGGTCTAGTAGCGTGGCCACCCAGTACAGATCGTTCTCCTTTATCCTTTTTATACGTGGGTCCCTCAACAGACATGACAGCATGAAAGACCCCATTTGAACAAGGTTGGATGCAGAGCTACTCATTTCCCGTTCTCGTCCTCACTGATGTCATTGACGGTCTGTTCTTCCCCCAGCCACGTACAACACCATGGGTCCCAGATAGGTGACAACAACGAGCACCCTGGGGTGCCTGCTGTGGTTGGTCTTCCTCCTCCTCAAAGCCGCCACATTCCTCCTCTGACTCCTCTTCCTCATACTCCTCTTCCAGCGTTGCTGCAGGTCCGGCAAGCGATGATGACAAGGCTGTTTCTGGTGGTGATGGTGACCACAACTCTTCCTCTTCCTCTTCACGCTCATCTACAGCCTGATCCAGAACTCTTCGCAGGGCACGCTCCAGGAAGAAAACAAATGGGATGAGGTCGCTGATGGTGCCTTCGGTGCGACTGACTAGGTTTGTCACCTCCTCAAAAGGACGCATAAGCCTACAGGCATTGCGCATGAGTGTCCAGTAACGTGGCAAAAGATTCCCAGCTCCGCAGAGGCTGTCCTAGCACCCCGGTCATACAAATACTCGTTGACGGCTTTTTCTTGTTGGAGCAGGCGGTCGAACATTAGGAGTGTTGAATTCCAACGTGTCGGGCTGTCGCATATCAAGCGCCTCACTGGCATGTTGTTTCGCCGCTGAATATCGGAAAAGTGCGCCATGGCCGTGTAGGAACACCTGAAATGGCCACACACCTTCCTGGCCTGCTTGAGGACGTCCTGTAAGCCTGGGTACTTAGACACAAAACGTTGTACGATGAGATTCAACACATGTGCCATGCACGGCACATGTGACAACTTGCCCAAATTTAATGCCGCCAACAGATTGCTTCCATTGTCACACACCAGTTTGCCGATCTCCAGTTGGTGCGGGGTCAGCCACTGATCCACCTGTGCGTTCAGGGCGGACAGGAGTGCTGGTCCTGTGTGGCTCTCTGCTTTCAGGCAAGTCAACCCCAAGATAGCGTGACACTGTCGTATCCGGGATGTGGAATAGCACCTGGGGAGCTGGGGGGAATCAGTTGATGTGCAGCCAGACGCCGCAGCAGAAGAGGACTCAGACGAGGAGGATATTGAAGAGGATGGAGTAGGAGTAGAGGAGGTGGCAGTAGGTCTGCCTGCAAGTCGTGGTGGTGTCACCAACTCCGCTGCGGAGCCACGCATTCCATGCTTGTCAGCCGTCAGCAGGTTGACCCAATGCGCAGTATACGTGATATACCTGCCCTGACCGTGCTTTGCAGACCAGGTATCAGTGGTCAGATGGACCCTTGCCCCAACACTGTATGCCAGAGATGCCATGACTTCCTTTTCAATGACATGGTAGAGGTTTGGGATTGCCTTTTTGAAAAAAAAATTCGTCCGGGTACCTTCCACTGTGGTGTCCCAATAGCGACAAATTTTTGAAGGCCTCAGACTCTACCAGCTGGTATGCTAAAAGCTGGCGGGCTAAGAGTTCCGTCAAGCCAGCTGTCAGTCGCCGGGCAAGGGGTGACTTTGTGACATTGGCTTCTTATGCTCAAACATGTCCTTGACAGACACCTGACTGTGGGCAGATGAGCAGGAACTGCTGAAGGTGAGAGATGGAGTGGCGGGTGGTTGAGAGGGGGCCGGGAGGACAGCAGTGGTTGACGTGGCTGAAGATGCTGGACCAGGAGGAGCATGGTGGCTTTGAGTTTGTGTGCTGCTTGTACTCATGTGTTGATCCCATAGGCGTTTGTGATGTGAGATCATGTGCCTTCGCAAAGCAGTTGTACCAAGGTGGGTGTTGGACTTCCCACGACTCAGTTTCTTTTGGCACAGGTTGCAAATGGCATTGCTTTTATCAGAGGCAGACACACAAAAAAAATGCCACACTGCTGAGCTTTGCAATGACGGCATTCTAGTGGTGGCAACAGCATGCGTTGACTGGCGTGATGTCTGGCTGACCCCAGGTGCCGATACATGCTGTCTGACTGTGCCACTAACTCCTTGCGACGACCTCCCCTGCTTCCAACTCGTCTCCTCATTCTCTCTGTCTCCCCTTCAGAACTTTCCCCCTCTTCTTCTCTTCGAGCAGGCACCCACGTGGCATCCGTGGACACATCGTCATCATCAACCGCTTCACTTGTATCTGACACCTCAGCAAAGGAAGCAGCAGCGGGTACAACATCATCATCATCATCATCACACTGTACGTCCATGTGTGTAATCCTGCCTGACTGAGACATATCCCCGTAATCTACATCATCTGGCAATAATGGTTGCGCATCACTAATTGCATCCAACTGATGTGTAAATAACTCCTCTGACGGATCAAGTGAAGTGGCTGTGGTGGCTGTGGTGGTAGTGGTGGTGGTGGCGACGGGCGGGTGCGTGGTAACTTGAGAGCAGGTGACCGAAGCTGAGCTGGAGGAGGATGGTGCATCAAGGTTCTTAGCGGAAGCTGTTGAAGATTGGGTGTCCTGTCTAAGCCAGTCAACTACGTCCTCTGAATTTTTCGGGTTCAGGGTACGTTGCCTCTGAAAACTGGGCATTATTCCAGGGACAGTGGAAATCACAGCACCACGACCACGACGGCCCCTGCGGGGTGGCCTGCCTCTGCCTGTCATTTTTTATTTAGATAAGTGGTAGTACGCGTGCTAGGTACTGTGCCACCCGGTATAAGTGGTTGGCACTGGCAGTGGGCACACTACAGTCTGTGGAAGTGGGCCTGACACACACTGGCAGCAGGCAAGCAACTGAATTTAGACTACTGTCTAAAAATTAAATGCCTTATTTATCGGCAAGCTACTGTGCCACCCGGTATCAGTGGTTGGCACTGGCAGTGGGCACACTACAGTCAGTGGAAGAGGGCCTGACACACACTGGCAGCAGGCAAGCAACTGAATTTAGACTACTGTCTAAAAATTAAATGCCTAATTTATCGGCAAGCTACTGTGCCACCCGGTATCAGTGGTTGGCACTGGCAGTGGGCACACTACAGTCTGTAGAAGTCAGCCTGACACACACTAGCAGTAGGCAAGCAACTGAAATTACACTAAAGTGTAAAAATTAAGTGCCTTTTTTTAAGCAAAGTCCTGTGCCACACGGGATGACAGGGGTGGAAACTGGCAATGGGCACACTACAGTCAGTTGAAGTCGGCCTGACACACACTAGCAGCAGGCAAGCAGCTGAAATTACACTGAAGTGTAAAAATTAAATGCCTTTTTTATGCAAAGTCCTGTGCCAGCCGGTATGAGTGGTGGACACTGGCAGTGGGCACACTACAGTCAGTGGAAGTCAGCCTGACACACACTGGCAGGCAACTAACCTTAGATTAAAGTGTAAAAATTAAGTGCCTTTTTTTTAAGCAAAGTCCTGTGCCACACGGGATGACAGGGGTGGGCACTGGCAGTGGGCACACTACAGTCAGTTGAAGTCGGCCTGACACACACTAGCAGCAGGCAAGCAGCTGAAATTACACTAAAGTGTAAAAATTAAATGCCTTTTTTATGCAAAGTCCTGTGCCAGCCGGTATGAGTGGTGGACACTGGCAGTGGGCACACTACAGTCAGTGGAAGTCAGCCTGACACACACTGGCAGGCAACTAAACTTAGATTAAAGTGTAAAAATTAAGTGCCTTTTTTGTAAGCAAAGTCCTGTGCCACACGGGATGACAGGGGTGGGCACTGGCAGTGGGCACACTACAGTCAGTTGAAGTCGGCCTGACACACACTAGCAGCAGGCAAGCAGCTGAAATTGCACTAAAGTGTAAAAATTAAATGCCTTTTTAAGCAAAGTCCTGTGCCAGCCGGTATGAGTGGTGGGCACTGGCAGTGGGCACACTACAGTCAGTGGAAGTCAGCCTGACACACACTGGCAGGCAACTAACCTTAGATTAAAGTGTAAAAATTAAGTGCCTTTTTTTAAGCAAAGTCCTGTGCCACACGGGATGACAGGGGTGGGCACTGGCAGTGGGCACACTACAGTCAGTTGAAGTCGGCCTGACACACACTAGCAGCAGGCAAGCAGCTGAAATTACACTAAAGTGTAAAAATGAAATGCCTTTTTATGCAAAGTCCTGTGCCAGCCGGTATGAGTGGTGGACACTGGCAGTGGGCACACTACAGTCAGTGGAAGTCAGCCTGACACACACTGGCAGGCAACTAACCTTAGATTAAAGTGTAAAAATTAAGTGCCTTTTTTAAGCAAAGTCCTGTGCCACACGGGATGACAGGGGTGGGCACTGGCAGTGGGCACACTACAGTCAGTTGAAGTCGGCCTGACACACACTAGCAGCAGGCAAGCAGCTGAAATTACACTAAAGTGTAAAAATTAAATGCCTTTTTATGCAAAGTCCTGTGCCAGCCGGTATGAGTGGTGGACACTGGCAGTGGGCACACTACAGTCAGTGGAAGTCAGCCTGACACACACTGGCAGGCAACTAACCTTAGATTAAAGTGTAAAAATTAAGTGCCTTTTTTTTAAGCAAAGTCCTGTGCCACACGGGATGACAGGGGTGGGCACTGGCAGTGGGCACACTACAGTCAGTTGAAGTCCGCCTGACACACACTAGCAGCAGGCAAGCAGCTGAAATTGCACTATAGTGTAAAAATTAAATGCCTTTTTTATGCAAAGTCCTGTGCCAGCCGGTATGAGTGGTGGGCACTGGCAGTGGGCACACTACAGTCAGTGGAAGTCAGCCTGACACACACTGGCAGGCAACTATCCTTAGATTAAAGTGTAAAAATTAAATGCCTTTTTTTGATGCAAAGTCCTGTACCACACGGAATGACAGGGGTGGGCACTGGCAGTGGGCACACTACAGTCTGTGGGCCTGCAGCTCCTCACACACAGGCAGGCCCCGGCAACTGCAATATGTATATAAAGGAAGAAAAAAAAGCAGACTAATGTTGCAGCCCTAAAAAGGGCTTTTTGGGGTGCTGTCAGGACGCTGTCCTTACAGCAGAGATCAGATGAGTCTTTCAGGACTGGAGTGGACACTGAATTCACTAGCCTAGCTATCAATTTCCCAATTAAATCAGCAGCAATTACACTCTCCCTCCTCTCACTAAGACTGCAGCTTCAGAATGAATCTAAAATGGATGCTGTTCAGGAGGTGGGAGGGTCTGGGAGGGAGGGTATGCTGCTGATTGGCTGGAATGTGTCTGCTGACTGTGAGGTACAGGGTCAAAGTTTGCTCAATGATGATGTATAGGGGGCGGACCGAACATCGCATATGTTCGCCCGGCAGAGGCGAACGCGAACAAGCTATGTTCGCCAGGAACTGTTCGCCGGCGGATAGTTCGGGCCATCTCAATCAACCACCACCGGAGAAGGCCACTCTCAGTTATTTCAGCCCAGCACCCAGACAGAGGAGAGAGGTCCCACAGCAAGGAATCATGCGTCATATCAACCATCACCGGAGAAGCCCACTCTCAGTTATTTCAACCCAGCACCCAGACAGAGGAGAGAGGTCCCACAGCAAGGAATCATGCGTCATATCAACCACCACTGTAGAAGGCCACTTTCAGTTATTTAGGCCCAGCACCCAGACAGAGGAGAGAGGTCCCACAGCAAGGAATCATGCGTCATTTCACCCACCACTGGAGAAGGCCACTTTCAGTTATTTCGGCACAGCACCCAGACCGAGGATACAGGTCCCACAGCAAATAATCATGCGTCATATCACCCACCACTGGAGAAGGCCATTTTCAGTTATTTAGGCCCCAGCACCCAGTCAGAGGAGAGAGGTCCCACAGCAAGGAATCATGCATCATATCAACCACCACCGGAGAAGGCCACTCTCAGTTATTTCGGCCAGCACCCAGACAGAGGAGAGAGGTCCCACAGCAAGGAATCATGCGTCATATCAACCACCACCGGAGAAGGCCACTCTCAGTTATTGCGGCCCCACCATCCAGACAGAGGAGAGGTTCATTCAACTTTGGGTTGCACAGCAAGATCATGGTAAAGTTAAAAAAATTAGGATTCAATCAAAAAGTGCCCCGGATTACAAGAATACATGGTTGAGAGTTATAAATGTCTATTCTGCACAAGGGAGGGACAGGTCCTCTGGGATCCATGCCTGGTTCATTTTTATAAACGTCAGCTTGTCCACGTTGGCTGTGGACAGGCGGCTGCGTTTGTCAGTAATGACGCCCCCTGCCGTGCTGAATACACGTTCAGACAAAACGCTGGCCGCCGGGCAGGCCAGCACCTCCAAGGCATAATATGCTAACTCTGGCCACGTGGCCAATTTGGAGACCTAGAAGTTGAATGGGGCCGAACCATCAGTCAGTACGTGGAGGGGTGTGCAGACGTACTGTTCAACCATGTTAGTGAAATGCTGCCTCCTGCTAACACGTTCAATATCAGGTGGTGGTGCAGTTAGCTGTGGCGTGGAGACAAAACTTTTCCACATTTCTGCCATGCTAACCCTGCCCTCACAGGAGCTGGCCGTGACACAGCTGCGTTGGCGACCCCTTGCTCCTACTCTGCCTTCGCCTTGGGCTTCCACCTGTTCCCCTGTGACATTTGGGAATGCTCTCAGGAGCGCCTCTACCAGCGTGCGCTTGTACTCGTGCATCTTCCTATCACGCTCCAGTGCAGGAAGTAAGGTGGGCACATTGTCTTTGTATCGGGGATCCAGCAGGGTGGCAACCCAGTAGTCCGCACACGTTAAAATGTGGGCAACTCTGCTGTCGTTGCGCAGGCACTGCAGCATGTAGTCGCTCATGTGTGCCAGGCTCCCCAGAGGTAAGGACAAGCTGTCCTCTGTGGGAGGCGTATCGTCCTCCGTATCCCCCCAGCCACGCACCAGTGATGGGCCTGAGCTGTGTCGGGTGCCACCCCGCTGTGAACCTGCTTCATCCTCATCCTCCTCCACCTCCTCCTCATCCTCCTCGTCCTCCAGTAGTGGGCCCTGGCTGGCCACATTTGTACCTGGCCTCTGCTGTTGCAAAAAACCTCCCTCTGAGCCACTTCTAACAGACTGGCCTGAAAGTGCTAAAAATGACCCCTCATCCTCCTCCTCCTCCTCCTGGGCCACTTCCTCTTCCATCATCGCCCTAAGCATTTTCTCAAGGAGACATAGAAGTGGTATTGTAACGCTGATAACGGTGTCATCGCCACTGGCCATGTTGGTGGAGTACTCTAAACAGCGCAACAAGGCACACAGGTCTCGCATGGAGGCCCAATCATTGGTGGTGAAGTGGTGCTGTTCCGCAGTGCGACTGACGCGTGCGTGCTGCAGCTGAAACTCCACTATGGCGTGCTGCTGCTCGCACAGTCTCTTCAGCATGTGCAAGGTGGAGTTCCACCTGGTGAGCGGGAAGGCCGAAGTTCCGCTGTAGCGCAGACAGGCGAGCAGCGGCAGGATGTGAACTCCGGAAGCGCGCACAGACGGCCCTCACTTTATGCAGCAGCTCTGACATGTCGGGGTAGTTGTGAATGAACTTCTGCACCACCAAATTCAGCACATGCGCCAGGCAAGGGATGTGCGTCAAACCGGCTAGTCCCAGAGCTGCGATGAGATTTCGCCCATTATCGCACACCACCAGGCCGGGCTTGAGGCCCACCAGCAGAAACCACTCGTCGGTCTGTTGTTCAATACCCCGCCACAACTCCTGCGCGGTGTGGGGCCTGTCCCCCAATCATATGAGTTTCAGAATGGCCTGCTGACGTTTACCCCGGGCTGTGCTGAAGTTGGTGGTGAAGGTGTGTGGCTGACTGGATGAGCTGGTGAAAGCAGAGGAGGAGGAAGCCGAGTAGGAGGAGGAGGCTACAGGAGGCAAAGAATGATGCCCTGCGATCCTTGGCTGCGGAAGGACGTGCGCCAAGGAACTCTCCGCCTGCGGCCCAGCCGCCACTACAGTTATCCAGTGTGCAGTTAGGGAGATATAGCGTCCCTGGCCCTGCTTACTGGTCCACGTATCTGTGGTTAGGTGGACCTTGCCACAGATGGCGTTGTGCAGTGCTCACTTGATTTTATCGGATACTTGGTTGTGCAGGGAAGGCACGGCTGTCTTGGAGAAGTAGTGGCGGCTGGGAGCAACATACTGTGGGACAGCCATGGACATCAGCTGTTTGAAGCTGTCTGTGTCCACCAGCCTGAATGACAGCATTTCAAAGGCCAGTAGTTTAGAAATGCTGGCATTCAGGCCCAGGGCTCGAGGGTGGCGTAATGGGAATTTACGCTTTCTCTCCAAGGTTTGTGAGATGGAGAGCTGAACGCTGCCGTGTGACATGGTGGAGATGCTTGGTGACGCAGGTGGTGTTGTCGGTGGCACATTCTCTGTTTGGTGGGCGGCAGGTGCCAACGTTCCTCCCGAGGCGGAGGAAGAGGCCGAGGCAGCAGCAGAAGAGGGAGCAGGGGGAGCCAGAGTGAGTTCCTTGCTTTTAAGGTGTTTTCTCCACTGCAGTTCATGCTTTGCATTTAGATGCCTGGTCATGCAGGTTGTGCTAAGGTTCAGAACGTTAATGCCTCGCTTCAGGATCTGAGGCACAGCGTGCAAACAACTCGGGTCTTGTCGTCAGCACATTGTTTAAAGAAGTGCCATGCCAGGGAACTCCTTGAAGCTGCCTTTGGGGTGCTCGGTCCCTGGTGGCGGTGGCCAGTAGCAGGCGAACTCTCTTGGCGGCGGCTGGTCTGCTTTTGCCCCCTGCTCCTTCTTTTGCTACGCTGTTGGCTCGGTCTCACCACTGCCTCTTCCTCTGAACTATGAAAGTCAGTGGCACGAACTTCATTCCATGTGGGGTCTAGGACCTCATCGTCCCCTGCATCGTCTTCCACACAGTCTTCCTCCCTGACCTCCTGTTCGGTCTGCACACTGCAGAAAGACGCAGCAGTTGGCACCTGTGTTTCGTCATCATCAGAGACGTGCGGACTCCGATGAGGTGGTATTCCCATGTCCTCATCATCAGGAAACATCAGTGGTTGTGCGTCAGTGCATTCTATGTCTTCCACAACTGGGGAAGGGCTAGGTGGATTTCATTGGGAACCCCTGCCAGCAGAGTCTTCAAACAGCATAAGAGACTGCTGCATAACTTGAGGCTCTGACAGTTTCCCTGATATGCATGGGGGTAATGTGACAGACTGATGGGCTTGGTTTTCAGGTGCCACCTGTGCGCTTTCTGCAGAAGACTGGGTGGGAGATAATGTTGTGAACATGCTGGATCCACTGTCGGCCACCCAAAGCGCCTGTACCTGCTCAGGCCTTACCATCCTTAGAACGGCATTGGGCCCCACCAAATATCGCTGTAAATTCTGGCGGGTACTGGAACCTGAGGTAGTTGGTTCACTAGGACGTGTGGCTGTGGCAGAATGGCCACGTTCTCTCACAGCACCAGAGGGTACACTAACACCACCACGTCCGCGTCCCTTACTAGATGTTTTCCTCATTGATATCCTTCACCAAGCACCACAATAAGGAAAAAAATATTTGGCCCAATGTATTTATTTCAAATTTAGGCCTTTTTTTACAGGCACCTAACACTATCTGCCTATTTGTTTATGTAGCGTATTACACTAATCCAGGCACAGCAGTAACCACTGATTTAGGGGAATATCTCTTTTAGGGCTAGTATTTAGGCCCTGGATGAAAGCTATCCTTTTATGGACAGATTTACACTTGGCCTGCAACAGCTGGGACAAAGGATTCAGGGTATTGCTATTTTGGCAATTGAATGTCACCCCAGAACAAAATATATGTTTTGGAGGACACTATTATATTTTGCCAGCCACAGCTGAAACCACTGATTTATGTTATTGCTATTTTGGCAATTGAATTTCACCCCAGGCCAGAACAAAATATATGTTTTGGCAGACTCTATGAAATCTGGCCTGCAACTGCTGGGACACCAGTTTCAGGGTATTGCTATTTTGGCAGATTAATTTCACCCCAGAACAAAATATATGTTTTGGCGGACACTATTCTATTTTGCCAGCCACAGCTGAAACCACAAATTTATGGTATTGCTATTTTGGCAAATGAATTTCACCCCAGAACAAAATATATGTTTTGGCGGACACTATGAAATCTGGCCTGCAACAGCTGGGACACCAGATTCAGGGTATTGCTATTTTGGCAATTGAATGTCACCCCAGAACAAAATATATGTTTTCGCGGACACTATTATATTTTGCCAGCCACAGCTGAAACCACTGATTTATAGTATTGTTATTTTGGCAATTGAATTTCACCCCAGGCCAGAACAAAATATATGTTTTGACGGACACTATAAAACGTGGCCTGCAACAGCTGGGACACCAGATTCAGGGTATTGCTATTTTGGCAATTGAATGTCATCCCAGAACAAAATATGTTTTGCAAGACACTATAAATCCTGGCCTGCAACAGCTGGGACACCAGATTCAGGGTATTGCTATTTTGGCAGATTAATTTCACCCCAGAACAAAATATATGTTTTGGCAGACACTATTAAATCTGGCCTGCAACAGCTGGGACACCAGATTCAGGGTATTGCTATTTTGGCAATTGAATGTCACCCCAGAACAAAATATATGTTTTGCAAGACACTATGAAATGTGGCCTGCAACAGCTGGGACACCAGATTCAGGTTATTGCTATTTTGGCAATTGAATGTCACCCCAGAACAAAATATATGTTTTTGCGGACACTATGAATCCTGGCCTGCAACAGCTGGGACACCAGATTCAGGGTATTGCTATTTTGGCAGATTAATTTCACCCCAGAACAAAATATATGTTTTGGCAGACACTATTAAATCTGGCCTGCAACAGCTGGGACACCAGATTCAGGGTATTGCTATTTTGGCAATTGAATGTCACCCCAGAACAAAATATATGTTTTGCAAGACACTATAAAATGTGGCCTGCAACAGCTGGGACACCAGATTCAGGGTATTGCTATTTTGGCAGATTAATTTCACCCCAGAACAAAATATATGTTTTGGCGGACACTATTCTATTTTGCCAGCCACAGCTGAAACCACTGATTTATGGTATTGCTATTTTGGCAATTGAATTTCACCACAGAAAATAATCTATCCTTTGCCAGACAGCAGACAGTATTATACTTGTCTAGCCAAAGTTGGGACACCAGATTTAGGGGATTGGTATTTGGGCAATTGTATTTAATCCCTTAATAAAATATAGAAATTGCTGTCCTGAGTTTCTAGGGGTGACAATTAGCACAGCCAAGCCCCTGATATAGGATATAGCAAAAAAAAAAACTAGTATTGATGGATTGATGGACTTGGTGGCAGCTTCTTCTGGTGCACCACAAGTCACAAAATGGCCTCCGATCAACCCAGAAAATAAGTGACAGAAAAACGCTCTGTGCAGCCTAAAAACCAGTGAGCAAGTAACTAGCAGAAGTTCAATCATTCACAGCTGTAGATCAATCCGTTCATTAGGTGCTGTTGCTGACTTTTCCCTGCCTAATCTCGCCCTCACAGAAGCTGCGTCCTCTCCCTACACTAATCAGAGCAGTGTGACGTGCGGCGCTACGTGACTCCAGCTTAAATAGAGGCTGGGTCACATGCTGCACTTGGCCAATCACAGCCATGCCATTAGTAGGCATGGCTGTGATGGGCTCTTAGGGCAAGAAGTAAAACGCTAGCTGATTGTCTGCTGTGCAGCCCTTCAGAAAGCAGGAAGAAATCGCCGAACAACGGACCAGAACCCGAACTTTTTTGAAAATGTCTGGGTTCGGGTCCGTGTCCCGGACACCCCAAAATTCGGTATGAACCGAACGATGCTCGAACTGTTCGCTCAACACTATACATGAGCGTTTTTTTTCACGCATCACTTATGTAAAAGTAAACAGGTCACTTTTTCACTGTAAAAGTAAAATAAATAAAAAAACAGTATACATATTAGGTATTGGCGCATCCATTAAAACCTGCACTATAAAAATATCACATGATCTAACACCTCAGATAAATACCGTAAAAAAATTAAATAAAAACTATGTAAAAAAAATCATTTTTGTCACCTCATATTACAAAAACTGAAATAGCAAATAATAAAAAAGTTATATGCACTCAATAATAGTGCCAATCAAAACCGCCATCTCATCCCGCAAAAAATGATACCCTACATAAGACAATCGCCCCAAAAAATATAAAAATATGGCTCTTAGACTATGGAAACATTAAAACATGATATTTTTTGTTTCAAAAATGATATTATTGTGTAAAACTTAAATAAATAAATAAAAAGTATACATATTAGGTATTGCCGCGTTCATAACAACCTGCTCTATAAAAATAACACATAACCGAACCCCTTAAGTGAACATAGAAAAAAATATATATAAATACCGTGACAAAAGTCATTTTTGTCACCTTACATCACAAAAAGTGTAATAGCAAGCGACCAAAATGTCAAATGCACACCACGATAATGCCAATCAAATCGTCATCTCATCCTGCAAAAAATGAGCCCCAACATAAGACAGTCGCCCAAAAAAATAAAAATTAAAAATATGGCTTTCAGTGTGGACATGGTGTCAAAAAAACACCTTCCAAAAACCATATGGCGTTCCCTTCCTTCTGTGCCCTGCCGTTTGGCCATACAGCAGTTTATGACTACATATAGGGTGTTTCTGCAAACTACAGAATCGGAGCAATAAATATTTAATTTTGTTTGGCTGTTAACCCTTGATTTGTTACTGGAAAAAATTTATTAAAATGGAAAATTTTCCAAAATTCAGAAATTTAATCTCCATTTGCCAATAACTCTTGTGGAAAACCTAAAGGGTTAATTACATTTGTAAAATCAGTTTTGAATACCTTGAGGGGTGCAGTTTCTAGAATGGGGTAATTTTGGGGTGGTTTCTATTATGTAAGCCTCACAAAGTGACTTCAGACCTGAACTGGCCCCTAACACGTGGGTCCCCAAAAAATGAAATGGCATTCCCAAAATGATCGATACATGAAGTAGACATATGGGGAATGTAAATCATTAACTTCCTTTGGTGGCATTACTATGTATTAAAGAAGTAGACAAATTGAGATTTGGAAAATTGCTAATTTTTCAAAGTTTTTGGTAAATTTGGTATTTTTTTATAAATAAAAATGAAATTTTTCGACTTCATTTTACCACTGACATGAAGTACAATATTTGACAAAAAAACAGATTGGCCTGGATAAGTAAACGCGTTTTAAAGTTATCACCACGTAAAGTGACACTGGTCAGATTTGCAAAAAATGGCCGGGTCCTTAAGGTGAAATAAGGCTGGGTCCTTAAGGGGTTAAAAGAAGCCTTACCATAGAACTTGATTATGTTTTCAAGTCCTATGATGTTATGTTTGTGGTGTTTCTTTGTACCTCAATTATTGACCCAGCTTGACTCATCCTTGCGAGCCAGAGAGTGCCACTCCAGTGTGCAAAACCAGGCATGCTCAACCTGCAGCCCTCCAGCTGTTGCAAAACTCCAACTCCCAGCATGCCGAACAGCCTACAGCTATCAGCCTACAGCAAGGCACTGTGAGAGTTGTAGTTTTATAACAGCTGGAGGGCCATATGTTGAGCATGACTGTGGTAAACCATCCCTGTTTCAGTTTTTATTACAATCCAAGCAATATGCCTCTCCAGTCCATGAGTGTTACTTCTGAGTGCCAGTGATCACTATCTGCCATACTTTGCTTCAGCTGTCTCTACCCTCCAGCTCATAAACCTAGTCAGTCCATGAGTACCACTTTAGAATGCCAGCCGCTGCTATCTGACATATTTTGTTCCAGTCATCAGCCGTCCTGTCAGCTCCTGATCGATTATCCTACACTCTGGGATTCTGTATCCTATGTCTTCTCAGAGCCTTGTGTAAGTGCTCTGCCATTGTTTTCTAGACCTTGTTACATTTCAAGATAGATTAACGAATATTCCTCATGTTTTATTTTATAATTTAAATCCTGAAAGCAAAAAAAGAGGACAGTAACAACCTAAATTCCCCATGTATTTATTTTAAATTCATAATTCAGACAAAACATTAAAATATAAATTTCAGCATTCACGGAAAATCAGAGGATGTATACTGTGTAGACCAGGGCTTGTGCAGCCTTTTCTACTGGGATCTCACTAGCGAGAACATACTGATACCTGGACTTTACAAGTGGTAAAGTTATATGCTGACATTACAGCACAAACAAGTTACCCCCCAAGCCCTAAGGGGCTAACCATTGGGCTGCAGCTCTGACGTGGGAGCAGGCGAATGCTTGCAGGCGCACAGCTGACACTCGAAACGGCCGTCATCGGAAACGTCCAACATCAGTGCTGGGACCGACGGCGGCCGTTTAACCCCTTCCATGCCACGTACCTTAGGAATCACTGCATGGAGGGGCTAACCATCGGGGCGCTGCTCTGCTGTGGCAGCAGCCGATGCTCGAAGGGTAAATTGAGGGCTGTCGCAGCATCCTGATGGTTACCATGGCAACCGGACGCCTTCACAGGCACTCGGCTTGCCGTGGTACATATAAGCCTGATCAGGCTCCTGCTAAAGGCAGGAGCCTAATCAGGCTTAGGGTCCATTCACATGTCCGTATGAATGGTCCGGATCCGTTCCGTAATTGTGCGGACCCGTTTATTTTCAATGGGGCTGGAACGGATGTGGACAGCACACTATGTACTGTCTGCATCCACATTTCTGGATGCACACTTCCGGATCCACAATTTCCGTTCAGAAAAAAATAGAAGATGTCCTATTCTTGTCCGCAACTGTGGACAAGAAAAGGCATTTTCTATTATATGCGGAATGCACATTGCCGGTGTCCATGATTTGCGGATCCACAATTTGCCAACGGCAAAACACCTACGTAGAGGTATCAGGCCCACTGTATCTTCAAGTACCAAGTTGGTCTGGGTCAAAAAAGTGTAAAAAAAATATGAAAAAAGTAAAAAAAAATGGTAAAAAGAGCTCTAACTTCTCCCAATATCCTCACATATAATTGGTTACAAATTGAAAAAATAAAAAACACTAAACATGTTTGGCATTGCCGTGTCTATAAAAATATCACATGAGCTAACCCACCTGGTGAATGCCGTAAAAAAAAATTATTTAAAAAACGTGCCAAAAAATATCTATTTTTATCACCTTACAACACAAAAAGTGTAATATCAAGCCATTAAAAAGTCATATTTGCCCCAAAATGGTACCAATCAAACCGACATCTCATCCCGAAAAAATGAGACTCTACCTACTACAATCGTCTAGAAAAAATATATATATATGGCTTTGAGAAAATGGAGACACAAAAACATGTTTTTTTTCAAAAATGCTTTTTTTGTGAAAATAAAATTTGAAAAATGCACATATTAGGTATTGCCATGTCCATAACGACCTGTTCTATAAAAATATGACGTGATCCAACCAGTCTGGTGAACGCTGTAAAAAATAAAATAAAAAATGTGCCAAGAAAGCCATTTTTATCACCTTACAACACAAAAAGTGTAATACCAATCTAACCATTATCTCATCCCGCAAAAAAGGAGCCCCTACATAAGACAATCGCCTAAAAATACAAAAATATATAGCTTTCAGAAAATGGAGACACCAAGACATGATTTTTTAAAAAAAAAATGCTTTTATTGTGTAAAATAAAATGTAAAAAATGCACATATTAGGTATCGCCTGTCTGTAACAACCTGCTCTATAATAATCTCAAGGGATCCAACCTGTCTGGTGAACACCGTAAAAAAAATAATATGAAAAATGTACCAAAAAAGCACTAGGTTTAATAAATCTCCCCGCCTGTGTACTTCTATCTGTACATAACATTGTGTGCCGTCATACTGTACTAATCTGTGTGAGAAAAATGACTGTTCACTGTGCGGACTGCACAAAATACTGTATTCAGAAGAGAGCGCATGTAGTGAGAGCTATCAGTAATGAGATCTATATCCTGCTTATAAAGCCATGGTTCTGACTAGAGATGAGAGAATTTTTAAAACATTTGATTCGTAGGTTTGCCGAATTTTTGGGGAAAAATTTGGTTTGGTCCGATTTATTTGCGGTGATTTTCGTTAAAATTGCTGGCTTCAGAGAGCCTTTATAGTGGTGTAGAACACTGTGCCTTGCAGTAACACGCATAGGGACTCTGCTCTGGTAGTGAAATAATACTGTGAGTCCGTATGACATGCAGATGACAGGCGTCGTTCTTAGAATCAGTGCACACTTCACTTATTTGGGCAGTCACGGGGCCAAAACTGTTGCAAATATTTGGTTGATTTGGGTAGGCACACAGAACTATGGTTTCATGTATCAAACAAATTTATTAATAAGATATTAAAATATTATAATGTTAAAAATCGTGTTCTCAGTGTCACTTATATTCCAGTATATATACATTACATTTCATCTGGACTGATATACAACATATTCCATCATAGGTTGGGTCTAGGTTCCAATTTGCGATTGGTCATACACTGGATGTAGTTTAATTATGTCCAGTATAGGGATATTACATCAAGTGTAGAGGTATCGCAATATGGAGGTATTGCAATCAGCTGATCAATATAAAACCTCAGTTCATCAATGAAGCAATATAAAAACTTAGAACTTTACACCGTTTATGTTTGTATAATTGAACGGGTTATCCCCCAATTTGACCGTTCGGTGGTGTATCTCTCATATAATATAAGTGATCTTCTGTACCAGTCTGAATCCTTCGGTTCCCAGTAAAGTTGGTTTTAAGTTCACAGTTTTTAGTATTTCCTTAGGGAATGTGCCGTATAGTTATGATATGGTTTTGGTTTTTACTCACGGTCCCGGTGGTTGTCTCTGTGCGGCGTCTCGCATCCACGCTGAGCCTGTTGCCGGCTCACCTCGTGTGGCGTCTCACGTGACTGGGTTCCGGTCACGTGATTTCAACTCCCTTTTCCCTCCTCAGTCCGCGGCCGCGGTGATTACTACTTAGCAGAGTAATCTTTTCTACTGTATGGGTGGGAGTTGTATATGTTAGGTTTTCGAGTTGTCCTTGTTGGGGGACCACTGAGGAAGGAGCCGGGAAAGGCTTTGAAACGCGTTTGGTACCTAACAGGCAAATGATCCGTGTGGATTAAAATTGTGACCCCCAACAAGGACAACTACATCCAGTGTATGACCAATCGCAAATTGGAACCTAGACCCAACCTATGATGGAATATGTTGTATATCAGTCCAGATGAAATGTAATGTATATATACTGGAATATAAGTGACACTGAGAACACGATTTTTAACATTATAATATTTTAATATCTTATTAATAAATTTGTTTGATACATGAAACCATAGTTCTGTGTGCCTACCCAAATCAACCAAATATTTGCAATTGTCTACTACTTTCTGGTGGGGTGAACCAGTATATTGGGGTAAGAGCACCAGGTATCCATAGTAACCAGTTGGTGAGCCACCTTACAGATTAATATCTATTTGTATCACGGGGCCAAAACTGACCAAATAACTCAAGTGTGAACTCAGCCCGACAGGTCATTGTTAGCGTCAAGAAGAAGCGCACTACTTTTACACCGTCATCAGCTGATGCCACATAGATGTCTACAGAATCTGTTCTATTCAACGCTTATACAAGTAAAGCCCCCCTTCAGAGTGGAGAGGGTGTCAGCAGTAAGTTTGTGTTGATGTCACTGATTATTTTGCCCTTTCTCTGATCCTTCAGAACAATAACCCAAAAAAGGATCCTGTCTGTTGAGCATCCGCCTTCACTCGGTCAGCATTTGGTCACTAATCCATCAGTATTGCTAATGCCAAAAAAAACTGAAGTGAATCCCAAACAGAGATGACACGTGAATGGAATATTTGCATGTCTTCTGTATTTTGTACCCACTTCTGATTTTGGCTACCAAATCATAAGCCAATTCTGATGCGAAATAGGGACCATGTCATGCAGGCTTTACAGCTGTTACATAGACAGGATCCGTTGTGCGTCTCATTTTTCCTTCCTTCTGACAGATCAGAAGAAGGGTCAAATAAATGATGATGTTAACCAGGCCGTAAGGCAGAATAGTGGCCCAGTCATGAAGTGTGGAGGGTGGGAACCGCATGAGAAGTCCACAGAGTGGCCCTATGACATAGCGGTGAGGTGCATGCAACATGAGGAGACCACAGAGTGGCCCAATGATAGTGTAGAGGTGACAGCAGCATCAGGAGGCCACAGAGTGGCACAATGACATAGTGTGGAGGTTTCAGCAGCATGAGTAGACTACAGAGTGGCAAGGTGACAGAGTGTGGAGGTGGCAGCAGCATGAGGAGACCACAGAGTGGCAAGGTGACATACTGTGAAGGCGGCAGCAGCATCAGGAGTCCACAGAGCGGCAAGGCGACATAGCGTGGAGGTGGCAGCAGCATGAGGAGACCACAGAGTGGCCCAATGACAGTGTAGAGATGACAGCAGCATCAGGAGGTCACAGAGTGGCACAATGACATAGTGTGGAGGTTTCAGCAGCATAAGGAGACCACAGAGTGGCATGGTGACATAGTGTGGAGGTGGAAGCAGCATGAGGAGACCACAGAGTCGCAAGGTGACATAATGTGGAGGTGGCAGCAGCATCAGGAGGCCACAGAGTGGCAAGGCAACATAGTGTGGAGGTGGCAGCAGCATAAGGAGATCACAGAGTGGCAAGGTGACATAGTGTGGAGGTCACGGCAGCATCAGGAGGCCACAAAGTAGCAAGGTGGCATAGTGTGGAGGTGCAGGAGCAGCAGAAGGCCACAGAGTGTGCCCCGGTGACATAGTGTGGAGGTAGCAGCAGCATGAGGAGACCATAGAATGACCTGGTGACATAGTGTGGTGGTTTCAGAAGCATGAAGAGACCAAAGAGTGACAAGGTGACATAGTGTGGAGGTCGCAGCAGCATGAGGAGACCACAAAGTAGCAAAGTGGCATAGTGTGGAGGTGCAGGAGCAGCAGAAGGCCACAGAGTGTGCCCCGGTGACATAGTGTGGAGGTAGCAGCAGCATGAGGAGACCATAGAATGACCTGGTGACATAGTGTGGTGGTTTCAGAAGCATGAAGAGACCAAAGAGTGACAAGGTGACATAGTGTGGAGGTCGCAGCAGCATGAGGAGACCACAAAGTAGCAAGGTGGCATAGTGTGGAGGTGCAGGAGCAGCAGGAGGCCACAGAGTGGCAAGGTGACATAGTGTGGAGGTAGCAGCAGCATGAGGAGACCACAGAATGACCTGGTGACATAGTTTGGAGGTGGAAGCAGCATGAGGAGATCATAGAGTGGCAAGGTGAAATAGTATGGATGTGGCAGCAGCATCAGGTAGCCACAGAGTGGCAAGGTGACAAAGTGTGGAGTTGGCAGTAGCATGAGAAGACCACCATTGTGCCAGATTGTGTCAGTGAAAACAGATCTGTCCCCATTGACTTACATTGTATGTCAGGGCGGATCCATTTGGCTCAGTTTCATTAGACAGACACTAAAACGCTGCAAGCAGCGTTTTGGTGTCCGCCTCCGAAACGGAATGTAGGAGTAACGGAGCCAAACTGATGCATTCTAAGCAGATCCTTATCCATTCAGAATGCATTAAGGGCAAAACTGATCAGTTTTGGACTGCTTGTGGGAGCCCTGAAACGGATCTCACAAACGGAAACCAAAACGGTAGTGTGAAAGTTGCCTTTATTGTGAATAGATTTTAAAGGCAAAGTCTGCTGGTCTGTTGTCATCAGCGTCTTCTTTATTTTTACTGCAGGACAAAGTAATTCTGTCCATAAAGCAAAAGGAGGTCTACAGCCACCCATAAATTTTCCCCAAAAAAACTGTTTCACATAAAATATTTCACCACTACGTAATTCGGCCCATACAGCAAAAGGAGGTTCACAGCCAACCATCAATTTTCCCAAAAAAAGCCTGTTTGAAATATAAAATTTCCCTACTATGTAATTTGGTTCATACAGCAAAAAAGGTCTGCAGCCACCCATCAATTTTCCCGAACAAAGCCTGTTTGACCTAAAAAAAATTTCACCACTACATAATTCGGCCCATATAGCAAAAGGTCTACAGCCACCCATCAATTTTCCCAAAAAAGCCTGTTTGACATAAAAAATGTCACCACTACATAATTCGGCTCATACAGCAAAAGGAGGTCTACAGCCACCCATCAATTTTCCCAATAAAGGCTGTTTCACAAAATAATGGCTAGTCGACAGAATAAGGTTCATACACAAAAAAATTTAAAATCAGCCATCAGTTTTTCCCCATGAAGGCTGTTTAACATAAGAAATTTTACCACTACGTAATTTGGTCCATACCGCAAAAGGAGATCTACAATCACCCATCAATTTTCCAGAAAAAACATGTTCGGGTTTGTACTGAACATTGCGAGTTTGGGTACCCGGACCCATACTTTTTCACTGAAGTTCGAGATCGCAGGACCTGCAAAAGGAGATGAGAAGATAGAAGAACCTGCGGTGACGTCACCGCGCTCACCAAGTGAGGTCCTGCAAAAAGAAGAAAGAACAAAATACTGGCTACGCGATCAAGTGGATGAGGTGAGTTTTTCAAAATTATTTCTAACTAGAGATGAGCTAACGCCTGGATGTTCGGGTTCGAGAGGTTCGGCCGAACTTCCGGAAAATGTCCGGGTTCGTGATCCGAACACAACCCGAACTTCATCCCGAACGCGAACCCCATAGAAGTCAATGGGGACCAGAACATTTGGGCACTAAAAAGCCTGTAAAAGACTCCCGGAAAGGGCTAGAGGGCTGCAAAAGGCAGCAAAATGTAGGTAAATCCCCTGCAAACAAATGTAGATAGGGAAATGAATTAAAATAAAATAAAATAAATAAAAATTAACCAATATCAATTGGAGAGAGGTCCCACAGCAAGGAATCATGCGTCATATCATCCACCACTGGAGAAGGCCACTCTCATTTATTTGGGACCAGCACCCAGACAGAGGATACAGGTCCCACAGCAAGGAATCATGCTTCATATCAACCACCACCGGAGAAGGCCACTCTCATGTATTTTGGACCAGCACCCAGACAGAGGATACAGGTCCCACAGCAAGGAATAAGGCTTCATATCAACCACAACCGGAGAAGGCCACTCTCATGTATTTTGGACCAGCACCCAGACAGAGGAGAGAGGTCCCACATCAAGGAATCATGTGTCATATCAACCCCCACCGGAGAACGCCACTCTCATTTATTTTGGACCAGCACCCAGACAGAGGATACAGGTCCCACAGCAAGGAATCATGCCTCATATCAACCACCAACGGAGAAGGCCACTCTCATTTATTTCGGCCCAGCACCCAGACAGAGGATACAGGTCCCACAGCAAGGAATCATGCGTCATATCAACCACCACCGGAGAAGGCCACTCTCATGTATTTTGGACCAGCACCCAGACAGAGGAGAGAGGTCCCACATCAAGGAATCATGCGTCATATCAACCACCACCGGAGAAGGCCAATCTCATTTATTTTGGACCAGCACCCAGACAGAGGATACAGGTCCCACAGCAAGGAATCATGCGTCATATCAACCACCACCGGAGAAGGCCATTCTCATTTATTTTGGACCAGCACCCAGACAGAGGATACAGGTCCCAAAGCAAGGAATCATGCCTCATATCAACCACCACCGGAGAAGGCCACTCTCATGTATTTTGGACCAGCACCCAGACAGAGGAGAGAAGTTTTCACAGCAGAGAATCATGCATTTAGATCACCCACCACAGGAGTAGGCCACCATTTAATGGGACCCCGGCAACCATGTCAGATGGCACAAACATCAGCTTCACATCACCCAGCACAAGAGAAGGCCACTTTGAGAGACTTTGACCCCTGCACCCAGGCGGAGGAGAGGGGTTTTCACAGCAGAGAATCAGGCATTTAGATCACCCACCACAGGAGTAGGCCACCATTTAATGGGACCCCGGCAACCATGTCAGATGGCACAAACATCAGCTTCACATCACCCAGCACAAGAGAAGGCCACTTTGAGAGACTTTGACCCCTGCACCCAGGCGGAGGAGAGGGGTTTTCACAGCAGAGAATCAGGCATTTAGATCACCCACCACAGGAGTAGGCCACCATTTAATGGGACCCCGGCAACCATGTCAGATGGCACAAACATCAGCTTCACATCACCCAGCACAAGAGAAGGCCACTTTGAGAGACTTTGACCCCTGCACCCAGACGGAGGAGAGGGGTTTTCACAGCAGAGAATCATGCATTTAGATCACCCACCACAGGAGTAGGCCACCATTTAATGGGACCCCGGCAACCATGTCAGATGGCACAAACATCAGCTTCACATCACCCAGCACAAGAGAAGGCCACTTTGAGAGACTTTGACCCCTGCACGCAGACGGAGGAGAGAGGTTTTCACAGCAGAGAATCATGCATTTAGATCACCCACCACAGGAGTAGGCCACCATTTAATGGGACCCCGGCAACCATGTCAGATGGCGCAAACATCAGCTTCACATCACCCAGCACAAGAGAAGGCCACTTTGAGAGACTTTTACCCCTGCACCCAGACGGAGGAGAGAGGTCCCACAGCAGAGAATCATGCATTTAGATCACCCACCACAGGAGTAGGCCACCATTTAATGGGACCCCGGCAACCATGTCAGATGGCACAAACATCAGCTTCACATCACCCAGCACAAGAGAAGGCCACTTTGAGAGACTTTTACCCCTGCACCCAGACGGAGGAGAGAGGTCCCACAGCAGAGATTCAGGCATTTATATCAGCCAGCACAGGAGAAGGCCGCTTTCAGTGACTTAGGCCTTAGCACCGACACAGAGGAGACAGGTCAGATAGCACAAGCATCAGTTTCACATCAACCACCACAGGAGAAGGGCACTTTTAGAGACTTTGACCCCTGCACCCAGAAAGAGGAGAGAGGTCCCACAGCAGAGATTCAGGCATTTATATCAGCCAGAACAGGAGAAGGCCGCTTTCAGTGACTTAGGCCTTAGCACCGACACAGAGGAGACAGGTCAGATAGCACAAGCATCAGTTTCACATCAACCACCACAGGAGAAGGGCACTTTTAGAGACTTTGACCCCTGCACCCAGAAAGAGAGAGAGGTCCCACAGCAGAGATTCAGGCATTTATATCAGCCACCACAGGAGAAGGCCGCTTTCAGTGACTTTGGCCCCTGCACCCACATAAAGGAGACATGTCAGACAGCACAAGTATAACATTCATATCACCCAGCACAGGAGAAGGACACTTTCATGTGCTTTGGCCTCGGCACCCAGACAGACGGAAGGTTCATTCAACTCTGGGTTGCACCCCAAGATCCTACTTAATTTCAAAATTGATTTTTCAATGAAGAAGTGGCCAGGAGTACAAGACAACATGGTTTAAGGCAGTTATTAAGGACTACTCTGCACAAGGGAGGGTCAGGTCTTGTGGGATCCATGCCTGGTTCATTTTTATAAACGTCAGCTTGTCCACGTTGGCTGCGGACAAGCAGCTGCGTTTGTCAGTAATGACGCCCCTGCCGTGCTGAATACACGTTCAGATAAAGCGCTGGCCGCTGGGCAGGCCAGCACCTCCAAGGCATAACATGCTAATTCTGGCCACGTGGACAATTTGGAAACCCAGAAGTTGAATGGGGCCGAACCATCCGTCAGTACGTGGAGTTGTGTGCAGATGTACTGTTCAACCATGTTAGTGAAATGTTGCCTCCTGCTAACACGTTCCGTATCAGGTGGTGGGGCAGTTAGCTGTGGCGTGGAGACAAAACTTTTCCACATTTCTGCCATGCTAACCCTGCCCTCAGAGGAGCTGGCCGTGACACTGCTGCGTGGGCGACCTCTAGCTCCTCCTCTGCCTTGGCCTTCCACATGTTCCCCTGTGACAGTTGGGAATGCTCTCAGGAGCGCGTCTACCAGTGTGCGCTTGTACTCGCGCATCTTCCTATCACGCTCCAGTGCAGGAAGTAAAGTGGGCACATTGTCTTTGTACCGTGGATCCAGCAGGGTGGCCACCCAGTAGTCAGCACACGTTAAAATGTGGGCAACTCTGCTGTCGTTGCGCAGGCACTGCAGCATGTAATCGCTCATGTGTGCCAGGCTCCCCAGAGGTAAGGACAAGCTGTCCTTACCAGCACCCACCGGCAGCAACCACTGGTCGGTCTGTTGTTCAATACCCCGCCACAACTCCTGCGCGGTGTGGGGCCTGTCCCCCAAACATATGAGTTTCAGAATGGCCTGCTGACGTTTACCCCGGGCTGTGCTGAAGTTGGTGGTGAAGGTGTGTGGCTGACTGGATGAGCTGGTGGAAGCAGAGGAGGAGGAGGAAGCCGAGTAGGAGGAGGAGGCTACAGGAGGCAAAGAATGATGCCCTGTGATCCTTGGCGGCGGAAGGACGTGCGCCAAGGAACTCTCCGCCTGGGGCCCAGCCGCCACTACATTTACCCAGTGTGCAGTTAGGAGATATAGCGTCCCTGGCCGTGCTTACTGGTCCACGTATCTGTGGTTAGGTGGACCTTGCCACAAATGGCGTTGCGCAGTGCACACTTGATTTTATTGGACACTTGCATGTGCAGGGAAGGCACGGCTGTCTTGGAGAAGTAGTGGCGGCTGGGAACCACATACTGGGGGACAGCCATGGCCATCAGCTGTTTGAAGCTGTCTGTGTCCACCAGCCAGAATGACAGCATTTCAAAGGCCAGTAGTTTAGAAATGCTGGCATTCAGGCCAAGGGCTCGAGGGTGACTAGGTGGGAATTTGCGCTTCCTCTCAAAGGTTTGAGAGATGGAGAGCTGAACGCTGCTGTGTGAAATAGTGGAGACGCTAGGTGACGGTGGCGATAGTGGTGGTGGTGTCGGTGGCACATCCTCTGTTTGCTGCTCGGCAGGTGGCAACATTCCTCTCGAGGCGGAAGCCGAGGCAGCAGCGGTAGAGGGAGCAGGGGGAGACTGAGCGGGTTCCTTGTTTTTAAGGTGTGTACTCCACTGCAGTTCATGCTTTGCATGTAGATGCCTGATCATGCAGGTGGTCCTCAGGTTAAGAACGTTAATGCCTCGCCTCAGGGTCTGATGGCACAGCGTGCAAACCACTCTGGTCTTGTCCTCAGCACATTGTTTGAAGAAGTGCCATGCCAGGGAACTCCTTGAAGATGCCTTTGGGGTGCTGGGTCCCTGTTGGCGCTGGCCAATAGCAGGCGAACTCTCTGGACGGCGGCTGTTCTGCTTTTGCCCCCTGCTCCCTCTTTGGCTTCGCTGTTGTCTCGGTCTCACCACTGCCTCTTCCTCTGAACTATTTAAGTCAGCGGCACGACCTTCAGTCCATGTGGGGTCTAAGACCTCATCGTCTTCTGCATCGTCTTCCACCCAGTCTTCCTCCCTGACCTCCTCCTGTTCAGTCTGCACACTGCAATAAGACGCGGCAGTGGGCACCTGTGTTTCGCCATCATCAGACACTCGGTCACTCTGCTGTGGTGGTATTCCCATGTCCTCATAATCTGGATACATAAGTGGTTGTGCGTCAGTGCATGGAATGTCTTCCACCGCTGGGGAAGGGATAGGAGGATGCCCCTGGAAAACCGTGGGAGCAGAGTCTTCAAACAGAAGAAGAGACTGCTGCATAACTTGAGGCTCAGCCAGTTTCCCTGATATGCATGGGGGTGATGTGACAGACTGATGGGCTTGGTTTTCAGGTGCCACCTGTGCGCTTTCCGCAGAAGACTGGGCGGAAGACAATGTGGTGAACGTGCTGGAAGCACTGTCGGCCACCCAATCGACTAATGCCTGTACCTGCTCAGGCCTTACCATCCTCATAACGGCATTGGGCCCCACCAAATATCGCTGTAAATTCTGCCGGCTACTTGAGGGAGTTGTTTCACTACTTTGTGCGCCTGACGCCGAACGGCCACGTCCTCTGCCAGCAACAGAGGCTCCACGGACACCACCACGACCGCGTCCTCGTCCCTTAATAGAATGTTTCCTCATTGTTGCGATTCAACTCGCACCACAATAAAATATATTATTTTTAGCCCCAAAATTCCCACACTGGAAGATATAATGCCTTTTGGCGGTATTAATTACAAGAACACTGCTGCTAATTGGACACCAGATTTTTATAATGCTAGTTTTGGTACATAGATCCCCACACGGGAAATATAATTCCTTTTAGAGGAGTGAAAACGTGAGGCCTAGTTTTCTGGTCTAACAAACACCAGATTGATTAAATTGGCCTTTTTTTCACCAAAATTACAACACTGGACAATAATGCCTTTTGGCGGTATTAATTACAAGAACACTGCTGCTAATTGGACACCAGATTTTTTATAATGCTAGTTTTGGTACATAGATCCCCACACGGGGAAATATAATTCCTTTTAGAGAAGTGAAAACGTGAGGCCTAGTTTTTCTGGTCTAACAAACACCAGATTGATTAAATTGGCCTTTTTTCACCAAAATTACAACACTGGACAATAATGCCTTTTGGCGGTATTAATTACAAGAACACTGCTGCTAATTGGACACCAGATTTTTATAATGCTAGTTTTGGTACATAGATCCCCACACGGGAAATATAATTCCTTTTAGAGGAGTGAAAACGTGAGGCCTAGTTTTTCTGGTCTAACAAACACCAGATTGATTAAATTGGCCTTTTTTCACCAAAATTACAACACTGGACGATATAATGCCTTTTGGCGGTATTAATTACAAGAGGACTGCTGGTATTTCAGAACACCGGAATTGTTAAAATGCTAGTTTTGCTAGATAAATTTCCCACACTGGGAGAAATATTGCCTAAGCCTTTTTACAGTATTAATTACAACAGGAGTGCTTCTTCTGGTCTAACACCAGAATAATTTTATTATTACGGTGAAAGCTTTTTCTAATTTATATTTCTGGCACATAAAAAAAAAATATTTCTGGCTGACAGTATTGGACAAAGTAGTGGCACTGGCTAGCCTAGCTGGAACAGCACATTCATGGGATTTGCTATCCAAGTGGGTTACTTTCAGTTTCACCACTGATATATTAAATATCTTTGCAGTTAGTATGGGTGACACAAGCACAGCCAAACCCCTGATGTAGTATATCTATGAAAAAATTGACTATTTCATTAGATTAATGGACGTTGTGGCAGCTTTTGCTGTAGCCCCACAAGTCCCAAAATGGCCGCCGCCTATCAGCCCAGTAACATGTGCCAGAAAACAGTCTGCCCAGCCAGAAAAAAAATTGACTTTGACTGAGCAGCTGAATCGCTGTTGTTCTGATTCACAGGTGTAGATTTTTAACTTCTTTGGAGCTTTGGTTTACACTCTGTGGCAGCAAGTGCTGGCGCACCACAAGTCCCAGAATGGCCACCGCCGGTCAGCCCAGTTACATGTGCCAGTAAAAATCGCTCTGGCCAGTCTCAACAAAATAGTGACTTTCAGTGAACAGCTCAGCTGAGTTGTTCTGATGCACAGGTGTAGAAAGGTAGATCATTCAATCACTTCTTTATCCCTGCCTATCTCGCCCTCACAGAAGCTGCATCCTCTCCCTACACTAGTCAGAGCAGTGTGACGTGCGGCGCTACGTGACTCCAGCTTAAATAGAGGCTGGGTCACATGCTGCACTTGGCCAATCACAGCCATGCCATTAGTAGGCATGGCTGTGATGGGCTCTTAGGGCAAGAAGTAAAACGCTAGCTGATTGGCTGCTGTGCAGCCCTTCAGAAAGCGGGAAGTAATCGACGAACACCGGACCCGTACCCGAACTTTTTTGAAAATGTCTGGGTTCGGGTCCGTGTCACGGACACCCCAAAATTCGGTACGGACCCGAATGATTTTCGAACTGTTCGCTCAACACTATTTCTAACCCCTCAATTTTATTTAGCATTCTGTCCTAAGAATGCTATTATTTTCTGTTATAACCATGTTATAACGGAAAATAATAAAGTGAGGTTCGGGTCCCCGTTGACTTTAATGGGGTCTGGGTTCGGTGTCAAGTTCCGGTCCCGAACTTTGACCTGAAGTTTGGCCTAACCCGGCGAACCCGAACTTCCACTGGTTCAATCATCCCTAGACATAACCCGAACATAAAGAGGTGTCTTTTCTCTGCTGCACATACACTGGTTGCCTGAAATTCTCAATTTTAGTGGCATAAGTACACACTAGCTAACTGTACCTATAGGTCCACTGCCATTTTTGTACATGTGACACATTGTCTCATTGTCTCAGGGACACAGGACAGAACAAAAAACAAAACAAAGCTGAAGATTCCTTTTCAGTTAGGGTACTTTCACACTTGCATTAAAATTTTCCGTTATTGAGTTGCGTCCTAGGAGCTCAATACTGGGAAAAAACTGATCAGTTTTATCCTAATGCAGTGGAGAGCAATCCATTCAGTATGCATCAGGGTGTCTTCAGTTCAGTCACTTTTATGGTATTTGGCCAGAGAAAATACCGCAGCATGCTATGTGTGCTCCCCCGGTCCCGGCCACTAGAGAGCCCGGCGCTTTTTCCTGTAGTGTGTAGGCACAGCCACCGCTGCTGGATTGCAGAGTGGTCGTAACCATGGAAACAAATAGTGTATAATGTGATAGGAAAATGAATCAAGCCAGCAAAAGAGGCAATATGGATAATACCAATACATTAGTAAGTGCCTGGTATTAACATTCTCTACATGATAAATGCCATTTGCTGAAGTGACACAACCCCACAAAGACATAAGGATTAGGTGCACATTATCACAGGTAAACAAAAATGCACATGCATATATGTGGATTCACACACAAGCACAAAGGTCAACACTCTACTTCCTGCTCTCCCGGTTCATTGTGACCTTTACAACACCATCAACATTATATATTTTTATTTTTATTTTTTTAATCATACTGTCTGTTACGCAATTATTTTTACACGTGCCAGCTGGCCCAGGTTTTAGCTACACTGCCACGCTGTTTGGCGCTCCCAGCACTTTTTTGTTCATATATTGCCACCTTATCCATTAACGCTATCCATTCATTTATTTCCGGACTAATCTGTGATCCCCATTTTCTAACAATTATTACCCTTGCTACTACCAGAGCTTTCAACCATAACCTTACCACCTCACTTTTTACATTCTTAAATTGTGATGCTACCCCTAACAATATTAATGACTGATCCCATTCTAACCTATATCGGGTTCTACAGTTCAACTCCTCTGTTACCTTAAACCAAAAGTTTCTCACCACTGGGCATTCCCAGACTACGTGGAGGAAGTGTGCTTTCTTTTGCCCACATCTTTTGCAAGCCAGATCATCCCTGCGATAAAATCTTGCCAAATCTTTAGGTGTATAATACAAACGGTATATCCAAAAGATATGAATCATCCTAAAATTATTAGAAGAGGTAGACATTTTTACATTCTTAAAAATTTCATGCCAATTAAATCCACTACTTAGGCCAAGATCTTGCTCCCACTCCCGCCCCTTTGTAGATTTTATCTTGTGTTCGAGATTGCTCACTAACCTTTTATATATCAAAGACATACTAATAGCTTTCATGCTTAATTGCATACAATATTCTATAAACTCGTGTGGTCTCACCTCTAAACAGTGATCTCTCTTTATTTTACTAACAGCGTGTCTTAGTTGTGCATATTTGAAACTCTCTATATACCCCGTATTTAATCCCATTATATATTCGATTCCTCTTATCTCACCTCCCTGCACTATTTGAGAAACCCAACATATATTTCGATTTATCCAGAATTCTACATTCTCCATCTTAACAAATTCCATTTAATTAAACCCATTATATATTTAATCCCATTATATTTAATTATATTTAATAATTATATTTAATCCCATTATATATTCGATTCCTCTTATCTCACCTCCCTGCACTATTTGAGAAACCCAACATATATTCTCCAACATTCTCCATCTTAACAAATTCCATTAAATTAAGATTGTGCCATAGTGGTGTGCAATTTAATATATATGTGATCCCCAGTATTTCTTTAATTTTTCCCCATCCCTTCAGCATAGAATAGCCAATCGAATTTTTATCTCTAATTCTACCTACATCCCCCATCTCAAGTCTAGAGAAAATCTTTGTGTAGTTCCTATTAACTGAGCCTAAGTAATGATCTAATTCCTCCTCCTCCATACCCATCCACCAAGCCAGCTGTGCAGCCAAGAAATACCCCTGAACAAAAGGCAGTGAGAATCCACCTTCCTCCATTCTGAACCATAGCCATTTTTGTTTTAGCCGGACTTTTTTCCTTCCCCAGATCAGATCATTAAAAATACTTTCTAATCTCTTAAAGAACATATCTCCTATCCAGTTTACACACGGTGTGATCTTATATAAAATTTGCGGTAGTAATATCATCTTTAACAACGCCACTCTATCTGCTCGTGAGATTGGTAATTTTTGCCATATCCGGACCTTATTTTTCACTATTTCAAGTAGTGGGGTAACATTATGTACGATGTAATCTCCTTCCGCTGCTCCAATCTTGACACCAAGATAGTCTAATTTATCTGTGCATGACAATATTTTAACTTGCGTGGGATTACTTTTAGGGGGTCTCCTAAGAGGAAGCAGAACTGTTTTCTCCCAATTTATTTTATATCCCGAATGATATCCATATTCATTAATAGATGTAATCACATGCTGCAAGATCTTATATCCATCCCTCAGGAACAGCAATACGTCGTCCGCATACAGATTTATTTTATCGAGAACCCCTCTCCGTCCAAAACCTGCTATAGCTACATCTTCCCTTATAATACAGGCTAGTGGCTCCAAGAAAATAGCAAACAGCAGGGGGGAAAGAGGGCATCCCTGCCTAGTCCCCCTTAATAGTGGTACTGGCTGAGTTTTATTTCCATTAATGGAGATCCTGGCGATCGGGGCGCAGTATAATAACCTCGTATAACTAATAAAGTTATCACCCAGGTTCATCTTACGCATCGTCTGCCAAAAAAACTCCCGCTCCACTCTGTCAAACGCCTGCGATGCGTCTAGTGACAGAATGGAGCGGTCTTCCCCCTCTCCCGCCCGCACGCCCACCAATGTTCTCCGAATGCTCATCTGAGATGATCTCCCTGGTATAAAACCAGTTTGATCTATATGTATTAATTTGTTAATTAAAGGTTTAAGCCGATTGGCCAATACCTTAGCGTATATTTTGTAATCTGCATTTAGCAGAGATATTGGTCGGTATGCCCGAATGTCCGTTTCTTCCTTATCTTTTTTCAAAATTAGAGTAATAATTGCTTCAGACATTGAGGGGAGAACCCTCCACCCCAAGCTGAGTTAAGAACCTGCATCAATAGTGGCAGCAAAATTCCACCAAACCTTCTGTAAAGTTCAAATGGCAATCCATCCGAACCAGCAGCAGTGTTTCCCTGTGTTGATTTGAGGGCCAATTCCAGCTCCGCTAACTGTATCGGTTGGTTTAATTTCTCTCTATCTTCCTCATTAAGGATGGGGATTTCAATTTTCTCCAAAAAAGAATTAATAGCCAGCTCCTTTCCTTCTCCTTCGAACTATATAGTTGTGTATAATGAGTGACAAATTCTTGAGCTATCTCGTTTTTATCCGATAGGAGTACCTCTCCTGGAGATCTTATAGTTGAGATTCTTGTACATCCCTTCTGATTTTCAACAATCTTGGCTAAAAAACGCCCCGATCTTCCTCCCTCCAAGAACCTATTCTGACCTTGGAAAAAGATTTTTTGTTGAGCTTTCTCCTGTAGAAACAACTTATACCTATTTACCGCTTTTTCTAATAGATTTTCACTCTTATCTCCCATTTCCTTGTCACAATTTTGCCACCTTCTCACCTCTTGCTCAAGTACCCTTTCCTTTCTCCCAAACTCCTTCTTTGCCTCAGCTATATGCTTAAATAGTAAGCCAGGAATAAACGCCTTGAGAGAATCCCACACCATGTTCACATGGGCCGTACCTATATTCAATTCCCAGAACTCTACTATAGCAGCCTCGATTTTCTGCATGTCTTGAATTACATTAAACCAATGTGCATTTATCCTCATCAATCTATCCCCACTTGAACTCCGATTGTCCCGTATGTGTACCAGAACCGGGGTATGATCTGATATGGTGACGGTTTCATATTTCATGGCCACAACTTTATCCAGCATCTCCTCATTTATCAATACCAAATCTATTCTGGATCTACTGGCATATGACCTCGAATAACAGGAAAAAGCCACTTTGTCCCCGTATAGATATCTCCAGGCATCCAATAATCCTAATTCTTTGCATACCCTATTCAATAGAGTTCCTTGCTTTGTTTTCTGCCTACCTATACTATTAGCTGAGCTTCTATCTCTTATCACATCCATCACCTCATTCACGTCACCTATCAAGAATATTGGGCAGTTATCCTTATTATTTATATATTCCATTAGCTCAACAAATACCTTAACAGTGAATGGAGGGGGGATATAAACAAAGGCCAGGATACATATCATATCGCCCAATCTTCCATGCATAAAAATATATCGTCCCTCCTTATCTATCTTTCTTCCGATGAGTGTGAAATTCATGTTTCTGTGTACAAACACACTCACACCCCTTGCATATGATGAAAAGCACGAGTGTAGTTCTATCTTCATCCAGCCTTTCGAAAACATATACTTCGAGTTTTCCGCAAAGTGTGTTTCCACTAAGCATATTATGGCTGGTAAATGCCGATTAACTATATCATTAACAATAACTCTTTTCTTTCGATCCCCCAATCCTCTTACATTCCACATGAAAATTCTATGATGTGTTAGCGGCATCGTATAAACAGTAGCTCCCTCTGCTTAGCTTTCCTCCTCCATCTAGTCACCGTGGCACACAGCCCTCCCCACCCCCACTCCCAAAGACCCTCACCCACCCGTCCCCCCATTTGGTACGAACCACTAAGTGTTTGCGTACCTCTTCCTAATTGCTACTTCCTCCCCCCCCCTCATCCCCACTCCCGCATCATCCTAGACCCTCTCTTTCCAACCAACTCAGAACTTCAGTAGGATTATTAAAAAATTGCACCTTTCCTCCATAGATGACCTGTAGTTTAGAAGGGAACATCATAGAGTATTTAATATTTGCCGATATCAACCTCTTTTTCACTTCACTATACTCTCTCCTTTTCATTTGTGTATCTCTGGAGAAGTCCGGGTAAATCTGAATCGAGTTACCATTATGTTAACTCCTGCTCATTTCTCTTCCAACGCAAGAGCGAATCTCTATCGCGTTGGGATAGAAACTTCGCCAGAATTGCCCTAGGAGTGGCACCCGGTATGCTCTTACCCCCCGGAATTCTGTGCGCCCGTTCTATATCAAAAACCGCTGATAGAACACCTATCTCTGTGACCGATGTGATCCATTCCTGAATAAAGTTAGTGGCGTTGCCAGCCTCGGATCCCTCTGGGAACCCAATAAACCTCAAATTAGATCTCCTTGACCTGTCCTCAAGTGTTATCACCTTTTCCTTTAAGTGCGCTACCTCCAGCTCTACTTTCTCCATTTTGCTGACCACACTATCTACTTCCTTGTTTAACCTTACTGTTGACTCCTGCAGTTCTTTAACCTTCTCTCTAACATTGTTGATGTCCTGCCTGATCAGTGTTGTCTCCACTTGTACTGCAGACACCTTTCCTGACAGATCTGCCATCGCTTTGTTAGATTGTTGTATGGCACCCAAAATCTCCGCAAGTTTTACATCAATTGCCTCCATCCTATTGCCACCGCCTAGATCTACTGAACTTTCATATTGAGCCACTGTTTCCACCTCCTATTCTTTTCCCAGTCCCTTGAGGTCCGCACCCTTTCTTGTTTTTGCCTGCGGTGATTTCAGGAACCTGTCCATTTTTGTGACTTGGCTTCCAGCCCCGCCCCCTTTCGGTGAGGCTGGGCCTGTCGATTTACGTGGCTGGTTTTTTGGTGGCATCCCTTACTTTATACTCCACCCCCAAACCTCTCACTTTCCCCTCTCCAGCAACTGTCACTCAAATAGCTAAACAGTGATTACCATTACCTTATTATCTAGACCGTACAGCAATAGCTCAGTATCATGTACCAATTTCAACCCTTTATATATTCCCTCCCCTCAATTATCAAATTATTAAACACTGATCGTCAATACATAACAATCATCTCCAAAATTAATCCAAAGTTAATCCTATCAAATATCATGATCCGTAGTTATTATTCATAGAGTTGGCTTCCTTATAGGAAATAATTAATACATGATTATTAGTGAATAATTGCTAGTACATGATTAACGGTTGCTAGAAAGAACAGAAAAAAGAGAAGAAAAAAAAAAAACACTCCAAGCACCTATCGCACCCACTGTCCATAGGCACAAGTTTTAGGCCCAATAGAGCGGTCCAAATGAACCTATAAATTTTTCTAGGAGCATAGTCAGCATTCAACAATATATCACGGTGTCTTAAACAGCAATTTTAGCGCAGTCTTTCCTTGTTGTATCGCAGCTTCAGGCACAAAGAAACGTCCCCAATGTACGTATTTCAGAACCCGTGCCAACTAGGCGTCTTACAGAGCAATGTCCCCTCAGGCACTAGCAGATATCACAGCTCCTAAAAGACAGACTTTTAACTATCTTCAACCTTCCACAGGCGAAAGTTCTAGTAATCCGAGTCAATCTACACAGCCACTTTAACTTGTAGACCAGCTACAGTCTTAATCCGGAGGTCCCTTATGTAAGTTTCCGAGAAAACTATATCTTGTACCCCGCTTTCTTAAGCGCTTACGGAGAACAAATAAACCCCCTCGGCTGAAGTATGTAATATGTAGCTTTGCCCCATTCACAGCTCTTTTAAAGGGCCAGGGGGTTTCTCGGAACGCTCATATAATAAACAGCATGGATCTCACCACCCGGTTGAGTCTAATTCAAAACTGGGACGTCTCCGCCAACCTCTGCTTCAGCGTGTGTTATCTCCGGTGGCACACCATCTCAACTCCCGACACCTCCAAGTGAATCCAGGGGCCGTTACCCGCAACGTACTCGCCTCGCACCGCACACCTGCAGCAATCAGGGAGAATGGCCGTCCGTCCTTGCCCGGACCAGTCGTGATGATGATGTTAATTCACCTCGCCAATTTTCTATGTCGCTCATCACACCAACCAAGGGCTGTAGGCTGCAGGCCGATCCAGGCTTCAGGCATTAGGACCAGGGCACCATCTTTTCACAGGACATCTTAAGCGGCTGCATACTCCGACATACATAGAGCGAGGGCGGGAGGGAGAGGGAGAGGGCGGGAGGGAGAGGAAGCCGCGGCACTCATCGTCTGTACGTCAACATTATATAATACAGTGTATTACACTCTGTCAGTTCTGTAAAACGTAGTCCAATTTACTCACTGAGATTTGGATGAGGCTGCAGGGAAAAAAAAACACAAAAACACAAAAAAAATATAGCATGTCCTATTCTTGTCTGTTTGGCAGACAAGAATAGGCATTTCTACAATGGGGCGCGTTCCGTTCCGCAATTTGCAGCTTCCGTGTTTTGCGGAACCTACAGTCGTGTGCATGAGGCCTGAGACAGATTTATCCCTTGTGACTTTTGAAAAAGTAGAAAAAGTGGCAAATGTACACTCTTCCCCTGGTGGAGTAAAAACTTATGGTACTTTGTAATAAATAAGATTGGACTTTAGACTGAACATTCAATAGGTAAGTTGTACAACAACTTTAACAAAGGACATGTGAAATTCCCCCAAAAAGTCACTGTGCTTTACATGACATGTCCTTACTGTAATAGAAGTCACACAATAAAGTAAGAGTGAGAAAGAAAACAAATTATTGTTTCTTATCTTTTCAGGCTAGAAACTATAACCTAATACTAATAGCTTACCCTATGTCCCAGTAGTTCTTTATTTTTGCTAGTATTACTAATTATAATTTGTTTATTGTAAAGTTTTTAAGTTCCTTTGCAATTTAAAGTACAAAATGAGTGACACAGTTACACATTTGCTGTTTTCTAGCACTCCATTGTTCTTCTACTTCCTTTTGAAAAATGTCAACATGAATGCCTTCTGGGCCTTTCTTCTGAGAAAAAGCATGGATCCATTTCCAGGTGTTTTCCTGTCTTTCTGACACAGATGTTACAAACAGGCAGTTTGAAGTTAAGGGAGGATAGGTGACATATTCAGTAGTTCATTCTGGGGAGTCATGGAGTCCTTTTGTAGCTTCCTATAGCCAAATTGTTGCATTTATCTGTAGAAGGCCTCATGCACACGACAGTTGTTTGATTCTGTGTCCTTTGAGCCATTTTTCATGCTTTTCTGCGGTCCCATTGGTTTTCAATGGGTCCGTGGAAAACTCGTCAAATGCACCATTTATCCTCTGCATCCGTGGACTGTGATTACTGTCCATCAAAAAAATATAACCTGTCCTGTTCTTGTCCGTGAAAAACGGTTCGTGGACCCATTCAAGTCAATAGGACTTGAAAAAATGCAGAGGCAAATCTGACTGTCATCCGCGTCCCCGACCTGCATATATATTCCATTATCATGGGTGGAGATATTAACCACTTCAGCCCCCCTAGCTTAACCCCTTAAGGACCGGGGGTTTGGGGATTTTTGCGTTTTTGTTTTGTGCTCCCTGCCTTCCAAAAGCCATAACATTTTTATATTTCCGCTCACATAGCCATATGACGGCTTGTTTTTTGTGGGACAAGTTGTACTTTTTAACGCTACCATTTATTTTTGCATGTGATGTAGTGGGAAACGGGAAAAAAATTCCAAATGGGGTGAAATTGCAAAAAAAAAGCAATTCACCACAGTTTTACGGGTTTTTAAATTACAACGTTCGATTTGCGATAAAACTGACTGGTTAATTTTATTCTTCAGGTCAGTACGAATCTGGCAATACCTAATATGTATAGTTTTTCTTGCGTTTTGATAGTGAAAAAAAAATTAAAAGTGGGAATTTTTTTATTTTATTTTTTTGTCGCCATATTTTGACTCCTATAACTTTTTTGTAATTATGCGTACGGAGCAGTGTAGGGGCTCATTTTTTGCGGGGCAATCTGAACTTTTCATTGATACCATTATGGGGTGCGTATGATGTTTTGATCACTTTTTATTCATTTTTTTTAAGAAATGAAGCGTCCAAAAATGGCGAATTAGCCATTTGGACGTTTTTTTTCGTTTTTATGTTTACCGTATGGTGAATATTTTTTAATATTATTATAGTATGGGCGTTTTCGCACATTGTGACACCCATTATGTGTAATTTTTTTATTTTTTTATTTATTTTATTTTCATTTTGGGGAAAGGGGGGTGATTTGAATTTTGATATTTTTTTTATTTTATTTTTATTTTTTAAACTTTTTTTTTTTTTTTACCACTTTCTTATAGTTCCCATAGGGAACTATAAGATGCAATCATCAGATTGCTATTCTCATATATTCCAATGCAATAGCATTGGAATATATGAAAAAATCGCATATTTCCTATGGAGCCTATTACAGTCATAGGCTCCATAGGAATACTATGTAGTAACCTAGGTTTCATTCACAGAAACCTAGGGTACTAAATGCATGCTCGGCTCCCCTTGTGGCCATCAGGGAGCCGGAGCACAAACCGAAAGTGAAACTTTCGGTTTGTGCTTCATCAGATGCCGTGGTCAGGATTGACCACGGCATCTGAGGGGTTAAATGTCCGCGATCGGCATCGCTGCCGGTCACGGACATGAGCTGCGGGTGTCAGCTTGATGAATCAAGCATTTACCCGTAGCTCATGCGCCCGCTCCGTGCGGGAGCGGGCGCCATCTTTAAAGTGCGGACGAAGGGCGTACATGTACGCCCTTCGTCCTTAAGGGGTTAAACACCCTTAATGACCAGACCACTTTTTACAATTCTGCACTACGCTACTTTCACCGTATATTGCTCCGTCATGCAACTTACCACCCAAATGAATTTTACCTCTTTTTCTTCTCACTAATAGAGCTTTCATTTGGTGGTATTTCATTGTTGCTGACATTTTTACTTTTTTTGCCATTAATAAAAATTTAACGACATTTCTGCAAAAAAATTACATTTTTCACTTTCTGTTGTAAATTTTTTTTAAAAAAAATACATTTCTATATAAATTTTTCTCTAAATTTATTGTTCTACATGTCTTTGATAAAAAAAAAAATCCAATAAGTGTATATTTATTGGTTTGGGTAAAAGTTATAGCGTTTACAAACTATGGTGCAAAAAAGTTAATTTCCGCATTTTGAAGCAGCTCTGACTTTCTGAGCACCTGTCATGTTTCTTCAGGTGCTAGAATGTCAGGATAGTATAAACACCCCCCAAATGACACCATTTTAGAAAGAAGACACCCCAAAGTATTCGCGGAGGGGAATGGTGAGTTCATGTATCATTTCATTTTTTTTCACAAGTTAGCGGAAAATGACACTTTCTGAGAAAAAAAAAAAAGTTTCAATTTCTGCTAACTTCTGGCAAAAAATAAAAATCTCAGACGGACTCACTATGCCCCTCAGTGAATACCTTGGGGTGTCTACTTTCCGAAATGGGGTCATTTGTGGGGTGTGTTTACTGTTCTGGCATTTTGGGCGGGGCTAAATTGTGAGCAGCCATGTAAAACCTAAAGGTACTCGTTGGAATTTGGGCCCCTTTGCGCACCCAGGCTGCAAAAACGTGTCACTTATGTGGTATCTCCGTACTCAGGAGAAGTAGGGCAATGTGTTTTGGGGTGTATTTTTACATATACCCATGTTGGGTGAGAGAAATATCTCTGTAAATTGTCAACTTTGTATACATTTTTTTAAAAGTTGTCGTTTACAGAGATATTTCTCACACAAAGTATGGGTATATATAACAATACACCCCAAAACACATTTCCCTACTTCTCCTGAGTATGGCGATACCACATGTGTGCCACTTTTTTGCATCCTGGGTGCGCAAAGGGGCCCAAATTCCAATGAGTACCTTTAGGATTTCACAGGGCATTTTTACGCATTTGGATTCCAGACTTCTTCTCACGCTTTAGGGGCCCCTAAAATGCTAGGACAGTATAAATACCCCACATGTGACCCCATTTTAGAAAGAAGACACCCCAAGGTATTCCGTGAGGGGTATGGTGAGTTCATGTAAAATTTTAATTGTCACAAGTTAGTGGAATATGAGACTTTGTAAAAAACAAAATAAAAAAAAAAATATATCAATTTCCGCTAACTTGTGCCAAAAAAAAAAAAATTCTGTGAACTCGCCATGCCCTCACAGAATACCTTAGGGTGTCTTCTTTCAAAATGGGGTCACATGTGGGTTATTATCTGCCCTGGCATTTTAGGGAACCTAAGCGTGAGAATCAAATGCGTAAAAATGCCCTGTGAATCCTAAAGGTACTCGTTGGAATTAGGGCCCTTTGCGCATCTTGGCTGCAAAAAGTGTCACTCATGTGGTATCGCCGTACTCAGGAGAAGTAGGGCAATGTGTTTTGGGGTGTATTTTTACATATACCTATACTGTGTGTGAGAAATATCGCTGTAAGCGACAACTTTTTACATTTTTTATACAAAGTTGTCAATTTACAGAGATATTTCTCTCACTCAGCATGGGTATATGTAAAAATACACCCTAAGCACATTGCCCTACTTCTCCCAGTACGGCGATACCACATGTGTGACACTTTTGCAGCCAAGAAATGCAAAGGGCCTAAATTCAATGAGTACCTTTTAGGAGGGCATTTTTACGCATTTTCTTCTCACGCTTTAGGGCCCCTAAAATGCCAGGGCAGTATAAATACCCCACATGTGACCCCATTTTGGAAAGAAGACAGCCCAAGGTATTCCGTATTTTTTTGGCACAAGTTAGTGGAAATTGATTTTTATTGTTTTTTCTCACAAAGTCTCCCTTTCCGCTAACTTTTGACAAAAAGTTGAATTTTCATGGACTCACTATGCCCCTCAGCGAATACATTGGGGTGTCTTCTTTCCAAAATGGGGTCACATGTGGAGTATTTATACTGCCCTGGCATTTAGGAGCCCTAAAGCGTGAAAGAAAAATGCGTATAAATGCCCTCCTAAAGGTACTCATTAGAATTTGGGCCCCTAGCATCTTGGCTGCAAAAAGTGTCACACATGTGGTATCGCCGTACTCAGAAGAAGTAGGGCAATGTGTTTTGGGGTGTATTTTTACATATACCCATGTTGGGTGAGAGAAATATCTCTGTAAATTGACAACTTTGAATAAAAAATTTTAAAAAGTTGTAGTTTACAGCGATATTTCTCACACAAAGTATGGGTATATATAAAAATACACCCCAAAACACATTGCCCTACTTCTCCTCAGTACAGCGATACCACATGAGTGACACTTTTTTGCAGCCAAGATGCGCAAAGGGGCCCTAAAACCAATGAGTACCTTTAGGATTTCACAGGGCATTTTTACGCATTTGGATTCTCACGCTTTAGGACCCCTAAAATGCCAGGGCAGTATAAATACCCCACAAGTGACCCCATTGTGGAAAGAAGACACCCCAAGGTATTCCGCGAGTTCACAGAAAAAAAAATAATTTGGCACAAGTTAGCGGATATAGATTTTAGGGGTCTCCGCAATCATTACACGTATGGCCAGCATTAGGAGTTTCTGCGATTCTCCTTATATTGAGCATACGGGTAATGAGATTTTTTTTTTTCCGTTCAGCCTCTGGGCTTAAAAAAAAAAAAAAAAAAGGAACGGCACAGATTTTTTCATTCGCATCGATCAATGTGGATGAAAAAATCTCTGCCAAAATCGGTGACTGCGGTGAGGTGGGCTGGGCGCTAGCTACCTAAGAAAGTAGCTAGCTAACTAACTGGCGGTGATAAGGGACCCTTATGCCCCATTCACATGTCCGCAATTCTGTTTGCAGATGGGAATTGCGAAACCATTCATTTCTATGGGGACAGACTTTGTCCCGCTCGGATCCGGAATTACGGATCTGCGCTTCCGGGTCTGCACTTCCGTTCCTCTACAATATAGAACATGTCCTATTCTTGTCCGCAATTGCGGACAAGAAAAAGCATTTTCTATATAGTTCTGGCAATGTGCGGATCTGCAAAATGCGGAAATCGCATTGCCGGTATCCGTGTTTTGAGGATCTGCGGATCCGCGGACCCGCAAAACACATAATGACGTCTGAATGGAGCCTTACAAGGGGTGTGATCAATGACAGGGGGGTGATCAGGGGGTCTAGATTGGGTGATCAAGGGGTTAACGAGGGGTTAATAGGTGAGGGGGGTGTAGGGGGGGGTTAGTGTAGTGTTTGGTGCAACTTTACATAGTTACCTGGTCCTCTGGTGGTCGATCCCAGCAAATGGGACCACCAGAGGACCAGGTAGCAGCTATATCAGACGCTGTTCACAAAACAGCGTCTGATATAGCTCTTTGATGCGATTTAATTCGCATCTACAGCCTGCCAGCGATGGATCATCGCTGGCAGGCTGTAGCAGAACTCCTGAGACGCGCGACACTGTGAACGCGCTCGTGCGCGCATTCACAGGAAGTCTCGCGAGGTGACGCGCCGATGCGTCGTATCAGAACTACAGGACCGCCCGCAGGACGCATCCCTGCGTTAGGCGGTCCTGTAGTGGTTAAAATTAAACATTTTTTTACCTTCCTTTTTTTCTGGCGGACCACGGAAACACAACGGAACCAAAGACGGACACGGATCACGGAACCCCATTTTGCGGACCGCTAAAAACAACAGTTGTGTGCATGAGGTTAAAGAAATACGCTCAAACTATGGTACATGATGGATTCTGTTGTGTGGCAGTTGCCTCTTTCAGGCTGCATTGTGTAGATGAATCTATATCATTACATGTACCATCATTCAGAGCCACACACTGCAACATCACAATCCTAACCGGTGTCAATAAGCAGGTAAGATTGAAATAGACGTACAGCAAAGTCCTTCTCCGTTTCCTTGAAGAACTTCAATGTATATATACATTGTGCTGCATACACGGTAGCCAGTTGTATCCTATAGTTTCAGAGCTGTGAAAAGTATTTGCCCCCTTACAGGTTTCTCACTTAAATGTTTCAGATTATCAAACAAATTTGAATATCAGACAAACATACCCTGAGTAAATACAAAAAGTTTTTAAATGATGATTTCATTTATTAACCCCTTCCTGCATTATTATGTACATGTATGTGCGGGAATGTGGTCTCTTGCCGCATCCTCACGAACATGTAGGTGATGTGAGCTGCATCCGCCCGATCAGCAGCATGGGTCCGACTATTACTGACAGCCAGGCTCCTTCTGCACCCACTGCGGCACGTGTGGGGTTTACAGAGGGAGAGGACTCCCTCTGACTCCATCGGCACTCTGCGCTGCGGTGACAGGGGGCCAATGTATTGTACTGTATTGAAACAGGGATCAAACCCTGAAAAGTTGAAGTCCCACAGTAGGATAAACATAAAAAGTAAAAAAAATGTGTTTTTTTTTTTACAATCAAAAAAATTCAAGTTCCAAGTAAAGAAAAAAAAAATGTCACCATAAAATCATGTATAAAAAAATTACAGAAATTAAAAAAGACATATTAGGTATTTTCACATCCGTAACGACTGGCTGAAACAGTAGGTGTGCACACGACTGCACGTACTGACTGATGTGTCTGCCCTATTCAAGTTCTGGGTCTACAAATTGGGCACATACCCTTTACGCCTTGTAAGTTCTGGCCTTCTCTGCGGCCAGTGTATAGTCCACACGTGTGTTTAGCATGGCAGGGGGGCTGATCACAGACAAGCACATCTGCCTGTCCAAACCATGGACAAGCTCACATTCATTAAAATAAACCAAGCATGGATCCCACAGGACTTGTCCATACCTTGTACTGAGTAGACATGTATACTGGCCGCACCCAGCCATTGTTATACTACAGTGCAGGTTGTTTGTTGTGTTTGCCATTTCCCAATTTTTTTGTGCTTTCTCAAATAAAATAAACATTAAAAATAAAGGGAAAAATTAAAAAAAAAACCTCCTCCTCCTCCACTTCCACCTACACTACCACGTCCACCGCCTCCTCAACCTCCTACTCTGACCTCAACCTCCTAGTTCAAGATTATTATTATATTTTTTCTATTCTACATTATTTTAAGTCATTTCCCTATCCACATTTGTTTGCAGGGCTTGTCCTGCCCTTACCTACATTTTGCTTCCTTTTGCAGCCCTCTAGCCCTTACTATGACTATTTTACAGCCATTTTAGTTCACCAAAGTTCGTGTCCCCATTGACTTCAATGGGGTTCTGGTTCCGGTTCCAGTTCGGGTCAAGTTTGGGTCTCTTTGAAGCATTTTTTTTTTCAAAAATGCTTTTATAGTGTGAAACTGAAATTAATTTTAAAAAATTAGAAATATTAGGTATTGCAATGTCTATTATGACCTGTATTAAAAAAATACAACATGATCTACCCCCTCAGGTGAAATCGGGAAAAAAAAAATTGACAAAACAACCAATTTTTGGTCACTTTGCCCCACTTGCCTCATTTGCTAAAAATGAGCCCCTACACAAGACAATTGGAAGAAAAAAAAAATATATACTGTAGCTTTCCGAAAATGGTGACAAAAAACATGACTATTTTCAAAAATGTTTTTATTGTATAAAACTGAAATAAAAATAAAAAAAAAATAGAATTATTAGGTATTGCTACTTCTGTAATGGCCTGCTCTATAAAAATATCATATGGTCTACCCCCTTCTGTGAATGCTGTTAAAAAAAAAACCTGCCTAAATAGGCATTTTTTGGTCACCTTGCCCCCAAAAGTATAATATTGAATGATCAAAAAATCCTATGTCCCCAATAATGGTACCAATAAAAACGTCAACTCTTCCTATAAAAAGACGAACGGCAGAGAAAAAAAATAAATGTAGCTTTCAGAAAATTAAGACACAAAAACATAATTTTTGTTTTAAAAATTTTCTTTAATATGTAAAACTGAACTTTCTGTATATAGTTTCTACATGGGACACAATAATATAGTATAATAATATAATAATAATAGTAGTATACAATAATTACCTAAGCTCCCTCTAGTGGTGGCTGCATTCAGCAGGATTGATATATCTATCTAAGGGCTCATGCAGACGACTGTATGTATTTTGCGGTCCGCAAAAAATGGATCCTCAAAAAATACGGACTACATCCGTGTGCATTCTGTATTTTGCGGAACGGAACAGCTGGCCCCTAATAGAACAGACCTATCCTTGTCTGTAATGTGGACAATAATAGGACATGTTCTATTTTTTTGTGGAACAGAAATACGGAGTAACTTCTGTTTTTTTTTTGTGGACCCATTGCAATGAATGGTTCCACATACGGTCCTCAACAAAAACGGAACGGACACGGAAAAAGAATACGTTTGTGTGCATGAGGCCTAAAGCTAAGCGTGGAATTTGGAGTTCTCGACCATTATCAAGATATATTAATTACTCAGCAGTGCATTTTGAACCTATTTAGATAAAGAGCAAAATAGTATTTACTAATATTTAGAATACTATAAGACATGAAAAACATGCATAAGATATCCAGCGTAGACAAGACACCACATGGTTAGGTATACTGGCATTTTGTAACAAATCAGTTCGACTGTCAAGTTAAAGCATTAATATCCTATTGAGAAATTAGCTGTGTTGTAAATAATGAGAAATCTTTGCAGTGCGCAATAAAGGAAATCAAAGGAAGCAAAGCTAATGTTTGCAAAGGAAACTCGTCTTCAAACACAATCCCAGAACTCTTTGAGACTAAACAGAGAATCTCTGCTTGTTCTTCTAACAAAGGACTCCTGAGCTCAGCATCCACATGCTTATTCCACCCTTTTTCGCCTCATCTGGCAACCGCTTTCCGGTCCAGCACACACTAACATTTAATGAGTCAAACTTCCCATTTTCAGACTAATCAGTCGACTGCACTAATTGCAAATGCAAATATGCAAATTTATATTAATTAATTACTCTGCTAATTAGTTCTTCGGTCTCTTTTTTTGTGTGTGTTTGTTGGGGGTGGGGGGGGGGGTGCATGTGGAGGTAATAAATCACTTTGCAGTGAAAAGGAAACGTGTTTCATTCCCATCTCACTCCCCATAAAAATTTAATGTACTCATTGAAGTAAAAAAATGTATATTAGAGTATGTAAAAAATCTATGTGTACATATAGTCTAATTGCTGCTGTTCCTGATGAGTCCTCTTTAGGAAGGTGCAATTCTGTGTCGACTTTCACATCTTTGGCAAATGCCATCACTAAGTTGGCTGTTAGCAGTTTAATTATCACATTATGAGCTTCTACAAAAGCAACTTTCCTGCGCTTCAGGCTGTGACTTCAAGCACAGCAGTTCACACATACTGAAAAAAACTGCTTATAAGTAGAATGCATCTGTATAGGCATTTTAACCTTCTCAAATTTGCCGAAACAGGACAAAGAATACAATATCAGAGATTTCATAATGGTGCTATAGGAGGTATTAATTTACAAGATGGCATAAATGGGGCAAATTTTACCAAATGTATCAGAATGGTGCAGCTCTTGTCCGTATGTCGATAATCCAAAATAACAGCCCACGATCCTTGATTAAGTTGCACGGGAAGGGGCTATCCCCATGTAACAAAGAAGAAAGTTACCAGCAATGGTGCAGCTGGCATGATATATTAGGAATAGCTCGCAAGAGATGTTGAGCACATTGGGGGAACTGGCGTTGAAAAGGTACACATCAAGTTTGAATAACAATTTCTGACTTTTTTGCTGTTTTACACTTTTCTTGCCACGTTTCAAAAGGGATAAGAAAAATGGCCCTTTCTCTTCCCTGCTATGCTCACCAGTTGCGGTAGGCAAATAAATGCATAATACATATGCATTTATGCAGCATTTGGTAAGTAAATCTCCCTCCATATTTTGAACATTTTCCATTCTATGCTATAAATTTCAGATAACACAGTTACAAGCATCTCTTCAGTATTGTAACCTTCTTTCTTTATTTCCCAATGTTGTAGTTTAGTGCCCAATAACCTCTCCCTGTGCTTGTTAGTCCTAGAATATACAGTAATTTAGATGAAGGCCAATGAATGTGTATCTTTGGACAGCGAGTTATTAAACCAGAATCTAAAATGTCCACCGCTAATTCCAAAGCCATGTCTAGTGTCAGACGAGGTGAGAACTATTTCTTAAGGCTCATTCACAAGGCAGTTGCCCCTCCGTTGCCGCATTGCAGCCTGCATATGGCGGGGCACCGGCCGTGTGCATTCTGCATCACGGATGCGGACCCATTTACTTGGAGGGGCTCCGCAAATCCCGAGATGCGGTGGGGAACAGAAGCACGGAATGGAACCCCACGGAGGCACTATGGAGTGCTTTCTCGGGTTCCGTTCCGTGCCTCCGCACTGCAAAAAGATAGAACTTGCTCTATGTTTTTGCGCGGGACGGATGGATCGCGGACCCCATTCAAGTGAATGGGTCCGCGATCCGCATGCGGCTGGCCCATGGTTAGTGCCCTTGCATTGTGGACACTGAGCCTTTACATTCGTGTGAACAAGCCCTTAAGCACACAATGTTGCAAAAATCATTTTAGCATATTACAATATAATATCCATCTGGAAAGTTTATTTTCTTGTAATAACTTCATGCATGTGTTCTCAATATCAAAAGGGAAGGAAACTGCTGTCAGACTTCTCTGGCAACAGCTAATCAACTCAAAAACAAAAGTTGAAATACAAGTTGCCCAACTCTTATCTTCTTTGACATCAGCATTATGGAGAGATGAGGCCCATATACATTAAGCCCCTTACTTTGAGTCTGTTTGGAAGGGCATAAAATCTGTGCGGGCCTGTAGTAAAGCTATGTGCACTGCCAAAAAGGCTCTATCAGACTCTGAGAGGCCAGATCAATGCAGGACCCCAATATGCATAGAGAGTGTAAGGCCCCTTTCACATGGGCGTGATTTCCACGCGGGTGCAATGCATGAGGTGGACGCATTGCACACGCACTGAATCCGGACCCATTCATTTCTATGGGGCTGTGCACATGAGCGGTGATTTTCACGCATCACTTCTGCGTTGCGTGAAAATCGCAGCATGCTCTATATTTTGCGTTTTTCACTCAACACAGGCCCCATAGAAGTTAATGGGGCTGCGGAAAAATCGCAAGCATCCGCAAGCACGTGCAGATGCAGTGCGATTTTTCCCGCATGGTTGCTAGGAGACGATCGGGATGGGGACCCGATTTTTATTATTCTCCCTTATAACGTGTGAAAAATCGGCATGCTTGGTACCCAGACCCGAAGCTGGACTTCATCACTGAAGTCTAATTTCGGGTTGAGTATTCTGTATATTTTATTATTTATTTTAGAATGCAAAGGAAAAAGGCAAGAGAGGGTTAAAAATAATTAAAAAAAACGAATGATGGAAGCAGGTGATTGATTGGACCATGTGACCCAGTGACGTCACTGAAGGTCCTTCACCCCCTTCCCGGCTGAACACAGAACAGGAGACGGTAAACGGCAGCTATGCGATTAAATGGAGGGGGTGAGTTATTTTTTTTTATTTTTTTTAACCCTCTGTTGCCCTTTTTACTTTGCATTCTCTATTAAGAATGCTATTATTTTACTTTATAACTATGTTATAAGGAAAAATAATAAAATATACAGAATACTTAACCCGAAACCAGACTTCAGTGATGAAGTCCGGCTTCTGGATCCATCTCGGCCGCCACACGGACGTTGCCCGTGCTTTGGGGACCGCAAATTGTGGTCCCCAATGCACGGAACGGTCGCACAACGGCCGTGTGCAAGAGCCCTTATTTTGCTGGGTTTCCATGTTGAAACATATTATGCATCGTAAAATGCAAGCTTTTTCTGGTGCATATTTAAAAAGCAACACAAAAGTAACATGTAAACCTGGCCTACTGTTTTCTGATGCAGTTTTAAATCCCAAACTAGGTGTGAATCAGAAAGGGAAACAACTTCACCTCTTTCTTTTTAATTCAGTTCCTGGTTTTGAATCCAGAAACTGCATCAGGAAACCTGAACATGTAAACCCAAACTGATTCCTACAAAATTGTTAAAGATGGGGGTTAAGGGTAGGGATGAGCGAACCCGAACTGGATAGTTCGAGTTCGTACCGAATTTTGGGGTGTTCGGGACACAGACCCGGACCCGAACATTTTCAAAAAAGCTTGGGTTCGGGTCCGTTGTTCGGCGACTTCTTCCCGCTTTCTGAAGGGCTGCACAGCAGCCAATCAGCTAGCGTTTAACTTGTTGCCCTAAGAAGCCATCACAGCCATCCCAACTAATGGCGTGGCTGTGATTGGCCAAGTGCAGCATGTGACCCAGCCTCTATTTAAGCTGGAGTCACGTAGCGCCGCACGTCAAACTGCTCTGATTAGTGTAGGGAGAGGACGCAGCTTCTGTGAGGGCGAGATTAGGCAGGGAAAAGTCTGCAAAAACACCTAATGAAGTGATCGATCTAAAGCTGTGAATCATTCAACTTCTGCTAGTTAATTGCTCACTGGTTTTTAGGCTGCACAGACCATTTTTCTGTCACTTTGATCGGCGGCCATTTTGTGTCTTGTGGTGCTGCCACCATGTCCATCAATCCATCAATACTAGTTTTTTTTTTTTTTTGCTATATCCTACATCAGGGCCTTGGCTGAAACTCAGGATAGAAACTCAGGATAGAAATTTCTATATTTTATTAAGGGGTTAAATTCAATTGCAAAAATAGCAATCTCCTAAATCTGGTGTTCCAGCTGTGGCTAGCCAAGTGTAATACTGTCTGCTGTCTGGCAAAGGATAGTTTTTTTTCTGTGGTGAAATAAATTCAATTGCCAAAATAGCAATTCCCTAAATCTGGTGTCCCAGCAGTGGCTGGCAAAGTTTAATAGTGTCCGGCAAAGGATAGATAATTTTCTGGGGTGAAATTCAATTGCCAAAATAGCAATCCCCTAAATCTGGTGTCCCAGCAGTGGCTGGCAAAGTTTAATAGTGTCCGGCAAAGGATAGATAATTTTCTGGGGTGAAATTCAATTGCCAAAATAGCAATCCCCTAAATCTGGTGTTCCAGCTGTGACTGGAAAAGTATCATAGTGTCCGTCATAGGATATATTATTTTCTGGGGTGAAATACAGTTGCAAAAATAGAAATACCGTAAATCTGGTGTTCCAGCTGTGGCTGGACAAGTTTAATAGTGTCAGGCAAAGGATACATTTTTTTCTGGGGTTAAATTCAATTGCCAAAATAGCAATACCATAAATCAGTGGTTTCAGCTGTGGCTGGCCAAGTTTAATAGTGTACAGCAAAGGATTTATTATTTTCTGCGGTGAAATTCAGTTGCAAAAATAGAAATACATTAAATCTGTTGTTCCAGCTGTTGCAGGCCTAGTTTAAATCTGTCCATAAAAGGGTATATTTATTTCTGGGGTGAAATTTAATTGCCAAAATAGCAATACCCTGAATCTGGTGTTCCAGCTGTGACTGGACAATTTCCCTAGTGTCCGTCAAAGGATATATTATTTTCTGGGGTGAAATACAGTTGCAAAAATAGCAATACCATAAATCAGTGGTTTCAGCTGTGGCTGGCCAAGTTTAATAGTGTCCGTCACAGGATAGATTTTGTTCTGGGGTGAAATTTAATTGCCAAAATAGCAATACCCTGAATCTGGTGTTCCAACTGTGACTGGACAAATTCCCTAGTGTTCGTCAAAGGATATATTATTTTCTGGTGTGAAATTCAGTAGCAAAAATAGAAATACAGTAAATCTGGAGTTCCAGCTGTGGCTGGAGAAGTTGAATAGTGTCCGGCAAAGGATATATTTTTTTCTGGGGTGAAATTCAATTGCCAAAATATCAATCCCATAAATCAGTGGTTTCAGCTGTGGCTGGCCAAGTTGAATAGTGTACAGCAAAGGATTTATTATTTTCTGCGGTGAAATTCAGTTGCAAACATAGAAATACAGTAAATCTGTTGTTCCAGCTGTTGCAGGCCTAGTTTAAATCTGTCCGTAAAAGGGTTTATTTTTTTCTGGGGTGAAATTTAATTGCCAAAATAGCAATACCCCGAATCTGGTTTTCCAGCTGTTGCAGGCCTAGTTTAAATCCGTCTTTAAAAGGGTATATTTTTTTCTGGGGTAAAATTTAATTGCCAAAATAGCAATACCCTGAATCTGGTGTTCCAGCTGTGACTGGACAATTTCCCTAGTGTCCGTCAAAGGATATATTATTTTCTGGGGTGAAACTCAGTAGCAAAAGTAGACATACAGTAGATCTGGTGTTCAAGCTGTGGCTGGACAAGTTTAATAGTGTCCTGGAAGGGTAAATTTTTTTCTGGGGTGAAATTCAATTGCCAAAATAGCAAAACCATAATTCAGTGGTTTCAGCTGTGGCTGGCCAAGTTTAATAGTGTTCGGCAAAGTATATATATTTTTTCTGGGGTGAAATTCAATTGCCAAAATAGTAATACCGTAAATCTGGTGTCCCAGCAGTGGCTGGCCAAGTTTAATAGTGTCCGTCAAAGGATTTTTTTTTTTCTGTGGTGAAATTCAGTTGCCAAATTAGAAATACAGTAAATCTGGTGTTCCAGCTGTAAGTGGACAAGTTTAATAGTATCCATCAAAGGATAGGTTTTGTTCTGGGGTGAAATTCACTTGCCAATATAGCAATTCCCTGAATCTGGTGTTCCAGCTGTTGCAGGCCAAGTTAATCTGTCCGTAAAAGGGTATATTACACTCAGTGTGCATCTCATAGTGTATTTATTTCCGTAAAAGGGTATATTACACTCAAGGTGTATATACAAGTGCTGAGAGGGTCACCCTCAATAACTTCACACGCTACCATGTATCTCCAAGTGTATTTCTGTCCCTTAAAGGGTATATTACACAAAGTGTTAAAATACAGTTGCTGAAGGCATAATCCTACATATTTTTTCACACGCTACTGTGCATCTCCAAGTGTAAATCTGTCCATAAAAGGATACCTTTCATCCAGGGCCTAAATACTAGGCCTACAATTGATATTCCCCTAAATCAGTAGTTACTGCTGTGCCTCAATTAGAATAATAGGGTACATAAATAAATAGGCAGATAGTGTTAAGTGCCTGTAAAAAAAGGCCTGAATTTGAAATCAATACATTGGGCCAAATTTTTTTTTTCTTATTGTGGTGCTTGGTGAAGGGTAACTATGAGGAAAACATCTAGTAAGGGACTCTGACATGGTCGTGGTGATGTTAGTGGACCATCTGGTGCTGGGGGAGGACGTGGCCTTTCTGCCACAGCCACACATCCTAGTGAACCAACTACCTCAAGTTCCAGTACCCGCCAGAATTTACAGCAATATTTGGTGGGGCCCAATGCTGTTCTAAGAATGGTAAGGCCTGAGCAGGTTCTGGCACTAGTCAATTGGGTGGCCGACAGTGAATCCAGCACGTTCACAACATTATCTCCCACCCAGTCTTCTGCAGAAAGCGCACATGTGGCGCCTGAAAACCAAGCCCATCAGTCTGTCACATCACCCCCATGCATATCAGGGAAACTATCAGAGCCTCAAGTTATGCAGCAGTCTCTTATGCAGTTTGAAGACTCTGCTAGCAGGGTTTCCCAAGGGAATAGAATGCACTGATGCACAACCACTGATGTTTCCTGATGATGAGGACATGGGAATACCACCTCATCGGAGTCCGCACGTCTCTGATGATGACGAAACACAGGTGCCAACTGCTGCGTCTTTTTGCAGTGTGCAGACCGAACAAGAGGTCAGGGAGGAAGACTGTGTGGAAGACGATGCAGGGGACGATGAGGTCCTAGACCCCACATGAAATGAAGGTCTTGCCACTAACTTTCAAAGTTCAGAGGAAGAGGCAGTGGGAGACCGAGCCAACAGTGTAGCAAAAGAAGGGAGCAGGGGGCAAAAGCAGAACAGCCGCCGCCAAGAGAGTTCACCTGCTACTGGCCACTGACACCAGGGACCGAGCACCCCAAAGGCAGCCTCAAGGAGTTCCCTGGCATGGCACTTCTTTAAACGATGTGCTGACGACAAGACCCGAGTGGTGTGCACGCTGTGCCATCAGAGCCTGGAGCGAGGCATTAACGTTCTAAACCTTAGCACAACCTGCATGACCAGGCATCTACATGCAAAGCATGAACTGCAGTGGAGTAAACACCTTAAAAACAAGGAACTCACTCAGGCTTCCCCTGCTCCCTCCTCTGCTGCTGCCTTGGCCTCTTCCTCCGCCTCGGGAGGAATGTTGGCACCTGCTACCCACCAAACAGAGGATGTGCCACCGACACCACCACCTGCGTCACCAAGCATCTCCACCATGTCAGACAGCAGCGTTCAGCTCTCCATCTCACAAACCTTGGAGAGAAAGCGTAAATTCCCACCTAGCCACCTTCGAACCCTGGGCCTGAATGCCAGCATTTCTAAACTACTGGCCTTTGAAATGCTGTCATTCAGGCTGGTGGACACAGACAGCTTTAAACAGCTGATGGCAATGGCTGTCCCACAGTATGTTGCTCCCAGCCGCCACTACTTCTCCAAGACAGCCGTGCCTTCCCTGCACACCAAGTATCCGATAAAATCAAGTGTTCACTGCGCAACGCCATCTGTGGCAAGGTCCACCTAACCACAAATATGTGGACCAGTAAGCACAGCCAGGGACGCTATATCTCCCTAACTGCACACTGGGTAAATGTAGTGGCGGCTGGGCCCCAGGCAGAGTTCCTTTGAGCATGTCCTTCAGCCGCCAAGGATCGCAGGGCATCATCCTTTGCCTCCTGTAGCCTTCTCCTCCTACTCAGCTTCCTCCTCCTCTGCTTCCACCTGCTCATCCAGTCAGCCACACACCTTCACCACCAACTTCACACAGCCCGGGTTAAACGTCAGCAGGCCGTTCTGAAACTCATATTTTTGGGGGACAGGCCCCACACCGCGCCGGTGGGCCTCAAGCCGTCTGATGCGTCTACAAATGCTGTCAGTTGTCACACTGAACGGCGGATCCGGCTGGCAACTCCGACAACGGAACTACCTGCCGGATCACACTAACGCTAGTGTGAAAGTACCCTAATGCTTGCACTCCTTCATAAACCATAACTGAAATATGTTAGATTCTCTATCATTCACGTTATTTACAATACTTTGGAACAAGAATGTGGCATATCAAAGATCACATCCATAAAGGCTTCTTGACCAGTGACACAAGATCTGAGATTGCTCAAACTCAAAGGCTTTTCTGGCAGTCATTGATTTTACATGGGAAAGTCAAGCTAGACCTCTATTAATGATCTAATTCCAAAAAACATTCTGATTTATTGGAAATCATTGAAATCATTGAAATCTTAATATGATCTAATCCACTGGCAATCTATATGTCTTTTTAGACTGCATGGCTTTAGATATGATTTACTAATCCTATTACAAATGGGTTTGGCTGAAATAGCCAAATATAATAAGGGGTGTCCATATAATTTGGTCATATCTATAAATGCTCATAGACAAAGATTCTGTAATGATTGTTAGTGTCGGTTGCAGCTCTGTTAAAGGGGTTTTCCCAGATTTTGATATTGATGACCTATCCTCAGAATAGATCATCAGTATCTGATCGCTGGGGGTCTGACACCTGGGACCCACCGCCAATCAGCTTTTTTAAAAGTTTGAATTGTATAACATTACAATATTCCATACAATAATCACATTCATAAAAATAAATGAACCCCTGCACACACACTCCCCCACAATCCCTTCCTGGCAATTCTGTTGACCCTCAATTTTTAATACTTTTATATTGGAAAGATTGTACCATATTAACATTTTCTACAGTTGAAAATAGAATATCAAAAATTATATGCCAGTTCTTCCCTTCATACTTTTTTGGAATATTTTTTTGAGATTTAAACTCTAATAAAAACAATCTCCTTAATGTAATCCTCATATTTGCATATGATGGTGGCAAAGCATACACCCAATAATCCAAAATAATTTTCTTAGCTGTAATTAAAATAAAGTGAATAGATAGCATATCGAGGGCTCTGATTTTCCCATTAGATTTTCCATTATTCAAGTGTAATATGGATCAGCCTAGTTGGTAGTCCTCTCACCTCGCCAGAGATTTAATATCCTCCCAGAATTTGGTTTAAACCGAATATATTCACGGCGAATTATGTTAAAAAAAGGCTATTTCCTGGCTGCTGAGAGCCTTTATAGTGGTATAGAACACTGTGCCTTGCAGTAACACGCTTAGGTAGTCTGCTCTGGTAGTAAAATAATACTGGGAGTCCGTATGACATGCAGATGACAGGCGTAGCTCTTAGAATCACTGCACACTTCACTTATTTGGGCAGTCACAGGGCCAAAATTGACCAAATAACTGTAAAAGTATAAACTCAGCCTTACAGGTCAATGTTAGTGTCAAGATGAAGCGCACTCCTTTTACACTGTCATCATCTGATTCCACACAGATGTCTACAGAACCTGTTCTATTGAATGCTTATACAAGTAGAGACCACCTCACAGAGTGGAGAGGGTGTCAGCATTAAGTTTGTGTTGACGTCACTGACTATTTTGCCCTTCCTCTGATCTGTGAGAACAATAACCCCCCAAAAAACAGATCCTGGCTGTTGAGCATTTGCCTTTACTCGGTAAGCATTTGGTCAGTAATCCATCAGTATTGCTAATGCAAAAAAAAACAGGAGTGGATCCAAACAGAGATGACAAGTGAACCGAATATTTGCATGTCTTCTGTTTTTTGTACCCACTCCTGCTTTTGGCTACCAAATCACAAGCCAATTCTGATGGGACCATACAGGCCTTACAGCTGCCACACAGAGAGTATCCGTTGTGCGTCTCATTTTTCCTTCCTTCTGACAGATCAGAAAAAGGGTCAAATAAAAGATTATGCTAGCCAAACCAAAAATGCTAAATAGTGGTCCAGTCATGAAGTAGGGAGGGAGGGAACAGAATGAGAAGTCCACAGAGTAGCCCTAGGACATAGTGGTGAGGTGGAAGCAGCATGAGGAGGCCACAGAGTGGTCCAATGACAGAGTCTGGAGGTGGCAGCAGCATGAGGAGACCACAGAGAGGCACAATGACAGAGACTAGAGGTGGCGGCAGCATCAGAAGGTCACTTAGTGGATCAATAACAGAGTGTGGAGGTGGCAGAGGCAGCATCAGGAGGAGGCCACAGGGTGGCACAATGGCAGAGTGTGGAGGTGGCAGCAGCAACATCAAGAGGCCACAAAGTGGCACAATGACAGAGTCTGGAGGTGGCAGCAGCAACATTAGGAGGAGGCCTCCGAGTGGCACGACGACAGAGTTTGGAGGTGGCAGCAACAACATCAGGAGGCAACAGTGGCACAGTGATAGAGTCCAGAGGTGGCAGCAGCAACATCAGGAGGTGACAGTGTGGCACGATGACAGAGTCTGGAGGTGGCAGCAGCATGAGGAGTAAATCAACTGGTTAAAAGATGGCTGCACAATAAATCATAAACTAACAGGAAAATAAAAAAAGGGGGTCATTCCAAAAGTTGGAATGAAGGAAGCTTTTAGGGCACATTTTTGATCAAAAGTATGTCGGGCCCAAGTACCACTTCACGACGGCTTCCGCACAAGGGTCCTTAACGCTACAGATACTGCCTCATATGGACATACCAGTCTCCTTATTTCAGGGCATTGCAGGAACCAGCTAAATTGCTTTTGTGCTGAGAAGTCCCAGGTACTTGGGCGTTGCTCAGTCTAAAAGAGGCGCCACCCTCAATATATACTATAAGACAGAGTTCAGACTAAGAAGATATGTTTTTACACTCAGAAGTGCATAACAATAAGGCAAATAGAGTAAATCAACTGGTTAAAAGATGGCTGCACAATAAATCATAAACTAACAGGAAAATTAAAAAAAGGGTCATTCCAAAAGTTGGAATGAAGGAAGCTCTTAGCGCACATTTTTGGATCAAAAGTATGTCGGGCCCAAGTACCACTTCACGGCGGCTTCCGCACAAGGGTCCCTATAGCTACAGATACTGCCTCATACGGACTTACCAGCAGCATGAGGAGGTCACAGAGTGACACAATGACAGAGTCTGGAGGTGGCGGCAGCAACATCAGGAGATCACAGAGTGGTACAATGACAGAATGTGGAGGTGGTGGCAGTATCAGGAGGACGCCACAAAGTGGCACAATGACAGAGTCTGAAGGTGGCAGCAGCAACATTAGGAGGCAACAGTGGCACAGTGATAGAGTCCGGAGGTGGCAGCAGCAACATCAGGAGGCGACAGTGTGGCACAATGACAGAGTCTGGAGGTGGCGGCAGAAACATCAGGAGATCACAGAGTGGTACAATGACAGAATGTGGAGGTGGTGGCAGAATCAGGAGGAGGCCACAGGGTGGCACAATGACAAAGTCTGAAGGTGGCAGCAGCAACATTAGGAGGAGGCCTCCGAGTGGCACGACGACAGAGTGTGGAGTTGGCAGCAACAACATCAGGAGGCAACAGTGGCACAATGATAGAGTCCGGAGGTGGCAGCAGCAACATCAGGAGGCCACAGTGTTTCACAATGACAGAGTCTGAAGGTGGCAGCAGCATGAGGAGGTCACAGAGTGGCACAATGACAGAGTCTGGAGGTGGCAGCAGCAACATCAGGAGGCCACAGAGTGGCACAATGACAGAGTCTGGAGGTGGCGACGGCAGCAGCATCAGGAGGAGGCTTCCGAGTGGCACGACGACAGAATGTGGAGTTGGCAGCAAGAACATCAGGAGGCAACAGTGGCACAATGACAGAGTCTGGAGGTGGCAACAGCATCAGGAGGCCACAGAGTGGCACAATGACAGAGTCTGAAGGTGGAGGCAGCAGCATCAGGAGGAGGCCACAGAGTGGCACGACGACAGAGTGTAGAGGTGGAGGCAGCATCAGGAGGAGACCACAGAGTGGCACGATGACAGAGTGTGGAGGTGGGTGGCAATAACATTACCCGCTGAAGATGGTGGGTGTAAGAAGGAGCACTTGGCATCAGATGTTTGGCATCATGCGGGTGGCAACATCAAAATAGTAGCTGAGGCAGGTAGCCAGAAGAAACCAGTCTCTTTTGTCAAGGTTTGGGTGAGGCAGCATGGATGATCTAATCTGATGGGTGTCTCCACATTTTGGGTGGACAGGCGAGTTCTTCTTGGGGTAACTATGGCCCCCGCCGCACTAAACACCCACCCTAATGCACACTACTGGCCGGGCAGGACAGCTTTTCCAGGGCAAACCAGTCAAACCAGTCCACATATCCAGTTTGGCTGCCCAGTAGTCCTGCGGATCTTCAATGTGGGGTGGCAGGGTGCTGTCCAATTATGCCACCACCTGCTGGTTCAGGTTCTGCTCCAGGTGGAGCTGATACTGCTCCTGCCACCCCACCCCTCCCCAGCAGCCATGGCAGTGGAACATGAGTGCAGAGGGCCCACCCAGTTGGACCTGCGAGAGGATGGATGATGGCGCAGATAGGCAGCGGCCAACTGACTACAGAGGGTGTCTCTATAGTAGCTCAGTTTGTCCTCCCTCTCAGCGGGTGTAAAAAAGGCCCCCATTTTGGACGATTAGCGAGAGTCCAACAAAGTGGAGAGCCAGAAGTCATCCCTCTGCTCAATGGTGACAATTCGGCTGTCACTATGCAAGCAACTGAGTATGCATCGGGCCATTTGTGCAAGTGACTCGGCGGGACTCCCTACCTCCATCTTCAGTGCATCCTACCACGGTGTGTCTGAGTTTTCTGCCCCATCTTCCTCATCACCCTGTAGCTCCTCTGGCTGCTCCTGCTCCTCCTCTCCTGCCATCTGTGTAGAAAAACCACCCATTTCATTACACATTGCTTGTGCTCCAATGTCCTCCTCCTCCAGTTCAGCCCCCACAGGGCTCATGTGGCCATGAGATCTAGGCGCCAATTCTCCAGTCACCTGACCAGCTAGCTTTACCAGCATCTGTTCCAGGACATGAAGCAGTGACATGACATCGTTCATCCCGTAGTCCTGGCACAGCTCAAGGAGGGTGTGCTTTGTGGTTTACGAGTGGCTGAAGTGCATGCAAAGTTTTCTGGCCATTTTTAGGATGTCTTGCAGATGGGTGGAAGACTTCAGGAACTGCTTGACAACCAGATTGAACATGTGTGCCATGGCTCAGCCCTCCTTAAAGCAGCGCCGACACCATGTTCTTCCCGTTGTTGGTCACCATGTTTCCAATTTTCAGTTGTCACGGAGTAAGCAAGGATTCGATTTCTTGACGAATGACACGGAGCAGTTTCTCACCTGTGTGACTCCGTTCGCCCAGAGAAACGAGGTGCAGAACAGTGTGACACCGCCGTGCCCTGCACATGTGGTATGGTGAACGGCCCCTCTGAACTGTCCCTGCAGTGGAGGCTGAGGACACAGTGGAGGATGAGGAGGCAGAAGTGGACATTGTCGCAAGACCAATGGCGTGGCAACGTAGAGGTGGAGGAGGAAGCGGCGTCACCTGGTCAAGTTGCTGTGGTGGCTGTGCAGCAATCACATTCATCTAGTGGGCCGTAAAGGACATAAAAGGAAATAAAAAGGAGTCTATGTATAAACTTGCAATTTGTAGCAGCAGTTCCCAGAGAAACGGAGTCGGTCCTTCCTCCTTATTAGACACAGCGAAGAAAAAAGATAGTCCGGGCCCGCGCTTGCCAAGGAGATAGCAGAAAATATCCCAATATGCAGTCAGTGCTTCGATCTCCACAATGGATTGTCCCCACTTTTACGCCACACTGCCAACCAAAACTTCACAGGACAATATGACACCTTCAAAAGAGCAGCAATATAGTGCAATATCCGCAATGTTCGTAGTAAAATATCGACTTTATTATACTCACAGAGATACACTTGTATTCAGCATTTAAAAAAAACTCCCAGAAAGTCACTGCCCGACCTGGGTTTCGCCAGTGGCTTCGTCAGGGGCTCTACGTAACCTAACCCCGGTAACTATTTATCTGCTTCAGTAACTACTTCCATGTCAGTTTTTTCTCTCGCAGAACCGGTAGCGATCATAAGAATATTTGATTTAAAAATTCTATACAAAAAGATAGATAGATATTATACATATTTGGTGTCGGATGCGGGCATGCGCAGTGAGGCTAGCATGAACGCCGAACTTTTTTTTGTTTTGCTGAGCACGAGTGCATGGCATATATTAAACCGGAAAAGTTACAAGCAGGAATTTCTGGCAACATGGAGGCGGTTGTAAAAGCTCTCATGGAGGCTAACCTGCAGCAGCGGGAGGCTAACAAGCAGCAGCAGGAGACTAATCAGCTGCTTTTGCAACACGTGATGGTTTTACAAACGGCAGGAGCGTCCCAACACATCCATGATGCCCGGAAAGCGGTCCGTGCGGCGATCCCAAAGATGACCCCCTCGGATGACGTGGAGACATATCTGGCGGTCTTTGAAAAGGTGGCCGTGAGGGAGAAGTTACCCCGTGACCAGTGGGCTGAGGTGGTCGCTCCGTTCCTGGCATCCGGACCCCAGCAGGTTTTCTTTGATTTAGCAGATGACCAGGCTGCTGATTACCCAACGGTGAAGGGGGAGATCCTGGCCAGACTGGGAGTAAACGTGTTGGTCCGGGCTCAGCGGGTCCACCAGTGGGACTTTAAAGCGGCTGAACCCGCCAGGCCGCAGTACTATGAGTTGCTGCACAGGTTGCAAAAATGGCTGCAGCCTGATATCCTAAGTCCGGCTGCTATGCTGGACCGTCTGCTGGCTGACATGTTCTGGAGGGCCTTGCCTTACCCCCTTCAGCACTGGATCTGCCAGGTATCACCCGCTAATGCCCTAGAAATGGTCGATCTGGTGGAGCGCTATGAGGCCACCAAAAACCTGCAAGGGGGTGTTGTTGGGAGGGGGCCGGTAAAACCCCGGAGGTCTCCCATCCAGTCCCGACGACTGATACCCGAGAAACCTGCTCGGGGTGTACCCCCTGTAGACCCGGCTCCGATTGTCTGCTGGCGGTGTCAGGAGCCTGGCCACTTAAGGGCCGACTGTCCACACCGGGGAGAACCCATGGAGTCTAATTATGGGTACCGGGCTTCAATGTATGCCCGGAGACTGTGTGCAACCGGAGGCCCCGAGACAATAGACAATCGTCATCTGTGCCAGGTGCAAGTGGGTGATAACCTGGCAGTGGCGCTGCTGGACTCAGGGAGCCTAGTAACCCTGGTAAGTGCTGCCCTGGTACAGCCCTCCCAGTATACGGGCCGGAAAGTTGGTGTGGTATGCATACATGGAGACTTAAAGGACTATCCCACTGCCGTAATGTCTCTGTCCACGGTGGCCGGCATATGGACTTGTGAAGTGGCGGTCTCCACAAAGCTACCTTATGAACTAATAATTGGGAGAGACTTCCCTGGTTTTCCGTCACTATGGCCTGAGATGAAAGTGACTAATAGCCATGAGACAGGGTCAACCCTTGCAGAGTGGCCTGGTTCCAGTGGGAGGCCAGAGCCCTGGGAGCCCGAGTCTGAAGGGCCTGCCGTAGGGGTGACCACCACTTCTGTGATAGAGGGGGAGACACCCCCACTGAGTGTAATGGTGGGAGACACAGAGGACTTGCCAACAGGACCTGAGTTGGCAGACCTCCACGTCTCCGGAGACAATTTTGGGACCGCCCAACACCAGGACCAAACCCTAACCAGGGCCTGGGAGAATGTGGTGGAAATTGATGGTAAACCCCAGAAACCAAGGGCTGAGTTAATATTTCCCCGCTTTGTTGTTCACCAAGAAATGTTATATCGGGTGAACCAAATCCGGGGTGAACCTGTTGAACAGTTGGTGGTGCCCACAGCGTATCGCAAGCTTGTCATGGAGCTTGCCCACCAACATGTTCTTGGGGGACACTTGGGGTGGCAGAAAACTCAGGACCGCATACTGCAGCTGTTTTATTGGCCAGTATGTTCAAGGAGGTAGAAAATTATTGTAAGTCCTGTCAAACCTGTCAGGTAAATAGCCCCCAGCCACATTTCCGTAGTCCTCTGGTACCTCTTCCAATTATTGAGGTACCGTTTGAGCGAATCGCTATGGATCTAATCGGGCCTGTACCAAAGTCTGCCAGGGGCCACCAACACATTCTGGTAGTTCTCGACTATGCCACTCGGTATCCGGAGGCGGTGCCTCTGCGACATACCTCAGCTAAGCTCATTGCCAAAGAGTTAATGGAAATGTTTTCCCGTGTGGGCCTGCCAAAAGAGGTTCTGAGAGACCAAGGGACCCCTTTTATGTCCAAAGTTATGAGGGAGCTGTGTAAATTGTTGCGTATAAAGCAGTTACGGACGTCCGTTTACCATCCGCAAACAGACGGTCTTGTCGAAAGGTTTAACCAAACTCTAAAAAATATGTTAAAAAGGGTGGTGTCTAGAGATGGGAAGGACTGGGATCTGCTTCTGCCCTATCTCATGTTCGCAGTGCGAGAGGTGCCCCAGGCCTCTACTGGGTTCTCGCCCTTCGAACTGCTTTATGGCAGACACCCTCAGGGCCTGTTGGATATCGCCAAGGAAGCGTGGGAACAACAACCCGTCCCCCACAAAAGTGTCATTGAGTATGTCACCCAGATGCAGGAACGGATGGAAAGGGTGTTGCCGCTGGTCCGGGAGCATATATTGGCAGCGCAACAAGCCCAGAGTAGGGTGTATAATCGTCAGGCTCGGGTACGGGACTTCAATCTGGGAAATCAGGTTTTGGTTCTGGTACCCACCCTTGACAGCAAGTTCCTAGCTAGGTTGCAGGGCCCCTATGAGGTGATCGAGAAGGTAGGGGAAGTAAATTACAAGGTACACCAGCCAGGGCGGCGCAAGCCGGAGCAGGTGTACCACGTGAATTTACTAAAGCTGTGGAAAGATAGGAACACGGCCGACGACAACAGCCCCCGGCCAGGGCTTCTAGGTGAAAAGGGTCCAGCCCCACAGTTCGAGGCCGGTGAAGCAGTAGCTACAGTAAAAATTGCAGACAGCCTGTCTTCCAAACAAGTTCAGGAAGTCAGGGAGTTCATCAGTCGGAACACGGATGTGTTCTCGGACCTCCCTGGCCGCACGTCTCTCATCCAACATGACATCGTCACTGAGCCTCAGGCCAAGATCCGGTTAAAACCATACCGGGTACCCGAGGCTCGGCGACGAGCCATCGCGGAGGAAGTGCAACTAATGTTGAAGCTTGATGTCATTGAGGAGTCCAAAAGTGAGTGGGCCAGTCCCATAGTCATGGTACCCAAGCCGGATGGGACCTTGCGGTTCTGCAACGATTTTCACAAGTTAAATGAAGTGTCCAAGTTTGATGCGTATCCCATGCCCCGGGTAGACGAGCTTGTTGAGAATTCAGGGCAAGCCCGTTATTTTTCTATGCTAGACCTCACTAAAGGGTACTGGCAGGCCAAGGAAAAAACTGCTTTTGTTACCCCACAGGGCCTGTATCATTATAAGGTGTTACCCTTTGGCCTGCATGGCGCCCCCACCACCTTCCAAAGGTTAATGGACATTGTGCTGCGACCTCATCGTCGGTACGCCTCGGCCTACTTAGATGATGTAGTCATACACAGCACCGACTGGGAAAGCCATATACCCAAGGTGCAGGCTGTAACGGACCGTTACGCACACAACTCCGTTTAGGCGATATTCCCTTTTCCGGATAGACCAGCAGCTACTGCAATCACCAACTTCCCGAACTGCAAACCACACGAATTCACCAACTTCCGAACAAGAGACACACGAACCCTGGAAGCAGCCGAACAGGAAAAGCAATATGAACAGCTTACACTCCTGGCAATCAGCATACAGTCAAATCCCCCCCAATAACGAGACGACACTTCGTTTTGAGGGTCAAGCAGGAACTCCAACTTTTCTGGCCCATACAGCCTCTTTTATTCCCAATGCCCAAACACATTACAGCCCACAGGGTTTTGCAGAACAACCAATAAATACATCACAACACATACAATGCAAGTACAGCAGCCAATCAGATACAATGGCACAATACAGACACTCAGCATATCCCTCCCCTCTGCCTGTGATACAATCCCCCTACATGGGTAATGTAATCATCACAGGCAGAGGAATACACAATGTCTTCTGTCCTGGAGACAATTGAGGAGTCATTCAATTATCTCTCAGGACAAAGGGAAATCGCCAATACACATGTGGGGACAATAGGACAGACATCACTATTCAATACACAATGTCCCACCCTTTACAGTACACAGACATGTAACATATCCCCAGATGGCTTGGATCTGAGCGCTCAATATATCCAGGGATAGAGGCAGACTCCATTGAGCACATGGTTGCAAAAGGGACATAAAATTACACAATGTTACAATTACTATATAAAACATATGCATGCAACATATCCCCAGATAGCTTAGGTCTGAGCGCACATTATTGAATGGCGCTCAGACCACACATGTCCAGTTCAATTGCCATGGAGCTAAAGTCTTTCCCATAGTCTTTCATTATACGAATGGGCTCCATAGCAGAGCTATCTGGGGTATCACCTCTCAAACAGGACAAGCATACATGGGGCCATAGTCGCAGGGCAGGAGGCGAGCAAGCAGTCCCTTCCAGGAAACTGGGGCAGACTCTGGTACAGGGTCCAGTCCGCTACATTTCTCCCTTTACCAAAGAGACTAACAGGGTATCTGACCTCCTGCCGGTCAGTGCCCTGGTTAGTCCAGCAACCCACCCACGAAGCACAAACAGCAGTACAGCCCACCCACAATAAATGGTTACTACACCTGGATAAAGTAGCAACTTGTCCATGTCCAGGTGCCTCACTACGGCTGTAGCGGGGGACTGGTAGACTGCCTAGGTGGGTTGCTGAGTGGGCAGAGACCGGCGGTACTCTGCCCTGGGGCCAGCGCTACCACGGAAGTAGCCTGGTGGGAGCCTGGTTGTGGGGGAGGAGACCGACTGTCTCCCTCTGGATAAACCGCTCTGTGGCTGGCGGACAGGACCGACCATCCTTGCCCCTTGTGCTGCAAGTGCAGAGACCACGGTCCCATCTGCACCGTTGGGGGCGTAACATCTCCCTTGGTGGGTTAGGCTGCCGCTGGAGAGAGGGTGTAACAAGCCCCTCTCTCTGAACTGTAGACTGCCGCTGGGGAGAGCGGGTAGCAGGCTCCTCTCCCTGACCCTCTCTCTGCTGGTGGAGGGGGACCAACTGTCTCCCCTTTCAATATCTTGTCCTGCTGCTGGGGTACACACTGCAGCTGGGGAGGAAGGATGACACCTTTAGCTCCCTGGGGTACACACTGTCGCTGGGGAGGAAGGGAAACACCTTCAGCTCCCGGGGTAGACACTGCCGCTGGGGAGGAAGGATGGCACCTTCAGCTCCCTGGGGTACACACAGCCGCTGGGGAGGGAGGACGGCACCTTCAGCTCCCTGGGATACACCCTGCCGCTGGGGAGGAAGGACGACACCTTCAGCTCCCTGGGGTACACACTGCCGCGGGGAGGAAGGACAGCACCTTCAGCTCCCTGGGGTACACACTGCCGCTGGGGAGGAAGGACGACACCTTCAGCTCCCTGGGGTACACACTGCCGCTGTGGAGGAAGGACGGCACCTTCAGCTCCCGGGGTACACACGGCCGCTGGGGAGGAAGGATGACACCTTCAGCTCCCTGGGGTACACACTGCCGCTGGGGAGGAAGGACGGCACCTTCAGCTCCCTGGGGTACACACTGCCGCTGGGGAGGAAGGACGACACCTTCAGCTCCCGGGGTACACACGGCCGCTGGGGAGGAAGGATGACACCTTCAGCTCCCTGGGGTACACACTGCCGCTGGGGAGGAAGGACGGCACCTTCAGCTCCCTGGGATACACACAGCCGCTGGGGAGGGAGGACGACACCTTCAGCTCCCTGGGGTACACACTGCCGCTGGGGAGGAAGGATGGCACCTTCAGCTCCCTGGGGTACACACTGCCGCTGGGGAGGAAGGACGGCACCTTCAGCTCCCTGGGGTACACACTGCCGCTGGGGAGGAAGGACGACACCTTCAGCTCCCTGGGGTACACACGGCCGCTGGGGAGGAAGGATGACACCTTCAGCTCCCTGGGGTACACACTGCCGCTGGGGAGGAAGGACGGCACCTTCAGCTCCCTGGGATACACACAGCCGCTGGGGAGGGAGGACGACACCTTCAGCTCCCTGGGGTACACACTGCCGCTGGGGAGGAAGGATGGCACCTTCAGCTCTCCGGAACGCACTCTGCCGCTGGGGAGGGCGGACGATACCATCTGCCATGAACTGCAGGTACTCTGCTGTTATCCTCCTCACGAACTGCACAGATTTCTCCGGGGGGTTGGGTCCGAAGAAAATCAGCCGTGATCTCAGCTCTCTGTCAAATTCCTCCTGCGTGTAGCTGGGTGCCATGCTTGTTCTCCTGAAGTTCTTTCTTTTGTAGATAGGGGCGCTGTACGGGTACTGGCGTTGCCCTCACTTTGTAATCCAAGGAATGGTGTTGCCCTGTAGATGTCCTTCTGGGCTGTGGAAATGATCCCGCTGTTTGCCACCATATGTAACGGACCGTTACGCACACAATTCCGTTTAGGCGATATTCCCTTTTCCGGATAGACCAGCAGCTACTGCAATCACCAACTTCCCGAACTGCAAACCACACGAATTCACCAACTTCCGAACAAGAGACACACGAACCCTGGAAGCAGCCGAACAGGAAAAGCAATATGAACAGCTTACACTCCTGGCAATCAGCATACAGTCAAATCCTCCCCAATAACGAGACGACACTTCGTTTTGAGGGTCAAGCAGGAACTCTAACTTTTCTTAAGGGCTACCTGCCCGGTATTTATCCAGGTCTCCCACCTGGTGGACACTCCCCTAGAGGACCAGAAGGAAGACTGCGACACGGGATACAGCAGCCAATCACACACATTGGGACAATACAGACACTCAGCATATCCCTCCCCTCTGCCTGTGATACAATCCCCCTACATGGGTAATGTAATCATCACAGGCAGAGGAGTACACAATGTCTTCTGTCCTGGAGACAATTGAGGAGTCATTCAATTATCTCTCAGGACAAAGGGAAATCGCCAATACACATGTGGGGACAATAGGACAGACATCACTATTCAATACACAATGTCCCACCCTTTACAGTACACAGACATGTAACATATCCCCAGCTGGCTTGGATCTGAGCGCTCAATATATCCAGGGATAAAGGCAGACTCCATTGAGCACATGGTTGCAAAAGGGACATAAAATTACACAATGTTACAATTACTATATAAAACATATACATGCAACATATCCCCAGATAGCTTAGGTCTGAGCGCACATTATTGAATGGCGCTCAGACCACACATGTCCAGTTCAATTGCCATGGAGCTAAAGTCTTTCCCATAGTCTTTCATTATACGAATGGGCTCCATAGCAGAGCTATCTGGGGTATCACCTCTCAAACAGGACAAGCATACATGGGGTCATAGTCGCAGGGCAGGAGGCGAGCAAGCAGTCCCTTCCAGGAAACTGGGGCAGACTCTGGTACAGGGTCCAGTCCGCTACACAGGCGGTAGTGGATGCTCTGAGGAAAGCTGGACTAACCGCCAATCCAAAAAAGTGTGCGATTGGGTTAGAAGAGACCAAATATCTGGGGTATGTCATTGGGCGGGGAGTCGTCAAACCTCAGGTAAATAAGATAGAGGCAATATGGAGTTGGCCCTGACCGGTCACCACCAGGCAGGTAAAGTCGTTCCTGCGAATTGTAGGGTATTACATGAGGTTTGTGCCCCACTTTGCCACTATAGCTTCGCCGTTAACAGAATTGTTAAAGGGGCGTAAGTCAGTGACGGTCCGTTGGAATGAGCAGGCAGAAAAGGCTTTCTCCGCCTTGAAATCGGCCCTGTGTGGGTCCCCGGTTTTGGTGACACCCGATTTCAAGAAGGAGTTCATAGTCCAGACCGACGCTTCTGAGGTGGCCTTGGTGCTGTACTATCGCAGGAAGTCAACGGGGAGGATCATCCCGTTGTCTTCCTCAGCCGTAAACTCACCCCAGCTGAGACCAGGTACAGCATAGTGGAGAGAGAGTGCCTGGCCATCAAGTGGGCACTCGAGGCGCTCCGTTATTATCTGTTGGGCAGAAGCTTCCGCCTGGTGACCGACCACTCCCCTCTCAAGTGGATGAGCCAGGCCAAAGAGAGGAATGCCCGGGTTACCAGGTGGTTTCTGTCTCTACAGAATTACAAATTTACGGTGGAGCACAGAGCAGGCCATTTATTGAGGAATGCAGGACGCCCTCTCCCGGGTACCCTGTTTATCGTGTGTCCACCCCCTCAGGTAAGGTGCAGGGTGCCGTTAGGATGGCAGGTACGTGTCACCGAGGTTCATAGCCTCGGTGAGGTAAGAGCCATTTTGTCGATGTCAGCAGCAGGTAGTGCTACTGACACAATTGCTAGATAGCATGGCTGCAAAGTCGATCCGGGCTGGCTCTTACCGGGAGCAGCTAAAGTGTAGGGTGGGTGGTTTCTCCCCACGACCCAGTCCTGGTTTTGGGCTGGGTTTAAAAACACAGCCAGCACCAGCAGCTGGGGGTGATTTGTCCTGGAGCTGCTGGTAGTGTTGTGGAGCTCTCTGGGCTGGAAGCAAGAGCCCAGCAAAGAGGCGTGCAGTCGGCCTGGAAGCCTGAGGGTGGATTTTCCTGCTTCTTCTGTCTTTACAGCCACTACAAAAACCGCACCATGTGAATCAGTCAGCTCCTGCAGTAGTCTTTGGTTGTTTATCAATATAACTGTGTATGATTTTATTTCATAAAATAGGCGCTTTTTGGAAATAAATAGCTTTTTTGGCACAAGATCGCCAATAACTAGGTCATTTTTTAATACATCCAAACTTCTGTATATTACCTTCTTTATTTGAGGGCACAGCTCAGAATATGTTGTCAAAAATGCAAATTTATATCTATCATCCTTAACATTCGTTGTTTCCACTATTTCCACTATATTCTTTCTTCTGCTATCCTTGTTCTTGCTAGTTTCTCTGACCTATTTTCTTAGTTTTTCTAATAATTCACCTTCATAACCCTTTTCCTTGAACCTATTCAATATTATATTGCTTTGTTCATTGTAATCTTTTATGTTTGTGCAATTATGTTTTATCCGTTGGAATTGGCCTTTTGGAATGTTGGTGATCCATGGATCATAATGACAGCTACTTTTGTCTATACAACTGTTTCTATCAGTGGGTTTAAAATATGTAATGGTTTGTATCTTACCCTTATGGAGAAAAATTTGAAGGTCTAGGAACTGGACTTTTTCTCCCTATGCAGGGAGAGACGTCAGCAAGCACTAAGGACAGTGGTAGAAAAAATTATTTACAAATGCAGGGAAAGAGTATTCAAGGTGTAGGGAAAGGATTGGGAGGAATCATTCGGGGAGGTTAGGCCTCTTTCATACGGGCGTCCCAGATTTACTCTGTATGCGTCCCGGGTGCATTGCTGGAAACCCGCGGGAGTGCGCACTCAATTTCAGTCAGTTTTGAAGATCCTTCTATCTTCACTCAGCAGGACCTGCGCTGATGTCACCGCACTCCCCACGTCATTAAAGGTCCTTTTGCAGGTCCTAAAAGAAGAAGAAAGAAGATGATGCTGGCTGTACGATCAAGTGAATGAGGTGAGTAAATTTTTTTTTATTTTTTAACCCCTCATTGCACATTTTAGTAAGCATTCTGTATTAAGAATGCTATTATTTTCCCTTATAACCATGTTATAAGGGAAAATAATACAGTGAATAGACTTTAATGGGGTCCTCGGTTGCTCATCCCTATCATCTCCTAGCAACCATACGTGAAAATCGCACTGCATCTGCAGTTGCTGCGGATGCTTGCCATTTTCACGCAGCCCCATTCATTTCTATGGGGCCTGCGTTGCGTGAAAAACGCAGAATATAAAACATGCTGCGATTTTCACGCACCGCACAAGTGATGCGTTAAAGTCACTGCTCATCTGCACCATTGAAGTGAAAGGGTCACACATTGAACCCACGCGGAATACTCACCCGTGTGAAAGGGGCCTTAAAGCCTTTGAAATAGGAACAATACTATTACAGCTTGTTGCACTAAATGGGCACCCAAATTGCCATTATACAGCTCTGTAATTCCAGCAAACCATTCTTCTTATTGGGGTGTAACTGCTGTTTGATACCGTCATGAATAGGGTTTATCACAAGGAAATATTTCTAAGTCTTATTTGCCCTTGTGTGGTGCAGTTATATGTTCTAAAGAATTTTTTGGCTTGCATTAGTAGGAAAAAAAGGCTTATTAGCCATTGTGTGGTGAGGTGCGATAATTACAGCCCTTTTTGTCGTGTATTAGTGGCAAAAGAAAAATATATTTGCCGTCCAGCGGTGCAGTTATATGTTCCAAAGCTCTTTTTGTCATGCATTAGTGGCAAAAGTAAAATATATTTGCTTTTCAGCGTAGCAGTTATATTTCTAAAGCCCTTTTTGTCGTGTATTAGTGGCCAAAGTAAAATATAATTGCCAGTCAGCGGTGCAGTTATCTATTCTAAAGCCTATTGTGGCATGTATGAGTGGCAAAATAAAAATATATTTGCCATTCAGCGGTGCAGTTATATGTTTTAAAGCCTTTTGTGGCATGTATAAGTGGCAAAAGAAAAATATATTTGCCTTTCAGCTGTGCAGTTATATGTTCTTAAGTCTTTTGTGGCATGTATTAGTGGCCAAAGAAAAATATATTTGCCATTCAGCAGTGCAGTTATGTTATAAAGCCCTTTTTGTCATGTAATAGTGGCAAAATAAAAATATATTTGCTGTTCAGCGGTGCAGTTATATGTTCTAAAGCATTTTGTGGCGTGTATAAGTGGAAAAAGAAAAATATATTTGCCGTTTAGTAGTGCAGTTATATGTTCTAAAGCCTTTTGTGGCGTGTATTAGTGGCAAAAGTAAAATATATTTGCCATTCATAGGTGCAGATATATGTTCTAAAGCCTTTTGTGGCATGTATTAGTGGCAAAAAAAAATATTTGCTGTTCAGCGGTGCAGTTATATGTTATAAAGACCTTTTTGTTGTGTAATAGTGGCAAAATAAAAATATATTTGCCGTTTAGCGGTGCAGTTACATGTTCTAAAGCCTTTTGTGGCGTGTATTAGGGCAAAAGAAATGTATATTTGCCATTCAGTGGGGCAGTTATATGTTCTAAAGCCTTTTGTAGCATGTGTTAGTGGCAAAAAATATATATATTTGCTGTTCAGCTTTGCAGTTATATGTTATAAAGTCCTTTTTTGTGTGTATTAGTGGGGGGAAAAAGTGCTTATTAGCCGTTTTGTGGTGAAGGGAGAAAATGACAGACTTTTTTGAGGTGTTTTAATTTCCTTTTTATTTATTTATTTGATCTAACAGTATGACAGACAGAGAAGTGCCAGGGCCTGCACAGGGGAGTGGCAGAGGCCTAAATGTTTCTGGTGCAGACAGAGGTCGCAGCAGTATGGGGCTATAGCAGCAGGGGGTCACTTCCAGAGGCCTGAGCTCCCAGTGTCAGCTAGTGGTCGTGTCTTGACCAGCAGCCCAGCAGTTCTTGAATGGTTGACTCGATCTTTGACTCTGTCCTTTTCTGTTCCCTCAGCCAGAAAAGTATTGTATGCTGTGGGCTCAGCTCCACTATACAGTGAGGACAAGCTACTAGAAGACAGTCAGCAGATACTGGCAAGCCAAGATGTGGAGGAGACATCCACCGCTTCCTCCACTAGGCGAGCAAGTAGTGATGAGGAGAGTGGCGTGGGAGCTGGTGTTGCAAATGGTCAGGCTCCTGACCCAGAGACGGTTGAGGTACTCGATGATGATGATGATGATGTAGCTGATCGCACTTGGGAGCCGGGTGATGCAGGGGCTTCATCATCATCGGGAGAAGAGGGTGGCAGCTTGCCCCTGAGGCAGCGGCAGAGCCAACAAGTCGCTAGCGTGGCCGAGAGTCAGCCGGGTGGCAACAGTTGGAGGCAGAGGCGCGAAGAAGCAGGGAGTAGTGGTGCATGGGTTCACAGAAGCAGTGGCCATAGCAGTCAGTCAGTGCGTAGTGTTGGGGGTAAAAGCACCTACTCAGCGGTGTGGCAGTTTTTTGTTAAGCCGCTGGAGGAAGAGAACATGGCCATATATTGTCGCGGATATAAAGCGCAAAACGCTTTATATACAAAAACAAAACAAAAGAAAGGATCAAAGGAAAAATAACCTCTCAGCTTGTTGACCAGAACCTTAATTATTTTGTGCAACTAGAAATAAAACGAGGTACTATCATCTATGCAAAAATATATGTGAGTTTATTATACATAGGTGCTAAATACAAAATTGATAATACAACCTGTACAATGATAGACAATGAAATATAATCCCAATACTTTTCAATGACCAATCCACACAAATAATATTCAACAATCCAAATAAAAGAAAAGTTTTAGCAATATGCATCTTTGCTAAGAGAATAATCAAAATTGACCAGGAGTCTACACTATGGATCAACGATTGGGATCTTTGACTATATACCGGGCTTATCAATACCACAAGCAATAAACAAGATATACGTTACCAAGGGTCAAAAGGTGAGTAGCGCTCCGGAGGGACGGTCAGCTCTCCAGAGGGTTCCCGTGATCCAGGATAAAATCCAAAGCTTTACCACATTCTGTTTTAGTCCTTTGTTTGTAGAACTTTTTTTTTTTTTCCGGAATCCCCTCTTTCATCCCGTCTATGATTATATTCACAGAGTTATCAAAAGAATACACCCCTTTAGATAACAGTCTTCCAACCAAACCAGAGGGTGTGCACATATGGTAATGGTACTATGAGATTATACATTACCCAAAATGCTTTGTGGTGAACGTTGTAATGTTACCTGCCGATACCTAGGCAGCAATGTTGTGCAATCTATAAATGTGAAGCTTTTAAGAGTTAAATTTATATAATGTGACTTCATGTTAAGGGGTAAACATCCACCACCTGGGACATACATCAAAAAGGGAGGCATACCCACTGACACTTGAAGCAATTAAAAACCTAGATTCCCAGGAACTAGTATAACTGTTCTCACGTTATAAAGCTAAAATGTAGACAACAAATGTGTGGGTTTTTATATTTCACAGGTGCCTAATCATTTGAAAATAACACAACTTTTCTGAGCAACTTCTCATTAAGAGAAATCCAACTGAGCATGCTTTCCTGTATACCTCTGGAATACACGCTTCTGGTGATACACACAGGATATATATACGTTAATATACGATTATAACATGTAACAAAATAAAATCAATATATGAAATATAAAACAACACATATATGATATATTGATTAACTCGGGTCAAAACTAAATACGATCCATTATATGAACAGACAGACATATGTTTGTCTCATTAATACACCTCATTATAAAGAGATGCCAGATGAGTGCCAGGAAGAACCTTATCTCGGCTCATAGCCTAGTGATGAGGTAATATTACTCCCTAGATAGGCCCACATGTGCCAGGAAGAATCTTTAATGGAACCCATATTTTTTTCTTTTACACAATGAAGGTTCATACAGAAGGGTGAGCATAAGTACAATATGACTTCTTATGGGCCATGAATACACGTTATACCAATAATAATGTATAAATGTTTATATACTTAGGAAAAGGCATGACAATGTAGTATCTGTGGGCAGAAGGTGAAGCGTGGCCAGGGTGCCAATGTTAGCTCCACGGCCCTGTGTCAACATATGCAGCGTCACCATAAAGTGGACTGTGAGAACCATGGCTTCGATGTGGTGGTCTAGCCTGCCGCAGAAACCTCTGCATCAACCAGTGGCACGCAGCCGATTTTAGGCAGTCAAGACTCCACCACCTCAGCCGAAGGAAGCTGTCTGTCCTTCCCATCATCTGCTGGTCCTGATGCTCCTGCTCCTTGCCCTCCTACTCCTCGTCAGTTATTCTGTCAGCAATCGATCAGTGAAGCGATTGCCAAGAGACAACAGTATGCGTGCACTCATCCAGCGGCTAAGAAGCTGAATGTGCTCCTGTCCAAGTTGCTGGTGCTGCACTCCCTCCCTTTCCAAGTGGTCGACTCTACACCTTTCAGAGAACTGATGGCTTGTGCCGAGCCTAGGTGGAGAGTCCCAAGCCGTCATTTATTTGCCGAAAAGGCAGTACCAGCCCTGCACACACATGTAGAACAGAAGGTTGGCCAGTCCTTGAGCCTGTTGGTGTCTGCCAAAGTGCATGGCAGTGCCGACGTGTGGAGCTGTAACTACGGTCAGGGACTATACATGCCCTTTACCGCCCACTTGGTGAATGCGGTTCCTGCACAGCCACACCAGCATCTTGGCCAGGTGATGCTGCTTCCGCCTCCACGTTCTCACGCCGTTGGTCCTGCGATAAAGTCCGCCTCTGCCTCCTCATCCTCAACCGTGTCCTCAGCTTCCACTGCACGGACAATTCTAGGAGCCCTCCAGCCTACCACATGTGCAGGGCACAGCTTTGTCACACTGTTCTGCACCTTTTTTTCCTGGGCAAAACAGAATCACACAGGGGAGGAACTTCTTCGTGTCCTTCATCAATAAATCGAATCTTGGCTGTCTCCGCAAAAACGGGAAACCAGAACCATGGTGACCGACAACGGGAAGAACACTGTGTCGGCGCTGCGTCAAGGAGGGCAGAGCCATGTGTAATTCCCCCGAGTGGCATTACCACTCCTTCGCCCTGCTTCTATCTGTGTATGCTGATATGGTGTCATTCTATGTATTTTGTCCCGGTCCTCCACATTGTGCATTTCCTATGTTTGAAATTGTTAATGTTCATGTAATATGCCTGGTTCACCAGAGGTGGCATCAGACGTGGCAGTGCTAGTGTTAGAAGAGAGTGGAACCTGCTTTACATTCTGACCCTCTCTAAGGAAGGGAGGAAACTAGTTGGTTAGAGTTCAGCTTACCCCATTCTAGGGAAAAGTCCTAGCTTGCCCCTGCTAAGCAAAGTAAGCCAGCAGAACACCTTCAGCTCTGCTGGAACAAGAGAAAAGAGCCTCAGCAGCCAGGAGGAAAGATTCCCTGGATAAAGATAAAGACAAAGATAAAGACAGAGTCAGACTACAGAAAGTTAAGTACAGTCGCAAAGGAAAAGTTTCTATTTAATTTTGATAGCACAGCAGAGCCAAAGAGTAACAGATGTAGCAGAGCCGAGTGTGTTTGCCTGCTAGAATTTATGCCAAAGCCTGCTGGTGACCAAGATAAAGTTGGAAGATTGTTCCCTGATGCAAGTTTATTCAAGTAAAGCTGTTATCAACTTTAATACAAGTCTGGACTCTATTCTACAAATCCTTTGCACTGCTTTGGACAACGCCTGGTTCCAGGATATCCAGGTAGGAGCACTGTGACTAATCCACATCTAAAGGGACATTATAGGCTACCCTTACACCACTCTGGCATTTCTACACCTGGATATCACCAACACCATATACTTAAGGGGACTCTGTCCCTTGTTGCTTCAATGCAACTGGCGTCACAACAAATTAACTTAAAAACAACCCCAGACACATGAATAGGATTAGGTGTGTGCCCATATACTGCAAGGACTACAGAGAATCTACTTTAGTGCCTGTAAAACCCATTACAAGAGACTTTATTGCATTTACTCACTGATGGAGAGTGTGAATGTATATCGATTGCAGCACTGTGGCAAAACAGGGGTTAAACAGCCATCTTGGATTTGAACCTCATGTGTTGAGAGGAAGGCATCCACCCAGCAGAGGGGAGGTAACCAAATAGCCCCCCTCCTCAGAGGAACCATTCTTGCTGCAAAAGGAACTAAAGGGCTCCGTATAAGTTCCCAAGAGGACAAAGAAATTGACTGCACCCTGACAGGAAGTGAAGCGATGGCTATTTTGGAAAAGGGAAAATGCAGTTCCTTCTTCCCTGGATCCTGAGAAGCAATGTCCAGAGGTCTGAGTGGGTACTTCTGGGGAAAATAACCTTGCTAAAGACTGTTAGGGGCTATAATCTGCCTGCCAGAGCATCATACTCCCCCAAATTGCGCGCCGTTGCTGCGACTCTTAAAGGAGCCACACACCAATTATGCTGCCATCACCCATAGCAACACACCCTTAACTTGCATTTTAGCTAACACTGACCCTTCTAGTCTGGTACAGGGTCTCAAGAGTCATGTCTGACAGTGAATATAGCACCCACTTTAACCGCAGTGATCCATCAGCAGCTGCAGCCACGTGCTTCATTCCTCTAACTACTGCCATAATGGGGTCAGAGGAGGACTGCCCTGTGGCCATTGTCATTGCCACTAAGGACTTTCAACCGCTGCAACAACAGCGAAGAAGACTTCCAGTCCTTCCGGTAGGGAGCAGCGGGCCATCTGCCAGGCGAAGGTTACCACAGTTGCCCCTGACTACTGGAGTAGCAGAGCCAGAAAATAGCCAGTCTGTGGCCGTCATCACTGCCACTACAGAAATCTCTGGGCCTACTACTACTGCTGATGTACAGCCTGACACCACCAAACAGGAGCACTGCCCTGAGGTGTGCGAGGATAAGGAGGAATTCACTGATACTGCTCCATGCACTTTGGAACCACCACCGAATCCAGAGCTTCTGGCTATGAAAGACCATGGGTCTATACCCTCAAGTATGGGGCCCAGGAGGAAGACTTTAGGTCCCTTATCTAAGGAGACCTCATGCTGTGCGAGTAAACCATCCATTCAACTACTGGAGCAACAACAGGGACTGCTTGTAAAGGGTAAGAAAATTGTTGGTCTATTCCGTTTTGTTGCTCTGTTTTACCTCTTGCCCAGAAGAGCATAGATTGTTAAGACTCCATCCATCAGCCAAACTATCTCCAGCTTGTGCACATTGGCACCATACCTCATATGGATTGCAAATTCCAGTTTTACTACCTCATGTGGATTATAAATTACTTTTGCATTATATGTTCCAGTTTGGCAACGTTACAAGCCAAGCACCCAAGGAATAGACTCAAACATATACCTGAGCTCTTTGTGATCCTACTGTCACATCCTTGCACTGTTTTTGCATTAATGTTTTAAAATGTTATGCAACGTTTATGCACCTTAACCCTTTGTACATACTCTTTTACAGGTACAACAATGTGATACTATGCACTTTTAATGGGCTATGGACTTAATATAGTTAACCAGATAGCTAGCGCATTACTTTCTAGCTCCTATAGAATGCCTCTGAGTACATTAACATACATGGACATAAATGTTTAGCTACCAGTTCAGTCATAAAGGTGACAAAGCGTAAGGCATTATACGACCTTGGTGCTAGGAATGGAATACAGTATGAAGCCAGCCTTCTAGTTGCGGGCATTCATTGCATTGTGGTGGGATTACAGAGTAAAGACACCCCCATGCTTTCTTTGGTATTCATGTCCAGAGTACTCAAAAGGAAGCCAGGAATGATCGCCTGGTGCAGACATTTTGGTTATCTGGTTTATACCGAGAGGAAAAACTGTAAATAGACTCCCTACTCATATGAGAAGAGACCTAGTGGTAGCTGTTGCTATATCCATTAGTAATAGAAAAATAGTCTCATGCAGCACTCTAACCTTCCTTTGGTACCCTTGGAGCACCTCCTAAGCACAAGCTGAGGACGGCTTGCATTTCAGTAAGGGGGAATGTAATGCCCCCAAGTGGCATTACCACTCCTACGCCCTGCTTCTATCTGTGTATTGCTGGTACGGTGTCATTCTATGTATTTTGTCCAGGTCCTCTACATTGTGCATTTCCTATGTTTGAAATTGTTTAAAAAACTAGGAAGTCTGAGTAAGCCAAGATGCATTACAGGGGTCCCAGGCAAGGATAATACAATCTAGTGTGTCATGTAGGGAAGCTTTCACATGATCCAAAGTTTGAATCTCCCTCATCCATGTAAGCAGGTCCATCTTATATGGGTCTACCTAATACCATGTTCCACTGGTGGGCAATCATGATTTTAGCTAAAAAGTGCTGAAACAACCTGATGAGCAATTTTTCCATGCCTCTGGTGAACTTTACAATGCCGGATTCTGTAAGCTAGATCCCTGGACTTCAGACCAGAATGGTGTTACTAGAAGACAATCTAAAAAATGGGCCAAGGGGACACAGGCAAGGGCCAGGGAGGTGTACACAGGGGTCAGGGGTGCAGACAAAGCACAGTGGGGGCACTGATAAGGACCAAGGGTGCAGACAAGGGCCAGGGGGGCACAGATAAGGGCCAGGAGCACAAACAAGGGTCAGGGAGGGGCACAGATAAGGGCCAGGGGCGCAGAGATGGGCCAGCAAGGCACAGGCAGGGGCCAGGGGGGCACACAGAGGCCAAAGGGGCAGAGGCTGGGGCCAGGGGTGCAGACAAAGGCTGGGGGCACACATAAGTGCCAGGGCCAATGGGCACAGACAGGGGCAAGGGAGGCGCAGACAGTGTCCAGGGGGGACACAGAAAGGGCCAGGGTGGTGCACATAGTGGCCAAGGGGGCAGAGACAAGGGCCAGGGAGGTGCAGACAGGGGCGAGGGGTTGCGCTGACAAGGACAAGGGGGGGCGAGGCACACAGGCAGCACGGGCACAGACCTTCACATACCTGATGTGCGCGCTGCGCTGCTGTGCCGCCGCCGTGCTGTTTCTCCCACCTGCTGCTCCCTCCTCAACTTGGTGGGTGGGCCTAATTAGAACATTATGCCGTCTCCTGCACTGTTTGGCTGGCCTGGTAGTAAGTAGTGATGTCGCGAACACAAAATTTTCCGTTCGCGAACAGCGAATGCGAACTCCGCAAATGTTCGCGAACAGGCGAACCGCCATAGACTTCAATAGGCAAGTGAATTTTAAAACCCACAGGGACTCTTTCTGGCCACAATAGTGATGGGAAAGTTGTTTCAAGGGGACTAACACCTGGACTGTGGCATGCCGGAGGGGGATCCATGGCAAAACTCCCATGGAAAATTACATAGTTGACGCAGAGTTGGGTTTTAATCCATAAATCACCTAACAATCCTAAATTTTTTTGAATAACGTGGTTTAAAACATCCAGTTTGTGTATACGATCAGGTATGATGTTGTTTCGATCAGGTAGTGTAAGGGTTACGCCCGCTTCACAGACATTGACAGACCAAACTCCCCTTTTAATGCACCGCAAACAACCGCAAACAGTCCATTTGCACAACCGCAAACTCCCCATTTGCACAAGGTTGGATACCAAGCTAGCCATATCCCGGTGATGTCATTGAAGGTTTCTTCCTCCACCCAGCCACGTACAACACCAAGGGTCCCCGAAAGGTGAATTGAATTGATTTTTCGAACAGGGAGATGGTTAAAAAAATGCTGGCTCCCTCCCCTTTGTTTTAATCCACGGTCACTGCGTCTGCGCCGTGCAATTTACTCTCACACCCGATATGAGTGGTATTTTCTGTAGTTCTCTTCTCATCAGTTTAATCCCTGTTACGTCCCCAATCTGGGGTCCATTTATTGAATTGATTTTTCGAACGGGGAGATGGTTAAAAAAACGCTGGCTCCCACCCCTTTGTTTTAATCCACGGTCACTGCATCTGCGCCGTCCAATTTTTTGTCACACCAGATATGAGTGGTATTTTCTGTAGTACTATTCTCATCAGTTTAATCCCTGTTACGTCCCCTATCAGGACGTGTATTGAATGGATTTTAGATAAGTGGTACTACGCGTGCTAGGTACTGTGCCACCCGGTATGAGTGTTGGGCACTGGCAGAGGGCACACTACAGTCTGTGGGCCTGACACACACACACTGGCCGGCAGGCAACTGAAATTAGATTAAAGTGTACAGATAAAGTGCCTTATTTTAAGGCCAAGTCCAGTGCCGCACGGAATGATTAATGGGCAGCAATGGCAGAGGGCACACTACAGTCTGTGGGCTTGACACACACACACTGGCCGGCAGGCAACTGAAATTAGATTAAAGTGTACAGATAAAGTGCCTTATTTTAAGGCCCCATGCACACGACCGTTGTTTGTTTCCGCGTCCGTTCCGTTTTTTTTCACTGATAGGATGCTTCCCCATTCATTTCAATGGGTCCGTCAAAAAATGTGGATGGTCAACCGTTTTTGTTCCGCATCCGTGATCCGTGTTTTCATTCCGTCAAAAAAATAGTGCATGTCCTATTTTTTTCACGTTTGTGGACAAGGATAGGCATTTTTACAATGGATCTGCTATAAAAATCGGATCCGTCAAAAAAAACGGTCCGTCATCCGTTTTTTTTGACGGACGCAAAATTTCAAGGAGGAGCGGACGCGGAGGCAGGCAACGGTCGTGTGCATGTAGCCTAAGGCAAAGTCCAGTGCCGCATGGTATGATTGATGGGCAGCAGGGCACACTACAGTATGGGGGCCTGCAGCTCCTCACACACGGGCAGGCCAGGCAACTGCAATCTATATATGTAGAAAAAATAAATAAAATCAGACTAATGTAGCAGCCCTAAAAAGGGCTTTTTGGGATGCTATCAAAATGCTGTCCTTACAGCAGAGATCAGATGAGTCTTTCAGGACTAGAGTGGACACTGAATACACTAGCCTAGATATCGATTTCCCTATTAAATCAGCAGCAGATACACTGTCCCTCCTCTCACTAAGACTGCAGCTTCCGAATGAATCTAAAATGGATGCTGTCCAGGAGATGGGAGGGTCTGGGAGGGAGGGTATGCTGTTGATTGGCTGGAATGTGTCTGCTGACTGTGAGGTACAGGGTCAAAGTTTGTTTAATGATGATATATAGGGGGCGTACCCAACATCGCATATGTTCACCCGCCGCGGCGAACGTGAACAAGCTATGTTCGCTGGGAACTGTTCGCCGGCAAATAGTTCGGGCCATCTCTAGTAGTAAGAGATGGCCCGAAGGCCATCTTGCATGGCCAAGGAGGGAAATGGGCATGGCTTAGCTAAAGGGGCATGGCCTAATATGCAACATTTTGAACCAAACAAAAATTGTGTGTAAACCTAGACAAAAGTGTCTAGCTTTGCACTAAGTTTTTCATCCAGCATTAGCCACTGTGATAAATTTGATATGTCTATGTTGCCAAAGTTTTCAACTGTCTACATTTTAGACAGGATTAATAAATCTAACTGACCCATAGAGCTAATTAAAAAATCAAAATCAAAGGCCATCTCCTGGTAAGGGGTGCTTTTGAGCTCATTGCATTCTGATGTTATTATGAAGTGTAGCTCCTTAACCAGTACAGGACCGCCTAACGCAGGGATGCGTCCTGCGGGCGGTCCAGTAGCTCTGAGATGACGCGTCGGCGCGTCATCTCGTGAGAGCCGAGATTTCCTGTGAACGCAGAGAAGCGCGGCACGGCAGTTAGGCTACAGCCTGCCAGCGATGATCCATCGCTGGCAGGCTGTAGATGCGAATAAAATCGCATCAAACAGCTATATCAGACGCTGTTTTGTGAACAGCGTCTGATATAGCTGCTACCTGGTCCTTTGGTGGTCCCATTTGCTGGGATCGACCACCAGAGGACCAGGTAACACTGTAAAGTTACACCAAACACTACACTAACCCCCCCCACCCCCCCCTCACCTATTAACTCCTTGATCACCCCATCTAGACCCCCTGATCACCCCCCTGTCATTGATCACACCCCTTGTAAGGCTCCGTTCAGACGTCCATATGTGTTTTGCGGATCCGTGGATTCACGGATCCGCGGATCCGATCCACGGATCCGATCCGCGGATCCGATCCGCAGATCCTCAAAACACGGACACCGGCAATGTGCTTTCCGCATTTTGCAGATCCGAACTATATAGAAAATGCCCTCCTAAAATGCCCTCCTAAAAGGTACTCATTGGAATTTGGGCCCCTTTGCGCATCTTGGCTGCAAAAAAGTGTCACACATGTGGTATCACCGTACTCAGGAGAAGTAGGGCAATGTGTTTTGGGGTGTATTTTTACATATACCCATACTGGGTGAGAGAAATATCTCTGTAAATTGACAACTTTGAATAAAAAAATTTAAAAAGTTGTCGTTTACAGCGATATTTCTCACACGCAGCATGGGTATATGTAAAAATACACCCTAAACACATGCCCTACTCTCCTGAGCAGGCGATACCACATGAGTGACACTTTTTGCAGCCTGGGTAGCAAGGGAACCTAAACTAATGAGTACCTTTAGATTTACAGAGCCATTTTTATGCATTTGGATTCTCACACTTTAGGGGCCCCTAAAATGCCAGGTGAGTATAAATACCCCACATGTGACCCCATTTTGGAAAGAAGACACCCCAAGGTATTCCGTGAGGGGCATGGTGAGTCCACAGAATTTTTATTTTTTGGCACAAGTCAGCGGAAATTGATATATTTTTTTTTTTTAATTTTGTTTTTTACAAAGTCTCATATTCCACTAACTTGTGACAAAAAATAAAATTTTACATGAACTCACCATACCCCTCACAGAATACCTTGGGGTGTCTTCTTCCAAATGGGATCACATGTGGGTATTTATACTGTCCTGGCATTTTAGGGGCCCTAAAGCGTGAGAAGAAGTCTGGAATCCAAATGCGTAAAAATGCCCTGTGAAATCCTAAAGGTACTCATTGGTTTTAGGGCCCCTTTGCGCACCCAGGCTGCGAAAAAGTGGCACACGTGTGGTATCGCCGTACTCAGGAGAAGTAGGGCAATGTGTTTTGGGGTGTATTTTTATATATACCCATACTTTGTGTTAAAAATATCTCTGTAAACGACAACTTTTAAAATTTTTTATACAAAGTTGACAATTTACAGAGATATTTCTCTCACCCAACATGGGTATATGTAAAAATACACCCCAAAACACATTGCCCTACTTCTCCTGAGTACGGCGATACCACATAAGTGACACTTTTTTGCAGCCTGGGTGCGCAAAGGGGCCCAAATTCCAACGAGTACCTTTAGGTTTTACATGGTGGCTCACAATTTAGCCCCGCCCAAAATGCCAGAACAGTAAACACACCCCACATTTCGGAAAGTAGACACCCCAAGGTATTCACTGAGGGGCATTGTGAGTTTGTCTGAGATTTTTTTTTTTTTTGCCAGAAGTTATCAGAAATTGAAACTTTTTTTTTTTCTCAGAAAGTGTCATTTTCCGCTAACTTGTGAAAAAAAATGAAATGATACATGAACTCACCATGCCCCTCCGCGAATACTTTGGGGTGTCTTCTTTCTAAAATGGTGTGATTTGGGGGGTATTTATACTATCCTGACATTCTAGCACCTGAAGAAACAAGACAGGCGCTCAGAAAGTCAGAGCTGCTTCAAAATGCCGAAATTCACTTTTTTGCACCATAGTTTGTAAACGCTATAACTTTTACCCAAAGCAATAAATATACACTTATTGGACTTTTTTTTATCAAAGACATGTAGAACAATAAATTTAGAGAAAAATTTATATAGAAATGTAGTTTTTTTTTAAAAAATTTTACAACAGAAAGTGAAAAATGTCATTTTTTTGCAAAAATGTCGTTAAATTTGTATTAATGGCAAAAAAAGTAAAAATGTCAGCAACAATGAAATACCACCAAATGAAAGCTCTATTAGTGAGAAGAAAAGGAGGTAAAATTCATTTGGGTGGTAAGTTGCATGACGGAGCAATAAACGGTGAAAGTAGTGTAGTGCGGAATTGTAAAAAGTGGCCTGGTCATTAAGGGTGTTTAAGCTAGGGGGGCTGAAGCGGTTAAAGGTGTTGTCCCACTATAACAACATGTCATCTATCCACGTGATAAGTGATGTGTTTGATCTCTGTTGTCCTGATCATTAGTGATGAGCCGCAGGGGCAATATTCGAATTTGTGATATTTCGCAAATATTTGGGCGAATATTCGTCAGAAATTTGCGAATTTGAGAATTCGGCATTATTTTCTTGATTGCAAAAATCGGCAATGTAATAAGCGCATATTGCACACGCAATACAGGCGTAGGTCACATTTGCTAGATATTTCAAGTTGCTAGAAGTTTCCTGAGACTGATGAAAATGGTTGGCACAGCAGAACATTACATTAGCTTTATATGCAGATAGAGTGCTACAAAATATTTGCGATTGCGTAGATCGGCAATTAATGATGAGCATATTTTTGTGCAATATGTGCAACTTCACATTTTTATCAGGTCTGACTACATATTACTGATTGGTGCACTAAGTATTGTTGTGAAGTTGTGACATAACAGCACTATGTCTGTAGCATGTATGTATGAACAGCAGAATCTATCACACTACCTAACACCCTGCACTGGAATCTATCAGCTACACTATAACCCAATCTAACCTACACTGACTATCTCGAACTAACTATCTGTATTATATATATGAACTAACTAACTATCTAATGTAATGACGCAGCAAAGCACAGAAATTATACTGCTGTCTCTCTCAGAACTAAAAAAAAAACTGCAGAAAATGGCTGCAGCGGAGGTTCTTATATAGTAAGGGTTAGGCAACTTTCCTATTGGTTGCTAAGGATGTTGGTAAGCTCCGACAAATATATTGCAGCCTTCTCATTGGCCCAAAAGCAAGAAGCAGGGATGGATCATGGGTTCAGATGAAAAAAAATCTGGAATATTCGTGAATACGAATATATAGCACTATATTCCAAATCTTCTTGAATTCTCGAAGTGGCAATATTCGCGATTAAAATTCGTGATTCAAATATCCGTGTCCAACACTACTGATCATGGCAGCTGGGGTCCTAATTCACCTGTTTGAATGTAGTGGTGGTCATTCATGCGCAGTTGTGGGACTGATAGAGATGACAGAGTGCTGTAATCGCTATTTCCATACATACAATTGACTAATAACCCCTCAATATGCAGTGTGCACAGAAAGATTTTACATATTTTACCTTTACTGCTATCCCCCATAAATTTGTATTTATGTAATTTGTTCATATTCTGCTACATCAATCTATTTAACAAGGTTTCAAATACTGTAATGGAAAGAAGTATTATACATGACATGTCTACATCTACTATGATACCAGTGATCTTTCCAGTTTCCTATGTATCCTTACTAATGTTATTTCTACAAGCAAGTCCTGCTGAACAATGACATTTAAATGACCAGACAACTCACTAGTCTATTTCTGCCAGCTTGATTTCTGTTCGAGAGACCTTAGCCTAAAGCTTGACATTTTTATTGCCAATATCCTGCAACCATTCTATGAATAAAACCACATTTGATGCCAAAAACATGTCATTTTAGTCCTTGGAGGTTCACCAACTTGGAAATACAATTTTTATTTCCAACTTTATTTCAACGTAAAGGGTAAAGAGTTCATAAGAGGCAAAACTATATCCCAGAATATGGAAAAACTAATAAAATTCTAATGAGGAAAAAAAAACATTAAAAACATCTCCACACCTGTCTACAGATTACATTCACTTTAATAAATCTGAGTTGCAATGCCAGACACAACCCATAGATCAGTGTTTTACTGAAGAAGTCATGCATTCTTGCATATCCAGGACAACAGCAAATAATTTTAACAGCAAATAATTTTTAGCTCTACGGTTATATATTAGATTCAATATAACATAAACATATTAATTAAAATACTTGGATGCAGTTGGCTTTATTGTCCAGTGGATGGAACCATTTCTGTTTGCATACTTGTACATGGAAGGCTGTTAATTCTTAAGTCCGCCTGCTGGACTTCTAAACCCAGAATAAACAGGGATTGAAATGAATAAAATATGCTGAATCTGAATTTATACTGAATCTTAAAAAACTATGGGGTCATTTATGAATAGATATACACCACTTCTGTGGCATATATCTGGTGCAGATTCTGTCTCATGCCATGATGCAGCAGAATCTGAGACTTCTTCCCTACTCACACCAGTTCGAAAAAGGGGGCATGGCGGGGAAGTGGACGGGTCGGTAGGCCATCGCTTCTACATAACTTCAGCAATCCACCGCCAGCGCAGGGGCTGTGTCTCTGCTCAGCTCGGAGGGAGAAAGCTGCCACCAACCCGAACTGTTGAACAGCCGAAGGACCCGGGGTGACGTCACCGTCATGTGATCAGTGCAGGGGGCGTGGCTCAGCACGGGATCAAATCCAGTGCTGAGCCACGCCCCCTGCACTGATCACATGAGAGTGACATCACCCCAGGTCCTTCCGCTGTTCAACAGTTCGGGTTGGTGGCAGCCGCCCCTTATGGATTCCATATGCCGCTATAGTGGAATCCATAACGGGATGCGCGACTTACCACAACCCGAACGCCGAACACCGGACTTTTTTTTAAAGTTCGCTCATCTCTAGTTAAGAGGCTTAGATCACCTCCACTGATCTGCAGGTCTATAATGTTGATTACTTCTTTCTACTCCCAAGAAGAAGGTCCTCAGAGGTCTTTACACCTCCTATTCAACTGCACGATGTCCATCACTTGGATTAAATATCATTTTGTTCTTGCTTTTGTTAATGTTTTATTTGTTATTATTAGAGTTGAGCGAACCCGAACTGTATAGTTCACGTTCGTACCGAATTTTGGGGTGTTTGGGACACGGACCCGAACATTTTCAAAAAAGTTTGGGTTCGGGTCCGTTTGTTCAGCGATTTCTTCCTGATTTCTGAAGGGCTGCACAGAAGCCAATCAGCAAGCGTTTTACTTCTTGGCCTAAGAAGCCATCACAGCCATGCCTACTAATAACGTGGCTGTGACTGGCTGAGTGCAGCATGTGACCCAGCCTCTTTATAAGCTGGAGTCAGCTACTGCCGCACATCACTCTGCTGATTGGAGCTTAGGGAGAGGATGCTGGTGCTGCCATCAGGGACAGAATAGGGCACAAATCAAAAGAACCTGTTCGACTTTAATCCACAAGATACAGCAAATAGAGAGGGAGGGAGCTTCAGCAATCTGACATTTCTGGGAATTGCCAGTGCAAGGGAAATCTATTTTTGTAATCCATCTGTTACTGAGATGGTGCTCGGTGGCCATATTAGCCACTGCAGTGTGCCAGCCAGCCAGGGACATCATCCTAATCCTATTTTGTAGCTCAGTGAAGGAAAAAAAAACTTTTTTTTTCTGGCTGCTCAAGATCCCTATATTGCCTTTTGTATGTTTAAGGGGTGACATAGTCCATTTGTCTAGCCTGAAATCTGTGGTGCCACAGAGCACTTGTGCATACAATGCATTAAACCGTATATTCCATTTCAACTACTGCATCAGTGTATTTTAGTTAAAAAAAAAAAGTGGTCATCCTGATCCACCAAGCCTATTGTACACCGCTAAAATATATATTTGACATTTCTGCTATGAAATAAAGAATCCGTGTAATTTTAGGGGAAAAACCGTATTCCTTGTCCACAAAACGGTTCTGCATACACCGTCCAACGACATATTTTATATTTCTGCATGAAAATAGAGCTTCTTTGTTTTTTATAGAAAAAAAACGTTATTCAAGGTCCACCAAACAGTCTGAAATACCCATTACAACCACCTATTTTACATTGTTGCTGTGAAATACAGCATCAGTGTATTTTATTGACAAAAGAGTGGTAATTCTGATCCACAGAGCATCTTGAAATACACTGCTTAAATACCGATTTCACATTACAGCTGAGAAATAGTGCATTATTCTTTTTTGTGTGATAAAAGCAATAGTCATGCTTCACAAAGCAGTTGTACATACACGGTATAAATATCTAATTTAAATTTACAGCAGTAAAAAACTGCATTTTGGGATTTTATTGAAAAATGCTGTGTTTTAGGCAAAAAAAAAAACTGTTGTGCATCCGTTGTTTAAATAATTATTTCCATTATATAGCAGTTAAATACTGCATTTGTGAATTTTGGTAAACAAATCTGTGTTCTGGGTCCTCAAATCTGGTGTCCATACATAGTATAAATATCTACTGTTAATGTACAGCAGTTAAAAACTGCATTTTGGGGTTTTATTGAGAAAAGCCGTGTTTTAGGCCCAGAAAACTGTTGTGCATCCGTTGTTTAAATAATTATTTCCAATTTATAACAGTCTAATACTGCATTTGTGAATTTTGGTGGCCAAATACGTGTTCTGGGTCCCCAAATCTGGTGTCCATACATAGTATAAATATCTACTTTTAATGTACAGCAGTTAAAAACTGCATTTTGGAGTTTTAATGAAAAAAGCTGTGTTTTAGGCCAAAAAAACACTTGTGCATCTGGCGTATAAATAAGTTATTTCAATTTACAGCAGTTAAATACTAATTTTCTGTATTTTATTACAAAAATACTTGTTCTTGTTCCACAAACCACTTGTGCATACAGCGTACTAATTTTTGTTTTTACATTTCCGCATAGAAATTGAGAATCAGCGTATTTTGGGCACGAAAAAACATTAACCTGGGTCCACAGAGCATTTTTATGACACGGGCACTGCCTTAGCAAACGTAATTGTTGACTAGTGTCAGGTAAATTGACACCAGAGAGAGACCAATCTTTCAGCTTGGTGGGTGAACGCAAATAATGAGGAGAACATCAAATAAGGGACGTGGGCATGGTCGTGGTAGTGTTGGTGGAGCTCCTGTTGCTGGGAGAGGACGTGACTGTTAAGCACCAACTACCTCTCCAAGTCAAACACCTTTCTCTGGGGCAAGTAGGCGACAGGATCTGCAGCGTTATTTGATAGGCCCAAATGCCGCTCTACGGATGGTGAAGCCAAAACATGTACAGGCGATAGTAGATTGGGTGGCTGACAGTGACTCCAGTTTCTTCACTGTATCTAACACCCAGTCCTCCGCAGAAAGTTTAGAGGTGGCACCTGCAGCCCACGCCCATCAGTCTTCCACCTCACCCCCTTGCAAATCAGCCAAGCAGTCAGAGCCCCAAATCATGCAGGAAAGTCTCATGCTTTTTGATGACTCTGTTGGCAGGGTTTCCCCGGGCCATCCATCTAGCCCAGCCCCAGAAGAGGAAGACCTTGAATCCACTAATGCTCAACCACTTTTGTTGCAGGATGAGGACATGGGAATACCGCCACAAAACATCTCTGATGGTGACGAAACACAGGTGCCAACTGCTGTGGCTTTCTGCAATGTGCAGACGGACAAGGAGGGCAGGGGTCATGAATGGGTGGAAAATGATGTGGAGGATGATGAAGTCCTAGACCCAGACTGGACTGAAGGTCGTGCTAGTGAGGAATGCAGTTCTGAGGAAGAGGCGGTGTTCGCAGAGAGGCAACAGCACAGCAAAAGAGGGAGCAGGGTGCAAAAGCGCAGCGGGCGTTCCAGATACAGTACGCCTGCTACTGTCCACCGCACCCAGTCACCGAGCACACCAAGGCCTGCTCCAAGGAGTTCATTGGCATGGCAGTCCTTTACACAATGTCCTGATGACAAGACACGATTGGTTTGCATGTTGTGCCATCAGAGCCTGAAGCGAGGCATAAACGTTCTTAACCTGAGCACAACCTGCATGACCAGACATCTACATGCAAAGCATTGAAATGCTGCCATTCCGTCTGGCGGAGACGGACTATTTTAAACAGCTGATGGCGGTGGCTGTCCTCCAGTACGTTGTTCCCAGCCACCACTACTTTTCCAGGCGAGCCGTCCCTTCCCTGCACAACCAAGTGGAGGATAAAATCAAGTGTGCGCTGCACAACGCCATCTGTGGCAAGGTCCACATAACCACAGATACATGGACCAGTAAGCACGGCCAGGGTCATAGGCGTGTGCACGGGGTGTGCCGGGTGTTCCGGCTTTGCCTGGGCACACCCTAATCAAGCTGTGCTCCTGGGTCCGTCGCCCCCCCGCACGCTGATTTTCATTTAAGGCTGTGAATACTAATCAGCGCTTCCATTTTGGAAGCACTGATTAGTATCGGAGGACCAGGAAGCGGTGAAGGATCTGTACTCACCGCTTCCTGGTTATCAGCTGTTTGCTGTGCAGGGCTGCACACAGCGTGAGTCGCTCTGTGATGTCACTCTGTGAGCGCCAGCGGACAGCAGGAGGAAGAAGATCTCGGGAAGTGCCGTTGAGGAGCAGCGTCCAGGAGCTGGAGAGGTAAGTAAGTGTTTTATTTATTTTATCTGAGGCTGCTGGGGGCAATCAGGACATAATGGCCAGGCTGCTGGGGGCTGAGAGGCATAATATGTATGGGGGGGGGGGGACTAAGAGGCATAATATGGGCTTAGAGGCATAATATGGGGGCCTGAGGCATAAATTGGGCTGAGAGGCATAATGGGGGGCTGAGGCATAAATTGGGCTGAGAAGCATAATGGGGGGGGGGGGCTGAGAGGCATAATTTGGGCTGAGAGGCATAATATGAGGGGGGCTGAGGCATAAATTGGGCTGAGAGGCATAATGGGGGGACTGAGGCATATATTAGGCTGAGAGGCATAATGGGGGGCGTTAAGGCATAAATTGGGCTGAGAGGCATAATGGGGCAAGGGGCTGAGGCATAAATTGGGCTGACTCGGTGAGGAAATGGCATAATGGGGGCTGAGAATCCTGAGAGGCATAATGGGGGCTGAGAGGCATAAGGGCTGATAATGGGGGCTGAGAGGCATAAGCGCTGATTTGGGGGCTAATGAGAGGCATGGGGCTCTTATCTAAGGAATGATTGGGGTCATTTTCATTGGGGTCTGATCTGACGTCTGATTGGGGGTCTGATCTGAGGTCTTATTAATATTGGGGGTCTGATTGGGGCTGTCAGCTGAGGTCTGATTAACATTGGGGGTATGATTGGTGGTCTGACCTGAGGTGTAATGAAAAATATTTTTTTCTTATTGCCCCCCTCTAAAACCTAGTCTTATGGGCCGGTGCATCTTATAGGTTTCCTTCCTGAATTAAAGAGCAGTGCCCACTTCCAGCCCTGAGTCCAGGTACAGCGCACTGATCCTGAACCTGCTGGAGTCTTCAGAACTGTAAGTATTTACAGTCATTCACTGTAAGCGATATTATATATATATTAAAATCCAATAGATACCGCGCTCTAACGTATTTAGCTGAGGGTATAACCAGTGACTAGTAATGTCGTGAACATAAAATTTTCCGTTCGCGAACAGCGAACACGAACTTCCGCAAATGTTCGCGAACGGGCGAACCGCCATAGACTTCAATTGGCAGGCGAATTTTAAAACCCACCGGGACTCTTTCTGGCCACAATAGTGATGGGAAAGTTGTTTCAAGGGGTCTAACACCTGGACTGTGGCATGCTGGAGGGGAATCTATGGCAAAACTCCCATGGAAAATTACGTAGTGGACGCAGAGTCGGGTTTTAATCCATAAAGGGCATAAATCAACTAGCATTTCTAAATTGTTTGGAATAACATGCTTTAAAACATCCAGTGTGTGTATACGATCAGGTATGATATTGTATCGATCGGGTAGTGTAAGGGTTACGCCCACTTTACAGACATTGACAGACCAAACTCCCCTTTTAATGCACCGCAAACAACCGCAAACAGTTCATTTGCACAACCGCAAACTCCCCATTTGCACAAGGTTGGATACCAAGCTAGCCACGTCCCGGTGATGTAATTGAAGGTTTCTTCCTCCACCCAGCCACGTACAACACCAAGGGTCCCCGAAAGGTGAATTGAATAGATTTTTCGAACGGGGAGATGGTTAAAAAAACGCTGTCTCCCTCCCCTTTGTTTTTATCCACGGTCACTGCATCTGCGCCGTGCAATTTACTGTCACACCCGATATGAGTGTTATTTTCTGTAGTGCTATTCTCATCAGTTTAATCCCTCTAACGTCCCCAATCTGGGGGCCATTTTTTGAATAGATTTTTCAAACAGGGAGATGGTTAAAAAAACGCTGGCTCACTCCACTCTGTTTTAAACTACGGTGACTGCGTCTGCACCGTGCAATTTACTGTCACACCCGATATGAGTGTTATTTTCTGTAGTGCTATTCTCATCAGTTTAATCCCTCTAACGTCCCCAATCTGGGGGCCATTTTTTGAATAGATTTTTCGAACAGGGAGATGGTTAAAAAAACGCTGGCTCACTCCACTCTGTTTTAAACCACTGTGACTGCGTCTGCGCCGTGCAATTTACTGTCACACCCGATATGAGTGGTATTTTCTGTAGTACTATTCTCATCAGTTTAATCCCTCTAATGTCCCCAATCTGGGGGCCATTTATTGAATAGATTTTTCGAACGGGGAGATGGTTAAAAAAACGCTGGCTCCCTCCACTCTGTTTTAAACCACGGTGACTGCGTCTGCGCCGTGCAATTTACTGTCACACCCGATATGAGTGGTATTTTCTGTAGTACTATTCTCATCAGTTTAATCCCTGTTACATCCCATATCAGGGATTGCCTTTTGTGAAAAAAAATTTAGGCCGGGTACCTTCGACTGCCTTCACAGTGACAGACCAAACTCTCATACACCAAACTGAATTAATTTCAGGAACCGGGAGATGGAAAAAGCAGCTTGGTCGGTCCTCATACTCCCAAATTGGGGCACTGCGCGTGCACAGAGCAATGTGCTGTGACACTGACCCTATACGAGTGTTGTCTTAACTAGTACTATTCCTATCAGTTTAATCCCTGTTACGTACCCTATCCGGTCAAATTGATTAACCATTGTCGAATTAGCGAACCATTACGACATCATGAAATAATTTAGTTCTGAGCTCTGTACTTGCTTTGTATTGGAATTGATGGGGATTTTTTTAATTGTCTGCATCATTTCTAATAATCTATTAAGAGACTTTATTATGATTTTTTATTTTATGTATTAAAAACCCATACAACATATAAAAAAAAAGGTAAATTAATGTTTTTTCTATGAAATATTATCCAGCCGTCCGATCGCTTTTGGTCTGACCATAATGAAGCAACGGCCTTATCATCTGGGGTGTGGCAACATTGCCAACACACTCATAGAGGTGATGATTGCTTCATTGTGATACGCAAGCCCCTTCACCACAAAAAGGTAACGATCACGAAGTGGAATTGACATGTGCCTTTTTGTTTTGGTTTGTTTTTGCAGCCACAGTGCTGCACCATAGAACAGAAAAATTAGGGATGTACATATGCCTGAAAAATAATGGCATTGTTGCAGCCGCTATTGTAGCAGCGGCCGGAAAAATTGATGTTTTCCAGGCAGAAAAGCGACTAAAACATTGCGGCTTGAACCCTAGTTGGTGGTGGAGAATTCACGAAAGTCATCCGGTATGCAGACATTAAATACAGCAGCGTGGGGACCATTCTGAGGCCAAGGCATGTAATCAGGCCTTTTGTTAGTCAAACGTATCCCCCACTGTCAGTCCCTTCGGGATCCATGCCTCATTCATCTTTATGAAGGTGAGGTAATCAACACTTTTTTGACCGAGGCGACTTCTCTTGTCAGTGACAATGCCTCCTGCTGCACTGAAGGTCCTTTCTGACAGGACACTTGAAGAAGGGCAGGCCAGAAGTTCTATCGCAAACTAGGATAGCTCAGGCCACAGGTCAAGCCTGCACACCCAGTAGTCAAGGGGTTCATTGCTCCTCAGAGTGTCGATATCTGCTGTTAAGGCGAGGCAGTCTGCTACCTGTCGGTTGAGTCGTTCTCTAAGGCTGGATCCCGAAGGGCTGTGGCGATGAGTAGGACTGAAAAAGCTCCGCATGTCCTACATCAACAACACATCTGTAAATCGTCCAGTCCTTGCCGCCGTGGTAGGAGGAGGATTACACTCACCTCTTTCCCTGTTAGATTCCCGTTGTGCTGTGACATCCCCCTTATAAGCTGTGTAAAGCATATTTTTTTGTTTGGTTTTGAACTGCTGCATCCTTTCCGACTTTCGGTAATTTGGTAACATTTCTGCCACTTTCTGCTTATACCGGGGGTCTAGTAGCGTGGCCACCCAGTACAGGTCGTTCTCCTTCATTCTTTTTATACGTGGGTCCCTCAACAGACATGACAGCATGAAAGACCCCATTTGAACAAGGTTGGATGCAGAGCTACTCATTTCCCGTTCCTTGTCCTCACTGATGTCCTTGACGGTCTGTTCTTCCCCCCAGCCACGTACAACACCATGGGTCCCAGATAGGTGACAACAACGAGCACCCTGGGGTGCTTGCTGTGGTTGGTCTTCCTCCTCCTCAAAGCCGCCACATTCCTCCTCTGACTCCTCTTCATCATACTCCTCTTCCAGCATTGCCGCAGGTCCGGCAAGCGATGATGACAAGGCTGTTTCTGGTGGTGATGGTGACCACAACTCTTCCTCTTCACGCTCATCTACAGCCTGATCCAGCACTCTTCGCAGGGCACGCTCCAGGAAGAAAACAAATGGAATGAGGTCGCTGATGGTGCCTTCGGTGCGACTGACTAGGTTTGTCACCTCCTCAAAAGGACGCATGAGCCTACAGGCATTGCGCATGAGTGCCCAGTAACGTGGCAAAAAAATTCCCAGCTCCGCAGAGGCTGTCCTAGCACCCCGGTCATACAAATAGTCGTTGACGGCTTTTTCTTGTTGGAGCAGGCGGTCGAACATTAGGAGTGTTGAATTCCAACGTGTCGGGCTGTCGCATATCAAGCGCCTCACTGGCATGTTGTTTCGCAGCTGAATACCGGAAAAGTGCACCATGGCCGTGTAGGAACGCCTGAAATGGCCACACACCTTCCTGGCCTGCTTGAGGACGTCCTGTAAGCCTGGGTACTTAGACACAAAACGTTGTACGATGAGATTCAACACATGTGCCATGCACGGCACATGTGACAACTTGCCCAAATTCAATGCCAACAACAAATTTGTTCCATTGTCACACACCACTTTGCCGATCTCCAGTTGGTGCGGGGTCAGCCACTGATCCACCTGTGCGTTCAGGGCGGACAGGAGTGCTGGTCCTGTGTGGCTCTCTGCTTTCAGGCAAGTCAACCCCAAGACAGTGTGACACTGTCGTATCCGGGATGTGGAATAACCCCTGGGGAGCTGAGGGGATTCAGTTGATGTGCAGCCAGACGCCGCAGCAGAAGAGGACTCAGCCGAGGAGGATATCGAAGAGGATGGAGTAGGAGTAGAGGAGGTGGCAGTAGGTCTGCCTGCAAGTCGTGGTGGTGTCACCAACTCCGCTGCGGAGCCACACATTCCATGCTTGTCAGCAGGTTGACCCAATGCGCAGTGTACGTGATATAACTGCCCTGACCGTGCTTTGCAGACCAGGTATCAGTGGTCAGATGGACCCTTGCCCCAACATTGTATGCCAGAGATGCCATGACTTCCTTTTCAATGACATGGTAGAGGTTTGGGATTGCCTTTTTAAAAAAAAAAATTTGTCCGGGTACCTTCCACTGTGGTGTCCCAATAGCGACAAATTTTTTGAAGGCCTCAGACTCCACCAGCTGGTATGGTAAAAGCTGGCGGGCTAAGAGTTCCGTCAAGCCAGCTGTCAGTCGCCGGGCAAGGGGGTGATTGTGTGACATTGGCTTTTTATGCTCAAACATGTCCTTGACAGACAACTGACTGTGGGCAGATGAGCAGGAACTGCTGAAGGTGAAAGGTGGAGTGGCGGTTGGTTGAGAGGGGGCCGGGAGGACAGCAGTGGTTGGCGTGGCTGAAGATGCTGGACCAGGAGGAGCATGGTGGCTTTGAGTTTGTGTGCTGCTTGTTCTCATGTGTTGATCCCATAGGCATTTGTGATGTGAGATCATGTGCCTTCGCAAAGCAGTTGTACCAAGGTGGGTGTTGGACTTCCCACGACTCAGTTTCTATTGGCACAGGTTGCAAATGGCATTGCTGTTATCAGAGGCAGACACACAAAAAAAATGCCACACTGCTGAGCTTTGCAATGACGGCATTCTGGTGGTGGCAACAGCATGCGTTGACTGGCGTGCTGTCTGGCTGACCCCAGGTGCCGATACATGCTGTCTGACTGTGCTACTAACTCCTTGCGACGACCTCCCCCTGCTTCCAACTCGTCTCCTCATTCTCTCTGTCTCCCCTTCTGAACTTTCCCCCTCTTCTTCTCTTCGAGCAGGCACCCACGTGGCATCCGTGGACACATCGTCATCATCAACCGTTTCACTTGTATCTGACACCTCAGCAAAGGAAGCAGCAGCGGGTACAACATCATCATCATCACACTGTACGTCCATGTGTGTAATCCTGCCTGACTGAGACATATCCCTGTAATCTACATCACCTGGCAATAATGGTTGCGCATCCCTAATTGCATCCAACTGATGTGTAAATAACTCCTCTGACGGATCAAGTAAAGCGGCTGTGGTGGCTGTGGTGGTAGTGGTGGTGGTGGTGGCGGGCGGGTGCGTGTTAACTTGAGAGCAGGTGACCGAAGCTGAGCTGGAGGAGGATGGTGCGTCAAGGTTCTTAGCGGAAGCTGTTGAAGATTGGGTGTACTGTCTAAGCCAGTCCACTATGTCCTCACAATTTTTCGGGTTCAGGGTACGTGGCCTTTGAACACTAGGCATTATTCCAGGGACAGTGGAAATCATAGCACCACGACCACGACGGCCCCTGCGGGGTGGCCTGCCTCTGCCTGTCATTTTTTTTTAGCTAAGTGGTACTACGCGTGCTAGGTACTGTGCCACCCGGTATCAGTGGTGTGCACTGGCAGTGGGCACACTACAGTCTGTGGAAGTGGGCCTGACACACACTGACAGCAGGCAAGCAACTGAAATTAGACTAATGTGTAAAAATTAAATGCCTTATTTATCGGCAAGCTACTGTGCCACCCGGTATCAGTGGTTGGCACTGGCAGTGGGCACACTACAGTCAGTGGAAGTCGGCCTGACACACACTAGCAGCAGGCAAGCAACTGAAATTACACTAAAGTGTAAAAATTAAATGCCTTTATTTGATGCAAAGTCCTGTGCCACACGGGATGACAGGGGTGGGCACTGGCAGTGGGCACACTACAGTCAGTGGAAGTCGGCCTGACACACACTGGCAGCAGGCAAGCAACTGAAATTACACTAAAGTGTAAAAATTAAATGCCTTTTTTTGATGCAAAGTCCTGTGCCACACGGGATGACAGGGGTGGGCACTGGCAGTGGGCCCACTACAGTCAGTGGAAGTCGGCCTGACACACACTAGCAGCAGGCAAGCAGCTGAAATTACACTAAAGTGTAAAAATTAAATGCCTTTTTTTGATGCAAAGTCCTGTGCCCACGGGATGACAGGGGTGGGCACTGGCAGTGGGCACACTACAGTCAGTGGAAGTCAGCCTGACACACACTAGCAGCAGGCAAGCAACTGAAATTACAAAAAAGTGTAAAAATTAAATGCCTTTTTTTATGCAAAGTCCTGTGCCAGCCGGTATGAGTGGTGGGCACTGGCAGAGGGCACACTACAGTCAGTGGAAGTCAGCCTGACACACACTGGCAGGCAACTAACTTTAGATTAAAGTGTAAAAATTAAATTCCTTTTTTTGATGCAAAGTCCTGTGCCACATGGGATGACAGGGGTGGGCACTGGCAGTGGGCACATTACAGTCTGTGGGCCTGCAACTCCTCACAGACAGGCAGGCCAGGCAACTGCAATATGTATATGGAGAAAAACAAAAGCAGACTAATGTTGCAGCCCTAAAAAGGGCTTTTTGGGGTGCTGTCAGGACGCTGTCCTTACAGCAGAGATCAGATGAGTCTTTCAGGACTGGAGTGGACACTGAATCCACTAGCCTAGCTATCGATTTCCCTATTAAATCAGCAGCAACTACACTCTCCCTCCTCTCACTAAGACTGCAAATTCCGAATGAATCTAAAATGGATGCTGTTCAGGAGATGGGACGGTCTGGGAGGGAGGGTATGCTGCTGATTGGCTGGAATGTGTCTGCTGACTGTGAGGTACAGGGTCAAAGTTTGCTCAATGATGATGTATAGGGGGCGGACTGAACATCGCATGTGTTCGCCCGCTGCCGCGAACGCAAACAAGCTATGGTCGCCGGGAACTGTTCGCCGGCGGACAGTTCGGGCCATCTCTACCAGTGACAGAGCGGTTCCACCAATGTGCGGCAATCCCTATGTTACTATGGTGTTCCGATTATATGTGCTGCCATGATATATACAACATACAATCTTACCATTAGTTGCTCCTGTTTCCGCGGGCTTCCTGCGACCTGTGGAGTGTACTTGCCGGGTGCAGTCTAGGGGTTTATTGCACGCTTGGACTTGAGGGCATGCTCTGTGGAGTCGCGAAGTAGTGGTAGCTGTGACTACCCGTAGCCACAGCATTGACGTCACTCCCGCTCCTTGCGAGCGCGAACCACGCATCGGAGCCACGTCACCAGCCGGGACACGACTCCACAGAGCATGCCCTCAAGTCCAAGCGTACCATAAACCCCTAGACTGCACCCGGCAAGTACACTCCACAGGTCGCAGGAAGCCCACGGAAACAGGCGCAACTAATGGTAAGCTTGTATGTTGTATATATCACGGCAGCACATATAATCGGAACACCATAGTAACATAAGGATTGCTGCACATTGGGGGAACCGCTCTGTCACTGGTTATACCCTCAGCTAAATACGTTAGAACGCGGTATCTATTGGATTTTATTAAACCTTCACATAAAAAAATACAGCAGATACGTTGCGTTTCTGCTGTGATATCGCTGCTAACCCACTGAGGAGGATGGGCGTAGCGCTAGTGGGTTCTTGAATCTTTTTATATATATATTACTTGTTTTATGTGAGTAAGGGTGCTGGGTGGTTGGAGAAGGGGGATGGAGGGGTATAATACTATCTGCACATTGTAAAGAAAAAAAAAAAAAGTAAGCACCACATTACTTTCTGTCTGCTGCCACAAAACAATCTGGAAGTGCCCCTCCCGAGACCAGGCTCTGGATCCGCCACTGGCTGTTACGCTGGCTGCCGGCGGGCAGTGGCTAGTAATTCACATAGTGAGGGCGGACCCGGTGGAGGCAGAGCTGTGTGTGCAGGCGCAGGCTGGGAGTGGTCCCGTCTGGGCGACAGAGTTTGACGTCACGCAGCGTGCCCCGCCTGCTGGTGAGGTGAGGACGGGGGCGGCGGCGTGATAGTGTTAGAACTTGCCCATCTGCTCTGATCCTGACTGTCTACAACAATGATGCCCGACCTGCGGCCCTCCAGCTGTTGTAATACTACAACTCCCATCATGCCCTGTTGTAGGTTCATAGCTATAGGCTGTCCATGCATGCTGGGATTTGTAGTTTTGCAACAGCTGGAGGGCCGCAGGTTGGGCATCCCTGGTCTACAAGAAAAGGTCAGTCTCAAGAATTTTGCCTAGTGCCCTGGCTGAGACCCGCTGTATAAGTTATATAACACATTATAAAAAAAGTATTTACCCTGTCCCTGATACAGTGCTAACCCTCCTTAGTTGTCCCCTATATAATCTACCCTGATACCCCTCAGTTATATATTTATATTTTTGTTTGCAGGGGATTTACCTACATTTTGATGCCTTTTGCAGCCCTCTAGCCCTTTCCAGGGCTATTTTACAGCCTTTTTAGTGCCCAAAAGTTCTGGTCCCCATTGACTTCAATGGGGTTCGGGGTCGAGTTCGGATCGCGAACCCGAACATTTTCGTGAAGTTCGGCAGAACTTCTCGAGCCCGAACATCCATCAGTGTATCATTTCCTCAGGTCATTATATAAGGTGCTCCTTCTCCTCTCTGGTCAGGTATTAGTGATGAGCGGCAGGGGGCAATATTCGAATTTGCGATATTTTGCAAATATTCGTTTATTCGTCATATATTCGAGAATATTCGTATTCGAGATTATTCTATTGATTGTGAAAAAACGGCAATGTAATATTCGCGTAATGCGAATTTTCTAAAACACGAATATATAGCACTATAGAATAATGTGAACCGTCATTGGCCCAAAAGCAACTTAAGCAGGGAGGAATCATGACTTCAGTTGGAAAAAATGACGAATATTCTAAAAAACAAATATATAGCACTATATTCTATAGTGCTATATATTCGTGTTTTAGAATACTCGCATTACACGAATATTACATTGCCGATTTTTCGCATAAGAGAAAATAAATTAAATAATGAAGAATATTCTAATTCACTACAGACTACAATATTGCATCCTTCTCACATTGGCCCACAAGTAAGAAGCAGGTAGGTAGGTAGGTATACTAGGTAATGGGCTTAGATGAAAAAAAATAAAAACGAATATTCGTTTTTACAAATATATCACTATATTCAAAATATTTGCGAATTCTCGAAGTGCCGATATTCATGATAAAAATTAGCAATTTGAATATTCGCGCTCAACACTATCTGGTATAAGTATTTTTCCACCCTAGCTCTAAATTTTCCTAGCTCTCAATATAATCAATAGTGATGAGTGAGCATGCTTGGCCGAGTACCGGTTCGGCTCGAGCATCGCTATGCTCGTCCTGTGGCGGTACTCGACCGAGTAACACGTGTGCTCGAGCGATATGCTCGACTCTCCTCCCCGCACGTTTGGCACCTCCTAAGCAGCCAATCAATGTGCAGGTAAGAAATACCCTTCAGTGTACTGCCGTAGCGATATATAGCACCCAATGACACATGTTCGGCTCAGTCAGCTTCAGGGAGAGCAGAGCGTAGGCAGGGAAAGATAGTGTGTGAAGCGAAATGTAACATATTTTATTCGAAACAAGATTTACAAAGACACAAAAGTCCTTTTAAGGACTACAGTGTGTGTGTGTTTGAGAGCAGTAATATATTTTTAGAACCAGCGCTCAGTAGATCAGTCTCAGGGACAACCGTGCTGAGGAAGAGACACAGTGCAGGGAGAACAATCGCTGTTTTAACTACCTAAAGCTTTTCATGCAACCAATAATCCTTTTAAGGGCTTGTGTGTGTGTTTCACAGCAGAAATATATTTTTCTTTAATACCTATTAGTGACATATACTGTACATCATCCGCAGACTGTGTATTTTTATGTAAATTCAACTAATAAGTGCCACATTTATTGTCAGTAGTGTGTGCGTTTAATACACATTTGTGACATACTGTATTCCATCCGCAAATTCAGTTTTTTGGGGGAAATTTAACTAATTTGTGCCACATCTGTGTGTACGTTTAATCCACATCCTTGACATATACTGTACTCTATCCGCAAACTCTGGTTTTTGGGAAAATTTTAATAATTTCTGCCACATCTGTGTGTGTGCATTGAATCCACATCCGTGACATATACAGTAACATAGTAACATATTATATAAGACCGAAAAAAGACATTTGTCCATCCAGTTCGGCCTGTTTCCTACAAGTTGATCCAGAAGAAGGCAAAAAAAACCTGTGAGGCAGAAGTCAATTTTCCCCACTTAAGGGGGAAAAATTCCTTCCCGACTCCAATCAGGCAATCAGAATAACTCCCTGAATCAACGACCTCTCTCTAGTAGCTATAACCTGTGATATTATTACACTCCAGAAATACATCCAGTCCACTCTTGAATTCCTTTATTGTACTCACCATCACCACCTCCTCAGGCAGAGAGTTCCACAGTTTCACTGCTCTTACGGTGAAGAATCCTTTTCTATGTTTGTGTACAAACCTTCTTTCCTCCAGACGCAGAGGATGTCCCCTCGTCACAGTCACAGTCCTGGGGATAAATAGATTAATAACCACAAATGTCTTTTCTGTGCTCACATCATTATCAGTTTTATTCAACCCCCAAGTGACATTCAATCTTAGTACTTAGTACAACATCCTTTTCTAGTTATAACAGCTTTTAAACATGAAGCATAGCTTGACACAAGTATCTTGCAGCGATCTACGGGTATCTTCGCCCATTCTTTATGGGCAAAAGCCTCCAGTTCAGTCACATTCTTAGGCTTGCGCGCTGCAACTGTTTTCTTTAAGTCCCACCAGAGGTTCTCATTCAGATTTAAGTCTGGTGACTGCGATGGCCACTTGAAAATGTTCCAGCCTTTAATCTGCAACCATGCTCTAGTGGACTTGGAGGTATGCTTGGGATCATTGTCCTGTTGAAAGGTCCAACGGCTCCCAAGCCTCAGCTTTGTGATGGACTGCATCACATTTTCATCCAATATCTCCTGGTACTGAAGAGAATTCATGGTACCTTGCACACGCTGAAGCTTCCCTGTACCTGTAGAAGCAAAACAGCCCCAAAGCATGATTGACCCCCCCGCCATGCTTCACAGTAGGCAAGGTATTCTTTTCTTCATAGGCCTTGTTCTTCCTCCTCCAAACATAGCGTTGATCCATGGGCCCAAACAGTTCTAATTTTGTTTCATCAGTCCACAGAACACTATCCCAAAACTTTTGTGGTTTGTCCACATGACTTTTGGGATACTGCAGTCGACTCTTCCTATTCTTTGGAGAAAGCAAGGGGGTGCGCCTGGGAGTTCTGGCATGGAGGCCTTCATTACGCAGTGTGCGCCTTATTGTCTGAGCTGAAACTTCAGTACCCGCATCTGACAAATCTTTTTTCAGTTCCTCAGCAGTCACACGGGGACTTTTCTCCACTTTGCGCTTCAGGTAGCACACAGCAGTCGAAGTTAGCATCTTCTTTCTGCCACGACCAGGCAGCATGTCAACAGTGCCCTTTGCCTTGAATTAGCGAATGATGCTTCCTATGGTGTCTCTTGGTATGTTTAACATCTTTGCAATCTTCTTATAGCCATTGCCCTTCCTGTGAAGAGAAATCACCTTGTCTTGTCTTCCTGTGAAGAGAAATCACTCTTGTCTTCCTGGACCATTCTCTTGACTTCACCATGTTTGTAAACACACCAATAAATGTCTAGAAGGAGCTGAGTATCACAGTCATTTTAAATCTGCCTAATTGGTGCTTATTATGCTTGATTGCTGCTCCTTGACATCCAGAGGTGTTTTCAATACCTGATCGAAAACACTTGAATGAACCTTTGTTCTTAAGAGTGGTAGTCTTTAAGGGGTTGAATAATTGTGTCATTGAAGAAATCACAAAAAAAAACATTTAATACTGTATTACAAAAACAATTGATGTCATTTTAGTTGCATTTGGTTCTTTAAAAAGTCCTTGTAAGATTTCATTCTGAACACAATTACAAATGTACACTAAATTCCCTAAAACCCTTTACAGCATTGGGGGTTAAATAATTTTGAACACGACTGTAATTGAAGAATATTTTAGGGTTAGTTTTACTCTCTTTGGCAATTAATCTCTCAGTCTCTAGTTTGGCAATTTTTATTAGTTTTTTTTACATATTCTATTTATCAGTGCTTCCTGGCTCCCCACCTGTTTTAGTGATTTATATGCTTTCTTTTTGTCATTTATTGCTTTCTTTACAGTTCTGTTTATCCACATTGGTTTCTAATTGTTTCTTAGCCTTTTATTCCTATAAGGTATGTACCTCTCACAATTAGATGTAACAATGCTTTTAAAAATCTCCCATTTTGTGGTTGTATTTTTATTTTTGAGGGATTTATCCCAGTTAGTTAGGCCTATGGTCTCGCTTAGTGTGCTAAATTTAGCTTTTTTGAAGTTTGGTATTTTTGTTCCTCCATTTAGAAACTCTCGTTTGAAGGATAATTGGAAGGTTATTACTTTATGGTCACTATATCCTAGGTGTCCCCCAACCTGCACATCTGTTGTTCTGTCAGGTCTATTGTTTAATACTATGTCCATTATGGCTGTCTGTCTAATGTGGTCCAAAACCAGTTGGGAAAGGTAATTGTCTTTGGCTATTGCCAAAAACCTGTTTCCTTTATGGGATGTACAGCTTTCAGTTTCCCAGTCTACATCTGGGTAGTTGAAGTCACCCATAATCACGACTTCATGATTTTCCACCATCCGAAAACTGTTTCATTAAATTTAAATAATCAGGGGCCAGACCTCATCTACTGTCTCTGTAGTGTGTGCGTTTAATACACATCCATGACATATACAGTACTGCATCCGAAAACTATTTCCTTAGCGTACATTTAAATAATCTGGGCCTAATCTAGTGTCCATAGTGTTTTGTTTTCTGTGACATATTCTACTGTTTCTTTAGAGCAAATTTAAATAATCTAGGCCTAATCTAGTCTCTATAGTGTGGCTTTCTGTTACATATACTGTACAACATCTGTAAACAGAGTCTGTAGTGCAAATTTAAATAATCTGGGCCAAATCTAGTGTACATAGTGTATAGCTTCCAGTGACATATACTGTACTAGCACCACCTTTTCGTCCAGTCTCTGTAGCCAAGAGTCTGGTCAACCAAATCCTCAATCTGATCATCCTTCCTCCCACCATGGAGAGGCTTGCCAAACGAGTGATCCCACACTCGGATATTCCGAGGAGCTCTTTCCAGCACCGCTATTAGATTTGGCCCTCGCACCCAGCACGCTTGAAGAGGAACCTGAGATATTGTGCCCTGATTGTGTGCCTTCACAGTCTCAAGATGATGACGGTGGTGAACGGCAATCAGTCGTTCACGAGGTGGATGATTATGAGACACAGTTGTCAATCACTAAGGTTGTGGTTAGGTCAAGTCAGGAGGATGAGCAGAGTGAGGAAGAGGAGGTGGTGGACGATGAGGTGACTGAGCTGTTGCACACTGCTGGTCAATCCCCTGTCGAAGGCGCAGGCATGGATGCCCCTCGCCCTGCACCTGGACCTTCGCATGAACCCGTCAGCAACGACATCCATTTCCCTGTCCCAGCACAGCGTGCAAATGTCTATAACACAGGCATTTGAATGCAAGTGCAAATACCCACCCACCCACACCCAATAGCACTAAATGCGCAACTTTCGAAATTACTGGCCCTTCAAATGTTGCCATTTAGGCTTGTGAATACTGAGGCCTTCCGCAGCCTGATGTTGGCAGACGTCCCTCGGTATTCAGTCCCCAGACGCCACTATTTTTCACGGTGTGCAGTCCCGCCTTACACCAGCTTGTGTTCCAGAACATCACCCGTGCCCTGAACAATGCACTTACTGGGAAGGTCCACTTCACTACGGACACATGGACAAGTGCTGGTGGCCAGGGACGCTGCATTTCCCTGACTGTACACTGGGTGAATGTTGTGGAGGCCGGGAGTGAGTCGTACTCTGTGATGGCAAAGGTGCTTCCCACGCACAGGATTGTGGGCCCTACGTCCATCAGGATCTCCGCCAGCAGATATGTTCCATCTGACAACACGGTCGGCAGAGTCCGTACTTCCTTAGGAAACCAAGGAAGGGAGACAAGGGTAACACACAGCAGTTCCAACAAAGGCAGGGCAACAAGGCATGGGACAGTTTCATGGCACCCCGCCAGCAACCTAACCCTGAAGCGCAGCCTAGTGGTACAAGGAGGGAAAAGTTTCGGAAGATTTTGAAGGAATACATAGCAGACATGTCAGCGTCCTAAATGATCCTTCAGTGCCTTACAACTACTGGGTGTCCAAGGTGGACACGTGGCACGAATTTGCGCTCTATGCCTTGGAGGTGTTTTGTTTGAGTGTGTACTTAGTGCTGCTGGTGGCATTATAACAGATAAGCGTATCCCCTTGTTCACTGGCAATGCTGACAGGTTGACTCAGATAAAAATGATTATAAATATTGGTTAGGCGGCTCAATAACGGAGAATTACGGATACCTGGATAAAAAAATACTTTCTAAAAAATCCCATAACTGCTAAAAAAAAATGAAAGAAATGAATATATTCACACAAACTCAAAGAAAGACTCAAAAAAATTCCCGAGGCAAGAAATTGGCCAAGAAATTGGAGCCTTCCGTCAATGCGTAGAAGCAGACATTAGGAAACTTAAAATAGATCGGTTAAAGGATAACTTAACAAAACAAGAAAGAAACGCAATAAGACAGTTACAGGAAAAGGAAGATATTGTAATTTGTCCGGCCGAAAAGGGGGGAGCGATTGTGATCCTAAATGCAGAACAATATAAAAAAGAATGTGAAAGACAATGAACAGATACAGAAACATATATTAAATTAAAGGGTGATCCAATTAAGGAGTTCAATAGAAATCTGGTTGAATATTGTAATAAAGGTCTGAAGAATAATATATTATTAAAAAAAGAATATGATTATATTACCAACACCCAAAAATGAACACCTGTTTTTTATTGTCTCCCAAAGGTGCATAAGGACCCACAAAACCCGCCTGGATGCCCCATAATATCCGGGATTGGGTCAGTAACATCTAATCTTTCACAGTACATAGATCATTTACTTCAGCCTATAGTGAAAAAAATGAGATCATACATTAAGGACACAACAGAAATTATCAATATCCTTGAAAACATTACCTGTGAACCACAGTGGACAATAGGAACTCTAGATGTGAGTTCATTGTACACTGTTATTGATCCCGATCAGGGAGTGGCAGCAATGAAGGCACAATTGGAGGAAAATAGTTCAAAAAGAACAGATCGAATTCCTAGTGGAGGGAGTGAGACTTATTCTGACACACAATTACTATAATTTTGACTTCAATTATTTTTTTACAGAAGAGGGGTACTGCCATGGGCACCTGGTTCGCCCCCAGTTACGCAAATTTATTTATGGCAAATTGGGAAAATACATACATCCAACCAAGAATGGGGACGGACCTGGTGCTCTGGCATAGATTTATAGACGATGTTATTTTTATTTGGAAAAAGGAAGAAAGTGAGTTATCCACCTTTTTGGAAGAAATTAATATCAACTCTTTTAACTAAAAATTTATAGCCAATGTGAACAAGACACAAACTGAATTTCTGGACTTACTTATAAGAATAGATGTTGACAACAAAAGATTGTTTTCTAGCTGTCATCTCCCAAGATGGTTGCTCAACGTCCCCCGGGGGCAGTTCCGGAGACTGAAACGCAACTGCACCAGGGAGCAAGATTTTGAGGGAGAAGCTGAAAAAATTAAGGAGGAATTTTTAAGCAAAAAATATCCCCCAAATATGGTGGATTCCGCTTTAATAAAAGTTAAAAAGATGGAGAGGGAACTGTTTTTAAACCAAAAGAAGAAAAAGCAAATATGGGAAAGATTGAACAGGGCGAAACACCACGTATAATTCTGCCCTACAGTTCCCAGCATAAAAAGATTGAAAAAAATGATTAAGAAACATTGGCATCATATATGTAAAGATAAAGTGATAGGCCCTCTAATATCAGCCAATCCCCAAATCGTGTACAATAGAGCATCAAATTTGGGACTACAGGTTGCTCCAACAGTAAAAAATGAAAAGAAAAAAGGGGGAATAACACAGTGGAGTGGCCTAATAGGCTTTTACAGGTGCGGAAGATGCTGCAACTATAAACACACCACCTTCCCTAGGAAAACCACTTTAGTCCAGTCAACAAGGAATGGCTTCAAAATGGAAATTAAGAACCTACTAACCTGTAACTCCACAAATGTATTATATATGATAAAATGCCCATGTGGCAAACAATACATTGGGAGAACCAAAAGACCCTTAAAGTGCAGAATAGCGGAATATATCTCCAATATCAAGTGTGACACAGTGAGAGGTTTTGTGGTAAAAAACAGGTATTTTCCTCTCAGCCTGTGCTGCTGGGTTGATTGCAGCCAGGTGAGGGCAAATACTGGACCGGATTTTAGGTGCCGGTCCGGGTTTTTTGGGTGATTACCTAGCTGCACTTAAGACAGCTGGGTTTTATGCAAACTCTCTCTCTGTGTTTGGGATCTGAGCCCTGTGCTGGGCTGAAAAGCTGAGACCTGTGTGTCAGAAGAGCAGGCCATTTAAAGACGGTCAGTGGACTTTTTGTGTTGCTGAGCATTCAGCCAGGTGTGAACTAACACCTAGGATTTGAGGTGATTTAACCTGGAAACTGCTGGTGTTCTGTGGAGCTCTCAGGGCTGGAAGCAAGAGCTTGCTAAGAGGCGTGCAGTCTGCCTGGAAGCCTGAGGTTGGACTTTCCTGCGGCTGGGCTGTCAGCCGGGTGTGAACACGCACCTAAACCACACAGGTGAATTTGATTCAGTCTTGGACTTTTGTTTTGCCTCAAGTTTTTGCTATGTGTGTGAAGTAACACTAAGTGACTGTTTTGAGTTTTGTTTGTGCAAGTGTGAAATAAAACACTGTTTGCTGCACTACCTGGACTCTCTTTGCCTCTATACTGCACCCGCACCGCTGTCTACCAGAGCAACTCCCCACATTTGGTGGAGGATGCGGGCAATTGCAGTGAGGCTGGCGTGAAGCCAAAACTTTTCGTAGCATTTTTTTTTTTTTTGGGCACTGTTGTATGTCCTGGATTAAGCCTGCCAAGCTGCAACCACCAACACAGGACAAGATGGAGGAGATGATAAAGCAGCTTGTCCAGGCCATCGCACAGCAGCAAGAGACGAACAGACAACTGCTAGAGGCTAATCAGCGACAGCAGGACACGAACCAGCGGCTGCTGCAACATGTAATGGTGCTAGAAAAGTCAGGGATGCCTCAGGGAGTGCACGATGCCCGGAAAGCAGTCCGCATGGCCGTTCCCAAGATGACACCGACAGATGATGTTGAAACCTACTTGGCGATGTTCGAAAAGGTGGCCGTGAGAGAGAGACTACCCCGAGACCAGTGGGCAGAGGTCATCGCTCCGTTTCTGGCGTCCGGACCCCAACAGGTTTACTTTGATTTACCGGACCACAAAGCCGCAGACTACTCTGTGGTTAAGGGTGAGATCCTGGAGAGACTGGGGGTGAATGTGTTGGTCAGGGCCCAGCGGGTACATCAGTGGGAGTTTAACCCAGCTGAGCCAGCACGACCCCAGTATTACAATTTGCTAAAACTCTTACAAAAATGGCTACCGACTGACGTACTTAGTCCCACTGCTATGCTGGACCGTATTGTAGCTGACAAATTCTGGAGGGCATTGCCACTACCTCTCCAGCGCTGGGTTGGCCAGACATCTCCTACTAGTGCCCTGGAGATGGTGGACCTGGTCGAACATTATGGGGCTACTGAGGAACTTAAGGGGGGGACTCTGGGGAAGGGAGTAATAAAACCCAGAAAATCCCCTCCCCAGACCCTGCGGCCTGAGCTGAGAAAGACCGCACGGGATGTGCCCTTTGGGGATCAGGACTCTATAATCTGCTGGCGGTGCCATGAGCCTGGCCATGTACGGGCCAACTGTCCCCTCCTGGGTGAGCCCATGGATGTAAACTTTGGGTATCGACAGTCATTGTATGCCAGAAGGGTCGATGTGTCAGAGGTTATCCATGAGGAACATTTGTGTCGGGTGGAGGTGGGAGACACTCCAGTGGCAGCTCTGCTGGATTCAGGGAGTCAGGTGACCCTGGTGAGGGCTTCCTGGTGCGACCCACAGAGTTTACAGGCCGGAGAGTCGGGGTTTTCAGCATTCATGGAGATGTAAAAGAATACCCCACTGCTCTGTTGTCTGTAAACACGTGTGCCGGCAGGCAGGTCCATGAGGTAGCTGTAACCACGAGTATGCCCTATGATGTGATAATAGGAAAAGACTTTCCATTGTTCCCATCCCTGTGGCCGGCCATTGTACGTACAGTTCCCAGACAGGTAGGAAAACTTCCAGTAGTGAGGCCTAGCCCAGGTGAGGTGTTAGAACCCCAGAAACCCAAGGCAGAGGGACCCACAGTAGGTCCGGTGGGTGAGGGGAAGACAGTCCCCCTTAGTAGGATAGGTAGAAAACATAGGAAGGTGGCTCAGCCAGGCCAAAGGTGGACCTGCAATCGAGTGTCTGGGGTCCGTAGCCAAAGGGACCCGGTTTTGGTTGTTGGGCCACCTGTGAACAGTAAGGACAGCGCTAGGGGGAAGGGGACCTATAAAATAGCACAGGAAGTTGGAGACCCAAATTACAAGGTACACCAGCCAGGACGGCAAAAGCCGGAGCCGGTCTACCGTGTACATTTACGGAAACCTTGGAAGGTTAGAGAGACTTGTATTGAGAACAACCTGCGGCAGGTTAATCTAGGGAAAGAGATTCCGGTCCCTCTGTCTGCTAACAGGGAAGCGGCTGCCACAGATAAAATTACTGGCAGCCTTTCCACTGAACAGACTCAGAGAGCCAAGGAGTTTGTTAGTCGGAACACAGAGGTGTTCTGTGATTTCCCTGAATGCCCTTCCATAACTCACCGTGATATTGTCACTGAGCCCCAGGCAAAAGTCTGGTTAAAGCCGTACTAGGTGCCCGTGGCTCGGCGACAAGCCATCTCTGAAGGAGTGATATGGGGTTGGCCGCAGCCTGTCCCCATCTGGACAAAGAAGGAAAGTCCTGGGTCACCAGAGGGTTCGGGTGACTTCAGAACTTTTGATTTTCAGTGGAACACAGAGCAGGGCAGTTACAGGGAAATGCGAGTGCCCGGTTCTGGGTATACTGTCTGGCGTGTGTTCACCCCCTCAGGGTTGAACAAAGGGGGTGGGTATGTGACACAGTGAGAGGTTTTGTGGTAAAAAACAGGTATTTTCCTCTCAGCCTGTGCTGCTGGGTTGATTGCAGCCAGGTGAGGGCAAATACTGGACCGGATTTTAGGTACCGTTCCGGGTTTTTTGGGTGATTACCTAGCTGCACTTAAGACAGCTGGGTTTTATGCAAACTCTCTCTCTGTGTTTGGGATCTGAGCCCTGTGCTGGGCTGAAAAGCTGAGACCTGTGTGTCAGAAGAGCAGGCCATTTAAAGACGGTCAGTGGACTTTTTGTGTTGCTGAGCATTCAGCCAGGTGTGAACTAACACCTAGGATTTGAGGTGATTTAACCTGGAAACTGCTGGTGTTCTGTGGAGCTCTCAGGGCTGGAAGCAAGAGCTTGCTAAGAGGCGTGCAGTCTGCCTGGAAGCCTGAGGTTGGACTTTCCTGCGGCTGGGCTGTCAGCCGGGTGTGAACACGCACCTAAACCACACAGGTGAATTTGATTCAGTCTTGGACTTTTGTTTTGCCTCAAGTTTTTGCTATGTGTGTGAAGTAACACTAAGTGACTGTTTTGAGTTTTTGTTTGTGCAAGTGTGAAATAAAACACTGTTTGCTGCACTACCTGGACTCTCTTTGCCTCTATACTGCACCCGCACCGCTGTCTACCAGAGCAACTCCCCACACAAGAAAGGCTACGAGTAATATTCCCTATCCAGACATTTTAAGACAGCTCACAACCAGGAACCAACAGGCTTGATATTTACAGCTTTTGAAAAAGTGGAAAAGAATTGGAGGGGAGGCAATCGTATTAAAAAAATGTCACGTCAAGAGTCTAGGAGGATTTTTGATTTTGACACGCTCTGTCAAAATGGCATGAATGTAGATATGGGAATTTTTGTTTTTTTAGAATGAAAAGCAATTATGGACAATATGGATGGGGGTCCCTTCACTGACGAGTACCCGGAGGTGCTTTTGTTGTACGGCACTCTGGGTTCTCCTGAGGAAAGGACCTCCTCCTAATATACCATACAGAGAATATATCATTATATGAAAATGTTTACACAAATAAATTTTTATGTGAAAAGTTTTTATACAAAACATTTTTTACATACATTAAAAGTATTATATTTTATACTCTTGATAATATGAACAAAATGTGGGGAATTGCTCTGGTAGACAGGCTTGCGGACGCAGTATAGAGGCAAGGTACACAGTTCTCTGGGTAAAGCAGAAGTGTTTTATTCACACTCGGCAAAACAGAAACAGTCTTTAGTGCTTGTTCACACAAGGCAAAACAGAAACAGTCTTTAGTGCTTGTTCACACGAGGCAAAAGACACGGCAAAAACATAAGTCCCACAGCAAGGTCACCTGAGTGGTCGGTGTTAGTTCACACCTGGCAGTTAGCTCGGCCACGCAAAGTTTCCACCAGCGGCTTCCAGGTAGACTGCACGCCTGTTTGCAGACTCTTGCTCTCAGCCCTGAGAGCTCCACAGCAACACCAGCAGCTTCCAGGACAATCACTCCCCCACCTGCTGAGGTGGCTGCCTTTTAAAGGCCCGGAAAAAGTCCGGCCTGGACCGTGGGGAATAGTCTCCCACCCAGCACTTGACTATTCCCAATAAGAGCCGGCCCGGATCGGCTTTGTAGCCATACTAAATATCAATGTGTCAAGCAGCACTAGCTGCTGCTGACACACAAAAAATCCGGCTCTTATCTCACCGAGGCCAGGAACCTCGGTGACACGTACCTTCCGTCGACGACGGAACCTTGCGCCCTCTTACAAAGATTATAAAGTGACCCCTATGAATTATTATCTGATATTTATTAATTACTGTCTGATATACACTTTACTCTTTCTGCAAGGATGAGATTATATTTAGAATTTTTTTTTATAAAAATAATTTTTAAATTAAAAAAAATATATATTTTTGAATGGTATAGAAGTTTGTATTTTATCATGTTTTCTATCATTTTTTATACATTTTGTATATTTTATATATTTTTTGTGTTATTTCATGTGAATATTAAGAAATCCAGTATTCCACTCCACAAATTTCAGGGATCCAATATAAAAAACGTATAAAAGAGGACTTATCAACATATGCATACTAGACCACTGAGGAAGAAACCAGTGAGGGCTTTGAAACGCGTTTGGTGTTTCCTAGTATGCAGAGGAATTATATGGACTATAACAAGAAATAAAAGTGAAATATATCTGGAGCGCTCCAGAAGCTGGTATTCACAAACTTAAGTCTTCATCTACAGCGCACAAATATCTGCTAAGCAGCAAACATCGAGGCAGAGCACGGAGGAAACAAGAGGAAGCCGGAGGCACATGACCGGAGTTAGGTCACGTGAGACGCCGAGATAATACAGAGCGATGAGAGACGGTTGAAGAAGCCTGTTCAGGTCAGTGTGGGTGCGGGACCCACATGAGAGAACCACTGTGACCGTAAGTACCACCACCTCACTTCAAATACAGCAACAAGTGCGCTAATTACAAGCTCAAAAGCGCTGTTTATTCCATGAATGCTTATGAACTATTCAGGAACCTGATGTAACCGTCTGAAACGAACTACCTATAATAGAGATAGATTCAAGTGACACAACCCCAGTGTGGTATCACTGACTACCGATTTGAGCTGATTTCTTTTTAGAGTTTGGACATTGATTTTTAGAGGTTGACTTGCTATAAATTACATGAATGTTGATGTACTATATGTTTTAAGGTATTAACTAATAAATTCACTGCATGTGACCATACTTTTGTGTGCCTACCTAAACTCTCAATTTATAGTCAGATAAGAATGAACAATGCCTGGATTGCCCCTGACTTCTCTACTCCACCAGAGGAGAGGTTAGCTGATTATGAACATAAAGTCAATTTCAATCAACCATTTATAATGTACTCAATCTACTATAGTAGATTGCACCTTTTCTTTCACAAAAAAAGACTATATGGTTGAATCTTGTTTTCTCCTCCTCCTCCTGCCAGATTGTATATATTCCCTCCACTCTGATATTTCTATAGGGTCAGCACAACTGCAAGCCCTCGACTGAAACATATAATGTTTTAGAGCATCAGCTGAACAGCATGCACTCGCATATAATGTTTTAGAGAGTCAGCTCACCTGCAGGCACTCACATATAATGTTTTAGAGCATCAGCTGAACAGCATGCATTTGCATGTAATGTTTTAGAGCCTCAGCCCATCTGCAGGCACTTGCATATAATGTTTTAGAGCATCACCTCACCTGTAGGCACTAGCATATAATGTTTTAGAGCGTCAGCTCACCAGCAGGCCCTCGACCGTAATGTTTTAAAGGGTCAGCTCAGCAGCAGGCCCTCGCCTGTAATGTTTTAGAGGGTCATCAGCAGGCCCTTGCTCCAAATGTTTTTGAGGGTCACCAGCAGGCCACCAATCATAATTTTTCAAAAGTGTGTGTATAATGCCCTCCTATATGTGTAATAAAGGGTGTATTGTATTGCCGGTTCATTGTAATTTTTGGCAGCCCTTTAACTTTCACTTTATATACAATTGAATATACAGGAAATAATGTCTCCTAACAATGTTTCCTGTGAAATTGATTTTTTGATTTTTTTGGGGGGTTTGTGTGTATTTTTGTCAGTAAAAGTGGTGTACAACTCGGACAACATGGTTCCAAGCAGCAACCTGGGAGTCCAAGATGCATCCAGACATCGTTCCCATGCTGTTCCTGATCCATTTCGGTGGTGTTTCTGTCCCTTTCTGACCTTTTCCAATGGACAAGGCACGCTCCCCTCTTCAGAGCAGGGGGTGCCTGGTTGTCTCCCATTGACTTCCAAAATACACGAATATAGCAATGTGTTCGGGCCAACCACCGAACCACCCGAATACTTTGGAGCTCACTCATCACTAATAATCAACCCTTATGACAGACTTAAGAATTGTCTCTTATAAGTCAAGGGTCTGAGGTCCTCATCGAAGAGATGCCAGATCTTCTCTCTATTGGAAAAAGAAAAAAGCGCAATTATTTTCATTAAGGAAACTCATTTTAAACATGGCAAGTATCCCAATCTCTCTTTCTCTAGATTTCCCAATTTGTAATATTGTGGTGCAGGAGGGGCTGCCTCGAGAGGAGTCAGTATTGGTTTTCGTAGAGGTTTATCATTCAACTATAAGCATCACATACAAGATCCTGAGGGCCTCTATATTATCCTGAACGCCCAAGTGGAACAAACCCTGTATACATTTGTTAATGCTTATGCCCCCAATACTGATCAAACTCGTTGTCTTCTATCCAACCTCTCATTGGTGGAAACCCATAGAGAAGGAATCCTTCTACTGGCCGTGGACTTTAAAGTATAACTGTCAAGTTACTACTATTGGATTTTGGTGATTAGTATCACCTTGTTGGCCCTGTTTTAATTTCTGATTGTTTAATAAATAACCCCTAAAAGCCACCTAAAAGTCCCCAGTATTGGCTATTGTTACCTGAGATTAAAATCAGGCTGCTATGCTCCTTCCGTCTACCAGATGAGGACGGAGCATGCTGGCTGCGTGCACTGGGAACTGATAGTGAGTCAACATTGTAAGGTAATGTATAAAAAACCAGGTTCTTCCTGACAGGAGATAACAGTGCTGGGCTGTGTGTGTGAACTTCTCCACATGCCTGTGCTTGGCAGACACTCACTTAGCAGTGCAGGAGAATGTAGAGCCCAGGGAGATATGCCGGCTGCTCAGTGTATAAATGAAAGCCTTATCTGATAAGAGGAGAGCTTGTAGGAGGACTACAGGTTTCAGCCAGACCTGGGAACTTCACTGCAAGACCCCCCTATACAGATCTGGTCTTCACTAACTTCACTGCAGGCATCCTATGGATTAGCCTCAGGGCTGAGGGCGGCCATTTTAACAGAATAGTGAAATTGTAGTTTTATGCAGACTGGTTGCTAAGGGCTGAATCTTTTTAAATATGGGGTAAGTAAGTCTAAGGCCTCTTGCACACGGGCGTCATGTTTGACGCCCGGATAAGATGCGGGTGCGTTGCGGGAATCGCCGCGATTTTTCCGCGCGTGTGCTAACGTTTGTAGTGCGTTGAGCACGCGCGTGAAAAAATCCGCATGCTTGGTACCCAGACCCGAAGTCAGACTTCATCACTGAAGTCCGGTTTCGGGATGAGTATTCTGTATGTGTAATTATTTTCCTTTATAACATAGTTATAAGGGAAAATAATCGCATTCTAATTACAGAATGCAATGTTCCCGGAGCTTTAAAGGGTTAAAAATAATAAAGAGTTAACTTACCTTCTCCCATTATGGCGCAGAGCCCCAGAACGTCTTCTCTCTTGATAGTTTGGATGCTTGAGGACCTGTGGTGACGTCACAGGGTCACATGGTCCAGTCATAGAAGCATTTGAGTGGACCATGTGACCCATGTGATCCTGTGACATCACGGCAGGTCCTTTATCCAACAGATGTTGGATGAAGGACCTGCCGTGATGTCACAGGATCACATGGGTCACATGGTCCACTCAAATGCTTCTATGACTGGACCATGTGACCCTGTGACGTCACCACAGGTCCTCAAGCATCCAAACTATCAAGAGAGAAGACGTTCTGGGGCTCTGCGCGTACAATGGGAGAAGGTAAGTTAACTCTTTATTATTTTTAACCCTTTCCTCATCATTTAACAATGCATTCTTTATTAAGAATGCTATTATTTCCCTTATAACCATGTTATAAGGGAAATAATAGAGATTGGGTCCCGTTGCTAAGCAACAATGCGGAAAATCGCAACGCATCCGCACTTGGTTGCGGATGCTTGCGATTTTCCGCAGCCCCATTCACTTCTATGGGGCCTGCGTTGCGTGAAAACGCAGAATATAGAACATGCTGCGATTTTCACGCAACGCAGAAGTGATGCGTGAAAATCACCGCTCATGTGCACAGCCCCATAGAAATGAATGGGTCCGGATTCAGTGCGGGTGCAATGCGTCCTCCTCACGCATTGCACCCGCGCGGAAAACTCGCCCGTGTGAAAGGGGCCTAATAGTTATTGATTCAGGAATATTATCATATTAGTAACTACATATATGAAAACTGAAATTAGGGTCTAAATGGGACAGTTATCCTTTAATGTGGCCCTCAATTCCATTATCAATACTTCCTCTAAAATATCTTCTCACTCATCCAAAGCCCTTAAAGCAATTCATGTCAAACATTTTAACCTGGGAATGCTTGATGTGTGGCGCTGCCTTAACCCTAATCTAATTGACTACTCTTTTTACTCAGCAGCGAACAACTCATGTAGTAGGATAGACTACATCTCTGTGTCAAGGGAGTATCTGCAGTTCTGCTCCTTCTCCTGGATTGGTGACATGACGCTCTCTGACCACTCCCCTGTCTTTTGCGACAATCATCCACTCACTGGGTCTGGTAAGAACTTATGTTGGAGGTTCAATGAGTGACTGCTGGGCAACGAGACGCATAAAACTCAAATAACTTCCTTCTTGGAGGAATATTTCTCAATCAACAACACCCCAGAGATATCCCCCCAGGTCCTGTGGGACGCTCACAAAGTTTATATTAGAGGCAAATTAATCAGTCTTTGCTCTTTCCTTAAGAAGGAGTCGGAGAGAAAATTATCAACTCTGCTTTCACAGATACATACTCTGGAAAAGGCACACAAACAATCTTTATTACCACAACAACTTGCGGAAATTTCTTCTCTTAGAACTGAGCTGAAAAACTTTCTTAATGAACGTTCTTCCTGTCCTCTCAACAAAAATTATTTGCTCATGGTAACAAAGCTTCAAAGTTCATGATGCAGAGAATAAAACAAAGAAGAAACTCCCGTTATGTTCAGTGCATTAACTCCCCACAGGGCACCCAATTATTTAAAGCAGATGAAATAGCAGAACGATTCAGACTTTTCTATGAGTCTCTATACAACCCTCCCCCCTCAAATCTTACCTGATCCTTCCCTGAGGAGAGAGGCCAATATCAGTTCATTCTTAGATACTTTAAAATTTCCCTCTCTAACCCCAGATCAACGTGACTCTCTAACGAAACCTTTCACCATCTCTGAATTAACCCTTGCAATTAATTCATCTCCACCAGGAAAATGCCCTGGCCCTGATGACCTCCCCCTATCTTATTACTCCACCTTCAAAGCTACGCCATTCCTCCTCCAGGTCTGTAATCTTACCATGCAAAATCAGTCAGCATCTGCTGACATGACTAGAGCCACCATCTTTATTATCCCCAAGGAAGGCAAAGACCTTACCTCCTGCTTTATCTCCTTGCTAAACATTGACCTCAAATTATTAGCCAAAATGCTAGCCACTAGACTACAAACTCGACTGCCTGAGCTGATCCACCCAGACCAGGTGGGTTTTGTTAACCACTTGAAGACCACAGGTTTATACCCCCCTAGTGACCAGGCCCTTTTTTACAAATCCGCACTACACTACTTTCACCGTTTATTGCTCCGTCATGCAACTTACCACCCAAATGAATTTTACCTCCTTTTCTTCTCACTAATAGAGCTTTCATTTGGTGGTATTTCATTGTTGCTGACATTTTTACTTTTTTTGCTATTAATAAAAATTTAACGACATTTTTGCAAAAAAATGACATTTTTCACTTTCTGTTGTAAATTTTTTTTAAAAAAACTACATTTCTATATAAATTTTTCTCTAAATGTATTGTTCTACATGTCTTTGATAAAAAAAAAGTCCAATAAGTGTATATTTATTGGTTTGGGTAAAAGTTATAGCGTTTACAAACTATGGTGCAAAAAAGTGAATTTCGGCATTTTGACGCAGCTCTGACTTTCTGAGCGCCTGTCATGTTTCTTCAGGTGCTAGAATGCCAGGATAGTATAAATACCCCCCAAATGACACCATTTTAGAAAGAAGACACCCCAAAGTATTCGCGGAGGGGCTTGGTGAGTTCATGTATCATTTCATTTTTTTCACAAGTTAGCGGAAAATGACACTTTCTGAGGAAAAAAATAATAATAAAGTTTCCATTTCTGCTAACTTCTGGCAAAAAAAAAAATCTCATACGGGCTCAATATGCCCCTCAGTGAATACCTTGGGGTGTCTACTTTCCGAAATGGGGTCATTTGTGGGGTGTTTGTACTGTTCTGGCATTTTGGGCGGGGCTAAATTGTGAGCCGCCATGTAAAGCTAAAGGTACTCATTGGTTTTAGGGCCCCTTGTGCACTCCAGGCTGCAAAAGTGTCACTCATGTGGTATCGCCGTACTCAGGAGAAGTGGGGCAATGTGTTTTGGGGTGTATTTTTACATATACCCATGTTGGGTGAGAGAAATATCTCTGTAAACTGACAACTTTGTATAAAAAAATTTAAAAATTGTTGTTTACAGAGATATTTCTCACACCCAGCAGAGGTATATATAAAATACACCCCAAAACACATTGCCCCACTTCTCCTGAGTACGGCGATACCATGTGTGACACTTTTGCAGCCAAGATGCGCAAAGGGGCCCTAATTCCAATGAGTACCTTTAGGATTTCACAGGGCATTTTTACGCATTTGGATTCCAGACTTCTTCTCACCTTTTAGGGGCCCCTAAAATGCCAGGACAGTATAAATACCCCACATGTGACCCCATTTTAGAACGAAGACACCCCAAGGTATTCCGTGAGGGGTATGGTGAGTTCATGTAAAATTTTATTTTTTGTCACAAGTTAGTGGAATATGAGACTTTGTAAAAAACAAAATAAAAAAAATAAAAATATATCAATTTCCGCTAACTTGTGCCAAAAAAAAAAAATTCTGTGAACTCGCCATGCCCCTCAGCGAATACCTTGGGGTGTCTTCTTTCCACAATGGGGTCACTTGTGGGGTATTTATACTGCCCTGGCATTTTAGGGAACCTAAGCGTGAGAATCCAAATGCGTAAAAATGCCCTGTGAAATCCTAAAGGTACTCATTGGTTTTAGGGCCCCTTTGCGCATCTTGGCTGCAAAAAGTGTCACTCATGTGGTATCGCCGTACTCAGGAGAAGTAGGGCAATGTGTTTTGGGGTGTATTTTTACATATACCCATACTGTGTGTGAGAAATATCGCTGTAAACGACAACTTTTTAAATTTTTTATACAAAGTTGTCAGTTTACAGAGATATTTCTCTCACCCAGCATGGGTATATGTAAAAATACACCCCAAAACACATTGCGCTACTTCTCCTGAGTACGGCGATACCACATGAGTGACACTTTTTTGCAGCCAAGATGCGCAAAGGGGCCCAAATTCCAATGAGTACCTTTTAGGAGGGCATTTTTACGCATTTTTCTTCTCATGCTTTAGGGCCCCTAAAATGCCAGGGCAGTATAAACACCCCACATGTGACCCCATTTTGGAAAGAAGACACCCCAAGGTATTCCATGAGGGGCATGGCGAGTTCATAGAAAAAAAATTTTTTGGCACAAGTTAGTGGAAATTGATTTTTATTGTTTTTCTCACAAAGTCTCCCTTTCCGCTAACTTTTGACAAAAAGTTTAATTTTTCATGGACTCATTATGCCCCTCAGCGAATACCTTGGGGTGTCTTCTTTCCAAAATGGGGTCACATGTGGGTATTTATACTGCCCTGGCATTTTAGGGGCCCTAAAGCGTGAGAAGAAAAATGCGTAAAATGCCCTCCTAAAAGGTACTCATTGGAATTTGGGCCCTTGCGCATCTTGGCTGCAAAAAGTGTCACTCATGTGGTATCGCCGTACTCAGGAGAGGTAGGGCAATGTGTTTTGGGGTGTATTTTTACATATACCCATGCTGGGTGAGAGAAATATCTCTGTAAATTGCCAACTTTGAATAAAATTTTTAAAAAAGTTGTCATTTACAGAGATGTTTCTCACACCCAGTATGGGTATATGTAAAAATACACCCCAAAGCACATTGCCCTACTTCTCCTGAGTACGGCGATACCACATGAGTGACACTTTTTTGCAGCCAAGATGCGCAAAGGAGCCCTAAAACCAATGAGTACCTTCAGGATTTCACAGGCCATTTTTACGCATTTGGATTCTCACACTTTAGCACCCCTAAAATGCCAGGGCAGTATAAATACCCCACATGTGACCCCATTGTGGAAAGAAGACACCCCAAGGTATTCTGTGAGGGGTATGGCGAGTTCACAGAAAAAAAAAATTTTTGACACAAGTTAGCGGAAATTGATATATATATATATATATTTTTTTTTTTTTACAAAGTCTCATATTCCACTAACTTGTGACAAAAAATAAAATTTTACATGAACTCACCATACCCCTCACGGAATACCTTGGGGTGTCTTCTTTCTAAAATGGGGTCACATGTGGGGTATTTATACTGTCCTGGCATTTTAGGGTCTCCGTAATCATTACACGTATGGCCAGCATTAGGAGTTTCTGCGATTCTCCTTATATTGAGCATACGGGTAATGAGATTTTTTTCCGTTCAGCCGCTGCGCTGAAAAAAATAAAATAAATGAACGGCACAGATTTTTTCATTCGCATCGGTCAATGTGGATGAAAAAATCTCTGCCAAAATTAGTGACTGCGGTGCGGTGGGCGCTAGCTAACTAACAAGTAGCTAACTAACTGGCGGTGATAACGGGACCCTTATGCCCCATTCACACATCCGAAATTCTGTTTGCGGAACGGAATTGCGGACCTATTCATTTCTATGGGGACAGACTTTGTCCCGCTCGGATCCGGAATTACGGATCCGCGCTTCCGAGTCTGCACTTCCGTTCCGCAAAAATATAGAACATGTCCTATTCTTGTCCGCACTGCGGACAAGAAAAGCATTTTCTATATAGTTCTGTGCGGATCTGCAAAATGCGGAAAGCGCATTGCCGGTGTCCGTATTTTGCGGATCCGCAGATCCATGGATCCGCAGATCCATGGATCCGCAAAACACATACGGACGTCTGAATGAGCCTGTAGGGGGTGATTAGTGACAGGGGGGTGACAGGGGGTGATCAGGGGGTGACATGGGTGATCAGGGGTTAATCAGTGATGGGGGTGGAGGGGTGTGTGTGTAGTGATTGGTGCACTTTTCCTATGTTTCCTCTGGTGGTCCCAAACAAAGGGACCACCAGACGAGCAGACAGCAGGCATATCAGACGCTGTTTAAAAAACAGCGTCTGATATGCGATTTAAATGCGTTTTTTTCCGCATCTACAGCCTGCCAGCGCATGATCAGCGCTGGCAGGCTGTAGTTTCAGTTGTCCCGGCTCCGATCACATGAACGCGCACGCACGACGCGCGCGCGTTCATGTGAAATCTCGGGTCTCACGAGATGACGCCGATAGGCGGCAGTGAGACCTGAGAGAGCCGCCGCGCTGACGCCCATCGGCGTTAGCGTGGCGGCAAGTGGTTAAAGGGCGTGAGGGGAAACACAATGCCACCAAGGTCTTAAATGCCTTATATTATGCCTCCTGAAGACCCATCCCGTTGGTCCTGCTTTGTACAGATGCCAAAAAGGCATTTGACCGTATGGACTGGTCTTATATCAAACTAGCTTTGTCTAAGTTTCATATTCCAGAGCCTTTTATTAGCGCTATTTTTGCTATGTATTCTAACCCTTCGGCGTCTGTATCGGTTAATGGAGTGTTATCAGTTAGGATCTCTATTAAAATGGAACCAGACAGGGATGCCACTCTCTTCTTCTCTCTATGTATTAGTAATGGAGACACTTCTACAGACCCTCAGGCAGGAGAGAGAGAGATAAGGGGACTTCTTGTGGACGGCTATGAGTCCAAACTAGCAGCGTTCGCAGACTATCTTCTAATCCTCACAAAAAATCCTAGCAAATCCCTTCCCATTATTCAGTTAATTCGGCTCCTTGTCCAACTTTAACATTAACCCCTCCAAATCTCAAGTGATACATATTAGCCTCTCTCCCTCGGCTCTCTCAGCTCTTCAGATTGACTGCCCCTTTTACTGGCAACAATTGACGTATCTCCGAGTGAAGCTCTCACCCCACCTCTCTGATCTGTTTAGACTTAACTACTTGCCTTTACTAAAATCTATGATTGCCCAGTTGGACTCTTTGGACTTCCCTTACCTTTCCTAGTTCGGAAGGAAAAATATGCTTATGTCTTTAGTGATACCTAGACTTACTTAATGCAAGCTCTTCCTATTAAGATCCCTAGATCTTTTTTCTATTCCTTAAACAAACATATACGTGGGTTCATCTGGCAAAGGGAAGCGCTTGCGGATCTCCTTTGACACATTGACAAAATCTAAATCCAGGGGTGGAATAGTTCTACCTGATCCTGAGATGTATATGAGAGCCATTCACCTCACTAGAGTTATGGATTGGATCAGGAGCTCTCCTCATAAGGTGTGGCTCAATCTTTAAAGCGCTTTCTTTTCAACGCCTATCAGGGCCCTACTACTGGATGGTGGGACACTCCCAGCATCCAGCACCATTCCTAACTCCATGATCCAAAGCACACTACAGGTCTGGGGGTGGTTAAAGACCTGTCATGGGTCTATAGAATCATCCTCCCCTCTTCTACTCTTGAAAGATATTATAGCTCCAGCTCCTAGGGAGTTGAGAGAGAGCTGCCCTACTCCTCTAAGGTCTTCCACAACACCTTTGTCGGAACTGCTTGATCAAGACGGTTGTATCCTGCCTAAACTCACTATCCAAACAAAACTTAAAATATCCATCCCTAATATTCTTCTCAGGCGCTTTCTTAGATCAGAGTCATTTCATCTTTTAAGACAAATGCAACCTCAGAGGGTGACTACCTGGTTTGAGAAACTGATAGGAGGATCAGTAAACCCCCTAAAACCATATCCACGATTTACAAGAGACTCAAGACCTCATCCCTCAATATTAAACCTGCTTTTGTTAGGTTTCATTTTAAGTCTTTCTCCCATAAACTATCTACTACTGAGATTACTAAAATATTTGTCACCCCACATAAGCTCTCTAGATACATCCGCATTCGAGAGAACAGTTATAAAGTCCTGACACGTTGGTATAAGACTCCTGATAAGACCTCCTGTAGTAAGGTAAACAGTGTAAGTGCTGGGAATCTCTTAGTCCACGCCCCTAGTGCATTAAAAACCTGTCCTGTAGCTGAGGAAATCCCAGGTGAGGCCAGTGGGGTTGATCAGGGAGGGATAAATCAACCCTCTGTGTGTATCAGGGGGAGAGAGTTTGAAGCAGAGGCTTGGGATGGCTCTGTGACTGTCGTCTCAGCTGGGCAAGGCTGAGGGGCCACGAGACCTGGTTATAGCCTGGACTTGGGGGACAAAGCGACACCTGGTAGTGGGTTGCTGGATCCTAGTCAGTCGGACTAGTGAGCCCAAATCCCCCAAGGGACATTGGAACTGAGGCCGTGTGTGAACGGTGCTCTGAACAGCCAGGAGGCTGGTGGACATTTGGGCTGGGAAAGCCGCATCGGTTCACAGGGTGTGAACTGTACCCACTAGGTGAGTGAGGGATACGTTATGTATTAGTTAGTGCCTGGACAGGCAAGTGTTTATTGTTTTAATGTACTGTTTATCTTTTTGGCGTGATGACGTGAGGAGCTTGCGTCACGCTCTCCTCCTCTTCCTCCGGCCCTCCTCCTCCCCCCTCGCTCACCAGCCGTAGCCTGCTGCTGTCGCGATGCTCCTAAGGCCTCGCGCACTCTGATCCCTGCCATACCGGTCTGCTGATCCTGACGCTGCTCCAGCTGCCCCGGCCGTGTCTTCTGGACCTCTGACCTCTGCCTCCGGTTCCTGGTGCCTTCTGCTCTTTCCGCTTCTCCTGCTCCCTGGCGCTGCAGCGAGGCTCTCTCCTCCACCTCCACCTTTACCTCGATCTGCCTCGATCTGCCTCGGTCTGCCTGGATCCCGCGGGTCTTCTCAAGGCCCTCCTCCTCCTTTCGTGCCTCTCTACCTGCTGTTCTGCTGTCCGTCTGGACGGCTTATTGTGTGTTCCAGGTTTCCATCTGCCCCCGTCTTGGTGGGTGAAGACGCCGGACATGTAAGATTCTGCATCCCTGTGTGACCCTTTTGTGACTGTGTGTCTGGGGATATTTACTCCGCTCCCCGCTTGCCCTTTTGCCCTCCTGCCCTTCTTAGTGCTGCTCCTGCTCCCGCTCTCTGCTCCCTGTGTGATTTATGGCAATCGCCTGTCTATGACTGTTTAAAAACAAGGGGAGTGAAAGAAAGGGAGAAATAAACAGAAGTTAAAGGGTTAAGGACGGGCTAAGGGAAAAAGAAGAAAAAAAAAAAAAAAAAGGGGGAAAAAAAATAAGTGACTAATTCACAAAGGTGGAAAGAAAAAAAAAAAAAAAAAGGGGGATTCACAAAGGTGGAAGAAAAAAAAAAAAAAAAAGGAGAGGCGAAGGAGGAGGGGAGAGGGGGGAGAGAAGTCCTCAAATAGCTTTAAATGGCTCCGAAGCGGCGATCAGTCGATTCCTCTGGAACTAGGACAGGGGTTAAGGTCACTGAGGGAAAAATTGACCAACTTTGGAAATCCCCAATTGAGAAGGGACTCGTTAAAGGGAAACTAGGGGTGAATTCAAAAAAAAATGTGACTGTTTCCCAAGTAGAAGAATTTTCTGAGGACGGGCGATCAGTAGCAGACTCTGAGAAAGGGGAGGAAAGTTTGTTATTACCTGCAGAAAGTGAGAACGAACCCTTAGCGTTGGAAAAAATTTTGTGTGCCGTAAAAAATAACGGTATTTTAATGCAAGGGATGGCTACCCAATTGGGGTCAATGCAGAGTGATATATCCCTAATAAGGGAAGACCTGGCTACAATCCGAGATCGTTCTCAATATGGAGAAAGCGGTCGATTCCCTTCAAACGGATGTGGACACGTTAAAATTGAGGACTTTAACCGCTGCCTCAGAAAATCTGCGCTTACAAGCTAAGCTTGAGGACCTGGAAAATAGATCTAGGCGATATAATATCCGCATAGTAGGATTTCCAGAAGGAGCTGAAGGCCCACAGCTGATCAAACAGCTCAAAGAGGTGATACTTAATAATCTGGGCGACGAACATTTTTCCTCCATGTTTCAAATAGAGAGAGCTCATCGTATTCCAGGGGGGAAGCCTATACCAGGGAAATTACCGCGAGCAATTTTAATGAAGCTGTTATTGTCCGCGGACAGAGATACAATTCTGAGAAGAGCTAGAGAATGCTCACCTATTGAACATCAAGGGACTAAATTGTTATTCTTTCCTGACTTTGCCCGGGAGACTCAGGAAAAAGAAGAAGCTTTGTTGAGATTAAGAAACAACTGGCCGTTAAAGACATTAAATATTCCCTACAGTTTCCAGCGAAGCTAAGAGTGATTTATAATGGGACCTCTTTTTTTTGAAAAACCGGAGCAAGTGCGAGAATGGATGGACCGGTTGGGCATTTGAAATTTTGTGGTGCGGTGATGGGGGCTGGGCGATGGGGTTAGTGGGGGAGAGTGGCCGGAAGTTAAGAGGTTTGCTGACAGGATCGGGCGGACCAGTAGGGGAGGGAATGGGAGGAGGGCAATGGGAGGAGGGCAATGGGGGAGGGTGGGACTTGCCTTGCAGGGGTGCGTGTTTTTGTTTTCTTTTTTTCTCTTTTTTTTTTCCTCTTGGTGTGATCAATGGTGGTTAGAATCCTTTCTTGGAATGTCAGAGGCCTTGGAGAGAGGGTCAAGAGACAAGCCATCATGGATGCAATAAAAGAGTTCTCCCAGCTATTGTCTGCATAGTAGAGACTCATCTCACTAAGGAGACGGTGTCTCGATTGACAGTGGGGTGGCAAGCTCAATCATATCATTCTATCTTTAGTAGCTCCTCAAGGGAGTTTCAGTTCTAATCCACCGTTCTATAGATTTCACGTTAATAGAGTCTTCCATAGATGATCAGGGAGATTTATTTTTTGTATGGTAGACTCTATGGACGTGATTACACTCTGGCCTTTTTTACATACCTCCGCCGTTTCGGTTTATTTACTTAATCGGTTGTTGGTATTTTTGGAAAAGAGACCGGAGTGCCGACTTGTTTTGATGGGAGATTTTAACGCTGTTATGGATCCTAAAAGGGACAGACTGACGTTGGATGCAGACTTGGGTAGGAACTCTGGTACTTCTCCACTGGCCCAGTTCTGTATGGAGGTGGGCTTGGTGGATATATGGGAACATCTGGGTGGAGGTAAGAGAGTGTACTCCTGTGTTAGTAGGGGCGGTAGAGCAATGTCCAGAATTGACTTAGCGCTCACTAATGTCAACAATCGGAATAATATTAAAACCATTCGATATGGAGTAAGAACAATTTCAGATCATTCCCCTGTAACAATTGAACTTTGCAGTGGGGGGGATAGAGACACTATGGGGCTTGGGTTCAAGCTGAATCCATACTGGCTTACCATTATGGATAATTCCCCTTCTATCAAATTATTGATATCCTCCTTCTGGGAGGTGAACCTCCCCTCTGCTAAGATCAATATAGTATGGGATGCCTTAAAAGCATATCTGAGAGGAGTTCTGATAAGTGAGATTACTGCTATAAGGAGGACCTTTAGAAAAAAAGAAGGTGAATTGGCTAGGAACGTGGCGTTTGCAACTGAGCGGTTTACGAATCAATCTACGGACGAAAATAGAGACAAGATGCAGAAAGCTAGCCGCTCTCTTGAGGAATATGTAGTTGAAAAGGCAAATCATAGTTTATTTTTTAAAGGACAAAAATATTTCTCAGAGTCTGGCCGCCCTGGTAAGCTCCTTGCCAGAATAGTTTCACAACAGGAGAAGAAAAAGAAGTCTATAACTTTGATTCGTAGTCCAGACGGCGTAAACATACATGAACCTGAGGGAGTTAGAGATATTTTCCTGCAATACTTTTCACAAATATATAAGGCATCCCCTAGTGTTACATTGGATTTGGCGAGGTGTTTCCTGGACGGAATTTCTCTGCCGTCCTTAGCAGAGACTCAAAAAACTCTCTGGAAAAGAAGTGACCCTCCTGGAGCTCCAGGAGGCTCTGAGGTCCGTCTTGGGAACTCCTCGCCGGGTCTAGATGGCATTCCGTATGAGTTTTACCGTAAGTATAGTGAAGATATTCTTCCTCATCTGTTGGAAGTATTTTCCCACGCGTTGGACGAGGAAATCTCCCAACTTCTATGATGGAAGCCTTAATAGTTTTAATCCCAAAAAGGATAAGGATCCGTCGGATTTGAGCTCTTATAGGCCTATCTCACTATTAAATACGGATGTTAAGTTATTGTCAAAAGTTATGGCTAGGAGACTTTCTAGGGTCTTGCCTTCGGTTATTCATCCAGACCAGAACGGTTTCATGCCAGGAAGGGGCACACATTATAATCTGCATAGGTTCTTTTCTAATATTCAGACGTCCGGGAGTGAGGCCCGCTCCATTCTGTCACTAGACGCCACAAAGGCGTTTGACAGAGTCGAGTGGGTTTTCCTCTGGGAAGTGATGAGAAAAATGAATTTTGGTCCTAAATTTATAGCAATGATACAGCTGTTATATAAATCTCCAACCGCTAGGATTAGGATCAATGATATGTTAACTGAGAGTTTTGAACTAGGGAGAGGTACCCGACAAGGATGTCCCCTTTCTCCTCTGTTGTTTAATATTTACATTGAGCCCCTTGCAGTCAGTATAAGGCAGGATACAGGGGTGGCTGGTTTCGGGGTAACGGGAGAACAGGATCGCATCTCTCTTTATGCGGATGATATCCTGTTTTTATCCAACAAACAGATAGTACACTTCCCGAGTAATGGAGTTAGTTAATCTTTTTGGGAATTCTTCCGGGTTGGAGGTCAATTGGGCCAAGACGACTCTCCTTCCAGTGGATGAAATGCGAGGATCCACTGGTCTGTTGACTAGTGGATTATCGGTTTCGGAGACGTTGAAATACCTGGGGATGACAGTTTCTGCTAACATTCAAGATTATCTACAGCTCAACCTGGCTCCTTTATTACAAAGATTGAGATCTAAAATTAAGATATGGCAAAAATCCTGTTCGCTAGAGCGGATAGAGTCTCGTTAATAAAAATGGTGGTGCTGCCCCAGGTTCTCTACGTTCTTCGTAATTCCCTATATGGATAGAGGACAAGTACTTTAAATTAATTGAGCGGATGTTAAATGATTTACTATGGGGGAGGAAACGGGTGAGACTAAAGGCTATGTATTTTTCTATGCCCTATAGGCAGGGAGGTCTTAATCTCCCTTACTTTAAGGGCTATGCTATGGCTTCTCAACTCTGTTTTTTTAACGATTGGGAAAATAGCCATCTCTGCAGGAAGTTGGTTAAAGACTCAGGTTTCTCAGACTTCTTTACAGTTTTGGAGTCTGATTATCTACGTAAGATACAGGACGAATATAAACCCTTCTGCAGAATGGCTATGAAAGCATGGAGGGTTATTAAAAGTTGGATGAAAGTTAGTGCATCATTGATTTGTACCCCATTGTGGCATAACCAAAAGTTATTGAGCTTGGATGACTTAAATTGTCAGCAATATTGGAAGAATAAGAATATCTATTTTTTGAGTCAAGTGATAAAAATGGGCAGATTCTTACTCGTTTGGAGCTAGAACAAGAGGAGAATGTAGGTGAGGTGGTTTGGTATGCATACTTTCAACTTCGTTCGGCACTGCTTAGTATTTCTGATAAGCACTTATTTAATATAGACACTCCTGAATTTTTACACAAGTTGATTCAAAAGAAGGGTGGTATGAAAGTTAGAATCTCACATTGTTATAGGTACCTTATAAAAAATTATTTCACGGATTGTTTATCTCCAGGGCAAAGATCCTGGTCTACTTTACTGTCAGATTCGGGTTCCCGGATTGGGAGAATGTAGGTGACAATTTAAGTTGGGTTTCGCACAATTTTAATCACACGGTAGTACAGTTTAATATTATGCATAAAATATATGTAACACCTCTGTGGCTTCATAGGAGAGGATTAAGAGCTTCCTCTGAGTGCCCCCGCTGCGGCAGTCCCGGGCAGACCATTTACATCTGTTCTGGGATTGCCCATCGGTGAGCAGATACTGGAAGTTGATTCAAAGAACCTTACTCCAAAGACTAAATGTGGATATTCCTTTTTCTCCCAAGGTATGGATTTTAGGGGACCTATCGGAGGTTAGCTGCCAGGTTTTGAAGTCCCGATTGTTGACTAAACTTTTGTTTTTAGCTAGGCTTTTTATAGCTAGAAAATGGTTTTCTCCCTCCGCTCCAGACTGTAAAAATTGGCTAAATTTAGTCACTAAAGTTAAAAGTTATGAAAAAATTTTGTATAGACAAAGAGGATCTTATGAAAAGTGGGATAGTATCTGGAAGGAATGGGGTGTTTGATGAATTTAGTGTTTTTTCTTTTTTTTTTTTCTTTTCCTCTGCAAGGCGGGGGGGGAGGGGCGGGTTGATTTTGCAATTATGTTATTATGTTCTTTTTGTAAACTTTATATGTTGTTAATATCGAAATAAAGGATTAAAATTCTTAAAAAAAAAAAAAAAAAGTGCGCGGCTTGTCAGAAGCACTTCTGCGTTGGTGACCGTTACCTGCTCATCAACTCAGACATTGTGTGCGAGCAGGACATCTACGAATGGACCAAACTTAACGGGATGATGTAGCCTCACGTGGGTCTACTCAGGTGGACATCTCTCTTATATGTCATCTGCTCCATGAGGTCACCAGATAAACCTCACTCTATGACACTGAGACCTAGAAATCCATCACGTCGTGTTGGACATCCAAGGTGGTCTCTGCTAGAAGAACCATAAGGTGGTTCCAATTCAGTTCTCTGTCCTCACCATGGTGCTTCTATATTGAGAAGAAGAGGACAATATTTAAGTGGTTACCTCCTATGGATTATGAAAAAAACCATGTTGGAAGACACACAACAATCAAAAAGACTGCAAACTATTGCAACATGTTCGGTGACCATGATGCAAACGTACGCTGCAGTGAATGGAAGCATCCATACCACTGACCTATGCTGGATAATCTATGCAATACAAGCGTCTTGTTCTTAATTTCCAATTTTTTTTCCACTGTGGAAAGGTTAAAGACTATGTAAATGTAACTGACATACTTCTTCCTGCGTGGAATGGTTCGTAGAGAGCGCTCTAAAGCTCCGGGGTATAAGGAAGCCTCTATCCCCATATATATTGCATTAAATAAAGTTAGGTTCACGTTAAAAAAAAAAAAAAAATGTACTGTTTATCTGGTGTGCCACAATAAATGCACTGTTTGGACCTTAAAACGTGGTGTCTGGCGAAGATAATAGTGAGACTGACCCCCAAAGTCAAGCGATCCCTTACACCTCCCTATTTGCGCCTAACATCACAGATAAGTGCTGGAGATGCCACAATAAAAAAGGCACATTCTTCCATATCTGGTGGTCCTGTAAGATAATTAATGATTGGTGGTTAAAAATTGTCAGGCTCTGTAACCAGATCTGCCTGACCTCCTTTCCCTGTACCCCTGAGTTGACTCTGCTTACTCAGTGGTGAGTACACATAGAGCTTCTCTTTTCTCTCTTATGCTAGCTGCTGCCAGAGTGCTTTTGCCTACTTACTGGCTCTCTCCTGAAGTCCCCAATATAGACTTCTGTATTAACAAAGTAGACCAGATCTTTAGACTAGAGGAGATTTCCCACTGGGAACAACTCTCCAGACCCAGCTTCCCCCTGATGTGGGCCCTCTGGAGGAAATACATACAATTTTCCTAGGTTTCACCTCGGTCCTACTATTCCTTTTTATCCCCTGCGACATATGTGTCACAAGTCAGATAATGCTTTATTTCATATACTGGTATGTGTCCTTATTCACCCATGTCTTACCTATTGGGTTGTTGTTTTTAATTATTACCTAATGTTCTATTTACATGACTCTGTACAGTAACTCTTTGTGCCTGTTTTCTCTACCTGTAACTAACTTTTATTTATCTACTTACCTATGTGCCTTGGTAGTGTCTGAATGCTAATAAAACAATAAAAAATTGTTAATAATAAAAAAAAGATGCACCTGCCCATAACACGTACCTAGGTTTTAGAGGAAGAAAATAAGAAAAAAAATATTTTTCATTATACCTCGGATCAGACCCCCAATCAGACCCCCAGTGTTAATCAGACCTCAGCTTAGAGCCCCAATCAAACCTCCTATGTTAATCAGACCTCATTTCACACCCCCAATGTTAATAAGACCTCTAATCAGACCTCAGATCAGACCTCTAATGTTAATCAGATATCAGCTTTAGAGCCCCAATAAAACCCCCAAGTTAATCAGACCTCAGATCAGACCCCCAATGTTAATAGGATCCCCAATCAGATCTCAGATCAAGCCCCCAATGTTAAAAAGACCCTATTCAGATCTCAGATCAGACTCCCAATGTTTATAGGACCCCCAATCAGACCCCCAATGTGAATAAGACCTCCGATCAGACCCCCAATGTGAAAAAGACCCCATCCAGACCTCAGATCAGCCACCCAATGAGAATATGACCCCTAATCAGACCTCAGATCAGATCTCCATGTTAAAAATCAACTTACCTCTGCGGTTCTGGACGCCGCCACCGCTCCACGCTCCAGAGATCCAGCATTCTTCCTGGTCTTCCTGCAACTCTGTGCTGTGACCCAACATTGCACAGCGTGAAGTCACAGAGCACACTGACGTCATCCTCATGCTGCGCGCAGGTCACAGTACAACATGCGAAGACCATGAAGCAGCAAATACAGAGCCCGCTCTGGGAGTGCTACATTCACCGCTCCCTGGTCCTTCTGTACTCCCATAATGGAAGCGTTCATTAGTATTCACCCCATAAGACACAGGCAAAGTGCGTCTTCTAGGGCAAAATACACTGTGTATGTGTGTGTATGTATATGTAGATAGATACTGTAGATAGATAGACAGTCATCCCTAAAGATGCAATGGCCTCAGGATACAATATATTCAGCATACAATGGTCTTTCCGGGACTATCGTAAATTTAATCCAGACTCAACATACAATGCCTCAGACTATAAGATCCAGGAGGAACTGCTCCTTCCCATTGAAATGAATGGGGATGGCAGAGCTGTAACTACACTTGCTCGCTACTGCAATGTCAACAGTGATCAGGTAAATAGTGACCAAGAAGGCAGTGTTCACGGGAGCACTGCAGTCTGTTCAAACTTCTGATCAGTAGGGATGCCGGAAGACCCCCCACTTGCAGGTCTGATATTGATGACTTATCTAGAGGTTAGGTTATTGATATAAGAAACCAGCCAACACCTTAAGGAAACTGCAAATAATTTGAATATATTGTATTAACTCAAATAGGATAGGATTTTTCTTCTCATCCAATACTGGCCTCTTTATAGGACTGGAGTGGAACAGATTTACCTGAGACTGTTCAGTCTTGCACACCTCAATGACACTAATGGAGAAATACTAACAGCAGATTGAATAATCTCCAAGCATTTATTTTGTGCAGCAAATTCTGCCAATTTGTATTTAATAACTTCAGATTTCTACCCACAGCTAAATAGCGAAATTTGTAGATTTTAATTTACTGTAAAAATAAACACTAAAACCTAAAATGAGATTAGTGCGGCAATTTCGATTTCCTTCAGCCTCACTGCTAAATATTTAATACCTATCCTGTTTATCCCAGAATTATATTTTTGTTTGTTTTGTTATTGCATTAACTTGGATGTAAATCAATACCTATTGCGATAAGTGGAATGCAGCAAAATCTTTGCAGGGGAAGCAGCGGGGAAGAATTACATAGGATCTGCCATTGAAAGTACAGTTTTATTATACCATTTCTCACATGAAAAAAAAATCTTACAGTTTCAATTTCTGTTTTCCAGTGTGCCAGATGGTTACAGACGTGCCATGTCTCTGCAAGGGAAACATTCTCATCTCCAGCCTTAGCTTGACATTTTCCTGTGCTCTATTGGAATTTTTCAGACCTAATAAATAGCTCTATTCAGTGCTGCCCCCAGGAGGATTCTAGACTTTGTATTGGAACTGCTCATAATCTTAATTGTATGTCTGCTGAGCAGCATTATCCCAGCCAATATTCAAATGCTCATTGAAGTAAATGGAGATGTCCTGTTCAAGCAAAAAAAAAAAAATATCCTTTTAATGTATTTACTGTACTAGGCCTTTAGAAAAAATGAGCAACCTGCAAAGGAGTCAAGTGGGTATGATTTTTAAGGACTCATATCTACCGCATGGACCTGTAGAGACCCTACATTCTTCTGCATAGTTCCTCCATGAGGCATTACAGTGTGAATAGGGGAGTCCAATGATGCATGCCACAAAGTATTATATCATGCAAGTAAACCTCAGTGCTTCATTATAATTCATAGGCACACGGAGGTACAAGATGGCCCTACAGCAGTCTATGGCCACCTTATTCCAAACCTGTATGCAGTACCGCTGGGGGGCCCAACACCGACCCGAATGCCCACATACTGTGGCGGGGCACGGGAGCGCATAGTTCCCTGCCCCGCTGCCGTCTGCCGATCACCACCATAGGCTTCAGGCCTAGTAGGTCTGAGGCCTAAGTGGTAGTGAAATCTCGGCGCAGGCGGGCGTGATGACGTCATTGCGTGCCTGTGATGGGACGCAGCACTGTGACATGTGAGCGCTTGCCTTATCCCGCCTTCCTCTGGGAGCAAGCGCCTGGCCCTGGACATAGGTGATTATTTAGCTTTTATTTATTTTTTTCATTTTTTTATTTCATGTGCCTACTTTGGGGGACATGTGGGGTGGGGACACACAGGAGGACACATTGAGAGACATTGAGTACATCGGGGGGGAAATTACTATATGGGGGTAGTGTGGGGGAAATTACTATGTGGGGGCAGTGTGGGGGAAATTACTGTGTGGGGGCAAATTACTATGGGGTGATTACTATGTGGGGGCAGTGTGGAGGAAATTACTATATGGGGTGTTGCTATTGGGGAAGCACTGTAGGGGCAACTCTATTATTTTTGGGGACTATACAGGGATTATTACCTGGAGCACAATATAGGGTATTATTATTACTGGGGGCACTCTAGGGGACATTATAGCTGCTGTGGACACTATAGGGACATACAGGGGCAATTTATCAAACTGGTGTAAACTAGAACTAGCTTAGTTGCCTATAGCAGCCAATCAGGGTCCACCATTCATTTTTGACAGCTCTTTTGGAAATCCAGTTCTAATTTACAAGTTTGATAAATGACCCCAATTATGTCTATTAGGTTGACTATTTTTTTTCAGCAGTATAGGACTTGGGACATTGGGGAGCACAACCGTCACAGTAGTGGGAGTGGCAGCAAGATAACACTATGTGGACACTAGGATGGGGAGGTTGATGGAAAAATTGAGAAATCTAACGTGTCTGTATTACAAACTCTGTAGAGACGAGATGAGGCTGAAAGAATTTGCCCTGGTGGTCTGGCTCAAATAGAGGAGAAGAGTAAAGAGAAGGTCTGCATGACAGGAGATGTCACTGGATGTAAGAGGTATGTGGTGCAGTATTCTCCTCCATGTCTTTTTTATTATAATTATATGTATTTTAAATTTGCGACCAAATTTTTCAGTTTAAGACCGAATTTGGGGTAATTTTTTTTAGTCTGAAGATGTCATATGGCCTAAGAAGAGACTGTGGCACTCACGAAGCACTGCAGCCTCTTCATACAAAAAAATAAAATAAAATAAAGGGAGGGGCCCAAGTCGGGTAGACAGCCCCGGGCCTATCATGCACTTAATCTGCCCCTGCCTGTATGCATCAGTACTTACAGACTGAATAATTGGGCAACACCATCAGAGAGAAAACAGGGGCAGAAGCATGGCGTTTCTCCAACATTTCTTTACCAACCGTTTTAGTAGTAGTGGCATTATTCGCCAAACTCACTATCTACCATAATTTTAGAACCATCACATCTCCCAGACTTGTTGCTCCACCTTTTATATTTAGTTTTGGTGTTTCTGAAATTTTGGTTAAGAAACACTGTTTAAATACTGCAGTTTTCCAAGTCAGCAATCCACAATCCAAGTAAGTTTTCCATGTCAGCAAACCCACAATCCACAGATATCCCATGCAAAATGTTAGATTCTGCTAAATGTGTTATCTGGATACTGGAAAAAGAAATTTTAGGGATCTATTATACAACTGTAGTTTGAGCCACTGGTACCACACCATGGTTGTCGCTAGTTGTTGGAACTTTCAGCACCTGCACTTGCCACTTAAAACATAGACGCAGTCCAGAAACAGCCCGACAATTAACAGTCAAAGAGGTTTAGTACAATGGCTCAGATCGCACATGTAATAGTATCCTAAATTCGGCATGTACAGTATATGCGGAACAAGATGGTGCAGGTAATTTGTTTAAAAGGTTTCTGATTGCATAAGAATTTCTTCAAAATGGTAGCCAAAATGGGTTGAACATAACATAGAGCATACATGTGAGGTTTTTACATTCAATAAAACCCATATTTTGATTGGTCTTGAAGGAGTGGCACCTTCAGGTGTGAATGCTCTCATATCCTGGGAGTAGCATTCATGTGCACTTTTTCCCCTCCTATCTAACAGGTGACCTTGATTAAGGTGGTACATATAGCTGTGTCTGCTGCTCCTCTCATTGGTTGCTTGGTGCACACAGAGGTAACTAGGAGTGGTACACTATATGTGCAGGGTCTGCTCTCCTACATGTAGATGCCCAACTGCATAGGTAGGTTTAGAGTCGGACCTGCCTGACCTGAGACCATCATGGCGCATCGTGACACGTTTCCACTATGAAAGTGTCATCAGGAGTGTTCAAAACTATACAGCAACAAAAATAATCAATTAAAACAGCCGCAGCACATGTGGTATGACACGGCGTCTGGCACTGGTATGGCCTCCTGATAACACTTCCATAGTAGAAACACGTAGAGAACTTAGTACTTATCTTTTGGCACCAGACTAGCAGCACGCTGTTGTCTCTTTAGGGAACAAGTGTGCAGTATAGCGAATGCTACAAGGAGCGCCAGTACCCACTTACTTGATATGTAATGCTTCTCTTGTAGCCTTTATATACTAGGCTCTGGGGAATTCAGACTACCACCTTGTCTTCCATATACCCATTTGCTATATTTCTTTATCCCCCAGTCAGCCTCTCTGCAGTCATTTCTTCTCCTTTTGACCGAGAGGATTTAGAAATCAACCACTGTCTTAATGGGGCATCTTTGCATTTTAACTTAGATTTTCATTAAATATTTATTATTTTGAGTTTTAACATCTACATAAGCAGTGAATTATATATCTTTAAATAGAGTTATACCCTTGTGACTGATATAAAAAATTATATGATCCTATTGCCATCTGCCCTGAACTTGGACTGGCTTCATGGATATGTTTGTACAATGCCGGCCCTGCTTTGCGCTGATGTCTCTGGCCCCCGTGGGTCAGCCCCCAACCAAACTGAGACTATCTCAAGAGGTAGTGGTCTGGTGGCTTCCTTGCAGAAAAGTGTGTCCTTAATAGTTATGTATTTTCTAACATCCTAATTAGATGAAAATGATCAATAGAATAAGAGCAAATTCTGTCTTGAGGGTAAAGCAGCCAGGATGAAGAATGTTGTTTTGGCACTAAAGAAGTTAAAAGGGGTTGGATATGGCCATAGGAGACCACACAGTGTCATAAACAAATTTTCAGAGCAATTCGGGTTATTTCAATTTGGTTTGAAATTAAGTCTGAATCAAATTTGACAGACGATTTCTACCGAATCAGACCCAAAAAAATTTTTTGGGAAATTCATTTATGTAGACCTGTATGCTCTGGTGCAAAAGATTTCATTATTTTTAGCAGCCTAAGTCCAAATTATATACTGGACATAATGTGGCAGTTACATTAACGCTTTTTTTTTTACAGTTTATTCATTATAAAGTACAAATTTAAAAAAAAGTTACAATCAATTAACTCATTTGTGATTTATTTAGATGACAGAACTATAATAGATGTTTCCGGACACAAAGTCTTACAGGATGCTGTAAATAGAAGATAAATATTTAATGGGCAATGTGATATTCTTAATTATTCTGGGTTACAGATATGGATCATGTTCATCTTTGTTTAAACTGTCATTTTAGGCTCCTAATTGATAAGAAGACAGAAAAGGAAGTTTTTTTTCTACATGGAGGGGATTTCTATTGATTTTAGCAAGAAAAAAGCAAGTCTGCATATAAAATGAACTCCATCTGCAGTTTGATTTCATCAAAAGAGTCCTTACCTTACACATAGCAGCTACTGTAGCATGCATCAATGCCCAAGGGGTATGTAAAGGCTGTCAGAAAACTAGACATACTTCACTTTGTTTGTAAAGTAACTCTTTACTTTAGCGAAGGAGCAGATGTTTTATGGAATATATTTCTCTATAAATGCTATGTTTTACCATTTACAGTTTACACAATTGTTTATTTTTAATTCCATTGATACATTTTTAATTGACTGAACAGTTTTTAATTCCAGATGCTATAAGAAGCAGCAATAATTGAAAGCCAGTGGATATCTTGTCACATTATGAAGAGCCTAATATGTTTTCGGATTTACTGTCATTTAGATTAGTGTATATCATATAGTGTCTCATATTTACCTTCATTTTCAATTTTCGTTCATACTAAGGTAAAAGGGCTCTCTGGGCTACAGATTGCTGGGGGTCAGGCACGCAGCACCCCCACTGTTCCGCTTTTCCAGACTACCATGGTGCCAGAAAATGTACAGTGTATGGAACTAGATCTATCTATCTAAAAACAAAAGTTCAAATCAGAGCAGCACACCAGTAGTTTAGGAGTGCCAGTGGTACTTTCCTGACCGTGTGCACAGGTGAATAAAGGATCCCACTTTTTTCACTGTATTGGAGGTGCTGCGGTTTTTAATTTTTATTATCTATCTATCTATCTATCTATCTATCTATCTCTATTAGTGATGAGCGAGTATGCACGGCCGAATATCTGTTCGGCTCGAGCATCGCTATGCTCGGCACATGCCGATACCCGGCCGAGTACCGCATGTGCTCAAGCGAAATGCTTGAGTCTCGGCCCCACACATTTCGTGGGTTTTAAGCAGCCAATAAAAGGTGCAGGTAAGTACTGCCTTCACTGTAATGCCAGTAGCTATGTTGGCTGCTGGCATTACAGTAATTGGCTGGCCAGAATGCATCTTCGGCTCAGACGAAGACAGGAAAAGCAGAGCATGGGAAGGAAAAGACAGTGAAGGGAGCAAATTTCACAGTTTTTATTCAGAGAATGCTTTTCCAAGACACAAAGTCCTTTTAAGGACTACTGTGTGTGTGTGTGTGTGTGGTTTAGTGCAGCAATCTATTTACAGGGATACATCATCCGCAGACTGTGTCTTTAATAATCTGGGCCACATCTAATGTCCATAATCTGTGGTGTTCTGTAACCAGTACTATAGAACATCTGCAAACAGTTTCTGTATTGCAAATTCCAATAATCTGGGCCACATCTAGTGTCCATAATCTGTGGTGTTCTTTAACCAATACTGTATAACATCTGCAAACAGTTTCTGTATTAAAAATTCCAATAATCTGGGCCTAATATAGTGTCCGTAATCTGTGGTGTTCTGTATCCAATACTGTAGAACATCTGCAAACAGTTTCTGTATTACAAACTCCAATAATCTGGTCCACATCTAGTGTCTATAATCTGTGGTGCTCTGTAACCATACCACTGATGAAGGGGTCATTTTCTTAACCCTGAAACGCGTTTGGTACTAACCCCCGTTATGGAATATCCACACACAACTATTTTTCTGAGGAGCAGTGGAGATTGCCGCAATAAAACATCTGTCCGCGCAACCAACTCATGCTGCATTGAGAAGACCTACATCTACTGCGGGTCCACGTGCACCACTACCTGTTGGCGCGGTATTTTCAGGCACAAACAGCCCTTGAGACCGAAGCACTCAGCCACATGAGAGGTACACCGTGCCGAGGGCAAGAGAATCCACTATAGTCCTCCCAGTAAGATCGTGACAGTATTATGTATAATGTCTATAAAAGGATAGCGATTGCACCATTTAACTAATACAACGCCGCTGGTGGAGATAGTGAGCGGGACGACGCTCAAAGTAGTGTCAGCGCTTGACCGTGACTTTTTCTTGGATACTGTTTGGCATTACATATTTGGATCCCTGTGGGGACATTTTTATAGATGAAATCGTGTTGAACTTTTATTATATAGGCAGTGGACACTTTATTAAGTTTTATGGACAATTGAATATTATTATGGATTTGGATGGCCAGAATTTCACTCAGCTACTATTATTATGAATTCGGAGGGTCATATGCTCATTTAGCTACTATTTGGATGTGCATTTTTTATATTAATTTCAGGACATTTGATGTAGGTATTTTATTAGATTTTCTGAGGATAATTGACTTATATCAATTTTGCTGCTTGCCACATTAATTATTGACATATGTTTTTACATTTTACTATTAAATTATACGGTTCTTAATACTCCAGAGTGTGCCCTACTATTTATTCATTTACTACATTTTTGCCAGATTGGATGTTATCTGTCGGTGGGTGCACCTCTATTTGATTCCCTGTCACTCTTCTGCGACACATTCCTTGTTTTACTTTGTTCTGTAACCAATACTGCAGAACATCTGCAAACAGTATCTGTATTACAAATTCCAATAATCTGGGCCACATCTAGTGTCCATAATCTGTGGTGTTCTGTAAACAATAAAGTAGAACATCTGGAAACATTGCCTGTTTTACAAATTCCAATAATCTGGGCCAAATATAGGGTCCATATTCTGTGGGTTTCTGTGACATATACAGTCCTGCATCCAAAAACTGTGTCTTTAGCAGACAGTAAAACAATATACGCCACATGCAGTGACAAAACCATTATTATGAAGAAGGCGAGCACTAAGGGATGGGAAAGTGGGCGTGATGCTAATGGTGCACGCAGAGGCTGTGGCCCTGGGCACAATGAAACTGTGCCTGCTGCCAATGCACCAGAAAAAAAAAAAAAAAACATCCACCGTACCCAGCTTCATGTCCAACATAGCCGGGCGGCACAGCACAACACTGTCCAAGTCAGACCAGTGCAAACAGTTAGTCTGTTGAATTACTGAAGATAATGCTTCTAGTCAGTTATGAACCACCCTCTTGTCCAATCTCTGTAGCCAAGAGTCTGGTCAACCAAATCCTCACTCTGATCATCCTTCCTCCCACCATGGAGAGGCTCGCCAAACGAGTGATCCCACGCTCGGATATTACGAGGAAGAAGAGGTACCTGAGATATTGTGCCCTGATTCCCAACCTATTGAGCCTTCACAGTCTTAAGAAGATGACAGAGGTGAACAGCAATCATTCGTTCACGAGGTGGATGATGATGAGACACAGTTGTCAATCACTTGTTGTGGTTAGGTCAAGTCAGGAGGATGCACAGAGTGAGGAATTGGAAGAGGAGGTGGTGGACGATGAGTTCACTGACCCAACATGGGAAGATGAAAAGCCGAGCGAGGACAGCAGTACAGAGGTGGGAGGGTTCCGCAACACCGCAACAGTCTGGAGGAGGCAGTGGGGTTGTAAAAGGGAGAAGTGGACCCAAACCAAACAGGCCCGCAACCGTTACACCGAGTATCCTTATGCGTAAATCTACTTTGATAAGGGGTAGGTGTTCCGCAGTATGGCGCTTTTTTGAGAAATGTGCAGACGACAAAAGTGTGGTAGTTTGCAACTTGTGCCGTACCAAAATGAGCCGGGGAGTGAACACTAGGAACCTCACCACCACCAGCATGATCCACCACATGGCATCCAAGAAACCTAATAAGTGGGCCAAACACCTGGGTCCACAATCTGGGTCTGTGGGTCACACCACTGTCTCCTCTTCCCCTGTGTTATGCACTGCTGGCCAATACACTGTCGAAAGCACAGGCCCAGATGCCCCTCGCCCTGCACCTGGAGCTTCGCATGAACCGTCAACAACAACATTCACTTCCCTGTCCCAGCAAAGCATCCAAATGTGGATAACACAGGCATTTGAATGCAAGAGCAAATACCCACCCACCCACACGCCATAGCACTAAATGAGCAACTTTCGAAATTACTGGCCCTTGAAATGTTGTTGTTTAGGCTTGTGGACACCTGAGGCCTTCCTAATGTTGGCAGCCGTCCCTCGGTACACAGTCCCCAGCCACCACTATTTTTCATGGTGTGCCGTGCCCGCCTTAAACCAGCATGTGTCCCAGAACATTACGCGTGCCCTGACCAACGCACTGACGGGGAAGGTCCACTTCACCACGGACACATGGACAAGTGCTGGTGGCCAGGGATGCTACATTTCCCTGACCGCACACTGGGTGAATGGCCGGGAGTGAGTCGTACCCTGAGATTGCACAGGTGCTACCCATGCCCAGGATTGCGGGCCATATATCCATCAGGGTCTCCGCAAGCAGCTATGTTACTGGCTCCAATCCAGACTTCTCCTCCTCCGCCACCTCCTCCTCCACTTTCACCTCCAGCAGCAGTCAGCCATCAGTCTCTAGCTGGAAGCAGTGTAGCACTGCTGTGGGTAAGCGTCAACAGGCTGTGTGGAAGCTCATCTGTTTAGGGGACAAACCGCACACCACCGCAGAGCTGTTGCAGGGTATAAGGGACCAGACCAAGATGTGGCTCTCCCCACTCAACCTACAACCAGGCATAGTTGTGTCTGACAATGGCCGTAACTTGGTGGCGGCTTTGGAGCTCGGCAAACTGACACACCTCCCATGCTTAGCCCAAGTTTTAAACTTAGTGCTTCAGCGGTTTATCAAAACCTACCCCAATTTTCAAGAAATACTAGTGAAGGCGCGCCTCTTGTGTGCCCATTTCCGCAAATCGTCCACAGCTTCAGCCAGTCTGTCAATGCTGCAGCAGCGCTTACGGCTTCCAGCTCACCGACTGTTGTGCGTCATGATCACGCCCTCTACGTTTCACATGTTGGCCAGGCTTTGTGAGTAGCAGAGGGCAGTTGTGGAATACCAGCTGCAACATGGTCATCGCCTTACGATTCAACTGCCACTATTCACAAGCGAGGAGTGAGCATTGATGTCAGACCTCTGTGAGGTTTTAAAAAACTTTGATGAATCCACACAGATGGTTAGTGGCGATAATGCTATTATCAGCGTTACCATCCCACTGCTGTATCTACTCAAATGATCGCTGCTCACAATTAAGGGGGGTGCTCTGAATGTGGCAGTAGAGGAAATGGGGGAGGACATTACACAGGGTGATAGCCAGACCACTCATAGTTCGTCTTTTCAGCGCAAATTGGACCTCTTCTATAGAGGGTAGTACCCATGGAACTTTATTTCCATCTGTTCTACATGGATGGGCAGAAGAGGAGGACGAGGAGGTGGAGAGTTATCCTGATGTCGAAATTGACGTCTTGTCTTTTGGTACTCTGGCACACATGGCTGATTCATGTTAGGCTGCCTTTACTGCGACCCTGCGTTATACGCATATTAGATAACAACAATTGCTGGGTGTTCACCCTTCTCGACCCCTGCTACAAAGAGAACTTTTCATCTCTCATTCCTGTGATGGAGAGGACAAGTAAAACGGTGCAATTCCAGAAGGTACTTGTTAAGAGATTGCTTCAAAATTTTCCATCTGACAACGCAGCCGGCAGAGTCCATATTTCCTTAGGCAACCGAGGAAGGGAGACAAGGGGAACACACAGCAGTTCCAACAAAGGCAGGGCAACACTCTCCAAGGCATGGGACACTTTCATGACACCCCGCCAGCAACCTTACCCCGAAGCGCTGCATAGTGCTACAAGGAGGGAAAAGTTTTGGAAGATGGTGAAGGAATACATAGAAGACCTTGTCAATGTCCTAAATGATCCCTCAGTGTCTTACAACTACTGGGTGTCCAAACTGGACACGTGGCACCAACTTGCTCTCTACGCCTTGGAGGTGCTGGCCTGCCCTGCCGCCAGCGTTTTGTCTGACCATGTATTTAGTGCTGCTGGTGGCATGCAAATAGATAAGCGTATCCGCTTGTCCACTGGCAATGCTGACAGGTTAACTCAGATAAAAATGAACAAGGCCTGGATTGACCCTGACTTCTCAACTCGAACAGAGGAGAGCTGAGCTGATGATGAACATAACGCAATTTCAATCTATCATTTATAATGTACTCAATCTACTGTAGTGTATTCCCATGCACCTTTTCCACCACAAAAAGAGTATATGGTTGAATCTTGTTTTCTCCTCCTCCTCATACTCATCCAGACTGTATACTGTATATTCCCTCCATTCAAATTTTTTTTTATAGGTTCAGCTCAACTGCAGGCCCTCAACTCGAATTTTTTTATTGGGTTAGCTGAACAGCATGCACTCGCATATATTGTTTTAGAGTGTCAGCTCACCTGCAGGCACTCACATATAATGTTTTAGAGCGTCAGCTCACGAGTAGGCACTCGCCCCTAATGTTTTAGATGGTCAGTTCAGCAGCAGGCCCTCGCCCCTAATGTTTTAGAGGGTCACCAGCAGGCTCTTGCTCCAAATGATTTTGAGGGTCACCAGCAGGCCACCAATCATAATTGTTCAAGGGTGTGTATATGCCCTCCTTTATGTGTAATAATGGGTGTATTGTAGTGCCAGTTCCTTGTAATTTTTAGCAGCCCTTTCACTTAGTGCATAGGATTTATGAGTGTAGGAGTCCCTCTACCTGAACAATTGTACCACAATGTGAATGAGGCCCTCCTTTATGTGATATACATAAAGGATTGCACTTTATATACAATTGAATATACAAGAAAGAATGTTTGCTAACATTTTTTCCTGTGAAATAGATTTGTTGGGGGGGTTTTGTACGTATTTTTGTCAGTCTGTAAAAGTGGTGTACAACTCAGACAACATGGTTCCCAGCAGCGACCTGGGAGTCCAAGATGCATCCAGACATCGTCCCCATGCACTTCCCATCCCAATCTATTTTGGTGGTGTTTCTGTCACTTTCTGACCTTTTCCAATGGACAAGGCTCCCTCCCCTCTTCAGAGCAGGGGGTGCCTGGTTGTGTCCCATTGACTTCCATTATACTCGGGTGTTTGACCGAGCACACGAATATAGCAATGTGTTCAGGCCGAACACCTGAATACTTTGGTGCTTGCTCATCACTAATTTCTATGTGTCTAATATCTATCTATCTATCTATCTATCTAAACTGATCCTTTGTTTCCCACAGACAGCTAATGCTTCATCCTGTATATAGGTTGAAGGTATTATTCTTTTCATTCGTATGTGCCTTCATGAACTTACAGTGTGACGTTGCTTCTTAGGATAACTTGTTTTGATTAAAGCAAGCATTCATTCTCTAATCCTGTACGATACCGCGGACTGTGTTTCCTGGGCTAATCGCTGTCATGTGCATGAGCCCTATAACTCATACTGTGCTCCCATGACAATGAGATCCACAGTGCAGTCATTACTGAGACATCAGCAGTGCGGTCATAACAGTGGTATCCACAGTGCAGAAATAACTGTGACATCAGTAGTGTGGTCATAACAGTGACAGCCACAGTGCAGTTATGACAGAGGCATCTGCAGTGCGGTAATAACAGTTACATCCGTGAAATCAAAGAGGCTCATTACTCTGTTCTAACTCATGCACTGTACTTACATCGTACTGCGCATGAGTCAGTAAAGTACAAGCTTCACACAGAAGCCTATTTACTGAGATCAGCAGATGCCAATGGTCGGAGATGACTTGCAGTCACAGCCCATGGCAGTCTGTGAATAAGGAGACCGGATGTCGGTGATGACGCATTATCTCCTGCCTCAGAGAGGAAGAGAGAAGATGTGCTTGGATCGGAAGCCCTGAAAATGCTGAAGAAGCGGTCACATGACTGTGAAAGAACATCCTGGAAATGCCACTGCTAGTGGTATTTATGGCTCTCGCGATTTTCTCTCCACAGGTTAGATTAAGGCCACTTTATTCATTTTAGAGCCAGAGAACCCCTTTAGCAGTTTCTATTTTAAAAACTGCAAATCAGGGGTGCACAACTTTTTTGGTCTGAGGGCTGCATTCTCACATTGCTCTATTTCAAGGGGTTGCAAATAAAAAGATGTTGATTGGCGCTCTTTTGCATCGGCCTATCACACAAGCCAATGCAAAGTGAATGGGCAGGAATGATCACTACCACAGCCATTCCCCTTCTTTCATTTACTGTATATTGATTATTGGTAGACCTTTTCTGATTACACAGAGACCTGCGGTTTGCTGCGTTACCGGTCCATTTGGGTGCCCGGTGACCTGATGAACCAGAAAAGAACGGTGATCGGTGGTGTGAAAACACACCACCAATCACCGTCCTTAGATTGGGGGGCAGTGGCGGTGTTGTTAACGTTGCTATCCCCTGATTGGCCGGCGGCGAGCGGTGCAAAGTTCAAATTTCCGCTGCTTACCTTTCTCCTCCCACAGTTTCCAGTGTCGAAGAGGATAGAGGAGACTACCGCCGGACCTGCATCCCCAGCAGCAGCATCCCCAGCAGCATCATCCCCAGCAGCAGCATCCCCTAGACCCCCCCAGGGGTCCCACCCCCCACCACCACATTTTTTGGGGGAGCTTTTTTTTGCGTGCGTGCGCTGACTGTGGCTGGCTCTCTAACGTCCAGCCACTGTTAGCACATCGCCCACCCCACCGCTGTTCAGCTTTCTACCGCTGATCAGCAAGTTTGAACTTTTTTTTTCACTTTTACATTTCCTTTTTTAGTTTCTTTTTTTTTGTTAGCTTTTTAACGTGAACACCCGGCCCCACACACACGCACAACACACACTCGCACACGCACGTACACACACTCGCACAACACACACTCCCATGGCCCGCAGGATGTTCTCGGTGGAGGAGGCATACACCCAGATGCTCCCTGACACCAAGAGCGCAAGTGAGGATGAGGATGACCCCACGTTCCTACTGTCATCCGCATCCTCCTCATCATCATCTGATGATGATGAGCCCCCAAGGCAGCGGAGACGCTGCCAGGCGGAGCCAGAGGGACCCCATGCTAGGGTCCCCGTGGAAAGCACTAGTACGAGAAGCTCTGGGGCTCGTACTAGTTTTCCGGCCACGAGCCAAGTGCACCTGAGCCCCCTAAGGGTGAACAAGTCTGGTGCACCCCAGAGGACTTTGAGCCCGAGATTCCTGAGTTTGTTGGCAATCCAGGAATTCAGATTCCCACCGTGGGATTTACTGAAATTTACTTTTTTAGTAACCCACTTGTGAATCTGATGGTGCAGCAAACGAACCTGTACGCCAAACAGTTCGTTGCTCAACACCCGGGCTGCTTTTTGGCTAGACCCGGTTACTGGACCCCGGTCAGTGCAGCCGAGATGAGGACATTTTGGGGCCTCGTGCTGCACATGGGCCTGGTCAAAAAACCAAGTGTCAGGCACTACTGGAGTGGGGACGTCCTCTACCAGACCCCACTGTACAGTACTGCCATGACACATTCACGGTTTGAGGCCACCCGGAAATGCCTGCATTATGCAGATAATGCAGCATGTCTCCCCCGAGGTGATCCTGCCTATGACCGGCTGTATAAAATACGGCCGGTCATTGATCACTTTGGGGCCAAATTTTTGGAGGCCTACGTACCTGAAAGGGAGGTCGCGGTTGATGAGTCTCTCGTTGCTTTCAAGGGGAGACTCAGTTTCCACCAATACATTCCCTCTAAGCGAGCGAGGTATGGAGTCAAAATGTAATATTTTTGTGAGAGTACCTCAGGGTACACTTACAAATTTCATGGGTACGAGGGGCGAGATTCCCGTATTAAACCCCCAGAATGTCCCCCCTCTCTGGGTGTTAGCGGGAAACTCGTGTGGGACCTTTTGCACCCACTGCTGGATAAGGGTTACCACTTGTACGTGGATAACTTTTATACCAGTATTCCCTTGTTTCATGCCCACTCCGCCAGATCCACGTTCGCTTGCGGGACAGTGCGGAAAAATCAGCACGGCCTCCCTACCTCCCCCCTCCAGGTACCTATCCCAAGGGGTCAGACACATGCCCTTACCAGTGACAACCTGTTGCTGGTCAGATATAAGGACAAGAGGGATGTCCTTATACTGACCACAATCCATGGTAATGGCGTCACCACTGTCTCTGTGCAAGGTCCTCAGGCCCCATTGTATCGTTGACTACAATCGGTATATGGGAGGTATTTATCTCTCTGGTCAAGTCCACAAGCCATATAATGCCATGCGCAAAACCCGGGTATGGTACAAAAAAGTTGCGGTCTACTTGGTACAGGTTGCCATGTACAACGCTTTTGTACTATCCCGAAGTGCTGGCAGCACAGAGACTTTCCTTCAGTTCTATGAGGCAGTCCTCAAGGCCCTGATCTTTTCTGATCGTGAAAGAGCAGGTCGGAGTACCTCAGGAGCTGGAGGCGCCAGGGTCGTCCCTGGCCAACAATTTCCAGGTGTGGTCCCCCATACTGAAAAGAAGGGACGTACCCAAAAAAGGGCAGAGTGTGTCACAAGAGGGTGATACGGAAGCCCCCCTCAATGTTACACGTGCCCCGATCATCCGGGCCTCTGCATTATTGGTTGCTTCAGGGAGTATCACACTTCCATGGAGTTCTAAATTATTATAATCCCAGAGAATCCCCTAGAAAATACATAAAATTATGGCTCTCAGACTTTGTAGACACGGAAACAACTTTTTTATTTTTTTTAATGATTTTATTGTATTTAAGTTTTGAAAAAATGTTGTTTTAGTGTTTCCAAAGTCTGAGAGACATACATATTGGGCATCATCGCGTCCGTAATAATCTGATATTAATCTATAAAGATAAAATATTATCTAACCCCTCGGATAAACTCCCTTAAAAAAAAAAGTAAAACGATGTAAAAAAATATTTTTTTTTGTCACCATAGATCCCAAAAATGGTAATAGCACGTCATCAAAAAGTCAAATGCCCCCCAAAATAGTGCTATCAAAACCGCCATCTCATCCTGCAAAAAATGAGCCCCTACGTAAGGCAGCCGCCCAACCAAAAAAAAAAAAGACTTTCAGAATGTGGAGACACAATTTTTTTTTTCTTTTTCTAAGTTGGTTGATGATGTCAAACTGAAACCAACAAAATACTCGCTCTATAAAAATAACATTTGAACTAACCCCTCGGATAAACGCTGTAAAAAAAAAACGATGCAAGAAAAGCCATTTTTTGCCAACTTAGATCATAAAAAATGTAATAGCGAGCAATCAAAAAGTCATATGCCCCCCAAAATAGTGCCAATAAAACCGCCATCTCATCCCGCAAAAAATGAGCCCCTACCTAAGACAATCACCCAAAAAATAAAAAAACTGTAGCTCGAAGGCAATGGAGATACTAAAATTTTTTATTTTTTTTGCTTCTATATTAGGTATTGCAACGTCCGTAAGAATATGCCCTATAAAAATAACATTTGACCTAACCCCTGGGATGAACAGTGTTAAAAAAATAAAAATAAACGGTGCCAAAACACCAATTTTTTGGCAAATTTTCCAGTTGAATCAATTTTTTCTGCGAAAAAAAGAAAGGGTTAACAGCCAAACAAAACTCAATATTTATTACCCTGATTCTGTAGCTTGCAGAAACACCCCATATGTGGTCGTAAACTGCTGTACCGGGACACGGCAGGATGCAAAAGGAAGGGAACGCCATATGGTTTTTGGAAGGCAGATTTTGATGGACTGGTTTATTTACGCCATGTCCCATTTGAAGCCCCCCTGATGTAACCCTACAATAGAAACATCAAAAAAGTGAACCCATCTAAGAAACTACACCCCTCAAGGTATTCCAAACTGATTTTACTAACTTTGTTAACCCTTTAGGTGTTCCACAAGAGTTATTGGCAAAAGGAGATGAAATTAAAAAAAAATGTTTGTTACTTTCCATAAAAAAAACTTAATATAGAGCAACCAAAAATAATATTTACCCTAAAATAATCCCCAAAAAACTGCCACCTTATCCTGTAGTTTCAGAAATGGGGTCACTTTTATGGAGTTTCTACTCTAGGGGTGCATCAAGGCTTGAAAAGGGCCATGATGAAAAAAAACAGTCCAGCAAAATCTGCCTTCCAAAAACCATATGGTGTTCCTCTCCTTCTATGTCCTGCCGTTTGGCCAAAGAGTAGTTTACGACCACATATGGGGTGTTTCTGAAAATTACAGAATCAGGGCAACCCATATTTAGTTTTGTTTGGCAGTTAACCCTTGCTTTTTTCCTGGAAAAAATTGATTCAAATGGAAAATTTTGAATACTTTGAGGGGGTGTAGTTTCTAAAATGGGGTTATTTTTGGGTAGTCTCTAATTTTAAAATTTGCTTCTAAACTTCTAAGGCTTGTAACTCCCCAAAAAATAAAATGGCATTCCCAAAATGCTCCAAACATGAAGTAGACATATGTAAAGTAATAACTATTTAACTATTTTTGGGGGTATTAGTATGTATTTTAGAAGTAGAGAATTTTAAACTTTGAAATTTGCTAATTTTTAAAAATTCTTGGTAAAGTATACAAAAAAATTAACTTTTTTGAATTTTTTTTAGCAGTGTCATGAAGTACAATATGTGATGAAAAAACAATCTCAGAATGGCCTGGGTAAGTAAAAGCTTTTTAAAGTTATTCGCACTTAAAGTGATACATGTCAGATTTGCAAAAAATGGCCTGGTCCTTAAGGGGTTAATTGTTTTTTTGTTTTTTTTAATAATTTTTTAACTTATTTTTTTATATATATTTTTCCACATAATTTGTCACCAAGAGGTCACTGAAAAAACAAAGACTTTTTTTTTTTTGCACTGTAACTGGGGAATACAAAGGAGCCCAAGTTACATGGTAAACTCGTCTGCTGTGGGAGCTTTATGTAGGTCCAAATTGCATAGTGCAAAAGACTTGTTTTATCACTACCTTGTGGGGACAGAGGAAGGTCTGAAGGAGGAGCAGGAAGTGATGGCTGAGAGTGTTGTGCAGTGGATGATAGTGGAGAGACTCTGCTGAGATCTCTGCGGACATACCAGCCTTTGGCTGTGACTGGCGGCACAGCGTGTGGGAGGTTGGCAAAGACTACCTCAGGAGCAGCGTATCCTCTGGGCCCTGTTCTCGAGAAGATCTGGATACTAGAAAAAGTGCCAAGAACTCATTACTTTGCACTACACAGCTGGCAAACAGTTCAGGCCTCAAGCAGCATTATATTGCAGCCGTTAGATCACAGGCTCACGTCCAGTTAAAGAGACTCTCACGTTGCTACCTTTACAGGAGGTAGTTACTCTGCAGAGAGCGATTCATACTACTGATAGCTACAGGAAAGATTTGAGCCATATTTGAAGGAACAGATCCTAATAAACCTGTGGATTACAAATTAGAGGGAAGATTAAAGCCATATTTGAAGGAACAGATTCTGATAAACTTGTGGATTACAAATAGTGCAACACTCAGTCAGGGTACACCCTAGTGACAATATCTTCTGGAAGCAGTGACCAAAGGCGGCTACACTGCTTATAGAACTTTTGATTAAGGGGAAAACTATCCATTGTACAGTGACGGTTTGTGATATATCCTGATTGGTTATTCTGTGTGACACGCCAAGGAAACTGACAGTCTTTTGGCTATATTTCTTTTTGTTGTTAAACTGGTACACTGCTACCTTCAACCTTCAACGCTTTTTTTACAAAGTTATAAATTGCTAACCCACAACAAACATTTCCTGGCGCATTGTTTGTTGGTTTGTTATTTCTAAGCTTCCCTTACATTTGAAATTCCTCATTCATTTTCACTATACCTTTCAGTAAACTTGGGAACTGGAAAAGGACTGTTGTCTGTTTCGTGTGGCATTGTGTAACTTGTGGGCCCCTGCCCCTAGCCTTCTTTCATTTGGCGCTGCGAGCAGGGTACATTGCCATACAGAATGCAACAGGTTCCTGGACTTCTCCAGCCGTTACCCTTGTCACTTTTCCACCCACCTTTGGGGGTAACTTTAATCGTGTGCTTGTCCATAAGAGCAAAATTAAATCAGCTAGTATAGTTTGGCAGCCAAAACATGTTGGAAGACTGGGTCGCACACCTTAAGAACACCCTCAGATTGTAAAACTTATCCCCTGATAGACAATCTGATGTGGCACTGAACACTTTGGAGAGGGACACAAGGCACAATATAATGTTGCACCTGGAAGCGGAAAGGAAGACACTGGATGCTATAGTCTATCTATGGAGAGACAACCAGTGCCAACAGCCTTTTATCTCCTTTCTTTACTTGCTTTCAGCATGAACATAAGACAATTCCCCAGTTTACCAATGCTCTTCAGGAGATATGGTGACATGTATAGAAGAAAGAGACCTACATCTTTGGGAGTGGCGATCAAATCCTTCGGGACCAGTTCATTCTCGGATTGCTAGCCCTCCTGTCTGCCAATCTCTAAAGGAAGAAATCCTGGTGGGCACAACCTTTCCATTTCAGAAGATACAGGCTGAGGCTCTGGCCCAAGACAGAGAAAAAGAGTACAAGGCCTACCCAGTGAGGCAGCAGGGAGTAGGAGAACTTCTGCTGATGAAGAGAGTCTGCAAGAGGAAGTGAAGGTACTTAGTGAATCCCTGGGAGAAATTGAGAGACAATTGGCACATTTACAGATGCCACCTATGGCCCCAGTTCAGTCCAACTATTGGGAAAGGGGTGCTGCACCTGTGGGTTTCCCACAGGGTTGGGTTTCTCCAGAGGCTAGAGCGAGAGACTCTCTCATGCAGTGGCCTATTCTGTCACCTTCCACCACTGGATGGGCTCATGGTCCACCAACTAACTTGAGGGCGAGGGGACCCCAGTGTTGGCTTTGCCAAAAAAGAAGCCTTTAAACGGCATTCCGTTTGCTTTCCGTCATAATAGAAGTCTATGAGAAAGCATAACGGATCCATCTGGTTCCCGTTATAGAAGACGGAAAACAAAGTCCTGTCTTGCATAACAGGACCCAGATGGATCCGTTATGCTTTCCCATAGCCTTCAATTAGGACTGAGCAAAACAGAATGCCTCTTGAAGGCTTCCATTTTGCATTCTGTCTTATGGATTCCGTTATTTTCCGTTATAACCATGTTATAACAGAAAGCCATAATAGCAACAATAACGCTAGTGTGAACCCACGCTAACACTGTAAAATTGAAAAAAAGTTAAAGGAGTTGTCTCACCTAAAACATTGGTGTCAGATACGTGCGGTCCCACCCCCACTTGGCTATCTTCAGAGATCACAAAGAAATTAATAGAGAGTGCCCGTGCATGTGCAGTGCATTCTCGTTCACTTTGGGAACTTTGCTCTCGAGAAAGGTGCAGGACCCACCTCTATCTGACATTGGTCGCATATCCGAGTGATATTTCACCAATGTTTCAAGTGAGACAATCCCAGCCTTAATGTATATGAAAGCTGTATTCACAGATTTGCTGGTTTCTATGGGAAACAATCAACATGCCTGTTATACATAATTCTAAATGCCTACAATGCATAGGGTAGTAACTTGTTTCTTCATCAGATGTAGAAAAACTACACTTCCCAGGTTATAAATAATGCAAACATTGAGGCAGCGAGGAATGATGGGAGATTTCAGCCTTGAATTCTAAAAATATTGAATACAGATCTCGATCATATGATACAGTATGTAACTGTAATAGATCAGTAAAGATATGTAAAGCAGTATAGTTACAAAAAAAACAAAGTTAAACCAAGTTTTTGTATCAGAATTTTTATGTACAGTAGGCTAAAGTCCATGTTAAATATTCATAAAAAGTCTAAAATATAGAGTTTGCTCGTAGCAACCAATCACAGCACAGTACTTTTCACTTTATGTTCTGTTCTTCAAAACTGAGAACTGTTCTGTGATTGGTTGCTATCAATAAACAGGTTTTTCTTTAGTCAGTTTCTTAAATCATCTCCCATGTCTATATGTAAACTGTAAAAGGATGTTTATAGTACATTTGCTTGATTTTGCAAAGAATGTACAAAATTATCAGAAACGATACCCAGCAAAGTCAGGGCGGTAGCTATAGGGGATGCACAGGTAGCAGTCGCTACTGGGCCCAGGAACCTGAGGGGGCCCAAACACCCTTGTGCCACATAAGAAGACACTGGTATCATAGAAAGGGCATGCAGATCAAGTTAAACGTCTGGCTGGAGGGAAGGGGTTAGGTTAAGAATTTGGCATGTGGTGGGGGACGTTTCAATTTTTGTCAATTTTTGTTATGTACTTCGCTGCCCCTGGCCACAAAGCAGGGGGGAGGGGGGCCCAAGCTGAACTCTTGTACCAGGGCCTATGAGCCTTTAGTTACGCCCCTGCTTGGCCTGGCCTGAAAATGTGTGCCCTTATGTAAACTGCACCCAGTAATGGAAGCTTAAAGGTTGAGTTGGGAAGTGCAGGAAGTGGTTCTTAAATGCCCCAAATTTATTTCACAAAAAATTGATAACAATGTTATTCATTAGTTTTAATATTTTCAGGGTTGGCCTAGTTTGGACCTTTAGGAAAACATTTGTTATTTTCCCATTATCGCATTATAAAAGCTATAAGACTTTGGGGGTCATTAACCATACTGAAATACGCCTAAATCAGGCATATTTCTGGTGAAAATGGCGGCGTAAATAACTATCTGCTACTTTGCCCCACTTGCGCCAGGTCTAAAATTGTGGGAGTGGCAATGAAGTTGACTGGCCTTCAGGCCCATCTCATTCATTATTTTCTATGCCTGTTTTAGGTGTTGCAAATGGTCTAAATGTAAGACAGCTCGGCAGCTGTCTTACATTTGGAACTGGTGCTGGATGCACCAAAGTTATGGAGAGGCCAAAGGATCCAAGAGATAAAATGCTAGTCTTAATAAATGTGCCCCTTTATTTTAATGTAGACATAGTTCTATGATGACTTTTTTTGTGGTAAGAGTTTTATTTTTGTTATGTTGCAGCCTTGTGCTAGAATAAAAAAAAAAAATATGGCATTTCCACATCATTCTGTACCCCATAATGACAAAGTGAACACCCCCCGTATCGGCGATCGCTGCAAAACTGCAGGTCAATTCAGACGTGCGGTTTGCAGCGCTTTCGGTAGTTTCTGATCCCCGCAGTCCGTGACCGCGGGGATCAGAAACTTGAAAATGCCAAAAATTGAAATTTTTACCCCAACCTGCAACCTGCAACCCTGAATGATATTGTGCCGGCAGTAGGTGCAGGGGAGGGGTTACGGACAGTGCCTTCTCTCTAATGTTCCATGGTGGCCGAGTGGGTATATCAGAGTGGTAGCACATTGCTGACACTCTGCTATAAACCTGGGATCGCGGGCGTATCCAGATTCCACTCAGTCACGAGGGGAACGAAGACAAGAGGAGGGGTGGGGGGCGCACAATAGGGTAGTATGTCCAAAACAATTGAATATTGGATGCTTAAAGGATAAAGGTGCTCACCTTTTGAGGTTGTGCTATAAATAGGCACAACCCTACTGTAGGCTTTTTAGGATTATGGGCCCGTTTTACCAGGAGTGCAGCCGCAGAACGAATTTCTTTGGGATCGGAGGCCCAAGCCCTCAAAGGATGCTTATAGGAAAAAGGTTTTCTGGTCAGGCGCGAAATCACTGGGATAGCAGGTCCTTGAAGATCAGTTCTTCTTTATTGTTATATACAAACAACGTGTTTCAGGGCTCAAAAAGTCCCCTTCATCAGGTTTTTAGGTAATAGATAAAATTGGAGATAAACACATATAAATGCACTTAAAAGACCGCAAAAAACAAATTACCTGTAAGTCCGCCAACAAATGGGAGGGGCTAACGCCAGGTATAGTGGTAAAGGTAATGCATACACAATGCAATTTTATCTTTCATTGAAATATTCCTACATACTCTATTTCTAGATGCACAATCTGTCTATGCATCGTTAGATATAAAACTAGTGTAATTTGTAATCATTGGAGTGGCGAAACTAGAAGGCCTAGGGGAGGAGGTCACATGACCGCTTTCGCTCGATCACATTACTACTCACTTGATGTAAGTGGGGTCTCGGTATGTGTTGCTCCTCAGAAAGTCATAAAAGTTTATCAGTCGAAATGTGGGGGTCACATGACCGCTATTTTACGGTCATGTAATTGATCACGTGTTGGGGGCTGGGTGTCCGACGTCACTGTGTTGGCACGTGTGCTGGATAAGCTTTCAGCGCTGGGAGACAGGGCGGTCACGTGCTATTAGTTAGTTGGAGGGGACAAAGGTGCTAATATAATAGATGTCACCATTACAAAGCAGGTCAATTAGCAACACCCCCAAGGCTGCATACATATGAGATTAGGATTAGGAGTAGCAGAATCCAATCAAATAGAATAAATTATAGAACATATAGAATATGGATATAAATAAAAATCATAATATGATAAGAATAAAAATGAATCTGAGGGTATGCATGATAATACAACCTATACGATATATAGGTGTAAAAATAAAAATTATAGTATCATGAAAGGCTATACAATAAATATACCTACAAAGACCTGGAAAAAGTTTAAAACACAACCATAGAATGGATAAAAAACAATAATAATAAAAAAGAAAATAAATAAAAGAAAAAGAAATAAAATAAAAAAAAAATATAAGAAAATATATCCATTTGTATACATACACGTGGGTATGTAAATATGTACACAATCACATGTACACACATGCACACAAAATTGGTAGTGTAATGCACCGTCTACTATGGAAAGTTGTAGAACTGGGGGGCGTGATATTTTCGTGTTTACCAGTGTGAATATATATCTATATACATTATATGTGTCCGTATCCCTGTCTGTTTACCCTTATAGATTTTTCTCAAAGGCTTCATTTAAACCATACGGGTTCAGACTGTTGAGTTTAAAAATCCAGTACATTTCCCTGCAACTAATGTACTAGATGTCATTAAGTAAGTGGACCGGGATTTGTTCTATTGGGGTTATGTTAAACCCAACTGGGCTGCCTTCGTGGTGTTCTGTCGCGTGTCTGGACACGCTGTGTTTCATGTAATTTTTCTTTATGTTTGATCGATGTTTATTAAATCTGTTCCGTAGTGTTTAAATTGTGCTGACAACGTACTGTAGGTGGCACGGACATTCCAAGAGATTTATGATATGCTTATATTCACAACTGAGGTTGCTCAGAATAAGAAAGGATTCTCTACTTGAAAAGTATATTTTTGACAGATGATTGGGCAGCATCAACACCTTTTGTGACCACATTTTTAACTGCCTTTATGGGTTAGGGAAACATGGTTTTCTACTGGACTTAGTTTACTGGGTGCGAGAATATTCTTTAGAGTATGTACTCTTCTATATGTTAGTCTCGGAAATTCAGGGATAATTTGAATAAGGATGGGGTCTCTTTTTTAAAATATGCCAGTGTTTTTCTAGGATTGTTATTATGGACATATGGTTTTGGTTATAGGTCGTAATGAAATTATAACCATATTTATCACTATTGATGTCTTTTTCCAGTTTTTTCGCTGAAGCCAGGCATTCGTTTTGGGTGAGGTTGGTGGCTTTGGTTCTTGCACCATAAATGATGTTAATAGGGTAGCCCTTATTGCTGGATGTAAGGATGTCGCATTGTTGGGTGAAATCGTCTTCCAAGGTGCAATTTCATCTCACGCGTTTAAATTGGCTGAATGGTATATTGGATTTCCACTTTCTATAGTCCGTACTGTTAAAATCCAAATGGCTGTTGCTGTCGACCTTTTTAAAGTAAGTCGGTGTGTTGATCTTGTTCTCATGAATAAAGATTTCTAGATCCAAAAACTCAATTTTTGTGTTGTTATATGTTCCCATGAAAGAGATCCCCCAATCATTGGTATTAAGATGTGTAATAAATTTGACTATAGATGTCGAATCGCCATTCCAGATAAGAATTAGATCATCAATATATCTACGGAAGCAAACTATGTTGTTGATCGACCAAAAAAAATCTGTTTGGTAGATATATTCTTCCTCACAGGTCCCCATAAAAAGATTCGCAAAACTTGGCACAAAACGTGTCCACATTGCGGTCCCCCGTATTTGTTTGCAAATTCCTTCTTGGGACTTAAAAGTATTATGCGTAAATATAAACTCTATGCCCTTCATAATAAAGTCCCTTTGTTGGGCCGGCATTTTTAGATATTTTTTCCAGAAAGCCTGATGTGCATTTCATACCTCGGTCAACACATCCAAAGTCACCCAATAGTAGCTATCCTTCCATGTTACATGCTTCAAAAAGGTTATGAGGGATGTTGAATCTTTTAGGTAGGATTTTAGATTGAGTACATGTTTCTGTAGGTGGATGCCTATGTAGTGTGACAGATTACGGGTGAGGGAGGAGACCCCCAAGATTATAGGCCTGCCAGGAGGATTTTTTATATCCTTGTGGATCTTTGGGAGATGGTAGAAGGTTGCTAGTGTTCATTCTTTCACTAGAATGTATTCTTTTTCTTTTTATTTAGACAGAGGTCTGCTGGCTTGATTAATGTTTGGAAATCTTCTCTATCTTTTATCGAGGGATCACAATCAAGGGGTAGATAGTATTTTCTATCGGATAGAATATTTAGAGCTTTCTTCACATAATCTTCTTGATTTTGGATGACGATGCCCCACCTTTATTTTTGATTACAATATTGCTATTGGATTGTAGCTTTTCCAGATGTATCGCCACATCCGTAAAAACCTGCTCTATAAAAATATCACATGATCTATCACCTCAGTTAAATACCGTAATTTTTTTTTTTATAAAAACAGTGTCAAAAAAACTTTTTTGTCACCTCACATCACAAAAAGTATAATTGCAAGCGATCAAAAAGTTACATGCCTCTCAAAATAGTGCCAATAAAACCGTCATCTCATTGCACAATAAATGATTCCCTAAATCGGACAATCGCCCAAAAAAATAAAAAATTATTGCTCTCAGACAATGGAGACATTAAAACATGAGTTTTTTTTGTTTCAAAAATAATATTTTTGTGTAAAACGTAAATAAATAAATGAAAATTGTACATATTTAGTATTGCCGCGTCCGTAACAACCTGCTATATAAAAATAACAGATGACCTTGACCTAACCCCTCAGGTGAACAGAGAAAAAAATTATAATATAAATACGGTGTCAAAAGCCATTTTTGTCACCTTACATCACAAAAAATGTAATAGCAAGCGACCAAAATGACATATGCACCCCAAGATAGTGCCAATCAAACCGACATCTAATTCCACAAGAAATGAGCCCCTACATAAGACAGTCGCCCCCCCAAAAAATAATATGGCTATCAGAATGTGGAGTCACAAAAAAATCATTTTTTTCAAAAATGCTTTATTATGTAAAACTGAAACAAACCCCACCAAAAAGTTGTCATATTTGTTATTGTCGCATCCGTAACAATCCTCTCTATAGAAATAGCTCACGATCTAACCTGTCAGATCAACAATGTAAATAACAAAAAATAAAAACTGTCCCAAAACAGCTATTTTTTTGCAAATTTTCCATTTTAATCCATTTTTCCGGTAAAAAAAAAAGCAAGGGTTAACAGCCAAACAAAACTTAATATTTATTGCTCTTCAAATGGGCTTCAAATGGGACATGGTGTCTTAAAACCAGTCCAGTAAAATCTGCCTTCCAAAAATCATATGGCTTTCCCTTCCTTCTGTGCCCTGCTGTTTGGCCATACAGCAGTTTACGACCATATATGGGGTGTTTCTATAAACTATAGAATCAGGGCAATAAATATTGAGTTTTGTTTGGCTGTTAACCCTTGTTTTGTTACTTGAAAAAATGGATTAAAATGGAAAATTTGCCCAAAAAATCTAAATTCTGAAATGTTATCTCCATTTGCCATTAACTCTTGTGGAATACCTAAGGGGTTAAAGACGTTTGTAAAATCTGTTTGAATTCCTTGAGGGGTGTATTTTCTAGAATGGGGTCATGTTTGGTTGCTCTTTAATATGTAGGCCTCACAAAGTGACTTCAGACCTGAACTGGTCCTTAAAAAGTGGGTTTTGGAAAATTTCTGAAAAATTTCAAGATTTGCTTCTAAACTTCTAAGTCTTGTAATGTCCCCAAAAAATAAAATGGCATTCCCAAAATGATCCATACATAAAGTAGACATATGGGGAATTCAAATTAATAACTATTTTTGGAGGTATTACTATGTACATTCGTGGCTAAAAGTTTTGAGAATTACATAAATATTGGAAATTAGAAAAGTTGCTGCTTAAGTTTTTAAAATAGCAATTTGCATATACTCCAGAATGTTATGATGAGTGATCAGATGAATTGCATAGTCCTTCTTTGCCATGAATATTAACTTAATCCCTAAAGAACCTTTCCACTGCATAACATTGCTGTCATTTAAGGATCTGCTGAGGTCATTTCAGTAATCGTCTTGTTAACTCAGGTGAGAATGTTGACGAGCACAAGGCTGGAGATCATTATGTCATGCCAATTGGGTTAAAATGGCAGGCTTGACATGTTCAAAAGAGGGTGATGCTTGAAATCATTGTTCTTCTATTGTTAACCATGGTGACCTGTAATAAAACGCGTGCAGCCATCATAAAAATGGCTTCACAGGCAAGGATATTGTGGCTACTAAGATTGCACCTCAATCAACAATTTATAGGATCATCAAGAACTTCAAGGAAAGAGGTTCAATTCTTGTTAAGAAGGCTTCAGAGCATCCAAGAAAGTACAGCAAGCGCCAGGATCCTCTCCTAAAGAGGATTCAGTTGCGGGATCGGAGTGCCACCAGTGCAGAGCTTGCTCAGGAATGGCAGCAGGCAGGTGGGAGCGCATCTGCACGCACAGTGAGGCGAAGACTTTTGGAAGATGGCCTGGTGTCAAGAAGGGCTGCAAAGAAGCCACTTCTCTCCAAAAAAAAAACATCAGGGACAGATTGATCTTCTGCAGAAAGTATGGTGAATGGACTGCTGAGGACTGGGGCAAAGTCATATTTTCCGATTTAGCCTCTTTCCGATTGTTTGGGGCATCAGGAAAAAGGCTTGTCCTGGGAAGAAAAGGTGAGTGCTACCATCAGTCCTGTGTCATGCCAACAGTAAAGCATCCTGAGACCATTCATGTGTGGGGTTGCTTCTCATCCAAGGGAGTGGGCTCACTCACAATTTTGCCCAAAAACACTGCCATGAATACAGAATGGTACCAAAACACCCTCCAACAGCAACTTCCTCCAACAATCCAACAACAGTTTGGTGAAGAACAATGCATTTTCCAGCACGATGGAGCACAGTGCCATAAGGAAAAAGTGATAACTAAGTGGTTCGGGGACCAAAATGTTGACATTTTGGGTCCATGGCCTGGAAACTCCCCTGATCTTAATCCCATTGAAAACTTGTGGTCAATCCTCAAGAGGCGGGTAGACAAACAAAAACCCACTAATTCTGACAAACTCCAAGAAGCGACTATGAAATAATGGGTTGTTATCAGTCAGGAAATGGCCCAGAAGTTGATTGAGAGCATGCCTAGTCGAATTGCAGAGGTCCTGAAAAAGAAGGGCCAACACTGCAAATACTGACTCTTTGCATAAATGTCATATAATTGGCCATAAAAGCCTTTGAAACGTATGAAGTGCGTGTAATTATATTTCACTACATCACAGAAACAACTGAAACAAAGATCTAAAAGCAGTTTAGCAGCAAAATTTGTGAAAACTAATATCTGTGTTATACTTAAAACTTTTGGCCACAGCTGTATTATAGAAGTAGAGAAATTGAAACTTGGAAATTAGCTAATTTTTCAAAATTTTTGGTAAATTTGGTAAAAATGAACTTTTTTGACTCAATTTTACCACTGTCATGAAGTACAATATGTGACAAAAACATTCTCAGAATGGCCTGGATAAGTAAAAGCGTTATCACTAGAGTTGAGCGAACACCTGGATGTTCGGTTTCGAGAAGTTCGCCCGAACTTCACGAAAATGTTCGAGTTCGGGATCCGAACTCGACCCGAACTTGACCCTGAACCTGAACCCCATTGAAGTCAATGGGGACCCGAGCTTTTGGGCACTAAAAAGGCTGTAAAATAGCACTGGAAAGGGCTAGAGGGTTGCAAAAGGCATCAAAATGTAGGTAAATCCCCTGCAAACAAATGTGGATAGGGAAATGACTTAAAATAAAATAAATAAAAATTAACCAATATCAATTGGCAACTTGGAGGATGAGGTGGAATAGGAGGTTGGGGTGGTGTCAGGTGGGAATGCTATGGGAGTTAAAGTTCTCATCACAGCCAATAAGGAGTCATGTCTGCCTGCAGTGCCACAGCCTCATTCACAGACTCAGGGCCATGGCAACCATACATGGGAGTTGAAGTTCACATCATAGCCAAGAAAGATTCATGTCTGCCAGCAGTGTCACAGGCCTTTACTCACAGACTCAGGCCAATGGCAACTATACATGTGACTTGAAGTTGTCATCACAGCCAAGAAGGAATCATGCCTGCCTGCAGGGCCACAGGCCTCATTCAAACATTCAGGCCCACGGGACCCACAAAGAGAAGAGTTAAAATCACGCTAAGACAGTATTGATTTCACCCAGCAATGCCACAGGCCTCATTCACAGATTCAGACCCATGGCACCCACAAAGAGGAGATTACAATCATGCCAAAACAATATTGTTTTAATCCAGTAGTGCCACAGGCCTCATTCACTATTTCAGGACCATCGCACCTCCAAAGAGGAGAGCGGTCCCGTAACAGCAACACAGGTCTCAGGTCAACCTGCAATGGAACAGGCCATTATCATTTATGTAGGCCTCTGAGACCCAGACAGAGGGGAGGTCATTTGACAGTAAAAAGAGTTTAATGTCTCCCACCAATGCAGCAAGTGATGAAACAAAAAATTGGCTCCTGACAACCAGACAATGGGGCAGTCATTTGACAGTAAAAAGAAGTTAATGTCTCCCACCAATACAGCAGGTGATGAAACAAAATATAGGCCCCTGACAACCAGACAATGTAGAGGTCATTTGACAGTCTAAAGAGTTTAATGTCTCCCACCAATGCAGCAAGCGATGAAACAAAATATAGGCCCCTGACAACCAGACAATAGGGCGGTCATTTGACAGTAAAAAGAGGTTAATGTCTCCCACCAATACAGCAGGCGATGAAACAAAATATAGTCTCCTGACAACCAGACAATGTAGAGGTCATTTGACAGTATAAAGAGGATAATGTCCCCCACCAAAGCAACAGGTGATTATCTGAAATGTAGGCCCCTGGCACCCAGACAGAGGAGAGAAGTCCCATAGCAGAAAATCAGGCTTCCTGTCACCCAGCAATGGAATAGGCCACTTTCAATTATTTAGGCCCCAGCAGCCAGACAGAGGAGAGAGGTCACATAGCAGAAAATCAAGCTTGATGTCACCCGCCAAAGCAGCAGGCGATTAACAGAATTTTAGGCCCCTGACATCCAGACAGAGGAGAGGTTCATTCAATTTTGTGTTACCCCAACAATAATTGTACAATTAAAAAAAAAGGATTCAATAAAGAAGTGCCCCGGGGTACAAGAATGTATGGTTGAGGACGAGGCAGTTATAAATGTCTATTCTGCACAAGGTACGGACAAGACTCCATGCCTGGTTAATTTTAATAAATGTGAGCTTGTCCATGATGGCTGTGGACAGGCGGCTGCGTTTGTCTGTAATGACGCCCCCTGCCATGCTAAATACACGTTCAGACAATACACTGGCTGCAGGGCAGGCCAGCACCTCCAAGGCATAAACGGCAAGCTCTGGCCATGTGGACAATTTGGAGACCCAGAAGTTGAATGGGACAGGACCATCAGTCAGTACGTGGAGGTGTGTGCACATGTACTGATCCACCATGATGTTAAATTTGCTGCCTCTTGCTAACACGTTCCCTATCAGCTGGTAGTGCAGTTTGCTGTGGCGCGGTGACAAAACATTTCCACAGCTCGGCCATGCTAACCCTGCTGTCTGAGAAGCTGGCCGTGACAGACCGTAACACAGCCACGTTGGCGACCTCTTCCTCCTCCGCCTCTGCCTTCGCCTTGTGCTTCCACTTGTCCCCCCGTTTCAGTTGGGAATGCCCTCAGGAGCGCATCTACCAGCGTGCACTTGTAGTCGCGCATCTTCCTATCATGCTCCAGTGCGGGAATTAAGGTGGGCGCGTTGTCCTTGTACCGGGGATCCAGCAGGGTGGCAACCCAGTAGTCAGCACAAGTTAAAATGTGGGCAACTCTGCTGTTATTGCGCAGGCACTGCAGCATGTAGTCGCTTATGTGTGCCAGGCTGCCCAGAGGTAACTATAAGCTGTTCTCTGTAGGTGGTGTATCCTCTGTGTCCTCCATATCCCCCCAGACACGCTCCACTGAGCTGCGTAGGGTGCCACCCTGCAGTGAAACCGGTTCCTTCTCCTCCTCCTCTACCTCATCCTCCTCCTCCTCCGTGTCCTCCAGAAGTGTGCCCTGGCTGTCCACATATGTACCTGGCCTCTGCTGGTGCAGGAACCCACCCTCTGAGCCACTTCCGTATGACCTGCCTGAAACCCTGTGAAATTCCCCCTCTTCCTCCTCCTCCTGTGCCGCATCCACTTCCATCATCGCCGTAATATTTTTTAAACATTAGAATGCTAACAACGGCGTCATCAGCACTGGCCATGTTGGTTGAGTACTCCAAAGACCACAACAAGGTACACAGGTCTTGCATACAGGCCCAGTCACTGGTGGTGAAGTGGTGCTGATCCGCAGAGCGACTGACCCGTGCATACTGCATCTGAAACTCTACTATCGCCCGCTGCTGCTCGCACAGTCTCACCAGCATATGTAAGGTGGAGTTCCACCTAGTGGGCATGTTGCATATGAGGCAGTGGGCAGGAAGGCCAAAGTTACGCTGCAGACAGGCGAGCAGCAGCAGGATGAGAACGCCGAAAGCGCGCACATACGGACTGCACTTTCAGCAGCAGCTCTGACATGTCTGGGTAGTTTTTAAGAAAATTCTGCACCACCAGATTCAGCACATTTACCAGGCAAGGGATGTGCATCAAACCGGCTAGTCCCAGAGCTGCAACAAGATTTCGCCCATTATAGCACACCACCAGGCCGGGCTTGAGGCTCACCGGCAGGAACCACTCATCAGTCTGCTGTTCTATGCCCCTCCAAAGCTCCTGTGCGGTGTGGGGTTTGTCACCCAAACACATGAGTTTTAAAATCGCCTGCTGACATTTACCCTGGGCTGTACTGAAGTTGGGGGTGAGGTTCTTTCGATGACCGGATGTGGGGGTGGTAGAAGAGGAGTAGGAGAAGGATGATGCGGAGTAGGAGGAGGAAACAACAGGAGGCAACGAATAATGCCCTGCGATCCTCGGTGGTGGAAGGACATGCACCAAACCACTATCCGCCTCGGGCCCAGACGCCACTACGTTTACCCAGTGTGCAGTTAGGGAGATATAGCGGCCCTGGCCGTGCTTACTGGTCCATATATCTGTGGTTATGTGGAATTGGTTGTGCAGGGAAGGGACGGCTCGCCTGGAAAAGTAGTGGCGGCTGGGAACAACGTACTGGAGGACAGCCACCGCCATCAGCTGTTTGAAACAGTCCGTCTCCACCAGACGGAATGACAGTATTTCAAAGGCCAGTAATTTTGAAATGCTGGCATTCAGGGCCAGGGCTCAAGGGTGGGTAGGTGGGTATTTCCTCCTTCTCTCCAATGTTTGGGAGATGTACAGCTGAATGCTGCCGTGTGACATGGTGGAGATGCTTGGTGATGGTGTCGTATGTGGACGGTGTTGGTGGAACATCCTCTGTTTGCTGGTCGCCAGGTGCCATGGTGATGCCAGAAGTGAAGGGAGAGGCCGAGCCAGCAGCAGAAGAGGGAGAAGGAGGAGCATGAGAGAGTTCCTTGTTTTTAAGGTGTTTACTGCACTGCAGTTCATGCTTTGCATGTAGATGTCTGGTCATGCAGGTTGTGCTCAGGTTAAGAACGTTTATGGCACGCTTCAGGCTCTGATGGCACAACATGCAAACCAATCGTGTCTTGTCATCAGGACATTGTGTGAAGAACTGCCACGCCAATGAACTCCTTGGAGCAGGCCTTGGTGTGCTCGGTGCCTGGGTGCGGTGGACTGTAGCAGGCGTACTGTATCTGGAACGCCCGCTGTGCTTTTGCACCCTGCTCCCTCTTTTGCTGTGATGTTGCCTTTGTGTGACCACCGCCGCTTCCTCAGAACTGTATGCCTCACTAGCACGACTTCAGTCCAGTCTGGGTCTAGGACTTCATCATCCTCCACATCATCTTCCACCCATTCATGACCCCTGCCCTCCATGTCGGTCTGGACATTGCAGAAAGCCACAGCAGTTGGCACCTGTCTTTCGTCATCATCAGAGATGTTTTGTGGTGGTATTGAACGAAATATAAAACAAGTAAAAGAGAGGTTAGGGAGTTTCTGTCAAGGCAGAAAACAACTTCGGACAAGAGGCGCCAAAGGGCGGAGTGGGTGAAAGTGAAGAAAAAATATATAAAATATAATTTATAAATAGATTAAAAGGTAGAATTACTCAATTAGATAAAAATAATAATAATAATAATAATAAACGTAGCGTACATGTGAAATGGAATATAGACATAGAAAAAAGGCAGCGCAGGTGTTTAGGGGATTAGACAGGAATCTATCCCCTAAAGTGGATGAGACGGAAAGGGAGGGTGACCACAAATCGAAGGATCTGTACAAGGTCACCGAAAAAAATATAACACCAATGGAGGCGCCAATTTTCAAAGATTGAGAATGGTATATTCTGTGATGGATAGAAGAAATATTAATGGTATAGATGTATAGTGAGCAAACGATGGTAAAAGTGCTCTGGGAAGAGAACAATGGGGAGAGACCCAAGTGAGCGGTCAGTGGTGTAGAGATGGGGGTATGATATCTCTACAAAGATGACTCGTACTCACTTCACGAGGGGGGTGGACACAGGATAAAGCTCAAGACACCTGTGTCTAAAACCCCCCTGGCCAGGGTCGCATGTAAGAAATGTCCAAGTAACGGTAGCCAAGGCAGGCGTCTGGTCAAAAGGATTTTATTGGAGAAAAAACACTGGCCCAACGCGTTTCGGAGGTTAATAAGCCTCCTTCATCAGGGGTCTCATATAAAAAGAAGGAATACTCACTATACATCTATACCATTAATATTTCTTCTATCCATCACAGAATATACCATTCTCAATCTTTGAAAATTGGCGCCTCCATTGGTGTTATATTTTTTTCGGTGACCTTGTACAGATCCTTCGATTTGTGGTGGTATTGCCAGGTCCTCATCCTGCAACAAAAGTGGTTGAGCATCAGTGGATTCAAGGTCTACCTCTTCTGGGGCTGGGCTAGATGGATGGGCCGGGGAAACCCTGCCAACAGAGTCATCAAAAAGCATAAGACTTTCCTGCATGATTTGGGGCTCTGACTGCTTGGCTGATTTGCAAGGGGGTGAGGTGGAAGACTGATGGGCATGTGCTGCAGGTGCCAACTCTGAGCTTTCTGCAGAGGACTGGGTGTTAGATACTGTGAAGGAACTGGAGGCACTGTCAGCCACCCAATCTACTATCGCCTGTACATGTTCTGGCTTCACCATCTGTAGAGCGGCATTTGGGCCTATCAAATAACGCTGCAGATTCTGTTGCCTACTCGCAACAGAGGAAGGTGTTTGACTTGGAGCGGTAGTTGGCGCTGAACGTCCATGTCCTCTCCCAGCAACAGGAGCTCCACCAACACCACCACGACCATGCCCAGGTCCGTTATTTGATGTTCTCCTCATTATTTGCGTTCACGCACCAAGCTGAAAGATTGGTCTCTCTCCGCTGTCAATTTACCTGCCACTTGTCGACAATTACGTTCGCTAAGGCAGTGCCCGTGTCATAAAAATGCTCTGTGGACCCAGAATAATGTTTTTTTTGTGCCCAAAATACACTGATTCTCAACTTCTATGCGGAAATGTAAAATATTTTTTTTTGGTACGCTGTATGCACAAGTGGTTTGTGGAACAAGAACAAATATTTTTGTAATAAAATACAGAAAATAAGTATTTTACTGCTGAAAATTGAAATTAATTATTTATACGCCGGATGCACAACTGTTTTTCTGGCCTAAAACACGGCTTTTTTCAATAAAACCCCAAAATGCTGTACATTATAAGTAGATATTTATGCTATGTATGGACACCAGATTTGGGGACCCAGAACACGTATTTGGTCACCAAAATTCACAAATGCAGTATTAGACTGTTATAAATTGGAAATAATTATTTAAACGACGGATGCACAACAGTTTTTTTTGGCCTAAAATACTGCTATTTTGATTACAGTGGAGGACATATATGGACATGTCCTCCACTGCAGACATGTTAACTACTCTCTCAATTTTAACATCAGTTTGGGGGCTTAGTAAGACCGCAGTGTGTACCTGTTTTGTCATTTGTTATTGATATATTGTTATATTATTTATCACATCTGCACAATTGCCATCTTGTGTAGGATGTCTATTGTGGTACTTGTGGTCCGCTGCGGGCATCCTCCACCGTATGCATTTTTGCTGGGGATCGCCATTAGCAACAGGCCACAAGTGCAGGATCTGCTCCCCTGTATATATATGCACAACTGCATTTTTGGGTTGAGCACATCCTGCTTTATGCCAACTTTCATTTGTTTTGTGTACTATGTATGGACACCAGATTTGGGGACCCAGAACACGGATTTGGTCACCAAAATTCACAAATGCAGTATTTAACTGCTATATATTGGAAATATTTATTTAAACTATGGATGCACAACTGTTTTTTCGGCCTAAAACACGGCTTTTTTCAATAAAACCCCAAAATGCTGTTTTTAACTGCTGTACATTATAAGTAGATATTTATGCTATGTATGAACACGAGATTTGGGGACCCAGAACACAGATTTGGTCACCAAAATTCACAAATGCAGTATTAGACTGTTATAAATTGGAAACAATTATTTAAACGACAGATGCACAACAGTTTTTTCGGCCTAAAACACGGCTAATTTCAATAAAACCCCAAAATGCAGTTTTTAACTGCTGTACATTAACAGTAGATATTTATACTATGTATGGACACCAGATTTGGGGACACAGAACACGGATTTGGTCACCAAAATTCACAAATGTAGTATTTAACTGCTATATATTGGAAATATTTATTTAAACTACGGATGCACAACAGTTTTTTTCGGCCTAAAACACAGCCTTTTTCAATAAAACCCCAAAATGCATTTTTTTACTGCTGTAAATTTAAATTTGAAATTTATACCGTGTATGTACAACTGCTTTGTGAAGCAAGAATATTGCTTTTTTCACATAAAAAAGTATAATGCACTATTTCTCAGCAGTAATGTGAAATCGGTATTTAAGCGGTGTATTTCAAGATGCTCTGTGGATCAGGATTACCACTCTTTTGTCAAAAAAATACACTTATGCAGTATTTCACAGCAGCAATGTAAAATAGGTGGTTGTAATGTGTATTTCAGACTGGTGGTCCTTGAATAACGTTTTTCTTCTATAAAAAACAAAGAAGCACTTTTTCCATGCAGAAATATAAAATATGTCGTTGGACAGTGTATGCAGAACTGATACTAAAATACACTGATGCACTAAAATACACTGATGCACTAGCTGAAATGGAATATACGGTTTAGTGCATTGTATGCACAAGTGCTCTGTGGCACCACAGATCGCAGTCTAGACAAATGGACTATGTCACCCCTTAAACATGCAAAAGGCAATATAGGGGACAGGAGCAGCCAGAAAAAAAGGTTTTTTTTCCTTCACTGAGCTATGAAATAGGATTAGGCTGATGTCCCTGACAGGCTGGCAGACATGCAGTACACTGCAGTGCCTAAAATGGCCGCCGACCCCCACCTCAGTAACAGATGGATTACAAAAAAAATCTTCCTGGCAGTGGCTGGGTACACAAATATTGGATTGCTGAGGCTCCCTCCCTCTCTATGTGTTGTATCTTGTGGATTAAAGTTGCACAGGTTCTTCAGATTTCTGCCCTATCTGTCACTGATCGCACAAGCAGCAACTTTGCTGTAATCTCAATTCAGCAGACTGACGTGAGGCACTACGTGACTCCAGCTTATAAAGAGGCTGGGTCACATGCTGCACTAGTAGGCATGGCTGTGATGGCTTCTTAGGGCAAGAAGTAAAACGCTTGCTGATTGGCTGCTTTGCAGCCCTTCAGAAAGCGGGGAGAAATTGCCGAACAACGGACACAAACCCAAACTTTTTTTAAAAGGTTCGGGTCCGTGTCCTGAACACCCCAAAATTCAGTACAAACCTGAACTATACAGTTCAGGTTCGCTCAACCCTAGTTATCACCACATAAAGTGACACTGGTCAGATTTCCAAAAAATGGCCTGGTCCTTAGGGTGAAAATGAGCCCGGTCCATAAGGGGTTAACATGGCTTCTTTGAGGATTTGCATTATTTAATTTGAAGATGTTTTTTTTTTTTTTTTTTATATGGTGAAGCAAACAACAAATAGGACAAAATAACAGAACAATGTGCATAACTATTCACCCCCCTAAAATCAATAGTTTGTAGAGCCACCTTTTGCGGCAATCACAGCTCCAAGTCGCTTTGGATAAGTCTCTGAGCTTGCCACATCTTACCACTGGGATTTTAGCCCATTCCTTATTGCAAAACTGCTCCAGCTCCTTCAAGTTGGATGGTTTGCGCATGTGAACAGCAAGCTTTAAGTCTGATTGGATTAAGATCAGAGCTTTGACTAGGCCATTCCAACACATTTACATGTTTCCCCTTAAACCACTCAAGTGTTGCTTTAGCAGTGGGTTTGGGGTCATTGTTCTGCTGGAAGGTGAACCTCTGTCCTAGCCTCAAATCAACGCACAGAGTGCTACAGGTTTTGCTCAAGAATATCCCTATATTTAGCACTATCCATCTTTCCCTCAACTTTGACCAGTTTCCCAGTCCCAGTTGCAGAAAAATATCCCCACAGCATGATGCTGTTTGATTTGCCATCAATAAAAAAAACAAGCACACTGTGGGATACTGTGGGATATTTGTGCCGAGAAGCTATGGACCTTTGTCTGATGTCATGACTCCTCTCCAGGAAAGTGGGTGCTTTTCGTTTTGAAGTCTCCAGAAGCTGCTGCATGTGATTACATGATATCTGTGCCTATACGCCTCTACTGAGAGTTGTATCTCATATAGCACAACCCCATAAGTCGTGATCTGGTCGGGTTGCGGCCGTGCTGCAGTCAAGAACTGTGTAGTCAATTAGCACACAGCTGCCTTTTTTATTTAACTGCTGAAGACTCCCCTGTTTAGTTAGTCTTAATTGTTAATGGCCCTATGGTACTTTGGTTGCCACATGTCTATTAACAATGAAGACCAACTATATAGTGCGGTCTCTATTAGTTAAATGAAAGGCAGCTGCGAGCCAATTGACCGTGCAGTTCTTGACCTCAGTATGGTTGCAACCCGACTGAATCATGACCGTGCCATATGGTCGTACCCTTAAGTTGAGCCTCCAATTGGCGGCATTTCTTACTCTTTATTTAGAACCTACTCACCCTATGGTGCATCCTCTCATTTATTTTTAGCTTTACCTTCAGCCCATTTGTTTGAAAGCATGTTCATTTATATAGCGAATATAGCTATAATTCGTATATTTCATGTTTGCATTGTGATATTGCATTGTTTGTCTTTACTGTGTGTTTAAAGCCACTGTGATATGCATCTGCACGTTTATTTCATTTTGCAGAAAGTGCTAACTAACTTTGTGTTTCCTTTTTGTAGCTCTCAGACTTCACTAATCTGATTTTACTAAATGTACAGTATATATGGAACAACAGTTTTGCATAAATCAATGAGAAACCTATTGAATTGAAATAATATATTATGCTGAACAGCACATAATAACTAGTGTGTATTCTCATAAGGGCTCACGCACAGGAGTGTGTGCCGCCTGGGCCTGTATTGTGGCCCGCAAACAGCTGCAGTGTGTGGGCATCGGCCATGTGCTCACCGCATCATGGATGTGGACCCATTCACTTGAAGTGTCTCTGTGGGGTTTCTCTCCGTTCCTTCACACCACAAAAAAAAAGTTAAACAGGTCTGCATTCGTCTGCGCCAGCCACACGGATGGTGCCCAGGCATTTTAGTCCACAATTTGAGGTCCCCAATGCAGAAAACGGGTGGCACACGTTAGTGTGCATGAGCCTTAAGATACTTTTGAGACTTTTTTTTTGTCCCCTTGTTCTAATGTGTTTTTACATCATTTCAGCTAAAAGGTGATCATTTTACAAAATAGTTCAAAAATGACAAAAACTTCCACAAAACTGCTTATGCAATTGCCCCTAACAATGATGATAAAATCCGATATTTCATTAGTAATCTGTTACAATAAAATGCCTTGACAGTCAAAGTGCACAACTATTACTCCTCTTTTTTATTTTAGTTTTAAATTATAATAAGCAGCCAATAATCAGAGAATTTCTATGAAGAAATAAAACATTTTCTGTGATAAAACACTTTTTTTAATATTTCAAATTCTGAAAAGACAAATCTTCAAAAGACAGAAAGCCATCTAAAGCATTCAAATGAACTTGAACACTTCTAAGATTCAGCAATAACCAGTGTTTCTGTACTGGGATTTTTTAGGTTTGATATATGTTTTGCAAAAAAATCTGCACTGCATGTCTTTGCTGTTCATTGATCAATCTTTTATTGTGCCAGCTGTACTTCACAGACTTGAAAAAGAAACATGAGAATAACAAAAGAGAATACAAAAACATGACTTGAATGGCTCAAATTCCCAGAGAGACACAATTACTTAAGATTCCAAGGAGATGGAGAATGGGCTGTATGGATTACAATAAACACAATGTTATTAAAGCTGATGGGGTTATCTTAGGCAATATAATAACATGCATGTTTAATAGCATACTAGTTTTTTTTTCCTTTGGAGATATAAAACCGAACAATATTTTATAGTCCATAATGCATAAGTACATAATAGCCAATCATTTGGCTATTGCTTATTTTAAGTTTCTACCTTTTTAAATAAGAAAATCTGTTTTCCATTAAAGAGTAGTGATGAGTAGCATAGGCAATATTCAAATTTGCAATATTTCATGATTTTTTGGCTGAATATTTGCTATAAATTAGCAAATTTGAGAATTTGTAATCTCCAGTCATGATTTACTTGATTGCGAAAATTGGCAATGTAATATATTCCTGATAAAAATTTGCGATCAACACTAAGTGGTAGGCAAATTTCCCATTGGTTGCTAGGGATGTTGCTAAGTGCCCATATTCGTGATTAGAATTTTATTTGCAGTAAAAGCGTTTAGTGGCCTACTTCATTACAAAAAGAAAAATATATACGCAGTTCACTTCTGCAGCTATATGTGCTGAGAGCGTTTAGTAACGTATTTCTGTACTACAAGAAAACTACAAATTCCCTGTTGCCGTTATTTGTGGTAAAAGCGTTTAGTGGCCTACTTCATTACAAAAAGAAAAATATATACACAGTTCACTTCTGCAGCTATAGCTACTGAGAGCGTTTAGTGACGTATTTCTGTACTACAACAAAAATATATACGCAGTTCACTTATGCAGTTATTTGGGATTAAAAGCGCTTAGAGAGGTATTTCTGTACTACAAGTGGCGATATTCGCGATAAAAATTCGCAATTCGAATATTCGTGCTCAACACTATTAAAGAGTTGAAAAATTACTGCTTTCCAATACTTATTCAAAGTTATAAGGTCTGCCTATAGTGAATAGGGAGAACATAATTCCATTTAATTTAGACAGTTTAAAGGGAATATCCCATGAAAAATGTACAAAATGAAAGTGAGGTATAATATAGTACATGACAATCTCTTTCTAACAAAGCTAGAACCGGCCCTGTACCTCACATGGATCCCAAGATTGCCCTATTCCAATTGCTCTGCTAGATTCTTTTCAGACAGGCAACTTAGAGGGCTTGTCATTTCTGCTGCAGCTCTCTCACAGTGTCTAAAAGAAGATAAGCCAAGTAGCAATTGAAACTGAGCATGTGTCCACCTCAGCTGATATGACTGAGTGGACAGAGAAATGAGAAAAAGAACAAACCAAAGGTGGCACTATACAGAAAGATGCTATTGAATAACTCAGTGGCTATACTGTATTTTTAATTTCATTTACATGACTGTTTTAGGCCAATAAAATGTTAACTTGTTGTAACTTTATGGCTTTGTAAGGGGAAGCAGATGATTTGGAATTCTAAAAAATTAGCTCGAATGACTAAGGAAATATAATATAATTAGTATTAGAGATGAGTAAATTTCTCAAAACTCTATTCGGTCGGTTCGCGAATTTAAAAAAAATATTCAGATTTATATCCAAATTTCCAAATTTATTTGTGGCGAATCGCATTAAAAATTGGCTATTTCCTTGCTGCAGAGAGCCTTAATTGTTGTGTAGAACACTGTGCCTTGCAGTAACATGCACAGGAGTCAGCTGTGGTAGTGAAGCAATACTGTGAGTCAGTATGACATGCAGATGACAGGCATCACTCTTAAAATCACTGCACTCTTCACTTTTTTGGGCAGTTACGGGACCAAAACTGACCAAATAACTCATGTGTGAACTCTGCCTTACAGGTCATGTTAGCGTCAAGTAGAGATGCACTCCTTTTACATCGTCGGCAGCTAATTCCACATAGATATCTACAGAACCTGTTCTATTAAACGCTTATACAAGTAGAGCCCCTCCGACACAGTGGAGAGGGTGTTAGTAGTAACTTAGTGTTGATGTCACTGATTATTTTGCCCTTCCTCTGATCTATTAGAACAATAACCCCCAAAAAACAGATCCTGTCTGTGGAGCATCCTAACTCGGTCAGCATTTGGTCAGTAATCCATCAGTATTGCTAAAGCCCCAAAAAAAACAGGAGCAGATCCAAAACAGAGATGACACGTGAAAAGAATATTTGCATGTCTTCTGTATTTTGTACCCACTCCTGCTTTTGGCTACCAAATCATAAGCCAATTCTGATGCAAAATAGGGACCATGTCATGCAAGCTTTACAGCTGTTACATAGACAGGATCCGTTGTGTGTCTTATTTTTCCTTTCTTCTGACAGATCAGAAGAAGGGTCAAATAAATGATGATGTCAGCCAGGCCGAAAGTCAAAATAGTGGCCCAGTCATGAAGTGTGGAGGGTGGGAACAGCATGAGAAGTCCACAGAGTGGCCCTATGACATAGTGGTAAGGTGGAAGCAGCATGAGGAGACCACAGAGTGGTCCAATGACAGAGTTTGGAGGGGGAAGCAGCATCAGCAGGAGGCCACAAAGTAGCACAATGACAGTGTGAAGGTGGCAGCATCAAAAGGCCACAGAGTGGCACAATGACCATGTTAAGGTGGCAGCAGCATCAGGAGGAGGCCACAGGGTGGCACAATGACAGTGTGTGGAGGAAGCAGCAGCAGCATGAGGACGAGGCCACAGGGTGGCACAGTGACAGCGTGGAGGTGGCAACAGCAGTATCAAGAGGAGGCCACAGGGTGGCAGAATCACAGTGTAGTGGAGGTGGCAGCAGCATCAGGAGACTACAGAGTGGCAAGGTGACATAGTGTTGAAGTAACAGGAGCATCAGGAGACCACAGAGTGGCAAGATGACATAGTGTGGAGGTGGAAGCAGCATCATCAAGAGACTACAGAGTGGCAAGGTGACATATTGTCGAGGTGGCAGCTGCATCAGGAGACCAAAGACTGGCAAGGTGACATATGTAGTGTGGAGGTGGCAGCAACATCAGGAGAACACAGAGTGGCAAATTGACATAGTGTGGAGGTGGCAGCAGCATCAGGAGACCAGAGAGTGACCCAGTGACAGAGTGGGGAGGTGGGTGGCAAAACCAGTACCAGCTGAAAATGGTGGTTGAAAGAAGGAGCACTTTTAATCAAATGTGTGGCAGCAGGGAGGTGGCCGCATCAGAATAGTAGCTGAGGCAGGTAGCTAGAAGAAACAGGTCTCTTTTGTCAAAGTGTTGGTGTGGCACCATGGATGATCTAGTCTGATGCATCAGGCATTGGTGATTGGAAATCCTGGCTTATCCACGCCTGATTCATCTTAACAAAGTTCAGTCTTTCGACATTTTGGGCGGATAGGTGAGTTCTTCTTGGGGTAACTATGGCCCCCGCCACAGTAAACACCCACTCTGATGTTACACTACTGGCCGGCCAGGAAAGCTTTTTGGGGGCAAACTCTGCCAGTTGTGGCCACAAATCCAGTTTGGGTGCACAGTAGTTCAGCGGGGCTTCAATGTGGGGTGGCTGGGTGCTGTCCAAAGAGGCCACCACCTGCCGGTTCAGTTCCTTCTTCAGCTCTAGCTGCTGCTGTTGAGTAGTTTCTTCATTAGGCAGGTGAAAAAAGCCTCTCATCAGTGACTTTAGACTCAAGTTGAAGCTGACAACAGCAGCCATGGCAGAGGAACGTGAGCACAGAGGGCCCCCCCGGTAATACCTGCGAGACGATAGATGATGGTGCAGATAGGCAGCGGCCAACTAACTACATAGGATGTCTTTATAGTAGTTCAGTTTGTCCTCCCTCTCAGCGGGTGTAAAAAAGGCCCCCATTTTGGACCAGTAGTGAGGGTCCAACAAGGTGGAGAGCCAGAAGTCATCCCTCTGCTGAATGGTGACAATTCGGCTGTCACTATACAAGCAAGTGAGCGTGCATCGGAGCATTTGTGCAAGTGACTCGGAGGGACTCCCTGCCTCCATCTCCACTGCATACTGCCACAGTGTGTCTCGGTCCTCTGCCTCATCTTCCTCATCGTCCTGTAGCTTCTCTGGCTGCTCCTGCTCCTCCTCTCCTGTCACCCGTGTAGAAAAACCACCCATTTTTCTACACATTGCTTGTGCTCCAATGTCCTCCTCCTCCTCCAGTTCAGCCCCCACAAGTCTCATGTGGCCATGAGATCTAGGCGCCACGTCTTCAGTCCCCTGACCAGCCAGATTTACCAGCATCTGTTTCAGGACATGAAGTAGTGGAATGACGTTGTTCATCTTATACTCCTGGAGACTGACAAATAACTTGACCTCTTCAAAGGGCCTGAGCAAATGTCAGGTGTCACACATGAGCTGCCATTGGCTGACATCAAAGTTACACAGGGGAGTATTCCTGTCCGCTTGGACATTAAGAAATCGTTATTGGCCTTTCTCAGTTAGTATAGTCGGTCCAACATATGGAGGGTGGAAGCGTCGCATATCAGCCTATGTTGGGGGATGCCGTTCTGCCGCTGCAGCTTAAGGTTGGTATGCTTTGCGGTGTGGCTGAAGTGCATGAAAAGTTTCCTGGCCATTTCTAGGATGTTTTGCGGATGAGTGGAAGACTTCAAAAACCGCTTGACAACCTTATGAACACGTGTGCCATGCAGAGTGCATGGACCAGCCCACCTTGACGCAGCACCAACACGATGTTTTTCCTGATGTCGGTCACTATGGTTCCGATTTTGAGTTGTTGCGGAGAAAGCCAGGATTCGATTTATTGACGAAGGACACGGAGCAGTTCGTCCCCTGTGTGACTCAGTTCGCTCAGGCAAATGAGGTGCAGTACAGCGTGACACCGCTGTGCCCTTCACATGTGGTATGGTGGAGGGGCACTGTGAATTGTCCCTGCAGTGGAGGCTGAGGATGTGGTGGAGGATGAGGAGGCAGAGGAGTACATTGTCACAGGACCAACGGCGTGAGAATGTGGAGGCAGAAGCAGCGTCACCTGGCCAAGTTGCTGGTGGAGCTCTGCAGGAACGACATTCACCCAGTGGGTCGTAAAGGATATGTATTGTCTCTAACCGTAGATACAGCTCCACACGTCGGCTCAAGAACTGGCCCACCTTCTATTCTACAGACGTGTGCAGGGCTCGTACTGCTTTTTTGGCAAAGAAATGACGGCTTGGGACTCTCCACCTCAGCTCGGCACAAGCCATCAGTTCTCTGAAGGGTGCAGAGTCCACCACTTGGAAAGGGAGGGACTGCAGCACCAGCAACTTCGGCAGGAGCACATTCAGCTTCTGCACCGTTGGATGATTGCATGCATACTGTTGTCTCTTGGGCCATTTCTTTGGTGATCGATTGCTGACGGAATGACTGAAGAAAGAATCAGGACCAGCAGATGATGTGAAGGGCAGACAGCTCCCTTCAGCTGAGGTGGTGGAGCCTAGACTGCCTGAAATTGGGTGCGTGCCACTGGGTGACGAATCGATTGGTGTCAGAGCCCAGGTTCTCCCAGGCCACTTTATGGTGACGCTGTTGTTGATGCAGAGCCATGGTGCCAACATTGGCACCCTGGCCACAATTCACCTTCTTCCGACACATTCTACAAATAGCCATGTTCACCTCCTCCGGTGGTTTAACAAAAATCTGCAACACCGCCGAGTAGGTGATTTTACCCCCAACACTCCGCACTGACTGTCTGCTACTGCCGCAGCTTCCGTGAACACCTGCACCACTAAATTCTGGGCAGGTAGGCTCCTGCAAAGCGGGTGGTCTTCACCAGGCACGTTTGGCTCCCGACCTCCCACTGCTGCCACCCTGCCGACTCCTGGCCACGCTAGCGACTTGCTGGCTCCACCGCTGCCTCACGGGCAAGCTGCCACTCTCTTCTCCCGATGATAATGAAGCCCCTAATTCACCCGGCTCCCAAGTGTGATCAGCTAAGTCATCATCATCGAGTACTGTCTGCACATCACTTATGTCCTCCTCAACTGTCTCTGGGTCAGGAGCCTGACCGTTGCAACACCAGCTCCCATGCCACTCTCCTCATCACTACTTGCCCGCCTACCGGAGGAAGCGGCGGATGTCTCCTCCACATCTTGGCTGGCCAGTAGCTGCTGATTGTCCTCTTGTAGCGTGTCCTCACTGTATAGTGGAGCTGAGCCCACAGCATATAATACTTTTCAGGCTGAGGGTACAGAAAAGTACATAGGAAGGTTGAGGACAGGTGAGGGCACAGGGCCTACTCTCGGGTCACTAAGGGTTGTGTCTGAAGAACCCACCGACTCTTGGCTGGAGGTGTCTGATATCATTTAGGACGAAGTGGATGACCGAGTCAGCAATTCAAGAACCACTGGGTTGATGGTCAAGACACGACACCGGGATCTCAGGCCACTTGATGCGACTCCTGTTGTCATGCCCTTTTACTCTGCTGCGACCTGTGCCAGAAACATTTAGGCCTCTGCCACTCCCCTGTGCAGGGCCTGGCACTTCTCTGTCTGAGATACTGTAAGATTAGAGTTGATTGAACACCTGGATGTTCGAGAAGTTCGGCCGAACTTCCCAAAAATGTTCGGGTTCAGGATCCAAACTCGACCTGAACTTCACCCCGAACCCGAACCCCATTGAAGTCAATGGGGACCCCAACTTTTGGGCACTAAAAAGGCTGTAAAATAGCCCAGGAAAGGACTAGAGGGCTGCAAAAGGCAGCAAAACGTAGGTAAATCCCCTGCAAACAAATGTGGATAGGGAAATGACTTAAAATAAAATAAAATAACTAAAAATTAACCAATAAAAATTGGCAACTTGGAGGAGGTGGAGGTGGAAAAGGAGGTTGGGGTGGCATCAGGTGGGAATGCTATGGGAGTTGAACTTCTCATCACAGCCAAAAAGGATTAATGTCTGCCTGCAGTGCCACAGGCCTCATTTACAGACTCAGGGCCATGGCACCCGCAAAGAGGAGAGCGGTCCCGTAACAGCAACACAGGCCTCAGGTCAACCTGCAATGGAACAGGCCATTATCACTTATGTAGGCCCCTGACACCCAGACAGAGGAGAGGTCATTTGACAGTAAAAAGGTTTATGTCTCTCACCCAGACAGCAAGCAATTAAACGAAATATAGGCCCCTGACACCCAGACAACGGGGCGGTCATTAGACAGTAAAAAGAGTTTAATATCTCCCACCAAGACAACAAATGATTAAACGACATATAGGCCCCTGATACCCAGACAATGGGGCGGTCATTAGACAGAAAAACGTGTTAAATATCTGCCACCAAAACAGCAAGCATGTGAATTTTAGGCCCCTGACACCCAGACAATGGGGTGGTCATGACAGTAAAAAGAGTTTAATATCTCCCACCAATACAACAAATTATTAAACCTCATATAGGCCCCTGACACCCAGACAATGGGGCGGTCATTAGACTGTAAAAAGAGTTAAATGTCTGCCACCAAGACAGCAAGCAAGTACGTGAAAGTTAGGCCCCTGACACCCAGACCGAGGAGAGAGGTCAAATAGCAGCAAAAGAGGCATCATGTCACCCACCAACGGAGAAGGCCACTTTTAGTTATTTAGGCCCCAGCACCCAGACAGAGGAGAGAGGTCCCAAAGCAGAGAATCAGGCTTCATGTCACCCACCAATGGAGAAGGCCACTTTCAGATATTTAGGCCCCTTGCACCCAGACGGAGGAGAGGTTCATTCAACTTTGGGATGCCCCGCAAAATAATGGTAAACTTAAAAAAAGAGGATTCCATAAAGAAGTTCCCTGGAGTACAAGAATATATGTTTAAGGGGAGGTAGTTATAAATGTCTATTCTGCACAAGCACATATGGAAAAATATATAGAGAAAAGGCGCTCATATGGTAGTGTGTTTCAAATATCTTAATACACGGTAGAAGCGTGGTCACGCTCACCTTTTTTTGTTGTGCAGACAAAAGGCACAACACTCGTGAGGGTGACAAAGAAGGTCGGTGCTGCCGGTATCCGCTGAGTCCAAATGGGTGGTTGCCAGACCCCCAGGGTACTTATGATAGGTAGAGATTTGTATATTTGATGTACAGTGGATCAGCGCACCGGATTGGTACCACTTGGCGCACAAAGACGACCTTAAGGCAAGTGTATTCAAATGACGGTTTTTATTGACTACGCGTTTCTGGGTTTAACTAACCCTTTTTCAAGTCTTAAAACAGAGAGAGCAACAAAAAGAGGTGTAGGGCTCGTAGGCTCTATAAAAATATTCCATGGATAAAAAGAAACCTTACATATAGTGTTGAGCGAACAGTTCGAGAATAGTTCGGGTTCGTACCGAATTTTGGGGTGAATTTTCAAAAAAGTTCGGGTTCGGGTTCGGCGTTCGTCGATTACTTCCCGCTTTCTGAAGGGCTGCACAGCAGCCAATCAGCTAGCGTTTTACTTCTTGCCCTAAGAGCCCATCACAGCCATGCCTACTAATGGCATGGCTGTGATTGGCCAAGTGCAGCATGTGACCCAGCCTCTATTTAAGCTGGAGTCACATAGCGCCGCACGTCACACTGCTCTGATTAGTGTAGGGAGAGGACGCAGCTTCTGTCAGCGCGAGATTAGGCAGGTTAAAGTCAGCAACAGCACCTAATGAACGGATCAATTTACAGCTGAGAATCATTGAACTTCTGCTAGTTACTTGCTCGCTGGTTTTTAGGCTGCACAGAGCGTTTTTCTGTCACTTATTTTCTGGGTTGATCGGCGGTCATTTTGTGACTTGTGGTGCGCCAGAAGAAGCTGCCACCAAGTCCATCAATCCATCAATACTAGTTTTTTTTTTGCTATATCCTACATCAGGGGCTTGGCTGTGCTAATTGTCACCCCTAGAAACTCAGGAAAGAAATTTCTATATTTTATTAAGGGGTTAAATACAATTGCCCAAATACCAATCCCCTAAATCTGGTGTTCCAGCTTTGGTTAGACAAGTATAATACTGTCTGCTGTCTGGCAAAGGATAGATTATTTTCTGGGGTTAAATTCAATTGCCAAAATAGCAATACCATAAATCAGTGGTTTCAGCTGTGGCTGGCAAAATAGAATAGTGTCCGAGGTAACGCACACACGTACAGACGCACGTACACGATTCTTGAATAGTTGTATTATCGCGATAATAAAACTAACAGTGTAAAGTTGACTGTATTGCTCTAAGTTATATTCGCGGCATCGAATGTAACTTCTATTACAGCACACCAATACTAAAACTGACTAAGAGACAGCTTTAAGTTCTATTCGAACGCGATTGCAACTTTGGAACTTAAAGTGGTGAACGATTTTAAAAGTTGAGTACTAAAAAGTTGGAATCGCAATGCGATTCTTATGTATTTGCTTAATCGCATTGCGATTACAACTTTGAGCTACCGATCACCATGGGAACGCCTCCTCCAGTAGAATGTACTGTCGGATGTGAGAATTAAGTTGAAATCGCAATGCGATTATTATATATCTGCTTAATCGCATTGCCGTTTCAACTTAGCATTGCTAAATAATTCCATCCATATTCGTTAACTTACTGACTCAGTAAGTTAACGATACCAACTTGTACTCGCGCATCTTCCTATCACGCTTCAGTGCAGGAAGTAAGGTGGGCACATTGTCTTTGTACCGGGGATCCAGCAGGGTGGCAACCCAGTAGTCCGCACACGTTAAAATGTGGGCAACTCTGCTGTCGTTGCGCAGGCACTGCAGCATGTAGTCGCTCATGTGTGCCAGGCTGCCCTGAGGTAAGGACAAGCTGTCCTCTGTGGGAGACGTATTGTCATCGTCCTCCGTTTCCCCCCAGCCATGCACCAGTGATGGGCCCGAGTTGCCATCCATCTGTGAACATGCTTCATCCTCATCCTCCTCCACCTCCTCCTCACCCTCCTCGTCCTCCAGTAGTGGGCCCTGGCTGGCCACATTTGTAACTGGCCTCTGCATTTGCAAAAAACCTCCCTCTGAGCCACTTCTAAGAGACTGGCCTGAAAGTGCTAAAAATGACCCCTTCCTCCTCCTCCTCCTCCTGGGCCACCTACTCTTCCATCATCGCCCTAAGTGTTTTCTCAAGGAGACATAGAAGTGGTATTGTAATGCTGATGAACTTCTGCACCACCAAATTCAGCACATGCGCCAGGCAAGGGATGTGCGTCAAACCGGCTAGTCCCAGAGCTGCGAAGAGATTTCGACCATTATCGCACACCACCAGGCCGGGCTTGAGGCCTACTGGCAGCATCCACTCGTCGGTCTGTTGTTCAATACCCCACCACAACTCCTGCGCGGTGTGAGGCCTGTCCCCCAAACATATCAGTTTAAGAACGGCCTGCTGACGTTTACCCTGGGCTGTGCTGAAGTTGGTGGTGAAGGTGTGTGGCAGACTGGATGAGCAGGTGGAACAAGAGAAGGAGGAAGACGAGTAGTGTTGATCGCGAATTTTCAAATTGCGAATTTTAATCGCGAATATCGGCACTTCGAGAATTCGCGAATATTTAGAATATCACAAAATATCGCAAAATATATGTGCAATTTCGAATATTCGTGTATGCAAATTTATTTGTATGCAAATTTTCGCATAAAAATTCATATAAATTAGAACAGAACAGAAAAATTTGTATAAATTAGAACAGAAAATAATGACTGGAGATTTCAAATTTGCGAATTTTCGAATATATGGTGAATATTGGCCCAAATATTTGCAAAATATCGCAAATTCGAATATTGCCCCTGCCGCTCATCACTAAAGACGAGTAGGAGAAGGAGGCTGCAGGAGGCAAAGAATGATGCCCTGCGATCCTTGGCGGCAGAAGGATGTTCGCCAAAGAACTCTCTGCCTGGGACCCAGCCGTCACTACATTTACCCAGTGTGCAGTTAGGGAGATATAGTGTCCCTGGCCGTGCTTACTGGTCCACATATCTCTGGTTAGGTGCACCTTGCCACAGATGGCGTTAGAACGGCATTGGGCCCCACCAAATATCGCTGTAAATTCTGGCTGGTACTGGAACCTGAGGTAGTTGGTTCACTAGGACGTGTGGCTTTGGCAGAACGGCCACGTCCTCTCCCAGTACCAGAGGGTCTACTAACACCACCACGACCATGTCCGCGTCCCTTAGATGTTTTCCTCATTGTTACCGTTCACCACAATAAGAAAAAAAATATTTGGCCCAATGTATTGAATTCAAATTCAGGCCTTTTTTTTTTACAGGCACCTAACACTATCTGTCTATCTATTTATGTACCGTATTACACTAATCCAGGCATAGCAGTAACCACAGATTTAGGGGAATATCAATTGTAGGCCTAGTATTTAGGCCCTGGATGAAAGGTATCCTTTTACGGACAGATTTACACTTGGAGATGCACAGTAGCGTGTGAAAAATATATAGGATTATGCTTTCAGCACTTGTATTTTAACACTTTGTGTAATATACCCTTTAACGGAAAGAAATACACTTAGAGATACAAAACAGTGTGTGCAAATGCAGAGGATTATGCTGTATTTTAACACTTACTGTAATATACCCTTTAACGGAAAGAAATACTCTTGGAGATGTACGCTGAGTGTAATATAACCTTTTACGGACAGATTTACACTTGGCCTGCAACAGCTGGAACACCAGATTTTGGGTGTTGCTATTTTGGCAATTGAATTTCACCCCAGAAAATAATATATCCTTTGACGGACACTATGAAACTTGTCCAGTCACATCTAGAACACCAGATTTATGGTATTTCTATTTTTGCAACTGAATTTCACCCCAGAAAATAATATAGCTTTTGACGGACACTATGAAACTTGTCCAGTCGCAGCTGGAACACCAGATTTACAGTATTTCTATTTTTGCAACTGAATTTCACCCCAGAAAATAATATATCTTTTGACGGACACTATGAAACTTGTCCAGTCCCAGCTGGAACACCAGATTTACAGTATTTCTATTTTTGCAACTGAATTTCACCCCAGAAAATAATATATCCTTTGAGGGACACTTTGAAACTTGTACAGTCTCAGGTGGAACACCAGATTTACGGTATTGCTATTTTTGCAACTGAATTTCACCCCAGAACAAAAGCTATCCTTTCACAGACACTATGAAACTTGTCCAGTCACAGCTGGAACACCAGATTTACGGTATTGCTCTTTTTGCAACTGAATTTCACCCCAGAAAATAATATATCCTTTGACGGACACTATGAAACTTGTCCAGTCACAGCTGGAACACCAGATTTACAGTATTGCTATTTTGGCAATTGAATTTCACCCCAGAACAAAAGCTATCCTTTGACGGACATTATAAAACTTGTCCTACCACAGCAGAAAGCACTGATTTAGGGTATTGCTATTTTGAGAATTGAATTTCACCCCAGAAAAAAAAAAAAAATCTTTGCCAGACAGTATTACACTTGGCTAGCCACAGCTGGAACACCAGATTTAGGGAATTGCTATTTTTTTAAGTGAATTTCACCTCTCAATAAAATATAGAAAATTCTATCCTGAGTTTCTAGGGGTAACAATAAGCACAGCCAAGCCCCTGATGTAGGATATAACAAATAAAAAACCCTACTATTGATGAAGTAATGGACTTGGTGGCAGCTTGTGCTGGCGCACCACAAGACACAAAATGGCCGCCGATCACCCCAGAAAAAAGTGACAGAAAAACGCTCTGGGCAGACTGAAAACAGTGAGCAATAAACTAGCAGAAGTTGAATGATTCAGAGCTTTAGATCGATCACTTCATTAAGTGTTTTTGCTGAGTTAATCCCTGCCTAATCTCGCCCTAACAGCAGCTGCATCCTATCCCTACACTAATCAGAGCAGAGTGACGTGCGGCGTGACGGGACTCCAGCTTAAATAGAGGCTGGGTCACATGCTGCACTAGGCTAATCACAGCCATGCCATTAGTAGGCATGGCTGTGATGGCTTCTTAGGGGAAGAAGTAAAACGCTAGCTGAATAGCTGCTGTGCTGCCCTTCAGAAAGCAGGAAGAATTTGCCGAACAACGAACCCGAATTTTTACGTAAATTTTCGAGTTCGGGTCCGTGTTACGAACATCCCAATATTCGGTACGATCCCAAACTATACAGTTCGGGTTCGCTCAGCCCTATACATTACAGCAAGCTAATACAGTGTGTACTGTAAAAAAAATCATTATCTCTGAGCTAGTGTAGTTCAAAAAAATTTGTATTTCTCTGTCTACAGTACATTACAGCAAACCAATACAGTGTGTACTGTAAAAATGTCATTATCTGTGGCCTACTGTAGAGACGAAAATTTGTATTTCTCTGTCTACAGTATATTACAGCAAGCCAATACAGTGTGTACTGTAAAAATTACATTATCTCTGGTCTAGTGTACTCCTGAAAACATTTATTTTTCTGTATTCATTACATTACAGCAAGGCAATACAGTGTGTACTGTAAAAATTTCATTATCTCTGGGCTAGTGTAGTGCCGAAAACTTGTATTTCTATGTCTACAGTACATTACAGAAAACCAATACAGTATGTATTGTAAAATTTTCATTATCTGTGGCCTAGTGTAGTGCCGAAAAGTTTTATTCCTCTGTCGACAGTACATCATAGCAAGCCATTACAGTGCATACTGTAAAAATTTCATTATCTTTGGGCTAGTGTAGTGTTGAAAATTTGTATTTATCTGTCAACAGTACATTACAGCCAGCCAATACAGTGTGTACTGTAAAAATTATATTATCTATGGCCTACTGTAGTGACGAAAATTTGTATTTCTCTGTCTACTGTACCTTACAGCAAGCCTATACAGTGTGTATTGTAAACGTCACATTATCTCTGGTCTGGTGTACTCCTGAAAATATTTATTTTTCTGTATTCAGTACATCATAGCAAGCCAATACAGTGTGTACTGTACAAATGTCATTATCTCTGTGCTAGTTTAGTGCCGAAAATTTGTATTTCTCTGTCTACAGTACAGCAAGCCTACAGTGTGTACTGTAAAAATTACATTATTTCTGGTCTAGTGCACTCCTGAAAATATTTATTTTTTATTATTCAGTACATTACAGCAAGCCAATACAATGTGTACTGTAAAATTTTCATTATCTCTGGGCTAGAGTAGTGCCGTAATTTTGTATTTCTATGTCTACAGTACATTATAGCAAGCCAATACAGTGTGTACTGTAAAAATTTCACTATCTCTGGGCTAGTGTAGTGCTGAAAATTTTTATTTCTCTGTATACAGTACATTACAGCAAGCCTATACAGTTTGTACTGTAAAAATTACATTATCTCTGGTCTAGTGTACTCCTGAAAATATTTATTTTTCTTTATTCAGTACATTACAGCAAGCCAATACAGTGTGTACTTTAAAAATTTCATTATCTCTGGGCTAGTGTAGAGCCAAAAATTTGTATTTCTCTGTCTACAGTACATAGTGAAAATAAGCAAATTACACCATTTCAGCATGGCTTCATGAGGGATCGGTCATGCCAAACTAATTTAATCAGTTTCTATGAGGAGGTAAGTTCTAGACTTGACAGTGGCGAATCAATGGATGTCGTATATCTGGACTTCTCCAAAGCATTTGACGCTGTACCACATAAAAGGTTAGTATATAAAATGAGGATGCTCGGACTGGGAGAAAATGTCTGTATGTGGGTAAGTAACTGGCTCAGTAATAGAAAACAGAGGGTGGTTATTAACGGTACACACTCAGATTGGGTCACGGTCACTAGTGGGGTACCTCAGGGTTCAGTATTGGGCCCTATTCTCTTCAATATATTTATTAATGATCTTGTAGAAGGCTTGCACAGTAATATATCAATTTTTGCAGATGAAACTAAACTGTGTAAAGTAATTAACACTAAAGAGGACAGTTTTCTGCTACAGAGGGATCTGGATAGATTGGGGGCTTGGGCAGGGAAATGGCAGATGAGGTTTAACACTGACAAATGTAAAGTTATGCACATGGGAAGGAATAATGCAAGTCACCCGTACATACTAAATGGTAAAACACTCAGTAACACTGACATGGAAAAGGATCTAGGAATTTTAATAAATAACAAACTAAGTTGTAAAAACCAGTGTCAGGCAGCTGCTGCTAAGGCCAATAAGATAATGGGTTGCATCAAAAGGGGCATAGATGCCCGTGATGAAAATATAGTCTTACCACTTTATAAATCACTAGTCAGACCACACATGGAGTACTGTGTACAGTTCTGGGCTCCCGTGAACAAGGCAGACATAGCAGAGCTAGAGAGGGTTCAGAGGAGGGCAACTAAAGTAATAACTGGAATGGGGCAACTACAGTACCCTGAAAGGGTATCAAAATTAGGGTTATTCACTCTAGAAAAAGACGACTGAGGGGAGATCTAATAACTATGTATAAATATATCAGGGGTCAGTACAAAGATCTCTCCCATCATCTATTTATCCCCAGGACTGTGACTGTGACGAGGGGACATCCTCTGCGTCTGGAGGAAAGAAGGTTTGTACACAAACATAGAAAAGGGTTCTTCACGGTAAGAGCAGTAAGACTATGGAACTCTCTGCCTGAGGAGGTGGTGATGGGATGAGTACAATAAAGGAATTCAAGAGGGGCCTGGATGTATTTCTGGAGCGCAATAATATTTCAGGCTATAGCTACTAAAGATGGGTCGTTGATCCAGGGAGTTATTCTGACTGCCTGATTGGAGTCGGGAAGGAATTTTTTCCCCTTAAGTCGGGAAAATTGGCTCTACCTCACAGGTTTTTTTTTGCCTTCCTCTGGATCAACTTGCAGGAAACAGGTCGAACTGGATGGACAAATGTCTTTTTTCGGCCTTATATACTATGTTATATTATATTATATACTATGTTACAGTACATTATAGCAAGTCAATACAGTGTGCAATGTAAAAATTACATTATCTTTGGCCTAGTGTAGTGCCGAAAAGTTGTATTCCTCAGTTGACAGTACATAATAGCAAGCCATTACAGTGCATACTGTAAAAATGTCATTATCTCTGTGCTAGTGTAGTGCCGAAAATTTGTATTTATCTGTCTACAGTACATTACAGCCAGCCAATACAGTGTGTACTGTAAACATTTCATTATCTCTGGGCTAGTGTAGTTTGGAAATTTGTATTTCTCTGTCTACAGTACATTACAGCAAGCCAATACAGTGTGTACTGTAAAATTGTATTTATCTGTGGCCTAGTGCAGTGCCGAAAATTTGTATTTCTCTGTCTACAGTACATAAAAGCAAGCCTATACAGTGTGTATTTTAAAAATTACATTATCTCTAGTCTAGTGTACTCCTGAAAATATTTATTTTTCTGTATTCAATACATTACAGCAAGCCTATACAGTGTGTACTGTAAAAATTACATTATCTCTGAGCTAGTGTAGTGCCGAAAATCTGTATTTTTCTGTATCCAGTACTGTCCTGCATAAGAAAACTGTGTCTTTAGCGGACAGTAAGACAATCTGCCCCACATCTCTGGGCTAGTGTAGTGCCGAAAATTTATATTTCTCTGTCTACAGTACATTATAGCAAGCCAATTCATTGTGTAATGTAAAAATTACATTATCTCTGAGCTAGTGTAGTGCCGAAAATCTGTATTTTTCTGTATCCAGTACTGTCCTGCATAAGAAAACTGTGTCTTTAGCGGACAGTAAGACAATCTGCCCCACATCTACAGTCAAAACCATTAATATGAAGAAGGCGAGCACAAATGGAGGGGGAAGTGGGCGTGATACTGATGGTGGAAGCAGAGGCCGTGGCACTGGCCGTGATGCTGATGGCGCAAGCAGAGGCCGTTGCCCTGGGCGTGATGCTGATGGTGCAAGCAGAGGCTGTGGCCCTTGGCGCAATTAAACTGTGCCTGCTGCCAGTGCACCAGAAAAAAACAACTTAGCTGGGCAGCACAGGACAACACTGTCCAAGTCGGACCAGTACGAACAGGTGGTCATTTGGATTGCAGAAGATAATGCTTCCAGTCGGTTAAGCACCGCCCTCTCTTCCACTAAGTCCAGTCTCTGTAGACAAGAGTCTGGTCAACCGAATCCTCACTCTGATCCTCCTTCCTCCCACCATGTCGCATCTGGCCAAACAAATGATCTCACACTCGGATATTCACATGACCTCTTTTCATCGCCAGTAATTGGTTTGGCTCTCTCGGAAAGCACGCTTCAAGAAGTACCTGAGATATTGTGCCCTGATGCCCAACCTCTTGAGCCTTCACAGTCTCAAGAAGATGACTGTGGTGAACCCCTATCATTCATTCCAACATGGTTAGGTGAAAAGACGGGCGAGGACAGCAGTACAGAGGGGGAGGGATCTGTAGCTCCCAAACAGTCTGGAAGAGGCAGTGGGGTGGCAAAAGGGAGATGTTGGCCCACACCAAACAGGCCCGCAACCATTACACCAAGCACCCCCTGCGTAAATCTATCTTGCCAAGGGGTAGGTGTTCTGCAGTATGGCGCTTTTTTAAAGCGCAGACTACAAAAGAGTGGTATTTTGCAACCTGTGCCTTACCAAAATGAGCCGGGGCTTAAACACTAGCAACCTCACCACCACCAGCATGATCAGCCATATGGCATCCAAACACCCTAATAAGTGTGTTCCACACTCTGCATCTGCGGGTCCCACCACTGCCTCCACTTCCCCTGTGTTACGCACCGCTGGCCAATCCCCTGACGAAAACGCAGGCTCGGATGCCCCTCGCCCTGCACCTGGACCTTTGCATGAACCGTCAGCAACAACATCCACTTCCCTGTCTCAGCGCAGCGTCCAAATGTCGATAACACAGGCATTTGAAAGCAAGCACAAATACCCATCCACCCACCCACCCACAGGCCATAGCACAAAATGCGCAACTTTCGAAATTACTGGCCCTTGAAATGTTGCCATTTAGGCTTGTGGACACTGAGGCCTTCCGCAGCCTGATGTAGGTGGCCATCCCTCGGTATTCAGTCCCCAGCTGCCACTATTTTTCACAGTGTACCGTGCCCGCCTTACACCAGCATGTGTTCCAGTACATCACCCGTGTCCTGACCAACACACTTATTGGGAAGGTGCACCTCAGCATGGACACATGGACAAGTGCTGGTGGCCAGGGACGCTACATTTCCCTTACCGCACACTGGGTGAATGTTGTGGAGGCCGGGAGTGAGTCGGACCCTGGGATGGCACACGTGTTACCCATGCCCAGGTTTGCGGGCCCTACGTCCATCAGGGTCTCCTCCAGAAGCAATGTTTCTGGCTCCAACCCTCACTTCTCCTCCTCCGCCGCCTCCTCCTCAACTTCCACCTCCAACAGCAGTCAGCCATCAGTCGCTAGCTGGAAGCAGTGTAGCACTGCTGTGGGTAAGCATCATGAGGCCGTGCCGAAGCTGATCTGCTTAGGAGAGAAACAACACACAGACGCAGAGCTATGGCAGGGTTCAAGGGACCAGACCGCGCTGTGGCTCTCTCCACTCAAACTAGAAACAATGGCCGTACTGTAACTTGGTGGCGGCCTTGGAGCTCGGCAACCTGATACACATTCCATGCCTAGCCCACGTCTTAAACTTAGTGGTTCAGAAGTTTATTAAAACCTACCCCAATTTGCAGGAGCTACTAGTGAAGGCGCGCCGCTTTGGTGCCCATTCCCATTTGGGCCATGAAGAGGAGGAGATGCTGGAGACACTAGCTCTGCTACAGAGGCTAGTACCCATGGAACTTTAATTCCATCTGTTCAGCGTGGATGGGCAGAAGAGGAGGAGGATGGGGGTATGGAGAATCATCCTGAAGTTGATATCGACGTCTTGCCTGTTGGTACTCTGGCACACATGGCTGACTTCATGGTAGGCTGCCTTTCCGGCGACCCTCGCGTTATACGCATTTTAGGTAACACAGATTACTGGGTGTTCACCCTTCTCGACCCCTGCTACAAAGATAACTTCTCATCTCTGATTCCTGTGGTGAAAAGGACAAGAAAAAACATGCAATACCAAAAGGTACCTGTTGACAGATTGCACCAAAATTTTCCATCTGACAATGCAGCTGCCAGAGTCCGTACTTCCTTAGGCAACTGAGGAAGGAGACAAGGGGAACACATAGTAGTTCCAACAGAGGCAGGGCAACACTTTCCAAGGCATGGGATACCTTCATGACACCCCGCCAGCAACCTCACCCTGAATCGCAGCCTAGTGCTACAAGGATACTTTTGCAACTAAGCCTGTGCCTACTAAGGATGATGTACTCAGGCATTACAATGTCTTGCAACCAAGTCCGGTGCATTTAGTATTATGGATGGGGATAGTGTTATATCCTCTACATGCTCTGCCCCTGATTATATGCGTGTAAACAGGGGATCGTCCACGTCGGCAGTATGTAAAGACTAGTGGTATCGGCGCCTGTGTAGTCGCAGTGTGGCAGACTTGGCAAGGGCTGGTAGGTGGTTCATGCATAGTGAGTAGTCTTTACCTGACTATAGAATAAGTGTTAGTGCAGCAAGGGTCTGCGCAGCACGTCATCTGGTAGTTATCCAATAACTAGTCATTCAACTTGAATGTGGAATAAGTGTCAGCGCAGCTTGGGTCTGCGCAGCATGTCATCTGGCAGGCATCCAATGATTCAGCCAATGAACTCAAACCTGACCAGTTTACTGGTTCTTTAAACTGTCAGTCTAATGCTAATGGCACTATTGGCCAATTCAAAGGATTACAAACTATAAATAGGAGTGTTCAGCACGGCGTTTGCAAGTCTGTCCTTTCCCCTGAAGACGCCAGTTTATCTGGTGAAACATGTTGGGGGACAGAATTCGTTGGTTTTAGCTCTGCTCGAACTGCTAAACACTGATTAGGAAAAAGTTATCTACTTTAGGGTGTATGTTCCCAGCACTGAGTACCCTGCAGGATTAGTCAGGCAGGTAGTTATACACTGATTGCAAACTTGTGGGAAGGTTAGGAGGGTAGTGCACACCCTCCGTTACCACTAGCAACCTGTGTGATAGCAGTGTGCAAATTCGAGCAGTAGTTTTAACAAGTGTGTCAAAACTCACATACATTTTTAGAGAACTACTAATAAAAGTGAAGTTTTACTGATTTAAATATTAAGGGTAAAAGTGGTGATTTGAGCTCAATTGAGCAAAGTTTTTTGTTGTTATGGAACCCTCCCTTAATAGGGTCTCTAGTTTTTTGCATTAGTGCTACAAGGAGGGAAACGTTTTGGAAGATGGTCCAAAAATTATCCTAATTGATCCCTCAGTACCTTACAACTACTGGGTGTCAAAGATGGACACATGGCACGAACTTGCGCTCTACGCCTTGGAGGTGCTGGCCTGCCGTGCCGCCAGCTTATTGTCTGAGCCTGTATTTAGTGATGCTGGTGGCATTATAACAGATAAGCGTATCCTCTTGTCCACTGACAATGCTGACAGGTTGACTCAGATCAAAATGAACAAGGCCTGGATTGCCCCTGACTTCTTCACTCCACCACAGGAAAGCTGAGCTAATGAGGAACAAACAAACACAATTTAAATGTATGCTTTATAATGTACTCAATCCACAAGATTGAGATGCACCCTTTTCACAAAAGGTATATGTTCGATTCTTGTTTTCTCATCCGCCTCCTCCTTCGCCTCCTCTTTCCATACAGAATACATATGCCCTCACTACAATGTTTTGTGGCGTTCGCTCTGCCTCAGGCCCTCACCTCCAATGCTTTATAAGGTCTGCTCACCTGTAGCCCATTACTGCAATGTTTTATGGGGTTCTCTAGGCTTCAGGCCCTCACCTTCAATGCTTTATACCATCTGCTCACCTGTAGGCCATTACTGCAATGTTTTATGGGGTTGACTAGACTTCAGGCCCTCACCTCCAATGCTTTATACGGTCTGCTCACCTGTAGCCCATCACTGCAATGTTTTATGGGGTTCACTAGGCTATAGGCCCCCACCTCCAATGCTTTATACCGTCTGCTCACCTGTAGGCCATTACTGCAATGTTTTATGGAGTTCACTAGGCTTCAGGTCCTCACCTCCAATGCTTTATATCATCTGCTCACTTGTAGCCCATCACTTCAATGTTTTATGGGGTTCTCTAGGCTTCAGGCACTCACCTCCAATGCTTTATACTATCTGCTCAACTGTAGCTCATCAATGTAATGTTTTATGGGCTTCACTAGGCTATAAGCAGTCACCTCAATGCTTTATACTGTCTGCTCACCTGTAGGCAATCACTGCAATGTTTTATGGGGTTCACTAGGCTTCAGGCCCTCACCTCCAATGCTTTATAAGGTCTGCTCACCTGTAGCCCATCACTGCAATGTTTTATGGGGTTCACTAGGCTTCAGGTCCTCACCTCCAATACTTTATATCATCTGCTCACTTGTAGCCCATCACTTCAATGTTTTATGGGGTTCTCTAGGCTTCAGGCACTCACCTCCAATGCTTTATACTATCTGCTCAACTGTAGCTCATCAATGTAATGTTTTATGGGCTTCACTAGGCTATAAGCCCTCACCTCAATGCTGTATACTGTCTGCTCACCTGTAGGCAATCACTGCAATGTTTTATGGGGTTCACTAGGCTTCAGGCCCTCACCTCCAATGCTTTATAAGGTCTGCTCACCTGTAGCCCATCACTGCAATGTTTTATGGGGTTCTCTAGGCTTCAGGCCCTCACCTCCAATGCTTCATAAGGTATGCTCACCTGTAGCCCATCACTGCAATGTTTTATGGGGTTCACTAGGCTTCAGGCCCTCACCTCCAATGATTTATAAGGTTTTCTCACCTGTAGCCCATCACTGCAATGTTTTATGGGGTTATCTAGGCTATAGACCCCCACCTCCAATGCTTTATACCGTCTGCTCACCTGTAGGCCATTACTGCAATGTTTTATGGGGTTCACTAGGCTTCAGGCCCTCACCTCCAATGCTTTATATCGTCTGCTCACCTGTAGCCCATCACTGCAATGTTTTATGGGGTTCTCTAGGCTTCAGGCCCTCACCTCCAATGCTTTATACCGTCTGCTCACCTGTAGGCAATCACTGCAATGTTTTATGTGGTTCACTAGGCTTCAGGCCCTCATCTCCAATGCTTTATAAGGTCTGCTCACCTGTAGCCCATCACTTCAATGTTTTATGGGGTTCTCTAGGCTTCAGGCCCTTACCTCCAATGCTTTATAAGGTTTGCTCACCTGTAGCCCATCACTGCAATGTTTTATGGGGTTCTCTAGGCTATAGGCCCCCACCTCCAATGCTTTATACCATCTGCTCACCTGTAGGCCATTACTGCAATGTTTTATGGGGTTCACTAGTCTTCAGGCCCTCACCTCCAATGCTTTATATTGTCTGCTCACCTGTAGCCCATCACTGCAATGTTTTATGGGGTTCTCTAGGCTTCAGGCCCTCACCTCCAATGCTTTATACCGTCTGCTCACCTGTAGGCAATCACTGCAATGTTTTATGTGGTTCACTAAGCTTCAGGCCCTCAGCTCCAATGCTTTATAAGGTCTGCTCACCTGTAGCCCATCACTTCAATGTTTTATGGGGTTCTCTAGGCTTTAGGCCCTTACCTCCAATGCTTTATAAGGTTTGCCCACCTGTAGCCCATCACTGCAATGTTTTATGGGGTTCTCTAGGCTATAGGCCCCCACCTCCAATGCTTTATACCGTCTGCTCACCTGTAGGCCATTACTGCAATGTGTTATGGGGTTTGCTCGGCTTCAGGCCCTCACCTGTAATGTTTTATACAGTCTGCTCACCTGTAGGCCATCACTGCAATGTTTTATGGGGTTCACTCACCTTCAGGCCCTCACTCCAATTTTTTATAGGGTCCACTCACCTTCAGGCCCTCAACTATAATGTTTTAGAGGGTAACCAGCAGACCCTTGCTCCAAATGTTTTGAGGGTCACCAGCAAGCCATCAATCATAATTTTTCAAGGGTGTGTATGATGCGTAATAAAGGGTGTATTGGAGTGCCGATTCCTTGTTATTTTTGCCAGCCTATTCACTTAGTGCATAGGCTTTATGAGTGCAGCAGTGTACCTGAACAAATGTATCACCATGTGAATGAGGCCCTCCTTTATGTGATATACAGGCTGCATCGGACTGCTTCTTCCTTGTAATTTTTGGCAGCATTTGCACTGTATATAGAATTAATTATACAGGAAAGAATGTTTTCTAACAATTTTACCTCTAAAAATGTCTTTTTTTTGAGGGGATGTGATTTTGTCGCTATGTAAAAGTGGCGGACAACTGGGACAATATGGTCCCCATCAGCAACATCGGAGTCCAAGATTCACCCAGACATGGTCCCCATGCTGTTCTAGATCCATTTCAGTGGTGTTTCTGTCACTTTCTGACCTTTTCCAATGGACCAGGCACCCTCCCCTCATCCGAGCAGGGGCTCGTGGTTGTCTCCCATTGACTTCCATTATACTCGGGTGCTCGGCCGAGCACACGAATATCGCTATGTGTTCGGACCAGGTACCTGAACACTTTGGTGTTCGCTCATCACTCCTCTTCATGTAATCTCAGACAGACTTGATGATGTTGAGATTAAAGCTCTATAGGGGCCATATCATTACTTTCAGGCTCCTTCTCCTCCTTATGTGGACAATAGTTCTTGATGACATTGGTTGGATGTTTGGTGTCATTGTCCTGCAGCAGAAAAAAATTAAATAAACTACTAACACTTCTATTTTTGAAATCATCCTTTGTAGACGTTTTTTCACTCCAAATACATTAGTCTACTTTCACATCTGCGCTTTCCCTTTCTGCTATTGAGATCCGTTCTTCTGTCTGCTATGTGGTGCGTTTTCTACGACACAGTAGAAAATGGTGCCGTCCCCCATTGACTCAATGGTGTTCATGACGAATACGTCATTGCTATGTTAAAGATAATACAACCAGTTCCATTCATAACGGATACAGATGGTTGTATTACTGTGACGGAAGCATTTTTGCTGATCCACGACGGATCTAGCAAAAATGCTGGTGTTAAAGTATCCTTAGATGTACACAAAAATGATGGCATTCAAAAAAAGAAGTCATCTTGCAATAAATTAGTCCTCATATGGCTTTTGAAATACAGAGATGAATGGTTTTTGAAATATAGAAATAAAAAAAACTGAAAAATACAACACACCCTTAGAACGGTTGTTTGAAACTTTAATAGACCTTGCCTCTGGACATGCCATCACTTGTGTAAGAAAAGCAGATCAGAGGGGTTCTGGCATCGGGGAACCCCGTTGATCAGCTGTTTAAGATGCTATCAGTGTTCCTCTGAGCTCTGCCACCTTTTTGGAGCTTACCAAGCACAGAGCTGTACATTGTACAGCGGCCATGGTTAGTATCGCGCTCAGCGCCATTCACATCAATGGAGTAAGCTTATCCTAGGTCAGTGATGGCAAACCTTTTAGTGACAAAGTGCCCAAACTGCAACTCAAAACCCACTTATTTAAGTGCCAACATGGCATTTTAACCTGAATACTACAGTCCAATATAGTGTATCTTCCATGTACTTTATCATTTAGCTATAATAGCCTGCCTACATTCAATGTGCTGCCTGTGCTGTCCATAGTGCATCCTGCGCTAATGAATGGCAGGAAAAGTCTAAGGAATTTTGGTATACCACAGACTTTTTTCAGGGTGCGGGTGCCCACAGAGAGGGCTCTAAGTGCCGCCTCTGGCACCCGTCCCATAGGTTTGCCATCACTGTCCTAGGCCATGTGACCAATGAATGTGCCATCACTGGCTTAGGAAAAGCTGAGAGAAGGCTGTGGTGAGCACCAATACCTTCCCAAACAGCTGATCGGTGGGTGTCCCAAGTGTTGGACTCCCACCGATCACATACTGATGACCTATCCATAGGATAGGTCATCAAATTAAAATCTCGGAAAACTCCTTTAAGTACCAAAACATCAGTTCAATGGGAAAATGGCACATCCACAGGTTACCCAGAATGGACCAGAAACAACAGGAATAGGAGCCTTGGCACTGGAATGAGGAGGTGGTGATGGCGAGCTCACGAAAAGAGTTCAAGATGGGCCTGGAGTGTAATAATATTACAGGATATAGCTACTAGAGATGGGTCGTTGATCTAGGAAGTTATTCTGATTGCCTGATTGGAGTCAGGAAGGAATTTTTTTACCCTTAAGTGGGGAAAATTGTCTTCTACCTCACAGGAGTTTTTTTGCCTTCTTCTGGATCAACTTTCAGGATAGAAGGTCGAACTGGATGGATTGGACAGATGTCTTTTTTTGGCCTTATAAACTATGTTACCACGTTACTTAATAGGGTGAGTGTCATTTTTTTTATCCCCCCCCCCTTCCCCTGCCTCTACTTTTTAATTTAACATGTTGTTTGGACAGCTCAGTTAATAATTATTACATATTACAGTTTCTTGCTTCTTAGATAATTGCATTTTAGGTAGGTTATTCTATCCCCCTTCAAAATAAAACAAAAAAACTGATCAAGCAATGGTTAAATCACTTCAACACTAGAATAAACTAAACAGCTCATACACTGAATTATATGGAATGACTTCAGAATATTTAAACTATATACATGCACCTGGCAGCCCACCACAAATGTGCTGCAGTATCATCTTTAACTGCTGATCATAGGGTAAATGCCACACATGGAGCACTGGGTAAATGAATGCCAATTAAACAGATGCATTATAGCAATGATGTATAGCTCTGGTGGACAAATATATTTTGTTCCAACAGTTTTTCATTTTTAGTATATTTGTAACAATAATTATTTTAATTCGGAGAACATGTCTTGTTTTTGGCAAACCAATTTTATGTAAAATGTATTATATATTGATAAAATAATGGCTTGTTTGACCTCTTAGCATACATTATTTCCCAAGACCTACCAAAATCCATAGGACATAGGCCTCATGCACACGACTATTCACTTCTATGGGGCCAGCCAGTCACACACCCGTATTTTTTGTGGATCCATGTGGACGTTCCGAAAAATATTGTATTGTAGACCAGAATAACTATTTCTAGATGACTAGATAATAACACCACTTTAACTCTTTCTTTACTGCAGAAGATGTGGTAAGCAGATTTAAACTGTGCCAACTATAACAGGCTAGGCTATTTTGCACATACAGTATATACATAATTTATATATGACTCCTAACAGCGATCAGGATAAAGTAATGCTTGAACATCTCTTTGACTCAGCAATCCCTCTTGAGCCTACGATATCTTTAGAACATTGTTGTGCTTAGCCTTTTTATACTGTATATGCCCTTTTCTGGGCATGTCAGAAAACTAAATGTGACTTGTACACTCATGGCTCCTTTAAATTCTTCCTTCCTCTAGCTGCTCCAGTGACTGAGTGGTTCTCAAACTCTGCTGCCAATACTCTGCACTAAAACCAAGAGACTGTAGCTTCTCTTCTGTCTCTAATTCTCCTCTATGGCTGCCTGCCCTTGTACCCAGTCTCTGGCTGAGCTACAAACCTATATCATGCACTAACTGGAACAGTATTTTCTGCCTACGGTTTTTCAGGCTGGAGTCTCTTTCTCTGGCTGCCCTGAACAATTTTGCCCACTGGCCCCTGGTGTTGCCCATATGGTCCCGAGCTACTTGAGAGAACTTGTCGTGGTGCTCGAGCTTAAGACATGTCCTCCACTGTAGGACATGTTGACTAACCTCTCAATTTTAACATCAGTTTGAGGGCTTAGTAAGACCACAGTGTGCACCTGTTCTGTCATTTGTAATTGCTATACTGCCCTGAACAAGGATGAAGTTACACGACGGCAAAATAGACATTTATGAGCAAACCACTGCTGGACACCAGCAATATCCCACCAATAACCCCATATCTCCCAAGCTGAATTACAATACTCAAGACCCTTTAAGCCAAAATTGAAGCGCAGATTCAAAAATAATTTTAAGTGAATTGGAGCAATGAAATAAATTTGATTGCTAAAGTATACATACTCATTAAAGGGATTGTCCAAGTTATTTTTTGTTCTTTGTATGTTTGTAACTAAGCAAATGTAAGGGGTTTTCAATTCACTTACTCCATCTACAGTGGCCCTGTTCCCCTAGTTAGCGGAGCATCACGTGACCTGTGATGTCAGCTTCTTTCCCTGCTCTGATAAGGTTCCTTGCACAAGGCTGAGGGAGCAGGAGGAGCAGGTTTGCTTCTTTGCATGGAGCGTCATCATAGAGGCTTTGCTGGTTGGAGCAACAAGCCATGCCCCCTTCACAACCAGAACCACTGGTTTAGTGTCTGCCCTGTGTCCCCCCTTCCACTCGATTTTTCAACAAAGTTTAACCCCTTCTACCATCAGCAGCACATACTCAGGGTTGGAGGCTGTACCTAAGGTACTGAGCAGCTGCAGGGTTTCCTCATCTCCAGGGAGTGAAGAGGCAACTGCTGTGCACAGGATACTCTATTCTCACTTTGAAAACACAGAGATGACTAGGACCAAAATAGTTCTCTACTCTGTGCTCTTATGCTGACTGTGAAGAAGTGTCTGCAGAGCATTGCCCAAGTACAGGGAGGGGGAAAATTCTGTGTGTATCAGCAATGTCATTGTACTGTACAGCTGGGACTTGAAGTCCTACACATACAACAAGCTTTTGAGTATCCCAGCAGTCAGACTGCAGGCAGGACACCGCTTTTATTCACTCTCTTTGCAGAGCAGGGGAAAAGGAAAGGCAGTCTTTGTTGACACCCTCAGAGATTGTTGTTACACGCTCCCACAGCTCTGCAACTGCATGTAAACAAAGGGGCCAGAACAGAACTAGGAAAATGAGTAAATATATTTTTTTTTTGGCCCAAAACTTGCTTAGTCATGTATATATTGCTGGCCAATCAGATATAAAGTGCTTTATTTTTTAATATAAAGCACAGTGCTTTTTTTTTATTTAACTATATAAATATGTTCAAAATATGTTAAATCTGCTGAGGTTTTTGGATGGGATTATAGGGCTGTTTGACATCATTGCAACCATGACCTTGTTACTTTCCTTTGGTTTCTCTTTTTTGGAGAAATAAATTTAATCTCAGTGTGGTGTTGCTATGCTGATTGGCAACCCTCTTGCCTCTTATATCAGTGCTAACATCTCTGAAATCCTGGCAAGGGGGGTGTCATTTAGAAGTAGGAGTGCTTACAGAAATGACTCTGTGACTCTGCAAGAATTTTGTGACTTGAATAAATGTTTATGACCTTTTACTAATTTAAAGATTAGGTTTATTAGATGACCAGCACAAAGTGAAAGTACCATTCACACAGCTAGACAAACAGTTAACCCTTTGTGACAGAAAGGCTCAATATTTTTTAATAAAGGCCAATTGAAAAAATGATTTTTAGCCCAAAATGTGTAAAATGCAATCGCTCCCGAAGGTGTACATAGACTTTAAGTTTGAAAATGGATGCAGCATTGCTGTCATAGCTCCTTTATAAAAGGAAGCAACAAAGTTAGTGTAAGTCAAATTTCATATTACCTGCTTTAGTAAAGTATTCTTGAGATATGGTATATAAAATAAGAATTGAAATACTTTCATATTACTTAGCATATCATATAATATCACATCAGTAAAAGTTCTGTAACATCTAAAGAAGAAAATTTCTACTACAGTATGTTTTGCTGTGTTCATAAATCATCTTTATTCCTACATATCCATGTTTTTGAATCTGACAATTTAGCTTTACTGATGCTCAAATTATTTTGATTGAATATTGGTGACCTTGAACAAGAAGCAGCGTAGAAAATGAACCTAAAACTAAACCTATGTAATTTCTACCCAACAGTGACAAGATAGTCTCAACGTGTTCAGGCTTTAAATTCACAAAACTGCACTTGCCTTAATAGTACCGACTTAATCTAATTTGCCAGTCTAGATTTCATTGATATTGTTCCCTTTCTCTGATTTCAAATTCATGGATAATGGCAAGAAGTCTCTAAAACTGCTGGACTGAAAATGAAATATGTAGTAGCTGGAGGCTACATCTTTCTTTCTGTTGCTAGGAAGTGCTGTCGATATAATTGCTCTTATCTGGTAAAAGTACTGTGCAGACAAAACATAAAAAGGAGGAAAATAAATGTGTATCTGTTTGTGTTTCCAATAAAATAATTTTTTTTCTATGCAAGCAATCAGCAAATATGGATCTAGACATCTTGATTTAATTGTCATTTTAAATTTGAAAGCTTTGAAATTAATTGAAAATGTCAAAGTAGTTGTGCAATTATATTAATCCTTTTTTGAAATTACCCTTTTGAGGCCAATGGTTCATGTGTAGTTCATATATCGCATTTCTAACAATTCCAGTTAAAATAATATAATTATTAATCTAAGAAATGCTGGAATAAAATATATGCCCTTAGTTTCGCACAGGCTATTCCATATGGAAAATTTTAATGATCTCTCTCTTTCTGATTCTCTGGAACAATATTCAAATTTTGTAGTGTCAGAATTTTAAAAAAATCTTGGACTTTAGAATTTTTGATTCACTTCGCTCATCTCTATTTAGGTACATTGATGACATGTTCGTCATCTGGAATAGTGGATTAGAGGACTTGAGATTTTTAGAACATTTTAACTGTAACCCCATAGACCTACGTTTTACCTTTGATTTCCATCAGACCACCTTGTTCTTCCTTGATATTCTGATAAAAAAATCAGCCACAGGGGAATTCATGGATGTCGGGGTATGAAATACACTCGTATTTCATACCCCGACATCCATGAATTCCCTTCTTAAATGGGAATCAAGTCACCCTGGTCCCTTTAAGAAAGGGATTCCTAGAGGGCAGTACCTCAGGATTAGAAGAAATTGCTCTGATGAGAGAGAATTTGAGAAACAGACCAAAGATTTATGGTTATGTTTTTAGGAAAAAGGGTACGCAGACAACATCTTGAGATATGCATATCAACAGGCCCGTAACTCAGACAACAAACTCCTTACCCCTGAAACAAGGGAAAGCTAAAAACCAACTGCCTGTCTCATTACCACATTTGACGAAGCGACAAAAAGTAAAGAGAAATTATCACTAAAAACTGAGTCATACTTTGTATGGAACCTGATTTGAAGGATTTTGTGTGAAATTAACCAGTGATCACTGCCTTTGAGACAGACTGGTATATAGGCACTACACACCACCACCCAATAAAACTACATGGTTGGATAGACAGATTACAGGTTGTTTTAGATGTAGTGGCTGTGTAGAATGTGGTTTCATTCAGACAGACAAGACCTTTACCAGTAAAGTAACTGGGAAGGAATATAAAATTCATGATTACAGCAATTATAGGAGATATTTACAAAATAATATGTACTGTAAATGCAACAAGGAGTATATAGGCAAACACAGATGGAGTTCAGGAGGAGAGTGGGGGAGCATTTAGTCGGTATCCGTAATAAGAGGGGTACATCAGTAATGAAACATGTCCAATTTCAACTTAATGGGGACCCAAACTCTTTAAGATTTATGAGAATTTAAACTATTCACTCACCCCAATGTAGGAGGTAACCTGGATTGGGTCCTCTTACAACATAAGCACAATGCATATTCAAATTAAAAACATTAACCCCCCTATGGTATGAATAAGCAGCTGTTACAGCTGCCCCCCCCCCCCCTTATTCTCAAATTTTTTTATCCCCACTACCCCTCCCTCTTTTTATCAGGATAGCGAGGCCCAAAACAAAATTTGAGGAATGTGCCATAGCTGCTCCGTCTTTCCCCACTTTGCTTATTATGTGGGAATCTCTCTACTAATCCGCTTTATTAATGCATCCTTATAACATTTTAGTAGGTTATGTATCCGCAATACCTCCCCTGCCTTTTCATATTCTTTCCCCAAAAAGGAAGCTTCAGCCATCATATCCCCTTTTATTGTATCAACCTGTATACAAGAGCAAATTACCATTAACCACTACAGGACCGCCTAACGCACGGATGCGTCCGGCGGGCAGTCCTGTAGCTCTGAGTGGACGCATCGGCGCGTCATCTCGCGAGATGCGAGATTTTGCGCTGATGCCGCCGCGCATGCGCACTACGCGGCAGTCAAAAGTTAAAGGACAAGTTCAAGAATAGGTCATCAGCCTGCCAGCCAATGATCATCGCTGGCAGGCTGATGATTTTTTTAAAAAACGAATCACAAGCCATTTAGCACATTATATTTATAAATATAATGTGTTAAATGGCTTCTGTGCCCTCTCCTGGGTCCTTTTCATCGGTTGGACCCAGGAGAGAGCACACATCTACTGTAAGTACACCAAGCACCACACTTAGACCCAGATCACCCCCCATCACCCCAATTAACCCCTTGATCACCCCTTTCAATCACCTGTCAATCACTAGTGAAAGGGAAAAAAGTGATCAGTGTAAACTGTTTTTCCACTAGTATTGACTGCTAGGTTTAGGTTAGTTTAGGTCCCTTTGGTAGGTAGCTTCCGTTAGCGCCCAGCCCACCGCACCGAAGTCACCGATTCGCTGATTAGCGTAGCGCTAATCAGCATTTGTACTTTTATAGTATCTGTAAGTGATCAGAACTGATCACGGTCAGATCTATAATAGTATTACTGTCACTTTAGCTCGCCCCCCACCCAAAACGCAGTGTTTGCCCGATCAGGCCTGATCGGTCACCCACACGTGCGTTCACCCACGCCCACCCCGCCGCAGTGACAAAAATTTATTATTTTTTTTTCTATCACTGCACAATCACTTCACAAGCGCTGTGGCGATAAAAAAATCAGTTTTGATCTTTTTTATCAATCGCAGCGGCTTCTGTACTTCGCTAGCCTCCCATTTGTAAGACAGGCTTGCTCTTTTTCTTGGGTAGTCTCAGGGAATACCCCCTAAATTTAGTCGCCCAAATGTCAAATAAGGGGTATTCTCCTGAAGAGGCCTACAGGATTCTGACCCAGTCGGATGAGGAATGGGAACCCTCATCTGACAAATCTAGCGGGTCAGAATAAGAACCTGTAGAAAGCAGTGGCAGTCTGACCCAAAGTTCGGACGAGGAGGTTGAGGTCCCTGATAACACCACGCGTACCCGGCCCCGTGTCGCTAGACCGCAGGAAGCGCAGGATCCGTTTCAAGGGCAGCAGAGTGGGGCTGGCGCTGCCGGATTACGTGGTGAGGCATACACCAGCTGCGCAGCCCATCCTGGACCTTCTACCAGCACTGCCGTACAACATGGTGAAGTGGCGAGCACCAGAAGGGCAGTTGAAGCTGGTACGGTGACACGTGCAGTAATTCCCCTGTCGCAGCCACCGCGCAGACAGGTCCGTAGAGCCCTTAGAGTCCCTGAGGTGCTGGCAAACCCTGATTGGCAGCCCCCAACTTCAGCCGCACCAGTAGTTCCCCCTTTCACCGCCCAGTCAGGAGTTTGGGTGGAGACGGCTCAGATAGGATCGGCGCTGGGGTTTTTTGAGCTGTTCTTCACTGCGGAGCTCTATGACTTAGTCGTGGCAGAAAAAAATCGGTATGCCACTCAATTTATAAACGCCAACCCAGGAAGCTCTTATGCGCAGCCTTTCCGGTGGAAACCAGCCCAAGTTTCCGAATTTAAAACTTTTCTGGGCCTTCTCCTCAACATGGGCCTAACCAAAAAGCATGAATTGCGGTCATATTGGTCCACGAACCCAATTCATCACATGCCCATGTACTCTGCTGCCATGTCCAGGACACGTTTTGAGACCATCCTGCGTTTCCTGCTCTCCTCCATTCACGCAGACACGACAGTCCATTGAACGGGCAACCAGTGTCATTGAAAAGCCCCTCTCGGTCCACGACTATAATTTGCTCATGGGAGGGGTGGACTTCAATGACCAGATGTTGGCCCCGTATTTGCTTTCCCGCAGGACCAGACGCTGGTATAAGAAGGTGTCTGTATATTTAATTCAATTGGCTACATATAATAGTTTTGTTCTCTACAGTAAGGCTGGGAGAACAGGATCCTTCCTCAAATTTCAGGAAGAGATTATCAAGAACCTCCTGTATCCAGGAGGTTCCGTGGCCCCAACCACCAGTGTAGTGAGCCGTCTAAGCGAGCGACATTTCCCCAATGTCGTTGCTGGTACCTCAACCCAACCGTCACCCCGAAAAAGATGTCGTGTTTGTAGCAGGAGTGGAATAAGGCGTGACACCCGCTATTTCTGTCCTGACTGTCCTGACCACCCTGCCCTATGCCTAGGGGAGTGTTTCCGGAAGTACCACACCCAGGTACACTTAGGGACATAGGGTTTGCAGGACACAGGTAGTTTTTACAATCAGGCTCAAGGGTCTCTCAGGATACTAGGTTTTGAGAGACCCTAACACATAGGGGTGCTGGTGTGCTACAGCAGAAGTGTGAAACGGTAGAAACCTCTCCTTTCACTTGGGATAAAGTGCATAATGTACTTCGCACCATCTCTGTGTGATTTACACTTTACACATTGTCCCATGGGAAAGGAGAGGTTTCTGCTAGGAAAATAAAGAGTGAAATTTCCAGGTAGACCAACGGACCAACCGACGAAAACACTGCAGCACTGATGTGCATTCTGAGAGAAGCATTGCGCTGCTGTCAGAAGACACGTGAAGTCGGTGTATGCGGCGCTGCAAGACGAGATTTCTCCTCTGCAGTACAGGTACGTTTGCCCAGGCATATGAGCTGATGAGAGGTGGAGTTCATATGCTTTGGCAAACACTTTGTATCAAAAATCTGGCAAAGATGTCTTCCTCCACAACGATCGATTGATCGATGTGAATGGAGAAATCACGTTTGCCAGGACATAGGAGCTGAGTGGGTATGGATGTTTGGGCGGAGCCCCTATGTCCTGAAAGATTGAACTTTTTGTCACAAGTTAGCGGAAAGGGAGACTTTGTGATAAAAAACAAAAAAAATCTAATTCCGCTAACTTGTGCCAAAAAAAAAACTTCTATGAACTCGCCATGCCCCTCACAGAATACCTTGGGGTGACTTCTTTCTAAAATGGGGTCACATTTGGGGTATTTTTACTGCCCTGGCATTTAAGGGGCACTAAAGCGTGAACAAATAATCTGAAGGGACGTTAAGAACAAAAAACAAAAAATCTTTATTGTAATTTGCTAGTGCCGAGACTCTATACCTGAGCTCCTCCACGTGTTACCTCACGCCGACCCTCTGACCGGGGGTGTTCGGCAAAAGTGTCTCTGCTGCTCCTGATGAAATGTGGTGTTACAACACACAGAAACGCGTCGAGCAAGAGATGTAGCACTTAGCTTTAGTGAGGAAGATTGATACATAGGATAACCCTGCTATACCAAGGGTATCTCTACTGTTAGCCGGAGAGATCACTACGAATATAGAGCGGTACACTAACCGTCCGTGATCATGTACGGCTATTACATAACACTACCACACACATCAAGGGGGTGCTATTGAGTATCCTCTTGCTGTAGTTAGTTCCTCTTTACCTTAGAGGGAGCTATTTGTTGGTGGCGATCTATTACTATCATGATACTGATGAGACACAACCCTTGTCACAATTTGAGTATCTGTTAGCCCAGCCAACAATCGTGTGTGGATAGTTGTCATATAGGTTTTGGCCAGTCTGATGTACTGGCATTTATCTGGTTGATACCAGCAGTATAGTGCACACATCCTGCACACTTAACCATCTGTGTGCAGTACACTACTGCACTTTATTGCCAGTTTAGACTACAGCACCTACCTTTGTATGTAGACCTTAATTTATATTTTAGTATAGCAAATTACAATAAAGATTTTTTGTTTTTTGTTCTTAACGTCCCTTCAGATTATTTGTTAATGATATTATAGGGGACGTGTACCTTCCTATAGTTTGACTTATTTCCACCGCACTAAAGCGTGAGAAGAAAAATGCGTAAAAATGGCATCCTAAAAGGTATTCATTGGAATTGGGGCCCCTTTGCACATATTGGCTGCAAAAAAGTGGCACACATGTGGTATCTCCATACTCGGGAGAAGTAGGGAAATGTGTTTTGGGGTGTATTTTTACATATACCCATGCTGGGTGTGAAATATATCTCTGTAAATTGACAACTTTGTATAAAAAATGGAAAAAGTTGACATTTACAGAGATATTTTTCACACCCAGCATGGGTATATGTAAAAGTACACCCCAAAACACATTGCCCTACTTCTCCCGAGTACAGCGATATCACATGTGTGCCACTTTTTTGCAGCCAAGATGCGCAAAGGGGCCCTAAATCCAATGAGTACCTTTAGGATTTCACAGGACATTTTTACGCATTTGGATTCCAAACCACTTCTCACGTTTAGGGGCCCCTAAAATGCAAGGGAAGTATAAATACCCCACAAGTGACCCCATTTTAGAAAGTAGACACCCAAAGGTATTCCGTGAGGGGTATGGTGAGCTGATGTAAAATTTTATTTTTTGTCACTAGTTAGTGGAATATGAGACTTTGTAAGAAAAAAAAAAAAAATCCATTTCCGCTAACTTGTGACAAAAAATAGAAAGTTCCATGAACTCACTACACCTATTACCGAATACCTTAGGGTGTCTACTTTCCAGAATGGGGTCACTTGTGTGGTATTTTTACTGTCCCGGCATTTTAGGGGCCCCTAAAGCGTGAGAAGTAGTTTGGAATCCAAATGCGTAAAATTGCCATGTGAAATCCTAAAGGTACTCATTGGTTTTAGGGCCCCTTTGCGCATCTTGGCTGCAAAAAAGTGGCACACATATGGTAACGCCGTACTCAGTAGAAGGAGGGCAATGTGTTTTGGGGTGTATTTTTATATATACCCATACTTTGTGTGAGAAATATCGCTGTAAACTACAACTTTTTAAAAAAATTTATACAAAGTTGTCAATTTACAGAGATATTTCTCTCACCCAACATGGGTATATGTAAAAATACACCCCAAACCACATTGCCCTACTTCTCCTGAGTACAGCGATGCCACATGTGTGCCACTTTTTTGCAGCCAAGATGCGCAAAGGGGCCCTAAATCCAATGAATACCTTTAGGATTTCACAGGGCATTTTTACACATTTGGATTCTCATGCTTTAGGGGCCCCTAAAATGCCAGGGCAGTAAAAAAAAAACACAAGTGACCCCATTCTGGAAAGTAGACACCCTAAGGTATTCGCTGATGGGCATAGTGAGTTTATGGAAGTTTTTATTTTTTTGTCACAAGTTAGCGGAAAATGAAATTTTTGGAAAAAATAAAATAAAAATAAATTTCCACTAACTTGTGACAAAAAATAAAAACTTCCATGAACTCACTATGCCCCTCACTGTCTGGGCATTGTAGTACGTCAGCAAACAGGACAGGTGCTCAGAAAGTCAAAGTACGGAAATTCACTTTTTTGCACCATAGTTTGTAAAAGTTATAACTTTTACCCAAACCAATAAATATACACCTATTGCATTTTTTTTTTTATCAAAGACATGTAGAACAATACATTTAGAGAAAAAATTATAGAGAAATGTAGTTTTATTTGACAAATTTTCCAACAGAAAGTAAAAAATGTCATTTTTTTTCAAAAATTTCGTCAAAAAAAGCAAAATATCAAAAAAAGTAAAAATGTCAGCAAGAATGAAATACCATCAAATGAAAGCTCTATTAGTGAGAAGAAAAGGAGTTACAATTCATTTGGGTGGTAAGTTGTATGGCCGAGCAATAAACCGTGAAAGTAGTGTAGTGCAGAATTGTAAAAAGTGGCCTGGTCATTAAAGGGGTTCTCCGGGCTTAACCTTTTTTTTGCTCTTTAAATCTAACCTGTGGAGGAAAGATTATTGCACATATACTTACCTTCCACAGTGCAGCCGTTCTTGAGATCTGCCTCCCGGTCACGTGGTCCCTCCAGATGGCTTTTCCCTGCTTCCGTCTGAAGACCGTCTTCTTCTCTTCCTGTCTTCTCTTCCTTTCTCCAGCAGGAGACGGATCGTCACAAGTGACGTCACCGCCTCGTGCTGGAGAAAGCTCCGCCCGGCCGCCTTCACAGCTCACTAGGCTGAATGCTAGTGAGCATGCGCAGTACCACTGTCTATATTGTACAGGCTTCTATGTGAAGCCTGTACTGACTCCTGCACAGCGCGATGCAAGCGCTGTGCAGGAGCAGGCTGGGACTCACCCACAGGGAGGCGGGGGATTCCTCCGTGGTCCCCCAGTCTCCTGAACATGACTGCGGGGCCCAGCGTCCATGTCTGAGGGCAGACATCAGTGCCGGTGAGAGAACCTCCATGGGGGAAGAGGGGTTATAAGACGTCCGAGGAACACAGATGCCGGGCTGGATTCCTGCTTAGTGCAGGAGCGCACGGCGTCATTGGTTGCTATGACGCCGTGCGCTTCCTGCACCCGCTACTGTACACTAATACACTCCTATAGATCATTCCAGTTTATTAGTGTACAGTAGCGGCTGAAGGAAGCGCACGGCGTCATAGCAACCAATGACGCCGTGCGCTCCTGCACTAAGCAAGAATCCAGCCCGGCATCTGTGTTCCTCGGATGTCTGCATTTGATCTTAGTGTGGGGCAGGCTGAGCGGGAGCACAGGAAGCGGTGGAGGGAGGACAATCAGCCCATCATCCTCCTGCTAGCCACAACTGGTGGCCATTCCTGCACTGTGCTCCATCCGGGCATTCACCATTCCGCAAGTTCTAGGTTCTGTTCCTTTTTAGGAAAGCTGGGTGACAGCCTGTATACATCACAGAAAGCCAGGTGGCAACTCCTAGGAGAGCTGTGTGGTATACAGGCTGTCACCCAGCTTTCCTGAGGAGAATATATATCAGTATAGGAACATATAGAGAAGTCAAATGAGTTGGCCATTCAGGAGTCTTAGAAAGCCGGGTTGCAGCTCCTATGAGAACTAAGACTCCTAAATGGCTAAATCATTTGATGACTTCTCTATATGTTCCCGCACTGAGATATGTTCTCCTCAGGAGACCAGGAAAGCTGGGTGACAATCCATGAGAGAGCTGAAAGGCCCCCTCAGTATTCCTATACTGTATACTGTGGACGTCACTGTTATGGTGGCACTGTGGACGTCACGGTCATGGAGCACTGTGGAGGTCACTGTCATGGGGCACTGTGGACGTCACTGTTATGGAGGCACTGTGGATGTCACTGCTATGGGGCACTATGGAGATCTCTGTTATGGGGCACTGTGGAGGTCACTGTTATGGGGGCACTGTGGAGATCACTGTGATGGGGCACTGTGGACGTCACTGTTATGGGGCACTGTGGACGTCACTGTTATGGGGCACTGTGGATGTCACTGTTATGGGGCACTGTGGACGTCACTGTTATGGGGGATCTGTGGACGTCACTGTTATGGGGGCACTGTGGATGTCACTGTTATGGTGGCACTGTGGAGGTCACTGATATGGGGCACTGTGGAGGTCACTGTTATGGGGCACTGTGGAGGTCACTGTTATGGGGGCACTGTGGAGATCACTGTTATGGGGCACTGTGGACGTCACTGTTATGGGGCACTGTGGACGTCACTGTTATGGGGCACTGTGGAGGTCACTGTTATGGTGGCACTGTGGACGTCACTGTTATGGAGGCACTGTGGATGTCACTGTTATGGGGCACTGTGGAGATCTCTGTTATGGGGCACTGTGGAGGTCACTGTTATGGGGGCACTGTGGACGTCACTGTTATGGGGGATCTGTGGACGTCACTGTTATGGGGGCACTGTGGAGGTCACTGTTATGGGGCACTGTGGAGGTCACTGTTATGGAGGCACTGTGGAGGTCACTGTCATGGGGCACTGTGGATGTCACTGTTATGGGGCACTGTGGACATCATTGTTATGGTGGCACTGTGGAGGTCACTGTTATGGGGCACTGTGGAGGTCACTGTTATGGTGGCACTGTGGAGATCACTGTTATGGGGGATCTGTGGATGTCACTGTTATGGGGCACTGTGGACATCACTGTTATGGGGGCGCTGTGGACATCACTGTTATGGGGGCGCTGTGGACATCACTGTTATGGGGGCGCTGTGGACATCACTGTTATGGGGGCGCTGTGGACATCACTGTTATGGGGATCTGTGGCTGGCACTGTTATGGGGCGCTGTGGATGTCACTGTTATGGGGGCACTGTGGACGTCACTGTTATGGGGCACTGTGGATGTCACTGTTATGGGCGCTCAGTATAAGTGATAGGGCTCGTGCACAGAACCGTATCTGTTTTGCGGTCTGCAAGTCGCGGATCCACTAAATGAGGTTACTGTCCGTGTGCGATTCACATTTTTACCAGTCATTTTTATCTGTCGCAGAACTGACATACGGATATGGAAAGCACAGGGACGTCATCAGTGTGTTTTTTATATCCGTATGTCAGTTCCAGTAAAAACAGAACATGTCCTATTCTGGTTCTCAAAATGAGCACCTCAAATCCATCGAACTCAATGGGACTGCAAAAAATGTGGATCACAAAATGGATACGGTGGTGTGCATAAGGGATTAGATACACAGCTCAGCAGACAGGATCATACAAAATGGGATTAGATACACATTTTAGCAATGTCAGTGTTGGGATTTGATACACCGCTCTGCAGGCTGTATGACACAGGGTAGGATTAGATACAGATGTGTTTGGGTGTGCTTGCTGCTTCCAGCTGTTTTTCACACTCTGGAGATGATAAGGGCAGTGCCTGTTGTTGGTCAGTGATGGGATTTAGACACTGACTGAGAAGTAGATTCATGTCTGTGTGCAGAAAGATGGACACAGGAGTTGTAATGGGAGTAGCTGCTGCAGACAGAGCAGTGTGGGGGCGTGGCCAGCCTGTGACTCATCTCTGTGCAGTGCAGCCAGGCTTGTGTATCAATAAAGTTATGTATTCAACAAAACAAGAAGGGGAGAAAGTAAACAGATCTGCCAGGATAATCTGATGTCTTCTAGGGGGGAAGGAAAGCTCAGACTTGAAAAACAGATATTGGGGGCATATGTATGCATGGTGAGGGGTGTTAGGAGCACATAAAAAGAATTTTGATTTTAGGACCGGACAACCTCTTTAACCACTTGAAGACCACAGGTTTAAACCCCCCTAGTGACCAGGCCCTTTTTTACAAATCCCCACTACACTACTTTCACCGTTTATTGCTCCGTCATACAACTTACCACCCAAATGAATTTTACCTCCTTTTCTTCTCACTAATAGAGCTTTCATTTGGTGGTATTTCATTGTTGCTGACATTTTTACTTTTTTTGCTATTAATAAAAATTTAACAACATTTTTGCAAAAAAATGACATTTTTCACTTTCTGTTGTAAATTTTTTCAAAAAAAACTACATTTCTATATAAATTTTTCTCTAAATGTATTGTTCTACATGTCTTTGATAAAAAAAAGTCCAATAAGTGTATATTTATTGGTTTGGGTAAAAGTTATAGCGTTTACAAACTATGGTGCAAAAAAGTGAATTTCGGCATTTTGAAGCAGCTCTGACTTTCTGAGCACCTGTCATGTTTCTTCAGGTGCTAGAATGTCAGGAAAGTATAAATACCCCCAAATCACAGCATTTTAGAAAGAAGACACCCCAAAGTATTCGCGGAGGGGCATGGTGAGTTCATGTATCATTTCATTTTTTTTCACAAGTTAGCGGAAAATGACACTTTCTGAGGAAAAAAATAATAATAATAAAGTTTCCATTTCTGCTAACTTCTGGCAAAAAAAAAAAAATCTCATACGGGCTCATTATGCCCCTCAGTGAATACTTTGGGGTGTCTACTTTCCGAAATGGGGTCATTTGTGGGGTGTGTTTACTGTTCTGGCATTTTGGGCGGGGCTAAATTGTGAGCAGCCATGTAAAAGCTAAAGGTACTCGTTGGAATTTGGGCCCCTTTGCGCACCCAGTCTGCAAAAAGTGGCACTCATGTGGTATCGCCGTACTCAGGAGAAGTAGGGCAATGTGTTTTGGGGTGTATTTTTACATATACCCATGTTGGGTGAGAGAAATATCTCTGTAAACTGACAACTTTGTATAAAAAATTTAAAAATTGTCGTTTACAGAGATATTTCTCACACCAACTGAAGTATATATAAAATACACCCCAAACATGCCTACTTCTCTGACTACGTGATACCACATGTGTGTCTTTTGCAGCCTAGATGCGCAAAAGCCTAAAACAATTAGTACCTTTAGGATTTCACAGGGCATTTTACGCATTTGGATTCCAGACTTCTTCTCACGCTTTAGGGGCCCCTAAAATGCCAGGACAGTATAAATACCCCACACGTGACCCCATTTTAGAAAGAAGACACCCCAAGGTATTCCGTGAGGGGTATGGTGAGTTCATGTAAAATTTTATTTTTTGTCACAAGTTAGTGGAATATGAGACTTTGTAAAAAACGAAATAAAAAAATATATATATCTCATTTTCCGCTTACTTGTGCCAAAAAAAAAAAATTCTGTGAACTCGCCATGCCCCTCACGGAATACCTTGGGGTGTCTTCTTTCCAAAATGGGGTCACATGTGGGGTATTTATACTCACCTGGCATTTTAGGGAACCTAAAGCGTGAGAATCCAAATGCGTAAAAATGCCCTGTGAAATCCTAAAGGTACTCATTGGTTTTAGGGCCCCTTTGCGCATCTTGGCTGCAAAAAAGTGTCACTCATGTGGTATCGCCGTACTCAGGAGAAGTAGGGCAATGTGTTTTGGGGTGTATTTTTACATATACCCATACTGCGTGTGAGAAATATCTCTGTAAGCGACAACTTTTTAAATTTTTTATACAAAGTTGTCAGTTTACAGAGATATTTCTCTCACTAACTATGGTATATATAAAAATACACCCCAAAGCCATTGCCTTCTCCTGATGCTGGCGATACTATGTGTGACACTTTTGCAGCCAAATACGCAAAGGGCTAAATTCCATGAGTACCTTTTAGGAAGAGCATTTTACGCATTTTTCTTCTCATGCTTTAGGGCCCCTAAAATGCCAGGGCAGTATAAATACCCCACATGTGACCCTATTTTGGAAAGAAGACACCCCAAGGTATTCCATGAGGGGCATGGCGAGTTCATAGAAAAAAATTTTTGGGCACAAGTTAGTGGAAATTGATTTTTATTGTTTTTCTCACAAAGTCTCCCTTTCCGCTAACTTTTGACAAAAAGTTTAATTTTCATGGACTCACTATGCCCCTCAGCGAATACCTTGGGGTGTCTTCTTTCCAAAATGGGGTCACATGTGGGGTATTTATACTGCCCTGGCATTTAGGGGCCCTAAAGCGTGAGAAGAAAAATGTGTAAAAATGCCCTCCTAAAAGTTACTCATTGGAATTTGGGCCCCTTTGCGCATCTTGGCTGCAAAAAGTGTCACACATGTGGTATCGCCGTACTCAGGAGAAGTAGGGCAATGTGTTTTAGGGTGTATTTTTACATATACCCATGCTGGGTGAGAGAAATATCTCTGTAAATTGCCAACTTTGAATAAAAAATTTAAAAGTTGTCATTTACAGAGATATTTCTCACGCACAGCATGGGTATATATAAAAATACACCCCAAACACATTGCCTACTCTCCTGATGCGGCGATACCACATGGTGACTTTCTGCAGCCAAGATGCAAGGACCCTAAAACCAATGAGTACCTTTAGGATTTCACAGGGCATTTTACGCATTTGGATTCTCACGCTTTAGGACCCCTAAAATGCCAGGGCAGTATAAATACCCCACATGTGACCCCATTTTGGAAAGAAGACACCCCAAGGCATTCTGTGAGGGGCATGGCGAGTTCACATAAAAAAAAATTTTGACACAAGTTAGCGGAAATTGATATATATATATATTTTTTTTACAGTCTCATATTCCACTAACTTGTGACAAAAATAAAATTTTACATGAACTCGCCATTCCCCTCACGGAATACCTTGGGGTGTCTTCTTTCTAAAATGGGGTCACATGTGAGGTGTTTGTACTGCCCTGGCATTTTAGGGGTCTCCGCAATCATTACACGTATGGCCAGCATTAGGAGTTTCTGCGATTCTCCGTATATTGAGCATACGGGTAATGAGATTTTTTTTTTCCGTTCAGCCTCTGCGCTGAAAAAAAAAAAAAATGAACGGCACAGATTTCTTCATTCGCATCGATCAATGTGGATGAAAAAATCTCTGCCAAAATCAGTGACTGCGGTGCGGTGGGCTGGGCGCTAGCTACCTAACAAGTAGCTAACTAACTGGCGGTGATAGCGGGACCCTTATGCCCCATTCACACGTCCGAAATTTTGTTTGCGGAGCAGAGTTGCGGACCCATTCATTTCTATGGGGACAGACTTTGTCCCGCTCGGATCGGAATTACGGATCAGCGCTTCCGAGTCTGCACTTCCGTTCCGCAAAAATATAGAACATGTCCTATTCTTGTCCGCAATTGCGGACAAGAAAAAGCATTTTCTATATAGTTCTGTCGCGGATCTGCAAAATGCGGAAGCGCATTGCCGGTGTCCGTATTTTGCGGATCCGCAGATCCATGGATCCGCAGATCCATGGATCCGCAAAACACATACGGACGTCTGAATGAGCCTGTAGGGGGGTGATTAGTGACAGGGGGGGTGACAGGGGGTGATCAGGGGGGGTGACATGGGTGATCAGGGGTTAATCAGTGATGGGGGGTGGGGGGGGTGTGTGTAGTGATTGGTGCACTTTTCCTATGTTTCCTCTGGTGGTCCCAAACAAAGGGACCACCAGACGAGCAGACAGCAGGCATATCAGACGCTGTTTAACCGCTTACCGACCGCCTCACGCAGGATTGCGTCCTGCGGGCGGTCGGTCTGTTCCTCCTTGACGCGCCCGCGCGTCATCTCGCGAGAGGCGAGATTTCCTGTGAACGTGCGCGCGCACGTGCGCGCGTTCACAGGATCACGTCGGGGAGAAGGTAAGCTACAGCCTGCCAGCGCTGATCGTGCGCTGGCAGGCTGTAGAGATAAAAAATGGCATATCAGACGCTGTTTTGTTAACAGCGTCTGATATGCTGCTGATCGTTCCTTTGGTGGTCCCATTTGCTTGGGACCACCAAAGCTTTATAAGTGCACCAAAACACCACACAGACCCCCCACCCATCCACCCCACCCCCACTGATTAACCCCTGATTAACCCCGATCACCCCATGTCACCCCCTGTCACCCCCTGACACTAATTACCCCACTGTAAGGTTCATTCAGACGTCCGTATGTGTTTTGCGGATCCATGGATCACGGATCCACAAAACACGGACACCAACAATGTGCTTTCCGCATTTTGCGGATCCGCACATTGCCAGAACTATATAGAAAATGCCTTTTCTTGTCCGCAGTTGCGGACAAGAATAGGACATGCTCTATCTTTTTGCGGAGCTGCGGCCGGATGCTTGGGGGCCGAAACCCGGAAGTTTGCGGCCGCAGCTCCGCAAATGCTGATGCGGCGGCGCATAGTGTGCTCTCCGCATCACCGCCAACCCCATTCACACTGAATGGGTCCGCATCTATTCCGCAGAATTGCGGAATAGATGCTGGACATTCTTGCGGACGTGTGAATGGGGCCTTACTACTTTTTTGCACATTTTTGGCAGAGATTTATTCATCCACATTGATCGATGTGAATGAGGAAATCTGTGCCGTTTATTTTTGCACATTTTGGGCAGAGATTTTTCATCCACATTGATTGATGCGAATGAAGAAATCTGTGCCGTTCATTTTTTCTTTTCAGTGCAGAGGCTGAGCGGGAAAAAAATCTCATTACTCGTCTGCTCAATATAAGGAGAATCGCAGAAACTCCTAATGCTGGCCATACGTGTAATGATTGCGGAGACCCTCAAATGCCAGGGCAGTACAAACACCTCACATGTGACCCCATTTTAGAAAGAAGACACCCCAAGGTATTCCGTGAGGGTATGGCGAGTTCATGCAAAATTTTATTTTTGTCACAAGTTAGTGAAATATGAGACTGTAAAAAAAAAAAAAAAATCAATTTCCGCTAACTTGTGCCAAATTTTTTTTTCTGTGAACTCGCCATGCCCCTCACGGATTACCTTGGGGTGTCTTCTTTCCACAATGGGGTCACATGTGGGGTATTTCTACTGCCCTGGCATTTTAGGGGTCCTAAAGCATGAGAATCCAAATGCGTAAAAATGCCCTGTGAAATCCTAAAGGTACTCATTGGTTTTAGGGCCCCTTTGCGCATCTTGGCTGCAAAAAGTGTCACACATGTGGTGTCGCCGTACTCAGGAGAAGTAGGGCAATGTGTTTTGGGGTGTATTTTTATATATACCCATGCTGGGTGTGAGAAATATCTCTGTAAGCGACAACTTTTTACATTTTTTATTCAAAGTTGTCAGTTTACAGAGATATTTCTCACACAAATATGGTATATGTAAAATACACTCCAAACTGCCTACTTCTCCTGAGTGCGGCGACTACATGTGTGCCACTTTGCAGCCAAATGCAAAGGCCTAAAGCTAATGAGTACACTAGGAGGGCATTTTTGCGCATTTTCTTCTCACGCTTTAGGGCCCCTAAAATGCCAGGGCAGTATAAATACCCACATGTGACCCCATTTTGAAAGAAGACACCCAAGGTATTCGCTGAGGGCATAGTGAGTCCATGAACAATTTAACTTTTTGTCAAAAGTTAGCAGAAAGGTAGACTTTATGAGAAAAAACAATAAAAAATCAATTTCCGCTAACTTGTGCCAAAAAAATCTTCTATGAACTCGCCATGCCCCTCACAGAATACCTTGGGGTGTCTTCTTTCCAAAATGGGGTCACATGTGGGGTATTTATACTGCCCTGGCATTTTAGGGGCCCTAAAGCGTGAGAAGAAAAATGCGTAAAAATGCCCTCCTAAAAGGTACTCATTGGTTTTAGGGCCCCTTTGCGCATCTTGGCTGCAAAAAGTGGCACACATGTGGTATCGCCGTACTCAGGAGAAGTAGGGCAATGTGTTTTGGGGTGTATTTTTGCATATACCCATACTTTGTGTGAGAAATATCTCTGTAAATTGACAACTTTGAATAAAAAAATGTAAAAAGTTGTCGTTTACAGCAATATTTCTCACACGCATCATGGTATATGTAAAATACACCCCAAGCTGACCTACTCTCTGAGTTCGGCGATACCACATGGTGGCACTTTTGCAGCCAAATGCACAAGGGGCCTAAAACCAATGAGTACCTTAGGATTTCACAGGCCATTTTTGCGCATTTGGATTCTCACGCTTTAGAGGCCCTAAAATGCCAGGGCAGTATAAATACCCACATGTGACCCCATTTTGGAAAGACACCCCAAGGTATTCCGTGAGGAGCATGGCGAGTTCACAGAATTTTATTTTTGGCACAAGTTAGCGGAAATTGATATATATATTTTTTATTTTGTTTTTTACAAAGTCTCATATTCCACTAACTTGTGACAAAAATAAGAATTTTACATGAACTCGCCATGCCCCTCACGGAATACCTTGAGGTGTCTTCTTTCCAAAATGGGGTCACATGTGGGGTATTTATACTGTCCTGGCATTTTAGGGGCCCCTAAAGCGTGAGAAGAAGTCTGGAATCCAAATGCGTAAAAATGCCCTGTGAAATCCTAAAGGTACTCATTGGTTTTAGGGCCCCTTTGCGCACCCAGCCTGCAAAAAAGTGTCACACATGTGGTATCCCCGTACTCAGGAGAAGTAGGGCAATGTGTTTTGGGGTGTATTTTTATATATACCCATACTGTGTGTGAAAAATATCTCTGTAAACGACAACTTTTAAAAATTTTATACAAAGTTGTCCAGTTTACAGAGATATTTCTCTCACCCAACATGGGTATATGTAAAAATACACCCTAAACACACCTTACTTCTCCTAATGCTGACGATCCACATAAGTGACTACTTTTGCAACCTGAATGCGCAAAGAGCAAATTAACGAGTACCTTTAGGTTTACATGGCGACTCTAATTAGCCCCGCCCAAAATGCCAGAACAGTACAAACACCCCACAAATGACCCCATTTTGGAAAGTAGACACCCCAAGGTATTCACTGAGGGCATAGTGAGTCCGTCTGAGATTTCTTTTTTTGCCAGAAGTTAGCAGAAATTGAAACTTTTTTTTTTTTTTTTCTCAGAAAGTGTCATTTTCCGCTAACTTGTGAAAAAAAATGAAATGATACATGAACTCACCATGCCCCTCCGCGAATACTTTGGGGTGTCTTCTTTCTAAAATGGTGTGATTTGGGGGTATTTATACTATCCTGACATTCTAGCACCTGAAGAAACATGACAGGGGCTCAGAAAGTCAGAGCTGCTTCAAAATGCAGAAATTCACTTTTTGCACCATAGTTTGTAAACGCTATAACTTTTACCCAAACCAATAAATATACACTTATTGGACTTTTTTTTATCAAAGACATGTAGAACAATAAATTTAGAGAAAAATTTATATAGAAATGTAGTTTTTTGAAAAATTTTACAACAGAAAGTGAAAAATGTCATTTTTTTGCAAAAATTTCGTTAAATTTGTATTAATGGCAAAAAAAGTAAAAATGTCAGCAACAATGAAATACCACCAAATGAAAGCTCTATTAGTGAGAAGAAAAGGAGGTAAAATTCATTTGGGTGGTAAGTTGCATGACGGAGCAATAAACGGTGAAAGTAGTGTAGTGCGGAATTGTAAAAAGTGGCCTGGTCATTAAGGGTGTTTAAGCTAGGGGGGCTGAAGTGGTTAAAAAACAGCGTCTGATATGCGATTTAAATGTGTTTTTTCCGCATCTACAGCCTGCCAGCGCATGATCAGCGCTGGCAGGCTGTAGTTTCAGTTGTCCCGGCTCCGATCACATGAACGCGCGCGCACGACGCGCGCGCGTTCATGTGAAATCTCAGGTCTCACGAGATGACGCCGATAGGCGTGACTGAGACCTGAGAGAGCCGCCGCGCTGACGCCCATTGGCGTTAGCGTGGCGGCAAGAGGTTAAGGGTGTTTAAAGAGGACCTTTCATCACTTCTAAAGATATTAACTAACGATGCTGACATGTAGAGCGGCGCCCAGGGATCTCCCTGCACTTACTATTATCCCTGGGCGCCGCTCCGTTCTCCCGGTATAGGCTCCGGTCTCTGTGCTCTCAAAGTTATAGTAGGCGGGGACTTGGGGGACTTGGTTATAGTAGGCGGAGCCTGCCCTTCATCTCCTTCTCCCAGGCAGTAGCGCTGGCCAATCGCAGCGCAGAGCTCATAGCCTGGGAAGGGCAGGCTCCGCCTACTATAACCAAGTCCCCCAAGTCCCCGCCTACTATAACTTTGTGAGCACAGAGACCGGAGCCTATACCGGGAGAACGGAGCGGCACCCGAGGACTATTAGTAAGTGCAGGGAGATCCCTGGGCGCCGCTCTACATGTGAGCATCGTTAGTTAATATCTTAAGAAGTGATGAAAGGTCCTCTTTAAGCTAGGGGGGCTGAGGTGGTTAACCTGCACAGACTTTCACTCCAGGAGAGTCCTTGGTCTCCTGGATACGGGCTAATCCCCACCGCATTGGTCCCCAGCTGGTAAGATGGGCGGGGTAATTATCTGATATGCCAGGAGCAGAGTGATGTTGGAAGCCGTGAGTGTCGTGATATCAGAGGCCACAAACGGCGTGACAGCAGGTGCCATAGCGGATTTTTTATTTATAAGGGGAATCTCTATATAGAGAGCGCAGATGTCAGGGTGGCCCTCCTACACCTCGGGAGACCCACACATCACTCTCAAACCAAGAGGGACAGTAATTTTGACTGGGCTCCACCTAGCTTAGTAACGATTGGCAACCTGGGCCCTGGATCCACTGACCAAGAGCCCTAAATAACAAGGGAATAGGCCCTTTATATTGGGCATCTGTCTTTTCTTAAGTAACTATCTTTATCTTTACTATACAACCATGTTTGTTTCACAAGTAACTCCTGCAATTGAAGTCACCTGAAGAGTTCAGCCTTACCAGACAGACACATGGCATGTTGGGCAGCGCTAGGGAGTAGCAGGGTATAGATTCTAAACAGGGTGAAGTTCTGGAAGAGGTCGCTCTTGTCAGGGCAGGTGCTCTGTATGCCAGGGTGTAATGACCCCTTCCCTTAATCTGCAATACAAAATAGGGAACGGTAGAAGCCATAGCTTACAGTGGACCTGCCTGGATTTTATTATTATTTTCAGCCACATCAAGTACTGCTATGAAAGTAAAACCACAACTAAGAGCAGATGATCCACAGCACATCTTGAAGTACCAAGAGTGAAATCTGTATATTAAGGACAATCATCACGGGCCACGGCTAGAGATGAACAAATCGAAGCTGACAAAGTGGAATTCATTACGAATTTCAGGAAAAATTTGATTTGTAACAAATGCAAATTTCCTCACGCTTCGTGGTAACAAATCACATGGCAGTGTGAGGACATGGGGCAAGGAACTCTGGAAAGACGGGATGACCCATAATTAGAGATGAGCGAACACCTGGATGTTCGGGTTCGAGAAGTTCGGCCGAACTTCCCGGAAATGTTCGGGTTCGGGATTCGAACTCGATCCGAACTTTATCCCGAACCCGAACCCCATTGAAGTCAATGGGGACCCGAACTTTTAGGCACAAAAAAGGCTGTAAAATAGTCCAGGAAAGGGCTAGAGGGCTGCCAAAGGCAGCAAAGTGTAGAAAAATCCCCTGCAAACAAATGTGGATAGGGAAATGAATTAAAATTAAATAAAATAAATAAAAATTAACCAATATCAATTGAAGAGAGGTCCCACAGCAAGGAATCATGCGTCATATCACCCTGCACCGGAGAATGTCACTCTCATGTATTTTGGACCAGCACCCAGACAGAGGATACAGGTCCCACAGCAAGGAATCATGCGTCATATCACCCTGCACCGGAGAATGTCACTCTCATGTATTTTGGACCAGCACCCAGACAGAGGATACAGGTCCCACAGCATGGAATCATGCGTCATATCACCCACCACCGGAGAAGGCCACTCTCATGTATTTTGGACCAGCACCCAGACAGAGGATACAGGTCCCACAGCATGGAATCATGCGTCATATCACCCACCACCGGAGAAGGCCACTCTCATGTATTTTGGACCAGCACCCAGACAGAGGAGAGGTCCCACATCAAGGAATCATGAGTCATATCAACCACCACCGGAGAAGGCCACTCTCATTTATTTTGGACCAGCACCCAGACAGAGGATACAGGTCCCACAGCATGGAATCATGCGTCATATCACCCACCACCGGAGAAGGCCACTCTCATGTATTTTGGACCAGCACCCAGACAGAGGATACAGGTCCCACAGCATGGAATCATGCGTCATATCACCCACCACCGGAGAAGGCCACTCTCATGTATTTTGGACCAGCACCCAGACAGAGGATACAGGTCCCACAGCATGGAATCATGCGTCATATCACCCACCACCGGAGAAGGCCACTCTCATGTATTTTGGACCAGCACCCAGACAGAGGAGAGGTCCCACATCAAGGAATCATGAGTCATATCAACCACCACCGGAGAAGGCCACTCTCATTTATTTTGGACCAGCACCCAGACAGAGGATACAGGTCCCACATCAAGGAATCATGCGTCATATCAACCACCACCGGAGAAGGCCACTCTCATGTATTTTGGACCAGCACCCAGACAGAGGAGAGAGGTCCCACAGCAAGGAATAAGGCGTCATATCAACCCCCACCGGAGAAGGCCACTCTCATTTATTTTGGACCAGCACCCAGACAGAGGATACAGGTCCCACATCAAGGAATCATGCGTCATATCAACCACCACCGGAGAAGGCCACTCTCATTTATTTGGGACCAGCACCCAGACAGAGGAGAGGGGTTTTCACAGCAGAGAATCAGGCATTTAGATCACCCACCACAGGAGTAGGACACCATTTAATGGGACCCCGGCAACCATGTCAGATGGCACAAACATCAGCTTCACATCACCCAGCACAAGAGAAGGCCACTTTGAGAGACTTTGACCCCTGCACCCAGGCGGAGGAGAGGGGTTTTCACAGCAGAGAATCAGGCATTTAGATCACCCACCACAGGAGTAGGACACCATTTAATGGGACCCCGGCAACCATGTCAGATGGCACAAACATCAGCTTCACATCACCCAGCACAAGAGAAGGCCACTTTGAGAGACTTTGACCCCTGCACCCAGACGGAGGAGAGAGGTTTTCACAGCAGAGAATCATGTATTTAGATCACCCACCACAGGAGTAGGACACCATTTAATGGGACCCGGCAACCATGTCAGATGGCACAAATATCAGCTTCACATCACCCAGCACAAAGAAGGCCACTTTGAGAGACTTTGACCCCTGCACCCAGGCGGAGGAGAGGGGTTTTCACAGCAGAGAATCAGGCATTTAGATCACCCACCACAGGAGTAGGACACCATTTAATGGGACCCCGGCAACCATGTCAGATGGCACAAACATCAGCTTCACATCACCCACCACAAGAAGGCCACTTTGAGAGACTCTGACCCCTGCACCCAGACAGAGGATACAGGTCCCACAGCAAGGAATCATGCGTCATATCACCCTGCACCGGAGAATGTCACTCTCATGTATTTTGGACCAGCACCCAGACAGAGGATACAGGTCCCACAGCATGGAATCATGCGTCATATCACCCACCACCGGAGAAGGCCACTCTCATGTATTTTGGACCAGCACCCAGACAGAGGATACAGGTCCCACAGCATGGAATCATGCGTCATATCACCCACCACCGGAGAAGGCCACTCTCATGTATTTTGGACCAGCACCCAGACAGAGGATACAGGTCCCACAGCATGGAATCATGCGTCATATCACCCACCACCGGAGAAGGCCACTCTCATGTATTTTGGACCAGCACCCAGACAGAGGATACAGGTCCCACAGCATGGAATCATGCGTCATATCACCCACCACCGGAGAATGTCACTCTCATTTATTTAGGCCCAGCACACAGACAGAGGAGAGAGGTCCCACAGCAAGGAATCATGCGTCATATCAACCACCAACGGAGAATGTCACTCTCATGTATTTTGGACCAGCACCCAGACAGAGGAGAGGTTCATTCAACTTTGGGTTGCACCGCAAGATCATGGTAAAGTAAAAAAATGAGGATTCAATAAAGAAGTGCCCCAGAGTACAAGAATACATGGTTGATGGGGAGGGAAATGTCTATTCTGCACAAGGGAGGCACAGGTCCTGTGGGATCCATGCCTGGTTCATTTTTATGAGCGTCAGCTTGTCCACGTTGGCTGTGGACAGGCGGCTGCGTTTGTCAGTAATGACGCCCCCTGCCGTGCTGAATACACGTTCAGACAAAGCGCTGGCCGCCGGGCAGGCCAGCACCTCCAAGGCATAAAATGCTAACTCTGGCCACGTGGACAATTTGGAGACCCAGAAGTTGAATGGGGCCGAACCATCAGTCAGTACGTGGAGGGGTGTGCAGGCGTACTGTTCAACCATGTTAGTGAAATGCTGCCTCCTGCTAACACGTTCCGTATCAGGTGGTTGTGCAGTTAGCTGTGGCGTGGAGACAAAACTTTTCCACATTTCTGCCATGCTAACCCTGCCCTCAGAAGAGCTGGCCGTGACACTGCTGCGTTGGCGACCTCTTGCTCCTCTTCTGCCTTCGCCTTGGGCTTCCACCTGTTCCCCTGTGACATTTGGGAATGCTCTCAGGAGCGCCTCTACCAGCGTGCGCTTGAACTCGCGCATCTTCCTATCACGCTCCAGTGCAGGAAGTAAGGTGGGCACATTGTCTTTGTATCGGGGATCCAGCAGGGTGGCAACCCAGTAGTCCGCACACGTTAAAATGTGGGCAACTCTGCTGTCGTTGCGCAGGCACTGCAGCATGTAGTCGCTCATGTGTGCCAGGCTCCCCAGAGGTAAGGACAAGCTGTCCTCTGTGGGAGGCGTATCGTCATCGTCCTCCGTATCCCCCAGCCACGCACCAGTGATGGGCCTGAGCTGTGTCGGGTGCCACCCCGCTGTGAACCTGCTTCATCCTCATCCTCCTCCACCTCCTCCTCATCCTCCTCGTCCTCCAGTAGTGGGCCCTGGCTGGCCACATTTGTACCTGGCCTCTGCTGTTGCAAAAAACCTCCCTCTGAGCCACTTCTAACAGACTGGCCTGAAAGTGCTAAAAATGACCCCTCATCCTCCTCCTCCTCCTCCTCCTCCTCCTGGGCCACCTCCTCTTCCATCATCGCCCTAAGCGTTTTCTCAAGGAGACATAGAAGTGGTATTGTAGCGCTGATAACGGTGTCATCGCCACTGGCCATGTTGGTGGAGTACTCGAAACAGCGCAACAGGGCACACAGGTCTCGCATGGAGGCCCAATCATTGGTGGTGAAGTGGTGCTGTTCCGCAGTGCGACTGGCGCGTGCGTGCTGCAGCTGAAACTCCACTATGGCCTGCTGCTGCTCGCACAGTCTCTCCAGCATGTGCAAGGTGGAGTTCCACCTGGTGGGCACGTCGCATATGAGGCGGTGGCGGGAAGGCCGAGATACAGCTGTAGCGCAGACAGGCGAGCAGCGGCAGGATGTGAGCGCGGAATCGCGCACAGACGGCCCTCACTTTATGCAGCAGCTCTGACATGTTGGGGTAGTTGTGAATGAACTTCTGCACCACCAAATTCAGCACATGCGCCAGGCAAGGGATGTGCGTCAAACCGGCTAGTCCCAGAGCTGCGGCGAGATTTCGCCCATTATCGCACACCACCAGGCCGGGCTTGAGGCCCACCGGCAGCAACCACTGGTCGGTCTGTTGTTCAATACCCCGCCACAACTCCTGCGCGGTGTGGGGCCTGTCCCCAAACATATGAGTTTCAGAATGGCCTGCTGACGTTTACCCGGGCTGTGCTGAAGTTGGTGGTGAAGGTGTGTGGCTGACTGGATGAGCTGGTGGAAGCAGAGGAGGAGGAAGCCGAGTAGGAGGAGGAGGCTACAGGAGGCAAACAATGATGCCCTGTGATCCTTGGCGGCGGAAGGACGTGCGCCAAGGAACTCTCCGCCTGGGGCCCAGCCGCCACTACATTTACCCAGTGTGCAGTTAGGGAGATATAGCGTCCCTGGCCGTGCTTACTGGTCCACGTATCTGTGGTTAGGTGGACCTTGCCACAAATGGCGTTGCGCAGTGCACACTTGATTTTATCGGACACTTGCATGTGCAGGGAAGGCACGGCTGTCTTGGAGAAGTAGTGGCGGCTGGGGACAACATACTGTGGGACAGCCATGGACATCAGCTGTTTGAAGCTGTCTGTGTCCACCAGCCTGAATGACAGCATTTCAAAGGCCAGTAGTTTAGAAATGCTGGCATTCAGGCCCAGGGCTCGAGGGTGGCTAGGTGGGAATTTACGCTTTCTCTCAAGGTTTGTGAGATGGAGAGCTGAACGCTGCCGTGTGACATGGTGGAGATGCTTGGTGGCGCAGGTGGTGGTGTCGCTGGCACATCCTCTGTTTGGTGGGCGGCAGGTGCCAACATTCCTCCCGAGGCGGAGGAAGAGGCCGAGGCAGCAGCAGAAGAGGGAGCAGGGGAGCCTGAGTGAGTTCCTTGCTTTTAAGGTGTTTACTCCACTGCAGTTCATGCTTTGCATGTAGATGCCTGGTCATGCAGGTTGTGCTAAGGTTCAGAACGTTAATGCCTCGCTTCAGGATCTGATGGCACAGCGTGCAAACCACTCGGGTCTTGTCGTCAGCACATTGTTTAAAGAAGTGCCATGCCAGGGAACTCCTTGAAGCTGCCTTTGGGGTGCTCGGTCCCTGGTGGCGGTGGCCTGTATCAGGCGAACTCTCTTGGCGGCGGCTGTTCTGCTTTTGCCCCCTGCTCCCTCTTTTGCTACGCTGTTGGCTCGGTCTCACCACTGCCTCTTCCTCTGAACTATGAAAGTCAGTGGCACGACCTTCATTCCATGTGGGGTCTAGGACCTCATCGTCCCCTGCATCGTCTTCCACACAGTCTTCCTCCCTGTCCTCCTGTTCGGTCTGCACACTGCAGAAAGAGCGCAGCAGTTGGCACCTGTGTTTCGTCATCATCAGAGACGTGCGGACTCCGATGAGGTGGTATTCCCATGTCCTCATCATCAGTAAACATCAGAGGTTGTGCATCAGTGCATTCTATGTCTTCCACCACAGGGGAAGGGCTAGGTGGATTCCCTTGGGAAACCCTGCCAGCAGAGTCTTCAAACAGCATAAGAGACTGCTGCATAACTTGAGGCTCAGACAGTTTCCCTGATATGCATGGGGGTGATGTGACAGACTGATGGGCTTGGTTTTCAGGTGCCACCTGTGCGCTTTCTGCAGAAGACTGGGTGGGAGATAATGTTGTGAACGTGCTGGATCCACTGTCGGCCACCCAATTGACTAGCGCCTGTACCTGCTCAGGCCTTACCATCCTTAGAACGGCATTGGGCCCCACCAAATATCGCTGTAAATTCTGGCGGGTACTGGAACTTGAGGTAGTTGGTTCACTAGGACGTGTGGCTGTGGCAGAATGGCCACGTCCTCTCCCAGCACCAGAGGGTACACTAACACCACCACGACCGCGTCCGCGTCCCTTACTAGATGTTTTCCTCATTGTTACCGTTCACCAAGCACCACAATAAGGAAAAAATATTTGGCCCAATGTATTGATTTCAAATTCAGGCCTTTTTTACAGGCACCTACCACTATCTGCCTATTTGTTTATGTAGCTTATTACACTAATCCAGGCACAGCAGTAACCACTGATTTAGGGAATATCTCTTTTAGGGCAAGTATTTAGGCCCTGGATGAAAGGTATCCTTTTATGGACAGATTTACAATGGGCCTGCAACAGCTGTGACACCAGATTTAGGGTATTGCTATTTTGGCAAGTGAATTTCACCCCAGAAGAAAATATATGTTTTTGCGGATACTAATATAGTTTGCCAGGCTCAGCTGTGACACCAGATTTAGTGGATTGCTATTTTGGCAAGTGAATTTCACCCCAGAACAAAATATATGTTTTTGCGGATACTATTATAGTTTGACAGGCTCAGCTGTGACACCAGATTTAGGGGTTGCTATATTGGCAAGTGAATTTCACCCCAGAAGAAAATATATGTTTTTGCGGATACTAATATAGTTTGCCAGGCACAGCTGTGACACCAGATTTAGGGTGTTGCTATTTTGGCAAGTGAATTTCACCCCAGAACAAAATATATGTTTTTGCGGATACTAATATAGTTTGCCAGGCTCAGCTGTGACACCAGATTTAGGGTGTTGCTATTTTGGCAAGTGAATTTCACCCCAGAAGAAAATATATGTTTTTGCGGATACTAATATAGTTTGCCAGGCTCAGCTGTGACACCAGATTTAGGGTGTTGCTATTTTGGCAAGTGAATTTCACCCCAGAACAAAATATATGTTTTTGCGGATAATAATATAGTTTGCCAGGCTCAGCTGTGACACCAGATTTAGTGGATTGCTATTTTGGCAAGTGAATTTCACCCCAGAACGAAAATATATGTTTTTGCGGATACTAATATAGTTTGCCAGGCTCAGCTGTGACACCAGATTTAGAGGATTGCTATTTTGGCAAGTGAATTTCACCCCAGAACAAAATATATGTTTTTGCGGATACTAATATAGTTTGCCAGGCTCAGCTGTGACACCAGATTTAGGGTGATTGCTATTTTGGCAAGTGAATTTCACCCCAGAAGAAAATATATGTTTTTGCGGATACTAATATAGTTTGCCAGGCTCAGCTGTGACACCAGATTTAGAGGATTGCTATTTTGGCAAGTGAATTTCACCCCAGAAGAAAATATATGTTTTTGCGGATACTAATATAGTTTGCCAGGCTCAGCTGTGACACCAGATTTAGTGGATTGCTATTTTGGCAAGTGAATTTCACCCCAGAACAAAATATATGTTTTTGCGGATACTAATATAGTTTGCCAGGCTCAGCTGTGACACCAGATTTAGAGGATTGCTATTTTGGCAAGTGAATTTCACCCCAGAACAAAATATATGTTTTTGCGGATACTAATATAGTTTGCCAGGCTCAGCTGTGACACCAGATTTAGTGGATTGCTATTTTGGCAAGTGAATTTCACCCCAGAACAAAATATATGTTTTTGCGGATAATAATATAGTTTGCCAGGCTCAGCTGTGACACCAGATTTAGTGGATTGCTATTTTGGCAAGTGAATTTCACCCCAGAACAAAATATATGTTTTTGCGGATACTAATATAGTTTGCCAGGCTCAGCTGTGACACCAGATTTAGTGGATTGCTATTTTGGCAAGTGAATTTCACCCCAGAACAAAATATATGTTTTTGCGGATACTAATATAGTTTGCCAGGCTCAGCTGTGACACCAGATTTAGGGTGTTGCTATTTTGGCAAGTGAATTTCACCCCAGAAGAAAATATATGTTTTTGCGGATACTAATATAGTTTGCCAGGCTCAGCTGTGACACCAGATTTAGAGGATTGCTATTTTGGCAAGTGAATTTCACCCCAGAACAAAATATATGTTTTTGCGGATACTAATATAGTTTGCCAGGCTCAGCTGTGACACCAGATTTAGTGGATTGCTATTTTGGCAAGTGAATTTCACCCCAGAAGAAAATATATGTTTTTGCGGATACTAATATAGTTTGCCAGGCTCAGCTGTGACACCAGATTTAGTGGATTGCTATTTTGGCAAGTGAATTTCACCCCAGAACAAAATATATGTTTTGCGGATACTAATATAGTTTGCCAGGCTCAGCTGTGACACCAGATTTAGTGGATTGCTATTTTGGCAAGTGAATTTCACCCCAGAACAAAATATATGTTTTTGCGGATAATAATATAGTTTGCCAGGCTCAGCTGTGACACCAGATTTAGTGGATTGCTATTTTGGCAAGTGAATTTCACCCCAGAACAAAATATATGTTTTTGCGGATACTAATATAGTTTGCCAGGCTCAGCTGTGACACCAGATTTAGTGGATTGCTATTTTGGCAAGTGAATTTCACCCCAGAAGAAAATATATGTTTTGCGGATACTAATATAGTTTGCCAGGCTCAGCTGTGACACCAGATTTAGGGTGTTGCTATTTTGGCAAGTGAATTTCACCCCAGAAGAAAATATATGTTTTTGCGGATACTAATATAGTTTGCCAGGCTCAGCTGTGACACCAGATTTAGAGGATTGCTATTTTGGCAAGTGAATTTCACCCCAGAACAAAATATATGTTTTTGCGGATACTAATATAGTTTGCCAGGCTCAGCTGTGACACCAGATTTAGGGTGTTGCTATTTTGGCAAGTGAATTTCACCCCAGAAGAAAATATATGTTTTTGCGGATACTAATATAGTTTGCCAGGCTCAGCTGTGACACCAGATTTAGAGGATTGCTATTTTGGCAAGTGAATTTCACCCCAGAAGAAAATATATGTTTTTGCGGATACTAATATAGTTTGCCAGGCTCAGCTGTGACACCAGATTTAGTGGATTGCTATTTTGGCAAGTGAATTTCACCCCAGAACAAAATATATGTTTTTGCGGATAATAATATAGTTTGCCAGGCTCAGCTGTGACACCAGATTTAGTGGATTGCTATTTTGGCAAGTGAATTTCACCCCAGAACAAAATATATGTTTTTGCGGATACTAATATAGTTTGCCAGGCTCAGCTGTGACACCAGATTTAGTGGATTGCTATTTTGGCAAGTGAATTTCACCCCAGAACAAAATATATGTTTTTGCGGATACTAATATAGTTTGCCAGGCTCAGCTGTGACACCAGATTTAGTGGATTGCTATTTTGGCAAGTGAATTTCACCCCAGAAGAAAATATATGTTTTTACGGATACTAATATAGTTTGCCAGGCTCAGCTGTGACACCAGATTTAGGGTGTTGCTATTTTGGCAAGTGAATTTCACCCCAGAAGAAAATATATGTTTTTGCGGATACTAATATAGTTTGCCAGGCTCAGCTGTGACACCAGATTTAGAGGATTGCTATTTTGGCAAGTGAATTTCACCCCAGAACAAAATATATGTTTTTGCGGATAATAATATAGTTTGCCAGGCTCAGCTGTGACACCAGATTTAGTGGATTGCTATTTTGGCAAGTGAATTTCACCCCAGAAGAAAATATATGTTTTTGCGGATACTAATATAGTTTGCCAGGCTCAGCTGTGACACCAGATTTAGGGTGTTGCTATTTTGGCAAGTGAATTTCACCCCAGAACAAAATATATGTTTTTGCGGATACTAATATAGTTTGCCAGGCTCAGCTGTGACACCAGATTTAGAGGATTGCTATTTTGGCAAGTGAATTTCACCCCAGAACAAAATATATGTTTTTGCGGATAATAATATAGTTTGCCAGGCTCAGCTGTGACACCAGATTTAGTGGATTGCTATTTTGGCAAGTGAATTTCACCCCAGAACAAAATATATGTTTTTGCGGATAATAATATAGTTTGCCAGGCTCAGCTGTGACACCAGATTTAGTGGATTGCTATTTTGGCAAGTAAATTTAACCCCAGAACAAAATATATGTTTTTGCGGATACTAATATAGTTTGCCAGGCACAGCTGTGACACCAGATTTAGGGTGTTGCTATTTTGGCAAGTGAATTTCACCCCAGAAGAAAATATATGTTTTTGCGGATACTAATATAGTTTGCCAGGCACAGCTGTGACACCAGATTTAGGGTGTTGCTATTTTGGCAAGTGAATTTCACCCCAGAACAAAATATATGTTTTGGAGGAAACACTAATATATTTTGCCAGCCACTGCTGAAACCACTGATGTATGGTATTGCTATTTTGGCAATTGAATTTAACCCCAAACCAAAATATCTGTTTTGGCGGACACTATTATATTTTGCCAGCCACTGCTGAAACCACTGATGTATGGTTTTGCTATTTTGCCAATTGAATTTCACCCCAGAAAATAATCTATCCTTTGCCAGACAGCAGACAGTATTATGCTTGTCTAGCCAAAGCTGGAACACCAGATTTAGGGGATTGGTATTTGGGCAATTGTATTTAACCCCTTAATAAAATATAGAAATTGCTATCCTGAGTTTCTAGGGGTGACAATTAGCACAGCCAAGCCCCTGATGGAGGATATAGCAAAAAAAAATAGTATTGAAGCATTGATGGATGTGTGGCAGCTTGTTCTGGAGCACCACAAGTCACAAAATGGCCGCCGATCAACCCAGAAAATAAGTGACAGAAAAACGCTCTGTGCAGCCAAAAACCAGCAATCAAGTAAATAGCAGAAGTTCACTGATTCTCAGCTGCAGATCGATCCGTTCATTAGGTGCTGTTGCTGACTTTTCCCTGCCTATCTCGCCCTCACAGAAGCTGCATCCTCTCCCTACACTAGTCAGAGCAGTGTGACGTGCGGCGCTACGTGACTCCAGCTTAAATAGAGGCTGGGTCACATGCTGCACTTGGCCAATCACAGCCATGCCATTAGTAGGCATGGCTGTGATGGCTTCTTAGGGCAAGAAGTAAGACGCTAGCTGATTGGCTGCTGTGCAGCCCTTCAGAAAGCGGGAAGAAATCGACGAACACCGAACCCGAACCCGAACTTTTTTGAAAATGTCCGGGTTCGGGTCCGGGTCCCGGACACCCCAAAATTCGGTACGAACCCGAACGATGCGCGAACTGTTCGCTCAACACTACCCATAATGCCATGCATGCAGCCAATCAGCAGCCAGCCCTGTGATGTCACAGTCCTATAAACATAGTGGACATCTTGATTCAGACATTTTCCAGCGTTCTGAGTGCCGGGACAGAAGTGAGAAGGCGTTAGGGACACTAATAAGAAAAACCTCATTGTGAAAAAAAGAAAACTGAAAAAACGATTTATAAGTGCAGGGAAAGGATAGAGAGGAATCATTTCACAGCAACTTAGTGCAGGGAGAGATGTCTGCTAGGGGTAGTGATAGGAAAAACCTCATAGTAAAAAAAAAAGAGATTTACAAGTGCAGGGAAAGATTATTTGGGGATCCAAATAGCCATTAGACAACTCTGTCATTCCAGCAATTTGTTCTTTAGGTGAAAATGCTATGTTGAAAAGCCTTTAGTTGTTTATATCTGTGGAAAAAGAAAAATATACACGCAGTTGACTTCTTCAGTTATATGTGGTGAAAGCGTTTAGTGGCGTATTTCAGTACAAAAAGAAAAATATATACGCAGTTCACTTCTGCAGCTATATGTAGTGAAAGAGTTTAGTGGCCTATTTCATTACAAAAAGAAAAATATATACGCAGTTCACTGTTGCACTTATTTGTGGTAAAAGCGTTTAGTGGCCTATTTCAGTACAAAATATATATATACGCACTTCACTGTTGCAGTTATTAGTGGTGAAAGCATTTAGTGGCCTATTTCAGTACAAAAAGAAAAATATATACACATTTGACTGTTGCAGTTATTTGTGGTGAAAGCGTTAAGTGGCCTATTTTAGTACAGAAAGACAAAATATATACGCACTTCACTGTTGCAGTTATTTGTGGTGAAAGCATTTATTGGCCTATTTCAGTACAAAAAATATATATATTTACGCACTTCACTGTTGCAGTTATTAGTGGTGAAAGCGTTTAGTGGCCTATTTCAGTAAAAAAAAAAAAAAAAGAAAAATATATTTGGCGCTTTAAGGGGTGTTTAAATTTAGTTTTTATTTATTTAGTTCAGCTAACATTATGTCAGACAGAGAAGTGCCAGGCCATGCACAGTGGCAGAGGCCTAAATGTTTCTGGCACAGGCAGAGGTCGCAGCAAAGTAAGGGGGGTGTCAGCAGGAGTCACAACGAGAGGCCTGAGCTCCCAGTGTCATCTAGCAGTTGTGTCTTCACCAGCAACCCAGCGGTTCTTGATTGGTTAACTCGGTCATCCACTTCATCCCAAGTGACATCAGACACCCCTCACCTGTCCTCAACCCGCCTCTGTCTTTTGCTGTTCTCTCAACCACAGAAGTTTTGTATGCTGTGGACTCAGCTCCACTATACAGCGAGGAAGAGCTACAAGAGGAAAGTCAGCAGCTACTGCCCAGCCAAGATGTGGAGGAGACATCCGCTGCTTCCTCCGTTAGGCAGGCAAGCAGTGATGAGGAGAGTGGTGTGGGAGGTGGTGTTGTGAGCTCCTGACCCAGAGACCGTTAAGGAGGACATCAGTGATGTGCAGACACTACTCAATGATGATGAAGCCGATCGCACTTGGGAGCCAGGTGCAGAAGGGGCTTCATCATCATGAGGAGAAGAGGGTGCAAGCTTGCCTGTAAGGCAGCGGCTGAGCCAACAAGGTGGTAGCATGGCTGGGAGTCCGCAGGGTGGCAGCAGCGGGAGGTTGGGATTCAAATGTGCCCGGGGTAGACCACCTGCTTCGCCGCAGCCTAACTGCCCGGGAAGTAGTGGTGCAGGCGATTACAGAGGCAGCGGCGGTAGCAGTCAGTCAGTGTGGACTGGTGAGGGGAAAATCACCTGCTCCGCGGTGTGGCAGTTTTTTGTTAAGCCGCCGGAGAAGGTGAACGTGTCCATATGTAGAATCTGTGGGAAGAAGGTGAAACATGGCCAGGGTGCCAATGTTGGCACTCCGGCCCTGCATCAACAAATGAAGCATCTTCATACAGTGTCCTGGGAGAACCGTGGCTCTGATGTGGTGGTCCAGCCTGCTGCAGCAACCGCTCCATCTCCCAGTGGCACGCACCCGGTTTCAGGCAGTCAAGGCTCCACCACCACAGCCAAAGGGAGCTGTCATTCCCATCATCTGCTGGTCCCGATGCTCCTGCTCCTTCTCCTCTTACTCCTTATCAGTCATTCCATCAGCACTCGATCACCGAAGCGATTGCCAATAGACAGCAGTATGTGTGCACTCATCCAATGGCGCAGAAGCTGAATGTGCTCCTGGCCAGGTTGCTGCTGCTCCAGTCCCGCCCTTTCCAAGTGGTGGACTCTGCACCTTTCAGAGAACTGATGGCTTGTGCCGAGCTGAGGTGGAGAGTCCCAAGCCATAATTTCTTTGCCGAAAAGGCAGTACCAGCCCTGCACAAATATGTAGAACAGAAGGTGGGCCAGTCCTTGAGCTTGTCGGTGTCTGTTAAAGTGCACGGTAGCGCCGATGTGTGGAGCTGTAACTACGGTCAGGGACAGTATATGTCCTCTACGGCCCACTGGGTTAATGTTGTCCCTACACAGCCACACCAGCAACTTGGCCAGGTCATGTCGCTTCCGCCTCCATGTTGTCATGCTGATGTTGGTCCTGCGACAATGTCTGCCTCTGCCTCCTCACCCTCCACCATGTCCTCTGCCTCCACTGCAGGGACAAGTCACAGTGCCCCTTCATACAGGGCACGGCGGTGTCATGCTGTTCTGGACCTGGTTCGCCTTGCAAAACGGAGTCACACAGGGGAGGAACAGTTCTGTGTGATTCATCAAGAAATCATGTCCTGGCTTTCTCCACAACAACTGAAAATCGTAACTATGGTAACTGACAACGGGAAGAAATTGGTGTCGGCACTGCGTCAAGGAAGGAAAAGCCATGTGCCCTGCATGGCACACATGTTCAATCTGGTTGTCAAGTGGTTCCTGAAGTCTTCCACCCACTTGCAAGACATCCTAAAAATGGCCAGGAAACTTTGCATGCACTTCAGCCACTTGTAAACCGCAAAGCACACCTTCGTTGAGCTGCAGCGGCAGAACGGCATTCCCCGTCATAGGTTGATATGCTACGTTTCTACCCGTTGGAATTCCGTTGGACCGAATATACGAACAGAGAAAGGCCATCAACGAGTCACTTGCACAAATGGCCCGATGCATGCTCATTTGCTTGCGTAGTGACAGCTGAATTGTCACCATTCGGCAGAGGGATGACTTCTGACTTTCCAACTTGTTGAACCCTCTCTACCGGTCCAAAATTGGGGATTTGTTTACGCCCACTGAGAGGGAGGACAAAGTTAATTACTTCAGAGACATCCTATGTAGTCAGTTAGAAGCTGCTTATCTGCGCCATCGTCCATCCTCTCGCAGGTCTGATCAGGGGGACCCACTGTGCTCACTTTTCACTGCCATGGCTGCTGTGGTGGGGTGGGGTGGCAGGAGCAGTACCAGCTCCATAAGCAGCAGCCTGAGTCTACAGTTGCTGATGAGCAGCTTTATTCACCCGCAGAGTGAAGAAACTACTCACCAGCAGAAGCAGCAGGTAGACCTGGAGCAGGACCTGAACCAGTAGGTGGTGTAATACTTGGACAGCACCCTGCCAACCAACATTGAATATCTTCTGGACTACTGGGCAGCCAAACTGGATCTGTGGCCCCAACTGGCAGAGTTTGCCCTGGAAAAGCTGTCCTGCCCGACCAGTAGTGTGGCATGAGAGCGGATGTTTAGTGCGCCGAGGGCCATAGTTACCCCAAGGAGAACTCGACTGACCACCCAAAATGTGGAGAGACTGACCTTTCTCAAGATGAATCAGGCGTGGATCAGCCAGGATTTCCACCCACCAATTCCTGATGCATCTGATTAGATCATCAATGCCGCCTCACCCAAACCTTGAAAAAAGAGATCAGCATCTTCTGGCTACCGTTCTTAACTAGTACTCTGATGCTGCCACCTGCCTGATGCCACACATCTGATGCCAAGTGCTCCCACTTCCCCACTCTGTCACCAGGTCACTTTGTGGTCTCCTGATGCTGCTGCTGCCATCTCCACACTATGTCACCTTCACACTCTGTGGTATCCTGATACTGCTGCTGCTGCCATCTCCATACTATGTGACCATCACACTCTGTGGTATCCTTATGCTGCTGCTTCTGCCATATCCACACTATGTCACCTTGCCACTCTGTGGTATGCATCAGGAGAAGGCCACCGAGTAGCTGCTGCCGCCATGTCCACAATATGTCACCTTGCCACTCTGTGATATCCTGCTGCTGCCATCTCCACACTAGTGTTGAGCGCGAATATTCGAATAGCGAATTTTTATTTCAAATATTCTTTTTTTTGTTGTTTTTTTAGATGTTAATCCTTGCTGCTCTTTGGTTGTCTTCCCACTTCCCAAAAGCTGTTCTTACCTGTCCGGAGGATTCCTGGCTCCGTGCCCGCTCCAGTCATTGCCCGTTGCCGCTTCTGCCGACTCCCTGTGTGCATGGGAACGCCTCCATGCTATAATGTACTGTCGGATGTGAGAATCATGATCTCACAAGTTTGACTAAGTTGTAATCGCAATGCGATTAATATAACCTGAATTATTCGCATTGCGATATTCGTTATATTCTAGCAACACAACCATTAGGAACCCAGCTTTAAGTTGAATTCGCAATGCAAGCAATACAGGTTATATTAATCGCTATGCAAATTCAACTTAGAGCTGAGTTCATAATGGTTGTATTGCTAGAATATAACGAAGATTGAGAATATAGTGCTATATTCGTGAATTTGTGATATTCGTCATCTTCGTTATATTCTAGCAATACAACCATTAGGAACTTAGCTCTAAGATAAATTCGCAATGCGAGTATATGTTCACTTCGCGAATGAAACTTTGAGCTGAGTTCCTAATGGTCGTTGCTAGAATATAACGAAGATTGAGAATATAGTGTTATATTCGTGATATTCCTTAAATTCTAGCAATACAGACATTAGGAACCCAGGAATCGCATGGCGAATTGAACTTAGAGCTGAGTTCCTAATGGTTGATAACCATTAGGAACTCAGCTCTAACTTCAATTCGCCATGTGATTAATATAACCTGTATTACTCGCATTGCAAATTCTACTTAGAGCTGGGTTCCTAATGGTTGTATTGTCTGAACATAACGAGAATATAGTGCTTTATTCGTGATATTCGTTATCTTCGTCAATTCTAGCAATACAAGTTACAACCATTAGGAACTCAGCTCTAAGTTTAATTCGCGATGCGAATATAAATTCGCGTAACATTCGCAATATATAGAATAATGACTAATATTCGATTTCGACGAATATTCAATCGAATATTCGCGAAATATCGCGAAATCGAATATGGTACCTCTCGCTCATCACTACTTCACACTATGTCACCATGCCACTCTAAGGTATCCTGATGCTGCTGCTGCCATATCCACACTATGTCACCTTGCCACTCTGTGGTATCCTGCTGCTGCTGCCATCTCCACACTATGTCATTTTGCCACTCTGTGGTATCCTGATGCTGCTGCTGTCATATCCACACTATGTTACCTTGCTACTTTTTGGTATCCTGCTGCAGCTGCTGCTGCCATATCCATACTATGTCACCTTGCCACTCTGTGAAATCCCGATGCTGCTATCTCCACACTATGTCACCTTGCCACAGTATGGTATCCTCATGTTGCTGCTGCTGTCGCCACCTCCAAACTCGGTCATTGTGCCACTCTGTGGCCTCCTCCTGCTGCTGCTGCCACCTCCACTCTCAGTCATTGTGCCACTCAGTGGCCTCCTCATACTGCTGCTAAATCCAGACTATGTCATTGTGCCACTTAATGGCCTCCTCATACTGCTGCCACCTCTAGACTCTGTCATTGTGCTACTCGGTGGCCTTCTCATGATAATGCTAATGCTGCTGCCGCCACCTCTGGACTCTTTCATTCTGCTGCTCTGTGGCCTCCTGATGCTGCCACCACCTCCACACTGTCATTGTGCCACTCTATGGCCTCCTCCTGATGCTGCCGCCACCTCCAGACTCTGTCATTGGGCCACTCTGTGGTCTCCTCATGCTGCTTCCACCTCACCACTATGTCAGAGGGCCACTCTGTAGACTTCTCATGCTGTTCCCACCCTCAGCACTTTAGGACTGGGCCACTATTTTGCCTTTAGGCCTGGCTGACATCATCATTTATTAGACCTTTCTTCTGATCTGTCAGAAGGAAGGAAAAATGGGACGCACAACGGATCCTATCTGTGTAGCAGCTGTAAGGCCTGTATGGGCCCATCAGAATTGGCTTATAATTTGGTAGACAAAAGCTGGAGTGGGTACAAATAACAGAAGACATGCAAATATTCCAGTCACGTGTCATCTCTGTTTTAGATCCACTCCTGTTTTATTTGGAATTAGCAATACTGATGGATTATTGAGCAAATACTTACCGAGTAAAGGCAGATGCTCCACAGACTGGATCCATTTTTTGTGGGTTATTGTTCTGACAGATTGGAGGAAGGGTAAAATAATCAGTGACGTCAACACAATCTTACTGCTGACACCCTCTCCACTCTGTAAGGTGGGCTCTACTTGTATAAGCGTTTAATAGAACAGGTTCTGTAGATATCTATGTGGAATCAGCTGACGACGGTGTAAAAGGAGTGCGCTTCTTCTTTGGGCTAACATCGACCTGTAAGGCTGAGTTCATACTTGAGTTGTTTGGTAAGTTTTGGCCCGGTGAATGCCCAAATAGGAAGTGTGTAGTGATTCTAAGATCGATGCCTGTCATCTGCATGTCATACGGACTCATAGTATTATTTCACTACCCAAGTAGACTCCCTATGCATGTTACTGCAAGGCACAGTGCTCTATACCACTATAAAGGCTCTCTGCAGCCAGAAAATAGCAATTTTTTAAATGTAATTCGCCGCAAATATGTTCGGATCGAACCAAATTTTTCCCCAAAAAAAATCGCCGAATAGAATTTTTTAAAAATTCGCATATCTCTAACCACGGATTATAAGGTACCTCCACTCTAAGTTACCCCTCTCTCCACCTATGATATGAGTAGGAAGACTGTGGTTTTCATGATAGGCAGCTATGCTGTCCACTACAAAGTACCACAATTATGGAGGATTCCAAAAAGTTGTTGTGTTAATATTGTTTATCTGCTACTGGCTTCTAACTTAAAGGTTAAGTTTTATCAGTCCAGATCTCTGCATATTTATTTCATCTCTCCCTGCATCACAAAGGGCTAAATTCCTTCTTGGGTAAAATGGGCAAATAAAGTAAATAAGGTCACACAGCAGATAATTTAAAGTTTTTTGTGTGTTAAAGGAAATATGTCTGCAATTTTATGCTGCCCGGTCAGAGGGCAATATAAAGTAGTCGCAGAAACCCTGATTGAAATGCTGGTTAACATACTTTTTGTGGCTCAGTTATTTTCTTAAGAAGAACCAGCAGGTCCCGAGTGCTCCCTATACAACTAGCTCCCGCCTCTACCCTCCTCCCCATTGATTGGCAGCTTTTTCCACATAAAAAGTATAGGAAAGAAAATGTCAATAATCCGGAACCATAGCGCATGAATATTAGGACTGTCACCAGGGATTAAAAATAAATAAAAATGGGCAAAAAAGAAAAACACAATATTTCAATCAGGATATCTGCCACTACTTTATGGTAGCCTCAGATAGGACGGCATAAAACTGGTGATCGATTGCAATGCACATGGCAGAGGTGTTTTTACAGAAGCTGTTCACAAGGCATATGGAGTCCCAGTGACTTAGTACTACAGATCTATATGCATTCTATACACTGCTATATGAAGTCATTGTATGGAGTTGGATTACATGTATTCTCTTCTATCAAATGCTGTTGTGATGCCTTATAAAATACAGTAGGAGAAATATAGAGCTACAGTAGAAAACCATAGAAGTCCATGGCTGCTGTGATATGCAACTGTAAGGGCTCATTCACACGACCGTAGGTGGGCCATTCCCTGCATTGGGGACCGCAATTTGTGGTCCCCAATGCACGGGCAACCTCCGTACGGTCGCCGGGATGAATCCAGACCCATTCAACTTTAACGAGTCTGCATTCGTCCGTTCTGCAAAAAGATAGAGCAAGTTCTATCTTTTTGCGGAACAGAAATATGGAACAGAACCCCACGGAAGCACTCTGTAGTGCTTCCATAGTGTTCCGTTCCGTGCCGTTCCGCATCTCCAGATTTGCGGACCCATTGATGGGAATGGGTCCGCATCCGTGACGCAGAATGCACACAGAACGTTGCCCGTATATATTGTCGATCTGTGTGCATGAGCCCTAATACATTAATGTGAGTAAGTACTCTCTTAGTAGTCCAGGTGAGCTGTTTTTTCTTCTTATGTGTACAAGATTTAATACCTTACTGCTTCCCCTTCAATAAATATTTCCACTTGGAATTTTAGTCCAGAAATTTTTGATTTTGCTATCACTTTTCTTGCGCTAAGGAAAGGTACTAATACTCGTAACAAAGTAAAATGTTTTCTTTTTTGGCTTAAATAGAAAAAAAACTGTTTGCAATTGTCTAAATCTGGCAGTTATTTCCTAATATTAAAGGTAGAAGTAATATGGCACTACTCTATGTTCACAAAGAAACCTTATTTGCAAAATCTTTCAACTTTTCATGTTTTTGCAATAAAGTGTTGCAAATTGTAAAAGGTTTAAAAAAGGTTTGAATTTCTGTGGTTTATGATCCTCCACATTCAAGAGAAAAAAACAATTAAGTATGAAGATTTAACTCCAAGAACATCTAATTGAGTTATACACCTTTCCAGAAAGGACACACCAGCTGTAATGTTATACAATGAATGGAACAAATATCACTAGAATGCAAATTTTACTGCATTTTTTAATTACCAGGCTTTGCATTGAAAGGGTAATATTACCCTCTGGTAACCTAGGCATAGCTAGCTAAATTCCATCATTTGTAACAGTTTATAAAAGTCAATCTGCTTCACTATTAAAGTATCTTTTAAGACTGTGCATTTATGTGTAGCTATATAAGATAAGGTGCCACCCTGCATTCATACATTATGTTTATATTAGTTTATAATAATTTTTTATCATTTATTTTTTTATTTTTAAAAGTTGTTACATAACAGTGAGGGTATTTAGCTACAACTACAGTGTTGTGTGAATGTTTGTGAATCCCTCACAATTTTCTTTATTTCTACACAAACCTAACCTAAAACTACATAACATCACATTTCCACACCAGTCCTAAAAGTAGATAATGATAACCAAATCAAACAAATAAGTAAAAAATAATAGACTTGGTCATTTATGTTTTGAGGAATTATATTCAATATCATGTTTGAATGATACAAGAACAATGAAAGCTAACCTGTTGGTTAGTAGTTTGTATTGATGAGCGGCATAGGCAATATTCGAATTTGCGATATTTTGTGAATTTTTGGCCAAATATTCACCATAAATTAGCAACTTTGAGAATTTGTGATCTCCAGTTATTATTTACTTGATTGCGAAAATCGGCACTGTAATATATTCGCGATGAAAATTTGCAATTATAATAGTTGTGATCAACACTAAGGGGTAAGCAACTTTCCTATTGGTTGCTAGGGATGTTGCTAAGTGCCGATATTCACGATAAATTTGCGATAAATTTGCGATTAGAATATTCACTATCAACACTATTTACGAATAAATATCATTATATTCTAAATATTCACGAATTCTCAAAGTGCTGATATTCACGATTAAAATTTGAAAAACTAATATTCGCGCTCAACACTAGTAGTTTGGCATACAGTTTGGTATCAGTGTTCAGAAGAGATATGGGATGAAATTCTGAGGGGATACTAGTTCTTTCCCCGGCTTGGTTAGAGTCACTATGGTGGCTGATAACATTTCATTAGGTAGAGCTCACTCAGTCGGGCAACTTCCAATGTGTGACAGAGATAGGGCAATAAATCCTGTATGAATGATTTATAATACTGGTTAGACAGGCCATCAGGGCTTGGGGCTTTATACGATGGGAGAGATTTTCAAGTTTTCCGCAGTTCTCCAATTGAGAACGGGGTGTTTAAGAGTGCTACATGGTCCAGAAACAGTAAGGACACAGACAAAGAATCTAAGAATGAGTTGATGTCTGATTGGGGGGTCAGGGATTCCATAGGTGTGGCCAGGTTATATAAGGAAGAGTAATAGTCTCTGAATTTGTTGGCAATATCCTTGGGGTCATATATTTTAGTATTTGTCCCTGGATTCAGAAGGTAGGGGATATTGGCCTTATTTGCTGTGGTTTTCAGTCTTTGGGAGAAAAGCTTACTGACTTTATTATCCTGAGAATAGTATTGTACCCTAAGGGATCGCATGAGTTTTTCAATTAGCGAATGTGATAACTTTTTATTGAGAGAATCAATACGTCTAATTTCCAACATGAGGTCTGAGAATCTCTTTTCTCTTTCACTTTTAAACCAGCATTCTATTTTTATGAAAATACCCCTGATGAAAGCCTTATTGGCATTCCACAATACTGCTGGTTTGGAGACAGAGCCAGCGTACAGAGTAAAGTAGTCTCTTAATGCCCTACTGAGTTCTGTTTGATGTCGAGGTGAAAAGAATGAATAGTCCTTCTCTGACTCATGGAGTATTCTCAAAATATCATATAAGTCATGTTTGCATAGCACTTTGGCCAAGGAAGGGGATCTCCATGTAGAAGGAAAGGTAGTGTCCCAATGAAAATCATGCACTGTGTTGAATTCCCCACAGATTATCAGGTGTTCTTTTTCATCAATTTGTTGAAAAAAGACAGTTGGTGTCTGTAAGGAGCATAGATAGCCACCACAATGTACCTTCCTCCCAAGTCAGCTATAACTTATGTAGAGTAAAGGTTACTGTATCGCAGATTGCCATTAATACCCCTCTTTGTCTTTTTGCGAAATTGGATTGGAGGATATTAGGATATTTGGGGTGACGCATTCTGTGAGCGTCTAAAGCTAGAATATGTGTATTGTGTGAAACACAGAAAATGCCAGCCTGATGTACCAATGCTTCTTTCCACATCAATGATCGCTTATATGGGTTGTTAAGCCCTTTAACGTTCATGGATGCAAGTTTCAGTGGCATGATAAAGGAATAGTGTGCTAATAGAAAGGCAGGTACCTCTACCCAGAAACCCGGGGGATGACAACACGGTGCACAAGGAGTGAAGAGACAGTTATGTCACTGCGAGTAATGTTTTGATGGCAGTGGATGTACCTATATAACAAAGCAAAGGAGCAAAAATACAAACAACACAAAAGTAAATGTTTCTAGTAGCTCAGGGGATAGCAACAATAGAAACCTAGCAGACAGAATCAATAGCTGGTTGTTCATCGTGTGGGGGAAGCAACTTAACATAAGAAGTCTTTAAAACAGCAACAGCAGAACACCTCACAGTTGGTGAATGAGGTCATTTGTTCGACCCAGTGGCGGGAACGGGACACCACTTGCCACTCAACATCCATGGACTTCTGTTTCTCCTGGCCAGGAGGAGAGTGAATGTTGGGGGTAGGCATACCCCAGTCCTGCAGCAGACAGACTCCTTCTGTGACAGAGGAAGCGCTGTAGTATTTTCCATTGCGGTTTATCAGTAGCTTCACTGGGAATCCCCAGCGATAAGAGATGTTGTTTTTACGTAGGGTGGAGGTGATGGGTAGTAGTTGTCTTCAGAGTCAAAGCATTGTGGCTAATAGGTCAGCATGTAGCTTAACTTGTTTGTATAGAGTCGGCTGTTCTTTCTGAGACCTGGCAGCCACCATAGTTTTCTCTTTTATATGAAAAAAAAATGGACACATGCTAGCACATCTCTGGGCACCGATTCATCAATGCGATTTGCACGGTCTATCGCGATGTCTTGTGGATCACAGTTAGGCAATGTCTATTTTAAGAGAGATTGTACAAATGACAGAAGAAACATTTTCTGCAATGCCCCTGAATTTTATATTGTTCCTGCAGGACCGGTCTTCTAAATCAGTGACCTTAGCCCGCAGTAACTCAACCTCTTCTGTCAGGTCATAGTGAGAGTCAATAGGATGAGTTCGGGGGCTTGCAAATTCATTCATTTTATGCTCCACATGCTTTACTCTGCCAGATAAGTCATGGAGTTTGGCCTGGAGTGGAGTGTACAACTTAGAAATGTCTTGGTGAAAGGAGTAGCTGAAAACTAACAGCAGTTCTTTGATAATAGAACCTGATGCTGGCTTATCTGAGACCTGGATGGAGGTGAAGGATTTAGCAATAGAGTCAGGCAGATGAGATACGGGGGCCCCTTGGAGTTGGCTAACCTACTTGTTAGAAAGCTGGGTCTCCACTCTAGATGTTTGAATGGCACTGCATAGACAGGGAATATTCAGGAAGAAATGATGGAGGCAGCATGTCTGGTTGAAAAATCCCTTTATTTGGGAACTGCTCACATTAAATACGTGAATATAAAAAGTTGCTACGTTTCAGCTATCACATAGCCTTTGTCAAGCACAATGTGAATTATACATACAAGTGTTTATAAAGTAAAGACTCCACCTCCACATGGAGAGGTGTCCAATCATTGTTTCTCATTGTTAATCATTCACATGCAGGGTTAACATTACACATCCAATCCGTGTCCCGCTCAGCAGCTGCTTTATATAAAACTTAAGGTCAATCATACATAGTGTTCTCACCTGATCAAATATAAATGTAGAGGGAAAATACGGTGTCATGATGCACACTCATCCGCGCGTCTGGTGATCACCAGTGCGCATGTCAGAGAAGGGAGAGGGAGGGTCACGACGTTTTTGAGCACCCCCTCGGTAGACCTGCTCAGAAAGAAATTTGAGCATGAGTCTAAGAAATTGGTCACCATGGAGCTTCACCTGAATACTCTGAGGGAATATTATCGCTCACAACGTATCCCCAGGGGATTACGATCCCATCTCAGACCGACTCTCTTCCCCAATAATGAGGAATTTTGCAAGACGCTTAAAATGATAAATAACAAATATGCCTTTGAATTGATGCTACTGAATATTGACTTTCTTGGTCAGGAGATTGAGGTAGTCAAACAATCAATGACTGCCATTGAAATACAGATTAAGGGATTACTGAATACTGACAAATTTATGGCACTTATGGAGAAAATAAAAACGTACACACAACGACACAAGTCGGAAGTAGAAAAAATGAAAAGGGATAAATGGCACCGAGACCTGGAAGATTACCAGGGGGGTCATGTGTATAATTGGCAACAACAAACACAAAGCAAAACACGGAAAAAGAAGGGGAGGAAATTTGGCCAAAGTCGCTTTGGGTTTACGACCGGCGACTCTGATTCATCTGATGACATTAACAAAGTACCTTTTTTAGGATCTTCACAATCCGGCGCAAAAGACGTAGCCAGAGGAGGGGTGGACGGAAGTACCACAGACCTCAGAAAGAGTTTACCCCCGCCTTACCAGAAAACCAACAGGGGCGCACGGGGACGGAATACGAGACACAACCAGATATGACCAACAATCTGGTAGTCAACATCTCTTCTATTGAACTGACTGTGGAGCAATTGAACATCTTGGGACATGGACTGTCGTTTTGTCCTGATCAAGGAAGGAACTGGTTCGATTTAGAACTGGATTTACACCGGTTTTATCGGGTGCTGAGGTTAAAAGCACTTTTCTCCACTAAGAAGGAGAGTATCATGAGACCATCATCTGATACCAATGAGGGAGTGGAGTTTGTACTCAAGGCATTAGACCTGAGGGTGAAAAGTGATTTTTCACCACCCCATAACAATCATGTTGTGGAAGCATATATCAACATTGTGTCTCAACAAATTGATTCACTAAGGGAATGTCATGTGGGGGGCACCATGTCGAACCTGACCAGAGGAGAGAGGGAGGCATTAACATTATTAGAGCACAACAAATCAATTACTGTTAAGCCAGCCGACAAGGGGGGAGCGGTGGTGATCATGGACACGGTGTGCTATAATCGGGAGGTGCATGGACAACTGAGTGACCGGGAGGTATATACGGAATTACAGAATGATCCCAAATAGGACATTATGCGCACTTTTGATAACATCATTAAGGAAGCCCTGGATAAGGGCATTATTGATAGTGATGTTAGTAATTTTCTCCGAATACCACACCCGGTCACTCCTCTTCTCTATGTACTTCCCAAGATTCATAAAAGCCTCATTGACCCTCCAGGCCGACCCATTGTGTCGGGCCGTGGTTCGGTATTCAGCAATATTGCTGTATTCCTGGATAGGATTTCGTATGTCCATGCCACCAGCGCCCCCTCCTACATTAGGGATACCAGTCATTTTTTGCTTAAACTCGGGGATCTGAGTTTGCCGGACCATCCTCTTCTGGTCAGCTTCGACGTGGTCTCACTGTACACATCTATTGAACATGCTTTTGGATTGAATGTCGTCGATGTGGCTTTGGCCGGCACCGGGCTCTCCCTGGGAGGCCGTGGGTTTGTCCTCCAGCTCCTGGAGGTGGTCCTGAAGCGGAATTATTTCCGCTTTGGGGACACCTTCTATCAACAGCAGCGTGGTGTGGCCATGGGCTCGAACGTGGCGCCTACGTATGCTAATATCTTCATGGCGGAGGTGGAGGACAGATTCATTTATAGGTCGTCCTTGTTTAGGGGGGCCCGGTGCTGGTGGCGTTACATTGACGACATTTTTGTTGTCTGGGGTGGTTCCTCAGAGGAACTGCACCTGTTCCATCAACATTTGAATAAGATGTTCGCTGGTCTTGAATTTACAGTCACAGTATCTTCCATTGAATTGCAATTTCTAGATGTAATGGTACGTATTAGTAATGGAACTATCTCTACAGACATTTATCATAAGCCCACAGACAGAAACAATCTGTTGAGATATGACAGCAACCACCCACGCCGGATGGTGGAGTCCCTCCCCTGGAGTCAGTTGTTAAGGGTAAGAAGGGTGGTATCGGGTGAGGAACAGTTTGAGAAAAGAGTACATGAGATGGGTCATAAATTCCTCAATAGGGGTTACCCACATAGACTAGTTGAGAAGACAAAACAAAGGGTGGCGCTGGTTGACCGGGAATCCACGCTTCACGGTAAAGTAAGGAGGACAGAAAATCAGAGAATTCCCTTTGTTTCCACCTATGGTGCCCTCAGTGGGAAAATCTCACAGATTATACGCAAAGAGTGGCACATTTTACAAAGAGGGTTGCCCTCGATACCTGAGTTTGAGAGTTTCCCAGTGATGGCTTACAAGAGGGGGACCAATTTACGTGACAAACTGGTGAAAAGTGAGATCACTGAGCCCCGTGGGGATGGACAGACGTATTTGGCACCAAGAAAGATGGGATGTTACCCTTGCCTTGGTTGCTGCAACTGTGGAAATATGATCAAGGGTGATACGTTTTGTCATCCCTACAGTGGTAGAGCCTACAAAATTAAAGAGTTTTTTACGCGCAGATCACGTGACGTTGTTTACATGATCACCTGCCCCTGTGGACTCATCTACATTGGTGAGACCACTATGGAGGCACGTGAGCGAATGAATTCACATAAGAGCAACATAAGGAGGGGTCTCATTGACAAACCAGTGGCCAAACATTTTGTGGAGCGTGGGCACTCTGTCAACCAGCTACGCTTTCGGATCATTGACTCAGTGGGTAGCATGAGCCGAGGGGGAGATAGGGAATGTCTCCTTAGAAAGAAAGAACTCAGATGGATATTTGAGCTGAAAGCCCTTCAAGCATATGGGCTTAATATTGAATTCAGTGTGGGGGCAATATAATTTATTTATGATGTAATCTGCTGAATTGTACTCAGTGATGTGTTTTTATGCATTATTATCATGTTTTTGTACAGATCGGGGGTGGGATATATTATCACTCGCACAATCAGCACTTTAGGTTGTGGTGGGTGTTGCGGTCCCATGATGTACTCTCTAGATGCGATAATTTGAGATGGGGTTTAATTTACCTTTTCAGCGATGCGATTCTAGGATGCATTAGTGTGAACAGCAGCTTATGTTGATGAGGTCCATATATGCTGACACTTTTGTTTTTTCATGATTGTGGGGCTGTTTGGCCCCATATTATATATAGGGGCAGATGACTGAGAGTTTAGACAACCCTGTGATTTATTTAACTCATTTAAACACTGCACTATGCTGTTTAAGTCACATGATCGCAAGGACGAGTATGTCCCTGATCATGTGATTGACCATTTGTGTATGGGTGTTGCCTCTCTCTATCACGCCCCTTGGATGCAGGACGCGTTGCTATGTGTGATCATTGTGATCACGTGGTCCTGACCCTCCCTCTCCCTTCTCACTCGCACTGGTGATCACCAGACGCGCGGATGAGTGTGCATCATGACACCGTATTTTCCCTCTACATTTATATTTGATCAGGTGAGAACACTATGTATGATTGACCTTAAGTTTTATATAAAGCAGCTGCTGAGCGGGACACAGATTGGATGTGTAATGTTAACCCTGCATGTGAATGATTAACAATGAGAAACAATGATTGGACACATCTCCATGTGGAGGTGGAGTCTTTACTTTATAAACACTTGTATGTATAATTCACATTGTGCTTGAAAAAGGCTATGTGATAGCCGAAACGTAGCAACTTTTTATATTCACGTATTTCATGTGAGCAGTTCCCAAATAAAGGGATTTTTCAATCGGACATGCTGCCTCCATCATCTCTTCCTGAATCATCTGCATAGGAGCCTGTATGGATCTGGGGCTCCAGGTTGGCTGTTGCATTCCGGTGGACCATATGATCTGGCGAGTGCGGTTCCATATCGATTGATTAGACAGGGAATATGACATTGCTCTTCCAATTACATCTGCATCATCAGCAGCCTCTGTCTCCCAGGCCAACGGAGAGTATCTGGAGCCCGTGGCCAGTGGTAGAAGAGACTGGTGAGAGACAAAGCCCTTTGTTCTTCACTGCCCTGGCTCCATCTCCTCAATTATTTCAGAGGGCAGGGACGCTGGCGGCGTGGATGGTGAGCGAACACCTTTTTAAGAGGCTACGCCATTATGGTCCCGGTCTTTATCAAAGTAAAAGTCCAGTTTACCTTGCGCTTTGTGCACCCTCTTCTCACTGGTCATCTCCAACACAATTAGCTGGGTGGCAGGTCGAAATGAGAGGGATAAGCTTAGTTAAAGCTTAGGTGCTGCTGGAGCTCTTCTAATGTGCGGTCATGCAGGTCTGCAGCTAGCTACACCCCCTGCAATTTGTGTATTTATGTGACTAAAACCAGTTTTTGCCCTAATGGTGAAGATGACATAAAATATGACATCAATGATTTTATCTACCGCAATTCTGACCATATAGTATATAAAATAGATTGCAAATAATACAGAAAATGGGCAGGTGTAGTAGTCGTACTCATGGTTTTCTGAAGCTCCCAAATCAGTTAGTTATTCCAGTGGGTCAAAACTCACTGATCTGTAAGAAATGGCATGGAAAAATTTACCATAAGGTGGAAAAATTCCTTCTTGACCCCTATTGGCAGTTGACCATATCTGGTATTGCAGCTCAAGATGCTGCTTGAAAGTGCAAAATAATTAACAGCTAACTAACATTATAACATCATTATAAATCATCTTTAAACAGTAATATATTGAATGAGGTCTAGGAAGACTGCATACAAGCAGTGCCTGTTACATGGACTCAGGCTGACAAAACTGTTTTGGAACTTGCTTTCCACCCATGGGCACCACTATCAACTGTACCTTTAATCACTCTGTTGTGTTTCTAGAGATTTTGCCATACCTCTGATGGGTGCAAAAACAAACTTAACCACTTTCCAGTATATTATTCCTAATTGCTGCCGTAAAAGATAAAGATAAAAAAAACTCTACATTCTTTCATCTATATATGAAAATTAGGGTGAACAGGCTGCTATTTCTTGCACTCCTTAACTTATTATTTTCAAGTCCAAGCCTCTTTTATGACGCACCCTTTCTTGCCCTCTGTTAACACAAGATAATATTGTGTCAGCTTTAGGTGCTCCATCTTGGCATTATCAATGCTAAATTCTTATATAAAATTTGGTTTATACTCTGAAGGTGAAGTTTTGGATGTTAACAAGATTCTGCTGCAGACTTTGCGTGAACCAAGCCTCACAGCTTGCCTTAATAAGCAAATAACCAATAAATGGCTGCAAAAAATGCAATGTTTAAAGAAATAAAATATGTTGACATATGAAAGTACTGTAAAGCCATCAAAGTTCTCATTGCCACTTGCATTGAGAGCTCTATGCCTTGTAAATAACATGATTATATGTGTGGCTCTGTAGCATAGCGATTAAGCAGAGAGCTCATCAAATAATTTTGCCACCATTAGGCAAGCATATCACTAAAGAACTACATTTAATTTTGTTAAGATTGAATGTCGGATTCTCTGCTGAAAAGTAAATACAATTCCCATAATTTCCTACATTTAACTGTACTCATTTCTCACACATGATACATCCTCAACTATATAATGTAATTTCTGCCTAGATTTAACAGACTGCAAATGCTTCATTTCAGAGGATTATGATGTGTACAACTATTGGATGTTTGTGCTTATTCATTTAAACTTCCACTATGTCAGGACCAAAAAGCCAGATAATAGTTAATTGCAGATAATTTGTTGAGTAGGGTTGAGCGAACTCGAACTGTATAGGTCCGGTTCGTACCGAATTTTGGGGTGTTAGGGACACGGACCCGAACGCGAACATTTCCGTAAAAGTTCGGGTTCGGATTCAGTGTTCAGCACTTTCTTGGCGCTTTTTGAAAGGCTGCACAGCAGCCAATCAACAAGCGTCATACTACTTGCCCCAAGAGGCCCTTACAGCCACGCCTACTAATGGCATGGCTGTGATTGGCCAGAGCAACATGTGACCCAGGCTCTATATAATCTTGAGTCACATAGCGCTGTACGTCACTTTGCTGTTACAAGTGTAGGGAAAGGATGCTGCTGGACTTCTGATTTCAGAGAGAGAATAGGAGAGAATTTAACTCAGCGATCTACCTAGAAATAGTTGTGTGGGTGCAGCGCACTATCTTTTTACCCTGCCCTGAGCTCATTCACCAAACAATACTAACTTTTAGAATTCTGTTTGTTAGGTGGGTGGCGGCGGCCATTTTATGCATGCTCAGTGCACCGCCACTGCATCTGAGCTTTTGGGACATTGCAAATCACCATTTTTGGGGGGCAAACTACAATGTCTGTATTATTCAGTGTGCAATTTAAGCTAGAAATACACCCATCATTTTCTGGGGTTTGAAAAAACACACTTTTTTTTCAAAAAACAATATTTTCCAGATCTGCAAGTGTTAAATTCAAGTTTAATATATAAAGACTACGTCTAATGGATTCGTTAATATATAACTTTTAATAATATTCAATTAAAACAGTTGTGCCCCAAGATAAAGAAATATAACAAAAAAGTACAACGGAACAAGTAGTTTGTTTGGATATAGGTGTGCACGGCGGCACTGATAATCCACTGTCCTACAGTGCTGACGTCTTGATTTAGTTCAGGGTAGACACTGGTACCGGATACAGCCAGTAAAATCAAGTTTCATTCCTCCCAACAATTGGTTTGAGAGATACCCTAGGGAGAGGACAGAACGGAGCCTATCTCGCCCTATAGTAACCCTGTGGTAGTTGTCTGGCCCTGTTAACTAGTTAGATAGTAGCAGCCTCACCACAGGGCACTCGTCCTTAAAAGGGCGACCCCGTCCGGAACCTTAACCTAAGGACTAGATCCTATCACAACCCTGCACTAGAGGTGCTCCCTATTCCCTACATGCATGTTTCATGTTATTCTGAAAACAATCATCAGGGGATCATTCTGGGCACAATTTAGAGGTGCTAGGGTCCAAATTATATATATTTGAACCAAAATGCAAAGGTTCAAAATCAAAGAGAGTACCCCAACAAATTGAAATTCGCAGGGGTTAAGGGTTGTTTGAAAAGTGTAACCCCTTGGGCGGGGGTATAAGTTCTCAATAGAAATGTAACCCTAATTTCATAGGCGATATAAATACCTGTGGATCATAGGGGAAACACAAAAAAAAAAAAAAAAAAAAAAAGGGGGGGGAGGGGAGGATAGGTGGAAGGAGGCACTAGATGTCAGCCCTCTTCATCCTCCTAGACGCAGTATGATGAAACTGCGGGCGGTGCTATATATACAGCATTCCTATTCTGTTAGCAAAAAAAGACTTTTTTGGCAATCTACAACATCTGTATTAGTCAGTGTGCAATTTAAGCTAGAAAAACACCCATCATTTTCTGGGGTTTTCAAAAAACAGTATTTTCCAGATCTGCAAGTGTTAAATTCAAGTTTAATATATACATCATTCATATTCTGTTAGCCCAAAAATACTTTTTTGGCAATCTACAACATCTGTATTAGTCAGTGTGCAATTTAAGCAGGAAATACACCCATCATTTTTTGAAAAACACACTTTTTTGACAAAAAACACTATTTTCAGGCCTTGCAGCATAAGCACGTCTGAAATTACAGGCTTATATACTGCTGTCAAAATCAGTTGTTAAACAAACATTCGTTTGGGCACAAAAAATTTAGTTGGCAGCCTTTGATGCAGATGTCATTGTGATATACACCCTTAAAATATTTGTGTTAGATTCAGAGATTTTAAATATTTAATTTTTGGTGCACCAATATTGAATTCAGGCCTACAGAGATTCAGGCCCTGTGAGATCCCCCTATACATACAGGGGTTTGAATTAGGCATTTGAAATACAGCCATTTGAAAAAAAGCCATTTTGTGCAAAGATATATTTACTTCAGGCCTACACTGTTTCAGGGCGTGTGTGATCCCCCTACACATACAGGGGTTTAAATTTGTCATTTGAAATACAGCCCTTTTAAATACATCCATTTTGTGCAAAGATATATTTACTTAAGGCCTACACTAATTTAGGGCGTGTGTGATCCCCCCTATAGATACAGGATTTGAATTAGACATTTGAAATACAGCCATTTGAAATACCGCCTTTTTGTGCAAAGATATATTTACTTCAGGCCTACAATGATTCAGGGCGTGTGTGATCCCCCCCTTTACATACAGGGGTTTGAGTTAGCCATTTGAAATACAGCCATTTTAAATAAAGCCATGTAGTGCAAAGATATATTTACTTCAGGCCTACACTAATTCAGGGCATGTGTGATCCCCCCTTTACATACAGGGGTTTGAATCAGCCATTTAAAATACAGCCATTTTAAATACAGCCATTTTGTGCAAAGATATATTTACTTCAGGCCTACACTGATTCAGGCCGTGTGTGATTCCCCCCTATATATACAGAGGTTTGAATTAGGCATTTGAAATACAGCCATTTGAAATACCGCCTTTTTGTGCAAAGATATATGTACTTCCGGCCTACACTGATTCAGGGCGTGTGTGATCCCCCTATACATACAGGGGTTTGAATTTGGCATTTGAAATACAGCCATTTGAAACACTGCCTTTTTGTGCAAAGATATATTTACTTCAGGCCTACACTGATTCAGGGCATGTGTGATCCCCCCTTTACATACAGGGGTTTGATTCAGCCATTTAAAATACAGCCATTTTAAATACAGCCATTTTGTGCAAAGATATATTTACTTCAGGCCTACACTGATTCAGGGCGTGTGTGATCCCCCCCTATATATACAGAGGTTTGAATTAGGCATTTGAAATACAGCCATTTGAAATACCGCCTTTTTGTGCAAAGATATATGTACTTACGGCTTACACTGATTCAGGGCGTGTGTGATCCCCCCTATACATACAGAGGTTTGAATTAGGCATTTGAAATACAGGCATTTGAAATACCGCCTTTTTGTGCAAAGATATATTTACTTCAGGCCTACACTGATTCTGGGCATGTGTGATCCCCTGTAACAATGGCACTTGGCAGCCGCCAGCGTGCAGTGCGTCCGACTACGTACCTCAGTCGAGCTGCACGCGGGGCTCCTCCTCTTCGCTGCAGGCTCCGGACCCGCTTTCCTGCGCTGTCGCAGGGCACGACAGCTTCTGTTGTATCTTGTAGGAGCCGCAGGCGTCCTGGTACCTAAAGGGTTAATGCACACCCCTGATTCCGCCCTCTCTCCAATCCTGGCCAGGCACCACCTTTATAAGGGTGCTTCCCCCTTCCTGCAATGCCTGAGCAATATTGTACTTCCTACAGCTAAGGCTCCTGTTGTTCCTGCATTCGATATCCTGCTTATGACCTCTGCCTGTATCCTGACCTCGTCTCTGCTTGATCCTCGTGTACCTCGCTGCTCTCAAGTTAAAGACCCGGACTGTCGACCATGTCTCTGTCTGCTGTGCAGATCATTACACCAGCTCCACCTGGACTAACTCAGCTCTGCTGTTCTCACAGCACTAGCTCTGCTATACCACTTGTTCAGCTCAGCATTATCCTGCGGCTGTCTGCTATATTGCCTGTTCCCCGGTGCTAGCATCGGGGCTTTCTGGCCTGCCCGGCCAGCTGCCACTTAACCGGGACCACTCTTGCGGTAGCGACCTGGTGTCTCCCAGCTGGAGTCCAGCTTCCGCATCCTGGAGCGGGATAAAGGGTGAAAACTAGGGGGACACTTAGACTCCGCTCCCAAGTTTTGCCCATAGCCAAACAGGTAAGTGGCACAGCGGGTCCACACCCGTTGATCCGTTACATCCCCCCTATACATACAGAGGTTTGAAATAGGCATTTGAAATACAGCCATTTAAAATACCGCCCTTTTGTGCAAAGATATATTTACTTCAGGACTACACTAAATCAGGACATGTGTGATCCCCCCTATACATACAAGGGTTTGAATTAGGCATTTGAAATACAGCCATTTGAAACACCGCCTTTTTGTGCAAGGATATATTTTCTTCAGGCCTACACTGATTCAGGGCGTGTGTGATCCCCCATATACATACAGGGGTTTGAATTAGGAATTTGAAATACAGCCATTTGAAATACCGCCTTTTTGTACAAAGATGTATTTACTTCAGGCCTACACTGATTCAGGGCATGTGTAGAGATGAGCAAACACCTGGTTGTTCGGGATCCGAACTCGACCCAAACTTTATCCCGAACCCCATTGAAGTCAATGGGGACCCGAACTTTTGGGCACTAAAAAGGCTGTAAAATAGTCCAGGAAAGGGCTAGAGGGCTGCAAAAGGCAGCAAAATGTAGGTAAATGCCTTGCAAACAAATGTGGATAGGGAAATTAATTAAAATGAAATAAATAAAAATTAACCAATATCAGTTGGAGAGAGGTCCCATAGCAGAGAATCATGCGTCATATCACCCACCACTGGAGAAGGCCATTTTCAGTTATTTCGGCCCCAGCACCCAGACAGAGGAGAGAGGTCCCACAGCAAGGAATTATGCTCCATATCACCCACCACTGGAGAAGGCCACTTTCAGTTATTTCGGCCCCAGCACCCAGACAGAGGAGAGAGGTCCCACAGCAAGGAATCATGCGTCATATCACCCACCACTGGAGAAGGCCACTTTCAGTTATTTCGCCCAGCACCCAGACCGAGGATACAGGTCCCACAGCAAGGAATCATGCGTCATATCACCCACCACTGGAGAAGGCCACTTTCAGTAATTTCGGCCCCAGCACCCAGACAGAGGAGAGAGGTCCCACAGCATGGAATAAGGCGTCATATCACCCACCACTGGAGAAGGCCACTTTCAGTTATTTCAGCCCCAGCACCCAGACAGAGGAGAGAGGTCCCACAGCTAGGAATCATGCGTCATATCACCCACCACTGGAGAAGGCCACTTTCAGTTATTTCGGCCCAGCACCCAGACATCGCCACTGGCCATGTTGGTGGAGTACTCGAAACAGCGCAACAGGGCACACAGGTCTCGCATGGAGGCCCAATCATTGGTGGTGAAGTGGTGCTGTTCCGCAGTGCGACTCACCCGTGCATGCTGCAGCTGAAAATCCACTCTGGCCTGCTGCTGCTCGCACAGTCTCTCCAGCATGTGCAAGGTGGAGTTCCACCTAGTGGGCACGTCGCATATGAGGCACTGAGCGGGAAGGCCGAAGTTCCGCTGTAGCGCAGACAGGCGAGCAGCGGCAGGATGTGAACGCCGGAAGCGCGCACAGACGGCCCGCACTTTATGCAGCAGCTCTGACATGTCGGGGTAGTTGTGAATGAACTTCTGCACCACCAAATTCAGCACATGCGCCAGGCAAGGGATGTGCGCCAAACCGGCAAGTCCCAGAGCTGCGACGAGATTCCACCCATTATCGCACACCACCAGGCCGGGCTTGAGGCCCACCGGCAGAAACCACTCGTCGGTCTGTTGTTCAATACCCCGCCACAACTCCTGCGCGGTGTGGGGCCTGTCCCCCCAAACATATGAGTTTCAGAATGGCCTGCTGACGTTTACCCCGGGCTGTGCTGAAGTTGGTGGTGAAGGTGTGTGGCTGATTGGATGAGCTGGTGGAAGCAGAGGAGGAGGAAGCCGAGTAGGAGGAGGAGGCTACAGGAGGCAAAGATGGATGCCCTGCAATCCTTGGCGGCGGAAGGACGTCAGCCAAGGAACTCTCCGCCTGGCGCCCAGCCGCCACTACATTTACCCAGTGTGCAGTTAGGGAGATATAGCGTCTCTGGCCGTGCTTACTGGTCCACGTATCTGTGGTTAGGTGGACCTTGCCACAGATGGCGTTGCGCAGTGCACACTTGATTTTATTGGATACTTGGTTGTGCAGGGAAGGCACGGCTGTCTTGGAGAAGTAGTGGCGGCTGGGAACAACATACAGTGGGACAGACATGGACATCAGCTGTTTGAAGCTGTCTGTGTCCACCAGGCTGAATGACAGCATTTCAAAGGCCAGTAGTTTAGAAATGCTGGCATTCAGGCCCAGGGCTTGAGGGTGGCTAGGTGGGAATTTACGCTTTCTCTCCAAGGTTTGTGAGATGGAGAGCTGAACGCTGCTGTGTGACATGGTGGAGATGCTTGGTGACGCAGGTGGTGTTGTTGGTGGCACATCCTCTGTTTGGTGGGCGGCAGGTGCCAACATTCCTCCCGAGGCGGAGGAAGAGGCCGAGGCAGCAGCAGAAGAGGGAGCAGGGGGACCCAGAGTGAGTTCCATGCTTTTAAGGTGTTTACTCCACTGCAGTTCATGCTTTGCATGTAGATGCCTGGTCATGCAGGTTGTGCTAAGGTTCAGAACGTTAATGCCTCGCTTCATTCAGGCTCTGATGGCACAGCGTGCAAACCACTCGGGTCTTGTCGTCAGCACATTGTTTAAAGAAGTGCCATGCCAGAGAACTCCTTGAAGCTGCCTTTGGGGTGCTCGGTCCCTGGTGGCGGTGGCCAGTAGCAGGCGAACTCTCTTGGAGGCGGCTGTTCTACTTTTGCCCCCTGCTCCCTCTTTTGCTACGCTGTTGGCTCGGTCTTATCACTGCCTCTTCCTCTGAACTATGAAAGTCAGTGGCACGACCTTCATTCCATGTGGGGTCTAGGACATCATCGTCCCCTGCATCGTCTTCCACACAGTCTTCCTCCCTGGCCTCCTGTTCGGTCTGCACACTGCAGAAAGACGCAGCAGTTGGGACTTGTGTTTCGTCATCATCAGAGACGTGCGGACTGCAATGAGATGGTATTCCCATGTCCTCATCAGCAGGAAACATCAGTGGTTGTGCATCAGTGCATTCTATGTCTTCCACCACTGGGGAAGGGCTAGGTGGATTCCCTTGGGAAACCCTGCCAGCAGAGTCTTCAAACAGCATAAGAGACTGCTGCATAACTTGAGGCTCAGACAGTTTCCCTGATATGCATGGGGGTAATGTGACAGACTGATGGGCTTGGTTTTCAGGCGCCACCTGTGCGCTTTCTGCAGAAGACTGGGTGGGAATGTTGTGAACATGCTGGATCCACTGTCAGCCACCCAATCGACTAGCGTCTGTACCTGCTCAGGCCTTACCATCCTTAGAATGGCATTGGGCCCCACCAAATATCGCTGTAAATTCTGGCGGGTACTGGAACCTGAGGTAGTTGGTTCACTAGGACGTGTGGCTGTGGCAGAATGGCCACGTCCTCTCCCAGCACCAGACGGTACACTAACACCACCACGACCGCATCCGCATCCCTTGCTAGATGTTTTCCTCATTGTTACCGTTCACCAAGCACCACAATAAGGAAAAAAATATTTGGCCCAATGTATTGATTTCAAATTCAGGCCTTTTTTTTACAGGCACCTAACACTATCTGCCTATTTATTTATGTAGCGTATTACACTAATCCAGGCACAGCAGTAACCACTGATTTAGGGGAATATCTCTTTTAGGGCTAGTATTTAGGCCCTGGATGAAAGGTATCCTTTTATGGACAGATTTAAACTAGGCCTGCAACAGCTGGAACATCAGATTATATATATAGATATAATTTGCAGGACACTATGAAACTTGGCCAGCCACAGCTGAAACCACAGATTTATGGTATTGCTATTTTGGCAATTTAAATTCACCCCAGAACAAAATATATGTTTTGGCGGACACTATAATAGTTTGCCAGCCACAGCTGTGACACCAGATTTATGGTATTGCTATTTTGGCAATTGAATTTCACCCCAGAACAAAATATATGTTTTGGCGGACACTATAATAGTTTGCCAGCCACAGCTGTGACACCAGATTTATGGTATTGCTATTTTGGCAATTGAATTTCACCCCAGAACAAAATATATGTTTAGGCGGACACTATAATAGTTTGCCAACCACAGCTGTGACACCAGATTTATGGTATTGCTATTTTGGCAATTGAATTTCACCCCAGAACAAAATATATGTTTTGGCGGACACTATTATAGTTTGCCAGCCAGTGCTGGGACACCAGATTTAGGGGATTGCTATTTTGGCAGTTGAATTTCACCCCGGAACAAAATATACCCTGTTACGGACAGATTTAAACTAGGCCTGCAACAGCTGGAACACCAGATTCAGGGTATGGCTATTTTGGCAATTGAATTTCACCCCAGAACAAAATATATAATTTGCAGGACACTATGAAACTTGGCCAGCCACAGCTGAAACCACTGATTTATGGTATTGCTATTTTGGCAATTGAATTTCACCCCAGAACAAAATATATGCTTTGGCGGACACTATTATAGTTTGCCAGCCACAGCTGTGACACCAGATTTATGGTATTGCTATTTTGACAATTGAATTTAACTCCAGAACAAAATTTATGTTTTGGCGGACACTATTATAGTTTGCCAGCCACAGCTGTGACACCAGATTTATGGTATTGCTATTTTGGCAATTGAATTTCACCCCAGAACAAAATATATGTTTTGGCGGACACTATTATAGTTTGCAAGCCAGTGCTGGGACACCAGATTTAGGGGATTGCTATTTTGACAATTGAATTTCACCACAGAAAATAATCTATCCTTTGCCAAACAGCACACAGTATTATACTTAGCTAGCCAAAGCTGGAACACCAGATTTAGGGGATTGGTATTTTGGCAATTGTATTTAACCCTTTAATAAAATATAGAAATTGCTATCCTGAGTTTCTAGGGGTGACAATTAGCACAGCCAAGCCCCTGATATAGGATATAGCAAAAAAAAACTAGTATTGATGGATTGATGGACTTGGTGGCAGCTTGTTCTGGTGCACCACAAGTCACAAAATGGCCGCCGATCACCCCAGAAAATAAGTGACAGAAAAACGCTCTGTGCAGCCTAAAAACCAGTGAGCAAGTAAGAAGTTGAATCATTCACAGCTGTAGATCGATCACTTTATTAGGTGCTTTTGCAGACTTTTCCCTGCCTAATCTCGCCCTCACAGCAGCTGCGTCCTCTCCCTACACTAATCAGAGCACTGTGACGTGCGGTGATACGTGACTCCAGCTTAAATAGAGGCTTGGTCACATGCTGCACTTGGCCAATCACAGCCATTCCATTGGTAGGCATGGCTATGATGGGCTCTTAGGGCAAGAAGTAAAACGCTAGCTGATTGGCTGCTGTGCAGCCATTCAGAAAGCGGCAAGAAATCGCCAAACAACGACCCCCAAACCCGAACTTTTTTGAAAATGTTCGGGTCCGGGTCCGGGTCCCGAAAAACCCAAAATTCGGTACAAACCCTAACTATTCTCGAACTGTTCGCTCAACACAAGGCATGTGTAATCCCCCTACACATACAGGGGTTTGAATTAGACATTTGAAATGCATCCATTTTAAATACAGCCATTTTGTGCAAAGATATATTTACTTCAGACCTACATTGATTCAGGGCGTGTGTGATCCACCTTATACATACAGGGGTTTAAATTATGCATTTGAAATACAGCCATTTGAAATACAGCCATTTTGTGCAAAGATATATTTACTTCAGACCTAAACTGATTCATGGCGTGTGTGATCCCCCCTATACATACAGAGGTTTGAGTTAGGCAACTGAAATTCAGCCATTTGAAATACTGCCTTTTTGTGCAAAGATATATTTACTTCAGGCCTACACTGAATCAGGACGTGTGTGATCCCCCCTATACTTACAGGGGTTTGAATTAGCCATTGGAAATACAGCCATTTGAAATACAGTCATTTGTGCAAAGATATATTTACTTCAGACCTACACTGATTCAGGGCGTGTGTGATCCCCCTTATACATACAGGGGTTAAAATTATGCATTTGAAATACAGCCATTTGAAATACAGCCATTTTGTGCAAAGATATATTTACTTCAGACCTAAACTGATTCATGGCGTGTGTGATCCCCCTATACATACAGGGGTTTGAATTAGGCATTTGAAATACTGTCATTTGAAATACCGCCTTTTTGTGCAAAGATTTATTTCCTTCAGGCCTACAATGATTCAGGGCGTGTGTGATCCCCATATACATACAGGGGTTTGAATTACGCATTTGAAATACCGGCTTTTTGTGCAAAGATTTATTTACTTCAGGCTTACACTGAATCAGGACATGTGTGATCCCACTATACATACAGAGGTTTAAATTAGGCATTTGAAATAAAGACATTTGAAATACAGCCATTTGAAATACAGCCATTTTGTGCAAAAATATATTTACTTCAGACCTACACTGATTCAGGGCGTGTATGATCCCCCTATAGATACAGGGGTTTGAATTAGACATTTGAAATACAGCCATTTGAAATACCGCCTTTTTGTGCAAAGATATATTTACTTCAGGCCTACACTGATTCAGGGCGTGTGATTCCCCATATACATACAAAGGTTTGAATTAGGCATTTGAAATACAGCCATTTTAAATACAGCCATTTAGTGCAAAGGTACATTTACTTCAGTCCTTCACTGAATAAGGGTGTGTGTGATCCCTGCTATACATGCAGGGGTTTGAATGAGGCATTTGAAATACAGCTTTTTGAAATAACGTTTTGTTGTGCAAAGATATATTTACTTCCGGCCTACACTGAATCAGGACGTGTGTTTTCCCACCTATACATACGGGGTTTAAATTAGGCATTTGGAATACAGACATTTGAAATACAGCCTTTTTGTGCAAAGATATATTTACTTCAGGCCTACATTGATTCAGGGCGTGTATGATCCCCGCTATACATACAGGGGTTTGAATTAGGCATTTGATATACAGCCATTTTAAATACCGCCTTGTTGTGCAAAGATATATTTAATTCAGGCCTACACTGATTCAGGGCGTGTATAATCCCACCTATACATACAGGGGTTTGATTCAGCCATTTAAAATACAGCCATTTTAAATACAGCTATTTTGTGCAGAGAAATATTTAGTTCAGGCCTACACTGATTCAGGGCGTGTGTGATCCCCCTATACATACAGGGGTTTGAATTAGGCATTTGAAATACAGCCATTTGAAATACAGCCATTTTGTGCAAAGATATATTTACTTCAGGCCTACACTGATTCTGGGCGTGTGTTATCCCCCCTATACATACAGAGGTTTGAATTATGCATCTGAAATACAGCCATTATAAATACCGCCTTTTTGTGCAAACATATATTTACTTCAGACCTACAGTGATTCAGAGCGTGTGTGATCCCCCTTTTACATACAGGGGTTTGAATTAGGCATTAAAAATACAGCCATTTTGTGCAAAGATATATTTACTTCAGGCCTACACTGAATCAGGACGTGTGTTATCCCACCTATACATACAGGGGTTTGAATTAGGCATTTGAAATACAGACATTTGAAATACAGCCTTTTTGGGCAAAGATATATTTACTTCAGGCCCACAGTGGTTCAGACCGTATGAGATAATGCATATACATACAGGGGTTTGAATCAAGCATTTTAAATACAGCCAATTGAAATACAGCCATTTTGTGCAAAGATATATTTACTTCAGGCCTACACTGATTCAGGGCATGTGTGATCCCCCCTATACATTCAGGGGTTTGAAATAGGCATTTGAAATACAGCCATTTGAAAATACCGCCTGTTTGTGCAAAAATATATTTACTTAAGGCCTACACTGATTCAGGGCGTGTGTGATCCCCCTATACATACAGGGGTTTAAATTAGGCATTTGAAATACAGCCATTTGAAATACAGCCATTTTATGCAAAGATATATTTACTTCAGGCCTACACCGATTCTGGGCGTGTGTGATCCCCCCTATACATACAGAGGTTTGAATTATGCATTTGAAATACAGCCATTTTAAATACCGCCTTTTTGTGCAAAGATGTATTCAATTCAGGCCTACACTGATTCAGGGTGTGTGTGATCCCCATTATACATACAGGGGTTTGAAATATGCATTTGAAATACAACCATTTGAAAATACCACCTGTTTGTGCAAAAATATATTTACTTAAGGCCTACACTGATTCAGGGCGTGTGTTATCCCCCCTATACATACAGAGGTTTGAATTAGGCATTTGAAATACAGCCATTTTAAATACCGCCATTTTGTGCAAAAATATATTTACTTCAGACCTACAGTGATTCAGAGCGTGTGTGATCCCTCCTATACATACTGGGGTTTGAATTATGCATTTGAAATACAGCCATTTTGTGCAAATATATATTTAATTCAGGCCTACACTGATTCAGGGCGTGTATGATCCCCCCTATACATTCTGGGGTTTGAAATAGGCGTTTGAAATACAGCCATTTGAAAATACCACCTGTTTGTGCATAAATATATTTACTTAAGGCCTACACTGATTCAGGGCGTGTGTGATCCCCCTATACATACAGGGGTTTAAATTAGGCATTCGAAATACATCCATTTGAAATACAGCCATTTTGTGCAAAGGTATATTTACTTCAGGCCTACACTGATTCTGGGCGTGTGTTATCCCCCCTATACATACAGAGGTTTGAATTATGCATTTGAAATACAGCCATTTTAAATACCGCCTTTTTGTGCAAAGATGTATTCAATTCAGGCCTAAACTGATTCAGGGTGTGTGTGATCCCCATTATACATACAGGGGTTTGAAATAGGCATTTGAAATACAGCCATTTAAAAATACCACCTGTTTGTGCAAAAATATATTTACTTAAGGCCTACACTGATTCAGGGCGTGTGTTATCCCCCCTATACATACAGAGGTTTGAATTAGGCATTTGAAATACAGCCATTTTAAATACCGCCATTTTGTGCAAAAATATATTTACTTCAGACCTACAGTGATTCAGAGCGTGTGTGATCTCTCCTATACATACTGGGGTTTGAATTATGCATTTGAAATACAGCCATTTGAAATACAGCCATTTTGTGCAAATATATATTTAATTCAGGCCTACACTGATTCAGGGCGTGTATGATCCCCCCTATACATTCTGGGGTTTGAAATAGGCATTTGAAATACAGCCATTTGAAAATACCACCTGTTTGTGCAAAAATATATTTACTTAAGGCCTACACTGATTCAGGGCGTGTGTGATCCCCCTATACATACAGGGGTTTAAATTAGGCATTCGAAATACATCCATTTGAAATACAGCCATTTTGTGCAAAGGTATATTTACTTCAGGCCTTCATGTACATGAGGCTCCTACAATCAATTATTCTGTACCTTATCTATCAAAGGAACATATATATATATATTTACATTTTTTATATTTTATATATTTTTTTATATATATCTTTCTCTTCTTTTATTTATGCGATAATGTTCAAATGTCTTGCATGCAGAATATATGCCAAATGAAGAAAAGTGGTTGCTTTTTGGAAATATGTTACTATGTCCACTGAAAAAGAAATCCACTCCAGGTTTATGTTCATACACAAGTTTGATAAGGGAATCAGCTATATAAATCCAGGTAACACCCACCACAGGTAACCCATTGAAAAAGGGGCGTATACCCCGAAACGCGTCTGGGAGACTGGTTGTGTGTTAGATCAGTATCCCCCTCCGTCCCTGATAGTGATTTATTCACGAGACTGTGAAGCGACTGTGAAGCTAACAGACTTTGCAACCAACCCTTTATTGAAAGGCCCTAGGACCCAGCACCGCCGTGGGAAGCAACACGTGGGACGCTGCGTGTATCCAGAACGCCCTGTGGGACGCCGCGGGCGGGCAGAGACTGTGACGAGCTAGAACGTCTGAATCACGGTAAGGCAGCTGGGTTCGGGCATCCCGGGACGGAGGAGAGGTGGAGGAGGGAGCGCTGCAGTCGGCAGACGGCCGTTCCCACCATCGGGTGTTGAATCGAGTTAAATGTGAGCTACAAGCATACCGGTATTGCTAATACTATTAATGTACTGATTATGCACCAGCGTTGCTTCTATGAGGATAAGACAAACAATTGAACATTTCTATTTTGCTGCTGAAAAGGTGGACACTAGCCAATTTTTTTGCACGGACTTTTATCGCACTACTTGATTGCACATATTACTCATCATTTTTACTGTTAAACCTTTACTTTTGCACAGGATTGGATATTTGCACATCAGTGATATTACTATATTTGCATCAACTCTATATGTATTAATTGTATCAATATTGCAAACACTTGGGGACACTTTAGCACGTTGCACTTTTTGTGGCAGCTTTGTATGTATGCAATTACTATGTAGTGATCGGCTCGCATTTTTAGTGATTTTTAGTATTTTTTAATAAACCCTTTTTTGGATGTGATCCCAGGTGTTTATTACCGGTGTGCCCTTGATTTTGCACTTATTTTTTGATACTTTTGCCAGTCGATGGGTCTGGACTTTTACAAGTGAGCACCCGGGTGGTATCCTATCTGAACTAATCGGGTGTAGCCGTCCTATTGTTTTCCTGCTACGAGGTTTGAATTATGCATCTGAAATACAGCCATTATAAATACCGCCTTTTTGTACAAACATATATTTACTTCAGATCTACAGTGATTCAGAGCGTGTGTGATCCCCCTATTACATACAGGGGTTTGAATTAGGCATTAAAAATACAGCCATTTTGTGCAAAGATATATTTACTTCAGGCCTACACTGAATCAGGACGTGTGTTATCCCACCTATACATACAGGGGTTTGAATTAGGCATTTGAAATACAGACATTTGAAATACAGCCTTTTTGGGCAAAGATATATTTACTTCAGGCCCACAGTGGTTCAGACCGTGTGAGATAATGCATATACATACAGGGGTTTGAATCAAGCATTTTAAATACAGCCAATTGAAATACAGCCATTTTGTGCAAAGATATATTTACTTCAGGCCTACACTGATTCAGTGCGTGTGTGATCCCCCCTATACATACAGGGGTTTGATTCAGCCATTTGAAATACAGCCTTTTTAAAGACAGCCATGTTGTGCAAAAATATATTTACTTCAGGCCTTCACTGATTAAGGGCGTGTGTGATCCCCCCTATACATACAGGGGTTTGAATTAGGAATTTGAAATACAGCCATTTGAAATACCGCCTTTTTGTGCAAAGATATATTTACTTCAGGCGTACACTGATTCAGGGCGTGTGTGATCCCCGCTATACTTACAGAGGATTGAATTAGGCATTTGAAATACAGCCATTTGAAATACCGCCTTTTTGTACAAAGATATATTTAATTCAGGCCAACACTGTATCATGACGTGTGTGATCCCCCCTATACATTCAGGGGTTTGATTTAGGCATTGTAAATACAGCCATTTGAAATACAACCATTTTGTGCAAAGATATATTTACTTCAGACCTACACTGATTCAGGGCGTGTGGGATCCCCCCTATACATACAGAGGTTTGAATTAGGCATTTGAAATACAGCCATTTTAAATACCGCCTTTTTCTGCAAAAATATATTTAATTCAGGCATACACTGATTCAGGGCGTGTGTGATCCCCCTATACATTCAGGGGTTTGAAATAGGCATTTGAAATACAGCCATTTGAAAATACCGCCTGTTTGTGCAAAAATATATTTACTTAAGGCCTACACTGATTCAGGGCGTGTGTGATCCCCCTATACATACAGGGGTTTAAATTAGGCATTTGAAATACAGCCATTTGAAATACAGCCATTTTATGCAAAGATATATTTACTTCAGGCCTACACCGATTCTGGGCCTGTGTGATCCCCCCTATACATACAGGGGTTTGAATTATGCATTTGAAATACAGCCATTTTAAATACCGCCTTTTTGTGCAAAGATGTATTCAATTCAGGCCTAAACTGATTCAGGGTGTGTGTGATCCCCATTATACATACAGGGGTTTGAAATAGGCATTTGAAATACAGCCATTTGAAAATACCACCTGTTTGTGCAAAAATATATTTACTTAAGGCCTACACTGATTCAGGGCGTGTGTTATCCCCCCTATACATACAGAGGTTTGAATTAGGCATTTGAAATACAGCCATTTTAAATACCGCCATTTTGTGCAAAAATATATTTACTTCAGACCTACAGTGATTCAGAGCGTGTGTGATCTCTCCTATACATACTGGGGTTTGAATTATGCATTTGAAATACAGCCATTTGAAATACAGCAATTTTGTGCAAATATATATTTAATTCAGGCCTACACTGATTCAGGGCGTGTATGATCCCCCCTATACATTCTGGGGTTTGAAATAGGCATTTGAAATACAGCCATTTGAAAATACCACCTGTTTGTGCAAAAATATATTTACTTAAGGCCTACACTGATTCAGGGCGTGTGTGATCCCCCTATACATACAGGGGTTTAAATTAGGCATTCGAAATACATCCATTTGAAATACAGCCATTTTGTGCAAATGTATATTTACTTCAGGCCTACACTGATTCTGGGCGTGTGTGATCCCCCCTATACATACAGAGGTTTGAATTAGGCATTTGAAATACAGCCATTTTAAATACCGCCATTTTGTGCAAAAATATATTTACTTCAGACCTACAGTGATTCAGAGCGTGTGTGATCCCTCCTATACATACAGGGGTTTGAATTATGCATTTGAAATACAGCCATTTGAAATACAGCAATTTTGTGCAAATATATATTTAATTCAGGCCTACACTGATTCAGGGCGTGTATGATCCCCCCTATACATTCTGGGGTTTGAAATAGGCATTTGAAATACAGCCATTTGAAAATACCACCTGTTTGTGCAAAAATATATTTACTTAAGGCCTACACTGATTCAGGGCGTGTGTGATCCCCATTATACATACAGGGGTTTGAAATAGGCATTTGAAATACAGCCATTTGAAAATACCACCTGTTTGTGCAAAAATATATTTACTTCAGGCCTACACTGATTCAGGGCGTGTGTTATCCCCCCTATACATACAGAGGTTTGAATTAGGCATTTGAAATACAGCCATTTTAAATACCGCCATTTTGTGCAAAAATATATTTACTTCAGACCTACAGTGATTCAGAGCGTGTGTGATCTCTCCTATACATACTGGGGTTTGAATTATGCATTTGAAATACAGCCATTTGAAATACAGCAATTTTGTGCAAATATATATTTAATTCAGGCCTACACTGATTCAGGCGTGTATGATCCCCTATACATACTGGGGTTTGAAATAGGCATTTGAAATACAGCCATTTGAAATACTAGCCTTTTGTGCAAAGATATATTTACTTCAGGCCTACACTGATTCAGGGCGTGTGTGATCCCCCTATACATACAGGGGTTTGAATTAGGCATTTGAAATACAGCCATTTGAAATACAGCCTTTTGTGCAAAGATATATTTACTTCAGGCCTACACTGATTCAGGCGTGTGTGATCCTCCTATACATACAGAGGTTTGAATTATGCATTTGAAATACAGCCATTTGAAATACCGCCTTTTGTGCAAAGATATATTTACTTCAGGCCTACACTGATTCAGAGCGTGTGTGATCCCCCTATACATACAGGGGTTTAGGATTCGAAAGCATTTGAAATACAGCCATTTGAAATACAGCCATTTTGTGCAAAGATATATTTACTTCAGGCCTACACTGATTCAGGACGTGTGTGATCCCCCTATACATACAGGGGTTTGAATTAGGCATTTGAAATACAGCCATTTGAAATACAGCCTTTTGTGCAAAGATATATTTACTTCAGGCCTACACTGATTCAGGACGTGTGTGATCCCCTACATACATATAAGAGGCTTTGAATTAGAGCATTTGAAATACAGCCATTTGAAATACAGCCATTTTGTGCAAAGATATATTTACTTCAGGCCTACACTGATTCAGGGCGTGTGATCCCCCTATACATACAGGGGTTTGAATTAGGCATTTGAAATACAGCCATTTGAAATACCGCCTTTTTGTGCAAAGATATATTTACTTCAGGCCTACACTGATTCAGGGCGTGTGTGATTCCCCTATACATACAGAGGTTTGAATTAGGCATTTGAAATACAGCCATTTGAAATACAGCCATTTAGTGCAAAGATACATTTACTTCAGGCCTATCACTGATTCAGGGCGTGTGTGATCCCCCTATACATACAGGGGTTTGAATTAGGCATTTGAAATACAGCTTTTTGAAATAACGCTTTGTTGTGCAAAGATATATTTACTTCCGGCCTACACAGAATCAGGACGTGTGTGATCCCCCCTATACATACAGGGTTTGAAATAGGCATTTGGAATACAGAAATTTGAAATACAGCCTTTTTGTGCAAAGATATATTTACTTCAGGCCTACACTGATTCAGGGCGTGTATGATCCCCGCTATACATACAGGGGTTTGAATTAGGCATTTGATATACAGCCATTTGAAATACCGCCTTGTTGTGCAAAGATATATTTACTTCAGGCCTACACTGATTCAGGGCGTGTGTAATCCTCCCTATACATACAAGGGTTTGAATTAGGAATTTGAAATACAGCCATTTGAAATATCGCCTTTTTGTGCAAAGATATATTTACTTCAGGCCTACACTGATTCAGGGCGATTGTGATCCCACAAAACCTACAGTGGTTTAAATTAGACATTTGAAATACAGCAATTTTAAATACAGCCATTTTGTGCAAAGATATATTTACTTCAGGCGTACACTGTTTCAGGGCGTGTGTGATCCCCCCTATACTTACAGAGGATTGAATTAGGCATTTGAAATACAGCCATTTGAAATACCGCCTTTTTGTAAAAAGATATATTTAATTCAGGCCTACACTGAATCATGACGTGTGTGATCCCCCCTATACATTCAGGGGTTTGAATTAGGCATTGTAAATACAGCCATTTGAAATACAGCCATTTTGTGCAAAGTTATATTTACTTCAGACCTACACTGATTCAGGGCGTGTGTGATCCCCCCTATACATACAGAGGTTTGAATAAGGCATTTGAAATACAGCCATTTTAAATACCGCCTTTTTGTGCAAGAAAATATTTTTACTTCAGACCTACAGTGATTCAGAGCGTGTGTGATCCCCCCTATACATACAGGGGTTTGAATTATGCATTTGAAATACAGCCATTTGAAATACAGCCATTTTGTGCAAAGATATATTTAATTCAGGCCTACACTGATTCAGGGCGTGTGTAATCCCCCCTATACATACAGGAGTTTGATTCAGCCATTTAAAATACAGCCATTTTAAATACAGCTATTTTGTGCAGAGAAATATTTAGTTCAGACCTACACTGATTCAGGGCATGTGTGATCCCCCTATACATACAGGGGTTTGAATTAGGCATTTGAAATACAGCCATTTGAAATACAGCCATTTTGTGCAAAGATATATTTACTTCAGGCCTACACTGATTCTGGGTGTGTGTTATCCCCCTATACATACGGAGGTTTGAATTATGCATTTGAAATACAGCCATTATAAATACCGCCTTTTTGTGCAAAGATATATTTACTTCAGACCTACAGTGATTCAGAGCGTGTGTGATCCCCCTTTTACATACAGGGGTTTGAATTAGGCATTAAAAATACAGCCATTTTGTGCAAAGATATATTTACTTCAGGCCTACACTGAATCAGGACGTGTGTTATCCCACCTATACATACAGGGGTTTGAATTAGGCATTTGAAATACAGACATTTGAAATACAGCCTTTTTGTGCAAAGATATATTTACTTCAGGCCAACAGTGTTTCATACCATGTGAGATAATGCATATACATACAGGGGTTTGAATCAAGCATTTTAAATACAGCGAATTGAAATACAGCCATTTTGTGCAAAGATATATTTACTTCAAGCCTTCAATGATTCAGTGCGTGTGTGATCCCCCCCTATACATACAGGGGTTTGATTCAGCCATTTGAAATACAGCCTTTTTAAAGACAGCCATGTTGTGCAAAAATATATTTACTTCAGGCCTTCACTGATTCAGGGCGTGTGTGATCCCCCCTATACATACATGGGTTTGAATTAGGAATTTGAAATACAGTCATTTGAAATTCCACCTTTTTGTGCAAAGATATATTTACTTCAGGCGTACACTGATTCAGGGCGTGTGTGATCCCCCCTATACTTACAGAGGATTAAATTAGGCATTTGAAATACAGACATTTGAAATACAGCCTTTTTGTACAAAGATATATTTAATTCAGGTCTACACTGTATCATGACGTGTGTGATCCCCCCTATACATTCAGGGGTTTGATTTAGGCATTGTAAATACAGCCATTTGAAATACAGCCATTTTGTGCAAAGATATATTTACTTCAGGCCTACACTGATTCAGGGCGTGTGTGATCCCCCCTATACATACAGAGGTTTGAATTAGGCATTTGAAATACAGCCATTTTAAATACCGCCTTTTTCTGCAAAAATATATTTACTTCAGACCTACAGTGATTCAGAGCGTGTGTGATCCCTCCTATACATACAGGGGTTTAAATTAGGCATTTGAAATACAGCAATTTTAAATACAGCCATTTTGTGCAAAGATATATTTACTTCAGGCGTACACTGATTCAGGTCGTGTGTGATCCCCCACTATACATACAGAGGTTTGACTTAGGCATTTGAAATACAGCCTTTTGAAATACCGCCTTTTTGTGCAAAGATATATTTAATTCAGCAAAAATGGTTAACAAATTGGGTGGCTCACCCCAAATATAAATATGGATAGGGTGCACAGTCTATAAATGGGTTACACCATACCCATATATGTATTAGATCAATATAGCTTCAGAATGTTAGACCGGCACACCTCATTCAGACCAGATGGAGGTCTAATGGTTAATACTTATTTATTCTGATAAAATGACCATATAAAAAATCAAAAATCAAATAAAGAGGCAATAATGAAGTACAAATTGTAACAATATGATCTATATAAAAACACAGTAATTCACACCCATGTCATCATCCTTCGTTACTGGTATATAGTCCATCACAGTCAGGCTATCCGCATTGGAGACCTCAGTATGACGACCGTGAAGCAAAAGTCCATCATCCTAATCCCTCCTTGGGATCCCGACTGTGTTGTATATATTTAAAATCGAGAGGGTGATAATTATCTTCTCCTTATTTAAATGCTTGTCCACATTAAATGGAAAGGCTATTCAATTCAATAGCTCTCTCTGTATTTTTTACTCCGGGGTTTGTAAAGTCTCAAGGCTTGAGTGCAATATCCCTTTGTTGCTTAATAATGTGCATTAGCCTCTCACCACCGCATATATGTTAAATACGGGGCCGCTATGTGAGCGGTGTCCCGGGCTGACACTACCGTACTCACCAGTGGCGTCCCACGTGGCTGATTCGTACGGGGTGTCTTTTACCTCTGGCGTTGCTGCAGCATACGCCGTGTAGCTTTCACTGTATCCGTTCGTCCCGAGTATGCGGTCGGGTTCTGTGGTGGGGCTGTATGGTGAGGAGCGCTCCTATATTCTGCGGGGGTCCTGGCACACCAAACGCGTTTCGGGACGGCTTGTCCCTTCCTCAGTGGTCATTTTATCAGAATAAATAAGTATTAACCATTAGACCTATATTTAATTCAGGCCTACACTCAATCAGGACGTGTGTGATCCCCCCTATACATACAGAGGTTTGAATTAGGCATTTGAAATACAGCCATTTTAAATACCACCTTTTTGTGCAAAGATATATTTACTTCAGGCTTACACTGAATCAGGACATGTGTGATCCCACTATACATACAGGGGTTTAAATTAGGCATTTGAAATAAAGACATTTGAAATACAGCCATTTGAAATACAGCCATTTTGTGCAAAAATATATTTTCTTCAGACCTACACTGATTCAGGGCGTGTGTGATCCCCCCTATAGATACAGGGGTTTGAATTAGACATTTGAAATACAGCCATTTGAAATACCGCCTTTTTGTGCAAAGATATATTTACTTCAGGCCTACACTGATTCAGGGCGTGTGATTCCCCATATACATACAAAGGTTTGAATTAGGCATTTGAAATACAGCCATTTTAAATACAGCCATTTAGTGCAAAGGTACATTTACTTCAGTCCTTCACTGAATAAGGGTGTGTGTGATCCCTGCTATACATGCAGGGGTTTGAATGAGGCATTTGAAATACAGCTTTTTGAAATAACGTTTTGTTGTGCAAAGATATATTTACTTCCGGCCTACACTGAATCAGGACGTGTGTTTTCCCACCTATACATACGGGGTTTAAATTAGGCATTTGGAATACAGACATTTGAAATACAGCCTTTTTGTGCAAAGATATATTTACTTCAGGCCTACATTGATTCAGGGCGTGTATGATCCCCGCTATACATACAGGGGTTTGAATTAGGCATTTGATATACAGCCATTTTAAATACCGCCTTTTTGTGCAAAGATTTATTTACTTCAGGCCTACACTGATTCAGGGCGTGTGTAATCCCCCCTATACATACAGGGGTTTGAATTAGGAATTTGAAATACAGCCATTTGAAATACCGCCTTTTTGTGCAAAGATATATTTACTTCAGGCCTACACTGATTCAGGGCGATTGTGATCCCCCTATACCTACAGGGGTTTAAATTAGGCATTTAAAATACAGCAATTTTAAATACAGCCATTTTGTGCAAAGATATATTTACTTCAGGCGTACACTGATTCAAGGCGTGTGTGATCCCCCCTATACTTACAGAGGATTGAATTAGGCATTTGAAATACAGCCATTTGAAATAACGCCTTTTTGTACAAAGATATATTTAATTCAGGCCTACACTGAATCATGACTTGTGTGATCCCCCCTATACATTCAGGGGTTTGAATTAGGCATTGTAAATACAGCCATTTGAAATACAGGCGATTTTGTGCAAATATATATTTACTTCAGACCTAAACTGATTCAGGGCATGTGTGATCCCCCCTATACATACAGAGGTTTGAATAAGGCATTTGAAATACAGCCATTTTAAATACCGCCTTTTTGTGCAAGAAAATATTTTTACTTCAGACCTACAGTGTTTCAGAGCGTGTGTGATCCCTCCTATACATACAGGGGTTTGAATTATGCATTTGAAATACAGCCATTTGAAATACAGCCATTTTGTGCAAAGATATATTTAATTCAGGCCTACACTGATTCAGGGCGTGTGTAATCCCCCCTATACATACAGGGGTTTGATTCAGCCATTTAAAATACAGCCATTTTAAATACAGCTATTTTGTGCAGAGAAATATTTAGTTCAGGCCTACACTGATTCAGGGCGTGTGTGATCCCCATATACATACAGGGGTTTGAATTAGGCATTTGAAATACAGCCATTTGAAATACAGCCATTTTGTGCAAAGATATATTTACTTCAGGCCTACACTGATTCTGGGCGTGTGTTATCCCCCCTATACATACAGAGGTTTGAATTATGCATTTGAAATACAGCCATTATAAATACCGCCTTTTTGTGCAAAGATATATTTACTTCAGACCTACAGTGATTCAGAGTGTGTGTGATCCCCCCTATACATACAGGGGTTTGAATTAGGCATTAAAAATACAGCCATTTTGTGCAAAGATATATTTACTTCAGGCCTACACTGAATCAGGACGTGTGTTATCCCCCCTATACATACAGGGGTTTGAATTATGCATTTGAAATACAGACATTTGAAATACAGCCTTTTTGTGCAAAGATATATTTACTTCAGGCCAACAGTGGTTCATACCGTGTGAGATAATGCATATACATACAGGGGTTTGAATCAAGCATTTTAAATACAGCCAATTGAAATACAGCCATTTAGTGCAAAGATATATTTACTTCAGGCCTTCACTGATTCAGAGCGTGTGTGATCCCCCCCTATACATACAGGGGTTTGATTCAGCCATTTCAAATACAGCCTTTTTAAAGACAGCCATGTTGTGCAAAGATATATTTACTTCAGGCGTACACTGATTCAGGGCGTGTGTGATCCCCCCTATACTTACAGAGGATTGAATTAGGCATTTGAAATACAGCCATTTGAAATACAGCCTTTTTGTACAAAGATATATTTAATTCAGGTCTACACTGTATCATGACGTGTGTGATCCCCCCTATACATTCAGGGGTTTGATTTAGGGATTGTAAATACAGCCATTTGAAATACAGCCATTTTGTGCAAAGATATATTTACTTCAGACCTACACTGATTCAGGGCGTGTGTGATCCCCCCTGTGCTGTTCCAGCTTTCATTATAATGTAATTTTCTTAGTTGTATTATCTTATCCTCATATGTTGTGTAATGCTGCCACCCTGTGGTTGTTCTTATAGTACATTTTCTATGTGTGTATGTAAATTTCCATTGCAATGCTCTCCTCCCCTCTTTTGTGACATCATATCCTCTCCAAGGTCCTTCGTCCTTTCTCTTTGCTACAGACTTCTGGCTGGTGAGAGCATTCCTTTTGACCTCTAATATCTTCTATATTCCCTAGCATACCATTGATTCCTGCATTTGTTTTCTCCAAGGCAAATGAATTAATGATCAAACCTTCACCATTGTATTCTCCTCACTGGATTATCACATGCAACTGGTGCCCATATTCTGGAGATATTAGTGAGTTCAGCTATCTACCATTGCTTGTACAGGGACTATCACTCACAACCGATCAGGGATTTTCTCTAACGTACATCTGTGGCAGAATAGTCAAAAGGAAGCTCAAATCTACAGTATTTGCATATCTACATGCAGTCTGCAAGCAAGCTTACAGCTGTCCTCCATCTTACATGCACGTGGCTTCATAAGCACAGTGAGCAAGCTGAAATCCCTTCTTAAAGAGACAGTACCGCTCTAATAGGAATAACATGTCCACAAGAGGCTTAGTGGATTCCTCAGTCACTGAACATACAAAAACTCACCCTGCTCCCAGAAACCCAGATATGCAGGAAGCAGAGTCCATGTTAACCGAAGATCAAGTAGTACGATCTAAACGTGTTATCAAGCCAACACAAAAGATTAGAGAGAACTTTGAGACAACCAAAGAAGAGTTCAGTGACAATTTAAACGATTTATGGCAGAGAACTGAACGCTATATAGCAGCTCTTTTACGATATAACAACGATGCAACAAAATTAACCACAACTCTGAATCGCTTAACCGACGCCTATGCCCGCTATCAGCGACTGTCTGCAAAGTACATCACTTTCCTGAGCGACTCCGATTTTGATGATGCCTCGGAAGAGCTGATTGAGAGAAAGAATCTCCTGGAAGAGAAGGACACCCTAGTACAAGACGCTAAGAGCAAGGCAGAGCGCCGTATCGCACACTTACAGGAGGTGAGATCCCATCGATCAACTTCAAGTAAACATACAGGATATACCCTTTCGTCTTCCAGAACCTCTCGTTCCGGAAGGTCGGCCTTGCATGATAAGCTCATAGAAATCCGGGCAGAAGCAGAAGAAGCTAGTGTAAGAAGTTCTTTCGCTAAGAAGGAGGCAGAGATTGCGAAGAAAAGAGCAGAAATGGAGGCTGAGACCGCAAAGCAGAAAGCAGAAATGGAGGCTGAGACCGCAAAGCAGAAAGCAGAAATGGAGGCTAAGAGCAGAAATGGAGGCTAAGAGAGCAGAAATGGAGGCTGAAACAGAAGCCCAGCTAAAGATCCTCCAGACAGAGATGGAAGAAGCAGCTACCTTAGCTAAACTGAAGGTCCTCGAGCAAGCATTAGGCCAAGGTACCGACCTGGACTGTTCCATTCCAGGAGAAGTGGAAGACCCAGCCGACCGCACTGCCAAGTATGTGCTAAGGCAACCATCGCCTACTCCTCCTGCTAAATCGCATGTACCAACGCCACTTCTAACTCACCAACTGGATGAACCCACAGAGTACCAGAAATCGTCACACCCCAGTAATAAGGTAATACCTAGCACCAAGCCAGCTGACCATCCAGAGACCAAACCGCGGCTTAATCCTTATGCCACATCATTCCATCTTGATCAATCACAACCTTATCTCCCAGAACCCCTACATGCTCCAGAGACACCACAAAGTAATACTGCAATAGGGAATGGGAGATCAGACATGTCAGACTTTGCCAGATACATGATGCGCAGGGAGCTGATTAACATTAGTCTATCAAGGTATGATGACCATGCTGAAAACTACAGGGCCTGGAAATCAACCTTTGAAGCTGTAATTAGTGATCTTAACCTCACTGCCAAGGAAGAACTCGACTTGCTTATCAAATGGTTAGGCCCAGAATCTGCAGAACGCATAAAGACATTAAGAGCAGTTCATGTAGGCCACTCAGAGGAAGGTCTCGCCGCAGCATGGGAGAGACTTGAACAGACCTATGGCAGTCCAGAAGCTATAGAGAGCGCCTTATTCAGGAGACTTCAAGCCTTCCCAAGGATAACTGGCAAGGATAATCGCAAACTCCAGGATCTGAGCGACCTACTAAAAGAACTTGAATTGGCAAAAATGGACCCACATCTGCCAGGACTGAGTTACCTTGATACTGCCCATGGCGTCAATCCAATTGTGTCGAAACTACCACATGGCATGCAAGAGAAATGGGCAGACCAGGGCTCCAGATACAAGAGAGAACACAATGTGTCTTTTCCTCTTTCTCTTATTTTACCAGATTCATCAGTGACCAAGCTCGGAAGAAGAATGACCCCAGCTTTGACTTCACTGAATCCACTCTACCTGCTTCATCCTTATGTTCAAGGTATGACAACACCACAAGTAAACGTAGAGACTTAAGGGGACAGTATCCGTTAGGAAAACAAATGTTCCACCCACTACAACCTGCACCACTAGGAAGGACGACTCTGTCCTTAAAGAAAGGGACCCTAACCGCATGTGCCCCATTCATAAAAGACCTCATCCTTTAAAGGAATGTCGTGGGCTCAGGGCAAAGACCTTGCAAGAACGCAGAGAGACACTCAAAGAGCTTGGAGTGTGTTACAAGTGTTGTGCCTCATCAAATCATATGGCAAAAGACTGTAGAGTTAATATCAAGTGTGCAGAATGCAGCAGTGACAAGCACGTTACAGCAATGCATCCTACCTTGCCTTCAGACAATGCACCATCTCAAGCTGCAACCAATGCCGTCGCACTTCATGGCGGGGAGCCACCGGCTCAAGAACTAGCTACAACTACCGTATCCTCTTCCTGTATGGAGATATGTGGCAACGAGGCTGGTTCTAAGTGTTGTGCAAAGGTGTGTTTGGTCAACGTCTACCCAGAAGGACAATCTGAAAAGGCCACCAAAATGTACGCCATTATAGATGAACAAAGCAATAGGTCTCTGGCAAAGCCTAAATTCTTTGAGATCTTCGGCATAATGGGAGAAGCAACACCATATACCCTCAACACTTGTTCTGGTCGTATAGAGACTTATGGCAGAAGAGCCACCGGATACATCATCTCCTCCATTAAAGGGAACGTTCATATACCCTTGCCAACGTTAATTGAATGCGACCAAATACCCGATGAAAGAGATGAAATTCCTACTCCTGAAGCTGCATACCATCATTCCCACTTAAAACATCTAGCTAGTGAGATTCCTCCTATGGACATGAATGCTGACATCCTACTTTTGCTTGGGAGAGACATTCTGAGGGTCCACAAGGTGCGTCAACAATGCAACGGTCCTGACAATGCCCCATATGCACAGAGACTCGACCTAGGCTGGGTAATTGTGGGCGATGTATGTATAAATAAGAGCCACAAACCATCTGAAGTGAACTCCTTCAAAACCTTTGTGCTCAACAATGGTCGCACATCTCATTTTAAACCATGTGTTCATCATTACGAGGTAAAGGAAAAGCTTTCTAACCCCTTGAAGACACCAGACATAATTCCTACCAGTTATGACAACTTAGGAAAAACAGTGTTTTGTACAACACCAGACGACAACAAATTGGCCTTGTCCATGGATGACAAAGAGTTTATTAAGATAATGGACAATGGATTCTTCAAAGATGCATCTAACCACTGGGTTGCACCTTTACCTTTCCGTGCTGTAAGAGCCAGACTCCCTAACAACCGGGAACAAGCACTATCCAGATTCCTATCCTTGCAGCGTATGTTAAAAAACAAACCAGAAATGAAAAGTCATTTTGTGGTCTTCATGGAAAAGATATTTCTCAATGACCATGCAGAGCTGGCTCCACCATTACAAGAGCATGAAGAATGCTGGTACCTTCCATCCTTTGGAGTATATCACCCAAGGAAACCAAACCAAATAAGAGTGGTATTTGATTCAAGTGCCAAACATAACGGCGTATCTCTGAATGACGTCCTTCTCACCGGTCCAAACCTGACCAATAATCTGGTGGGAGTACTCATGAGATTTAGAAAGGAGCCAGTAGCCATTACCGCTGACATTGAACAAATGTTCCATTGCTTTATCGTACGGCAAGATCACAGAAACTACCTCAGGTTTCTTTGGCACAGAGATAATGACACCAGCAAAGAAATGGTAGAATACCGCATGAAGGTGCACGTGTTTGGTAACAGTCCCTCACCCGCTGTTGCTACATATGGCCTACGTAGGGCTGCCTCAGATGGTGAGTCAGAGTTTGGGGAAGATGCCAAAAACTTTGTTGAGAGAGACTTCTATGTGGACGATGCACTCAAATCTTTTCCCACAGCTGAAGAAGCCATAGATCTACTCAAAAGGACACAAGGTATGCTTTCAAGGTCTTGTCTAAGGTTACATAAGATAGCCTCTAACTGTACTGCTGTAATGAAAGCCTTCCAGCCCAGTGATCATGCCACAGAATTCAGAGACCTGAATCTAGGGATAGACAATCCACCAGTGCAGCGAAGTCTGGGCCTGCGGTGGGACTTGTCAAATGACTCCCTCGGATTTCAAGTTAACTGTGCAGATAAACCATTTACTAAACGGGGAGTCCTCTCAGTAGTGAACAGCCTATATGATCCCCTGGGATTTGTGTCACCTTTGACTGTACAAGGCAAATTCCTGTTAAGACAGCTCTCAGAGTCTGTATCTGACTGGGATGCTCCACTGCCCCCTGATAAACAACAAAAGTGGGAGTTGTGGAAGAAATGCTTGCATGAATTAGACAGGGTTCACATACCAAGATGCTACACTCCAACATCCCTTACAGCAACTCAGAGGAAAGAAATCCACATCTTCTCAGATGCGTCTACTGAAGCCATCGCTGCTGTTGCTTATTTAAAAGTAATAGACTATTGCAATCAAGCACATGTTGGATTTCTGTTTGGAAAGGCAAAATTAGCTCCAAAACCTGAGCAAACCATTCCAAGACTCGAACTTTGTGGGACTGTACTAGCCGTAGAGATTGCTGACTTTATACGACGTGAATTGGATATTCAGGTAGATGACATTCAATTTTACACAGACAGTAAGGTTGTCCTGGGTTACATCTACAACCAGTCAAAACGCTTCTACGTCTATGTCAGCAACCGCATTGAAAGGATTAGAAGATCCTCTAAACCTGAACAGTGGCGCTATGTTCCATCTCATCTCAATCCTGCAGATTGCGCCACCAGACCGGCCTCTGGTAGAGTCTCTGCAACCTCTTCTTGGTTAACAGGTCCAGAGTTTCTTCTGTACCAGAATGAACAAACTCCTACTCAAGATGTCTTCTGTCTCCAGGACCCCCATGAAGATCCAGAGATTCGGCCTGAAGTTAGTACCCTCGTTACCAAGTCTGAAAAGAGGACTGGCTTAGGCTGTCATCGCTTTGAACGCTTCTCCAGATGGTCAAGACTCGTTCACACCATTGCAAGGTTGGTCCACATTGTTCATTGTTTGCATGCTGAGAAGCATAACACTGACTGTCGCAGTTGGCACCTGTGCCATAAACCTCTCACAGCAGAAGACATTGTTCTGAGTGAATTGCTTGTGATACGTAACGTACAGCAGAGTGCCTTTAAAATGGAACTGAAATGTATACATGACAAGCAAGATATACCAAAAAGCAGCCCCATTGTCAACTTGAAACCAGTAATTGATAATCAAGGCATGCTGAGAGTTGGTGGTCGCCTAAACAAGGCTAAGCTAGAGATTTCAGAAGGGAATCCCCTCATTATTCCTGCCAATCACCATGTTACTACACTGCTGATCCGGCATTATCATGAAAGAATCCAGCATCAAGGCCGGCATTTCACTGAGGGCGCTTTAAGAGCAGCAGGTCTGTGGATAGTGGGAGCAAAAAGACAGGTTGCTCATATTATTCACCAATGCATTAAATGTCGCAAAGCAAGAGGAAAACTACAACATCAACAAATGTCTGATTTGCCGGTTGATAGGACAAGCACTGAACCACCGTTCACCTATGTTGGTCTTGACGTCTTTGGGCCATGGACGGTCACTGCACGTAGGACCAGAGGTGGTCATGCAGAAAGCAAACGATGGGCAGTATTGTTTACGTGCTTAAGTGTACGCGCCATACACATCGAAGTAATAGAATCCATGAACGCTTCTAGCTTCATCAATGCTTTAAGACGATTCCTCGCCATCAGAGGACCAGTAAAGCAAATAAGATCTGACTGTGGAACCAACTTCATTGGAGCCTGTCGAGAGTTGCAAATTGACTCTAAACCAGTTCAAGACTACTTAGCCAATAATGGTTGTACATGGATCTTTAACCCCCTCACGCCTCTCATATGGGCGGTTCATGGGAAAGAATGATAGGCATCACCCGCAGAATATTGGACTGTATGCTTATGAACTCAAACTTCTCAAGGCTCACCCATGAGACTTTGACTACCTTCCTAGCTGAGGTATCTGCTATTGTCAACTCAAGACCTCTTGTACCTGTATCTATGGATCCAGAATCTCCGGCCATTCTCACTCCAGCAACTCTTCTCACTCAGAAGTTTGGATCTGTTCCTAATCCACCTGAAGAGTCTTCTTCTGGTAACATATATGTGAAACAGTGGAAATACGTTCAACATCTGGCCAACTGTTTCTGGAGCAGGTGGAAAAAGGAGTACTTAACGCTTCTTCAAGCACGTAGAAAGTGGCAACAGGTCAAGCCAAACCTAAAAATAGGAGATCTTGTTCTTATGAGAGACCAGAAAGTGGAAAGAAACTCCTGGCCCATGGGACTCATCTCAAAGGTCTTCACCAGTGAAGATGGCAAGGTTCGCAAGGTGGGAGTGACCATCGCAAATCAAGGTCATCCCAAAACCTTCATCAGGCCTGCATCTGAGATTGTTCTCCTCTTACCCGTTGAGGAATGAGGAACTTTTTTCTTGGAACCAGAACATTCAAGACTTCTAGACTGTTCCTGTTTCCCCGTTTCCAGTGTTTTTCTTTGTTTGTTTTGTTTTTCAGGTTCCAACATTTCTTGGACATTTTGTGCTGCATATATAGTGAAATCCAAGGATTTCAGACGGGGAGTGTGCTGCTCCAGCTTTCATTATAATGTAATTTTCTTAGTTGTATTATCTTATCCTCATATGTTGTGTAATGCTGCCACCCTGTGGTTGTTCTTATAGTACATTTTCTATGTGTGTATGTAAATTTCCATTGCAATGCTCTCCTCCCCTCTTTTGTGACATCATATTCTCTCCAAGGTCCTTCGTCCTTTCTCTTTGCTACAGACTTCTGGCTGGTGAGAGCATTCCTTTTGACCTCTAATATCTTCTATATTCCCTAGCATACCCTTGATTCCTGCATTTGTTTTCTCCAAGGCAAATGAATAAATGATCAAACCTTCACCATTGTATTCTCCTCACTGGATTATCACATGCAACTGGTGCCCATATTCTGGAGATATTAGTGAGTTCAGCTATCTACCATTGCTTGTACAGGGACTATCACTCACAACCGATCAGGGGGTTTTCTCTAACGTACATCTGTGGCAGAATACCCCCTATACATACAGAGGTTTGAATTAGGCATTTGAAATACAGCCATTTTAAATACCGCCTTTTTCTGCAAAAATATATTTACTTCAGACCTACAGTGATTCAGAGCGTGTGTGATCCCTCCTATACATACAGGGGTTTTAATTATGCATTTGAAATACAGCCATTTGAAATACAGCCATTTTGTGCAAATATATATTTAATTCAGGCATACACTGATTCAGGGCGTGTGTGATCCCCCCTATACATTCAGGGGTTTGAAATAGGCATTTGAAATACAGCCATTTGAAAATACTGCCTGTTTGTGCAAAAATATATTTACTTAAAGGGTTTCTGTCACCAACTTTTGACATTATAAGCTGTCTGACATTAGCTATGTGCTAATGTCAGACCAGCTTGATAATGTCTTTTTTATAAAAATCCGCTGTATATTTAGTCTGAAAAACTTACTTTTATATTATGTAAATTAGCCTCTAGGAGCAGGGGGGGCGTTGCCCTGCTCCTAGCGGCTCCGTCCGGCAACCTGCTGGCACGCCCCTTCACACTTTGATTGACAGTGCAGGGCAGCGATCCTCCTGCACTGTCTGTTCTGAATGCGCGCCCGCCGCTCTGTACTCGGCGCAGGCGCGGTGAGCAGAGGACAGCAGGCACCAGCGTCCTCTGCTCACCGCGCCTGCGCCCGAATACAGAGCGGCAGCGCGGGCGCGCGATCAGAACGAGACAGTGCAGGAGGATCGCTGCCCTGCACTGTCAATCAAAGTGTGAAGGGGCGTGCCAGCAGGTTGCCGGACGGAGCCGCTAGGAGCAGGGCAACGCCCCCCCTGCTCCTAGAGGCTAATTTACATAATATAAAAGTAAGTTTTTCAGACTAAATATACAGCGGATTTTTATAAAAAAGACATTATCAAGCTGGTCTGACATTAGCACATAGCTAATGTCAGACAGCTTATAATGTCAAAAGTTGGTGACAGAAACCCTTTAAGGCCTACACTGATTCAGGGCGTGTGTGATCCCCCTATACATACAGGGGTTTAAATTAGGCATTTGAAATACAGCCATTTGAAATACAGCCATTTTGTGCAAAGGTATATTTACTTCAGGCCTACACTGATTCTGGGCGTGTGTGATCCCCCCTATACATACAGAGGTTTGAATTATGCATTTGAAATACAGCCATTTTAAATACCGCCTTTTTGTGCAAAGATATATTTACTTCAGACCTACAGTGATTCAGAGCGTGTGTGATCCCCTTTACATACAGGGGTTTGAATTAGGCATTAAAAATACAGCCATTTTGTGCAAAGATATATGTACTTCAGGCCTACATTGTATCATGACGTGTGTGATCCCCCTATACATACAGGGGTTTGAATTAGGCATTTGAAATACAGACATTTGAAATACAGCCTTTTTGTGCAAAGATATATTTACTTCAGGCCTACACTGATTCAGGGTGTGTGTGATCCCCCCTATACATACAAGGGTTTGAACTATGCATTTGAAATACAGCCATTTGAAATACAGCCATTTGAAATACAGCCTTTTTGGGCAAAGATATATTTACTTCAGGCCCACAGTGGTTCAGATCGTGTGAGATACTGCCTATACATACAGGGGTTTGAATCAAGCATTTTAACCCCTTAAGGACCGGGCTCATTTTCACCTTAGGACCAGGCCATTTTTTGCAAATCTGACCAGTGTCACTTTATGTGGTGATAACTTTAAAACGCTTTTTCTTATCCAGGCCATTCTGAGATTGTTTTTTCGTCACATATTGTACTTCATGACACTGGTAAAATTAAGTCGAAAAATTTCATTTTTATTTTTTTATTAAAAAAATAAATTTACCAAAAATTTGGAAAAATTAGCAATTTTCCAAGTTTCAATTTCTCTACTTCTATAATACATAGTAATACCGCCCAAAAAAGTTATTGATTTACATTCCCCATATGTCTACTTCATGTATCGATCATTTTGGGAATGCCATTTTATTTTTTGGGGACGTTACAAGGCTTAGAAGTTTAGAAGCAAATCTTGAAATTTTTCAGAAATTTTCAAAAACCCACTTTCTAGGGACCAGTTCAGGTCTGAAGTCACTTTGTGAGGTTAACATAATAAAAACCATCCAAAAATGACCCCATTCTAGAAACTACACCCCTCAAGGTATTCAAAACTGATTTTACAAACGTCATTAACCCTTTAGGTTTTCCACAAGAGTTAATGGCAAATGGAGATAAAATTTCAGAATTTCGATTTTTTTGAAAATTTTCCGTTTGAATCCATTTTTTCCAGTAACAAAGCAAGGGTTAACAGCCAAACAAAACTCAATATTTATTGCCCCGATTCTGTAGTTTTCAGAAACACCCCATATTTGGGCGTAAACTGCTTCATGGCCAAACGGCAGGGCACAGAAGTAAGGGAACGCCATAGGGTTTTTGGAAGGCGGATTTTGCTGGTCTGGATTTTTGACACCATGTCCCATTTGAAGCCCCCCGATGCACCCCTAGAGTAGAAACTCCAAAAAGTGACTCCATCTAAGAAACTACACCCTCAAGGTATTCAAAACTGATTTTACAAACTTTGTTAACCCTTTAGGTGTTCCACAAGAGTTATTGGCAAATGGAGATGAAATTTCGGAATTTCTATTTTTGTTACCTTGCCTCAAAAAAGTGTAATATAGAGCAACCAAAAATCATATTTACCCTAAAATAATACAAACAAAACTGCCACCTTATCTCGTACTTTCCAAAATGGGGTCGCTTTTTGGAGTTTCCACTGTAGGGGTGCATCAGGGGGTCTTCAAATGGGACATGGTGTCAAATAACCAGTCCAGCAAAATCTGCCTTCCAAAAACCATATGGCGTTCCCTTCCTTCTACGCCCTGCCGTTTGGCCATACAGCAGTTTACGACCACATATGGGGTGTTTCTGCAAACTACAGAATCAGGGCAATAAATATTGAGTTTTGTTTGGCTGTTAACCCTTGCTTTGTTACTGGACAAATGGATTAAAATGGATAATTTGCAAAAAAATAGCTGTTTTGGGACAGTTTTGTATTTTTTGTTATTTACATCGTTGAACTGACAGGTTAGATTGTGTGCTATTTCTATAGAGCAGGTTGTTACGGACGCGACAATACCAAATATGTCTACTTTTTGGGGTTTTTTGTTTCAGTTTTACATAATAAAGCATTTTTGAAAAAAATGATTTTTTAGTGTCTCCACATTCTGAAAACCATAGTTTTTTTTTTTCTTTTTTGGAAATCCTATGTAGGGGCTCATTTTTTGCGGGATGAGATGGCGGTTTGAATGGTACTATCTTGGGGTGCATATGACTTTTTGATCACTTGCTATTACACTTTTTGTGATGTAAGGTGACAAAAAAATGACTTTTTTTACAACGTTTTTATTTTTTATGTTTACGGCGTTCACCTGAGGGGTGAGGTCATGTTATATTTTTATAGAGCAGGTCTTTACGAACGCGACGATACCCAATATGTATACTTTTTTTTATTTATTTTGGTTTTACACAATAATATCCTTTTGAAACAAAAAATATGTTTTAGTGTCTCCATAGTCTGAGAGCCATATTTTTTCAGTTTTTAGGCGATTGTCTCAGGTTGGGTATAATTTTTATGGGATGAGGTGGCGGTTAGATTGGCACTATTTGGGGGGTCATATGACGTTTTGATTGCTTGCTATTACACTTTTTGTGATGTAAGGTGACAAAAAAAATGGCTTTTTGACAAAGTTTTTTTTTTTTTTACAGTGTTTACTTGAGGGGTTAGGTCATGTGATATTTTTATAGAGCAGATTCTTACGGACGTGGAGATACCCAATATGTCTACTTTTTTAATTTTTTTACATTTAACACTGAAAAGCATTTTTGAAACAAAAAAATCATGTTTTAGTCTGAGAGGCATAGTTTTTTTATTTTTGGGCAATTGTTTTATGAAGGGGCTCATTTTTTATGGGATGAGATGGCGGTTAGATTGGTACTATTTTGGGAGGCATACGCCTTTTTGATCGCTTTGTATTACACTTTTAGTGATGAAGGTGCCAAAAATGGCTTATTTACACCATTTTTTTTTTTTTATGGCGTTCACGTGAGGGGTTCAGTCATGTGATATTTTTATAGAGCTGTTTTTTACGGACGCGCGATACCTAATATGTGTAGTGTATTTTATTTTTTTACTTTTTATTCAGTGATTTGTGTTTTTTTTATTTTTACTTTTTTTCACTTTTTACATTTTTTTGACCCAGACCCACTTGGTTCTTGTAGATCCAGTGGATCTGGTGTCTATATAATACAGAACAGTACACTATATAGTGTACTGCACTGTATTTTTTACTTTCATAGTCTGGTCAGACTTCTGCCTTTAGCAGAAGTCTGACCAGAGTTACTATACCATGGCAAGCAGGACGCTTCTGAAAGCGTCCTGCTGCCATGATAACCATCACCCACTGCCATTAGAGAGCAGTGGGTGATGGATAGGGAGGGATGGGAGCTCCCTCCCTCTGCGATCCCATCCTGGGGTGGGGCTGCATAGGCACAGCAGCCCCCGATGGGAGAGGGAGGGAGCTCCTCCCTGTTAACACCTTCCATACCGCGGTCCATCCGGACCGCGGTAAGGAAGGGGTTAAACGGCTGGCATCTGCAGCAATGTGCTGGCACTCTGATAGAACCACTAGACACCAGGGAATTATTACAAGGGAGGCCTCCCGCACCGCCTCCCGCCTCCGCAACCACTCTCCTGCACCCCGCCGCCATAACAAGATTGGGGGCTGCAGGGGGGGTTAAAATAATTACCTTTGGGGAAATTAACTCTCTGATCCCTGCGGTCACAGACCGCGGGGATCAGAGATCGCTAAAACCGCTGCAAACCGCAGGTCTGAATTGACCTGCGGTTTGCAGCGATCGCCGATACGGGGGGGTCACATGACCCCCCTCGGCATTAGAACATGGTTCTTGCTGATCTACATCAGCAGGAACCATGTTGCTACTGCGCCCACATCGGGTGCAGTAGCAGTTTAAACACAGGGCGTACATGTACGCCCTTGGTCCTTAAGTACCAGGACGCAAGGGCGTACATGTACGCCCTTCGTCCTTAAGGGGTTAAATACAGCCAATTGAAATACAGCCAGTTTGTGCAAAGATATATTTACTTCAGGCCTACACTGATTCAGAGCGAGTGTGATTCCCCCCCCCCCCCTTTACATACAGGGGTTTGATTCAGCCATTTTAAATACAGCCATTTGAAATACAGCCATGTTGTGCAAAGATATATTTACTTCAGGCCTACACTGATTCAGGGCGTGTGTGATCCCCCCTATACATACAGGGGTTTGAATTAAGAATTTAAAATACAGCCATTTGAAATACCGCCTTTTTGTGCAAAGATATATTTACTTCAGGCCTACACTGATTAAGGGCGTGTGTGATCCCCCTATACATGCAGGGGTTTAAATTAGGCATTTGAAATACAGCAATTTTAAATACAGCCATTTTGTGCAAAGATATATTTACTTCAGGCGTACACTGATTCAGGTCGTGTGTGATCCCCCACTATACATACAGAGGTTTGACTTAGGCATTTGAAATACAGCCATTTGAAATACCGCCTTTTTGTGCAAAGATATATTTAATTAAGGCCTACACTCAATCAGGACGTGTGTGATCCCCCCTATAAATACAGAGGTTTGAATTAGACATTTGAAATACAGCCATTTCAAATACCACCTTTTTGTGCAAAGATATATTTACTTCAGACCTACAGTGATTCAGAGCGTGTGTGATCCCCCCTATACATACAGGGGTTTGAATTATGCATTTGAAATACAGCCATTTTAAATACCGCCTTTTTGTGCAAAGATGTATTCAATTCAGGCCTACACTGATTCAGGGCATGTGTGATCCCCCTTATACATTCAGGGGTTTGAAATAGGCATTTGAAATACAGCCATTTGAAAATACCACCTGTTTGTGCAAAAATATATTTACTTAAGGCCTACACTGATTCAGGGCGTGTGTTGTCCCCCCTATACATACAGAGGTTTGAATTAGGCATTTGAAATACAGCCATTTTAAATACCGCCTTTTTGTGCAAAAATATATTTTCTTCAGACCTACAGTGATTCAGAGCGTGCGCCGACCCTTTTGTGCAAAAATATATTTTCTTCAGACCTACAGTGATTCAGAGCGTGTGTGATCCCTCCTATACATACAGGGGTTTTAATTATGCATTTGAAATACAGCCATTTTGTGCAAATATATATTTAATTCAGGCCTACACTGATTCAGGGCATGTGTGATCCCCCTTATACATTCAGGGGTTTGAAATAGGCATTTGAAATACAGCCATTTGAAAATACCGCCTGTTTGTGCAAAGATATATTTACTTAAGGCCTACACTGATTCAGGGCGTGTGTGATCCCCCTATACATACAGGGGTTTAAATTAGGCATTTGAAATACAGCCATTTGAAATACAGCCATTTTGTGCAAAGATATATTTACTTCAGGCCTACACTGATTCTGGGCGTGTGTGATCCCCCCTATACATACAGAGGTTTGAATTATGCATTTGAAATACAGCCATTTTAAATACCGCCTTTTTGTGCAAAGATATATTTACTTCAGACCTACAGTGATTCAGAGCGTGTGTGATCCCCCTTTTACATACAGGGGTTTGAATTAGGCATTAAAAATACAGCCATTTTGTGCAAAGATATATGTACTTCAGGCCTACATTGTATCATGACGTGTGTGATCCCCCTATACATACAGGGGTTTGAATTAGGCATTTGAAATACAGACATTTGAAATACAGCCTTTTTGGGCAAAGATATATTTACTTCAGGCCCACAGTGGTTCAGACCGTGTGAGATACTGCCTATACATACAGGGGTTTGAATCAAGCATTTTAAATACAGCCAATTGAAATACAGCCAGTTTGTGCAAAGATATATTTACTTAAGGCCTACACTGATTAAGGGCGTGTGTGATCCCCCCCTATACATACAGGGGTTTGATTCAGCCATTTGAAATACAGCCATGTTGTGCAAAGATATATTTACTTCAGGCCTACACTGATTCAGGGCGTGTGTGATCCCCCCTATACATACAGGGGTTTGAATTAAGAATTTAAAATACAGCCATTTGAAATACCGCCTTTTTGTGCAAAGATATATTTACTTCAGGCCTACACTGATTAAGGGCGTGTGTGATCCCCCTATACATACAGGGGTTTAAATTAGGCATTTGAAATACAGCAATTTTAAATACAGCCATTTTGTGCAAAGATATATTTACTTCAGGCGTACACTGATTCAGGTCGTGTGTGATCCCCCACTATACATACAGAGGTTTGAGTTAGGCATTTGAAATACAGCCTTTTGAAATACCGCCTTTTTGTGCAAAGATATATTTAATTCAGGCCTACACTGAATCAGGACGTGTGTGATCCCCCCTATACATACAGAGGTTTGAATTAGGCATTTGAAATACAGCCATTTTAAATACCACCTTTTTGTGCAAAGATATATTTACTTCAGACCTACAGTGATTCAGAGCGTGTGTGATCCCCCCTATACATACAGGGGTTTGAATTATGCATTTGAAATACAGCCATTTGAAATTCAGCCATTTTGTGCAAAGATGTATTCAATTCAGGCCTACACTGATTCAGGGTGTGTGTGATCCCCCCTATACATACAGGGGTTTGAAATAGGCATTTGAAATACAGTCATTTGAAAACACCCCCTGTTTGTGCAAAAATATATTTACTTAAGGCCTACACTGATTCAGGGTGTGTGTTATCCCCCTATACATACAGGGGTTTGAATTATGCATTTGAAATACAGCCATTTTGTGCAAAGATATATTTACTTCAGGCCTACACTGAATCAGGACGTTTGTGATTCCCCCTATACATACAGGGGTTTGAAATAGGCATTTGAAATACAGCCATTTGAAATGCCGCCTTTTTGGGCAAAGATATTTTTACTTCAGTTCTACACTGATTCAGGGCGTGTGTGATCCCCCTATACATACAGGGGTTTGAAATAGGCATTTGAAATACAGCCATTTTGTGCAAAGATATATTTACTTCAGACCTACAGTGATTCAGAGCGTGTATGATCCCCCCTTTATATACAGGGGTTTGAATTATGCATTTGAAATTCAGCCATTTTGTGCAAAGATATATTTAATTCAGGCCTACACTTATTCAGGGCGTGTGATCCCCCCTATACATACAGGGGTTTGAAATAGGCATTTGAAATACCGCCATTTGAAAATACCGCCTGTTTGTGCAAAAATATATTTACTTAAGTCCTACACTGATTCACGGCGTGTGTGTGACCCCTATACATACAGCATTTTGAATTAGGCATTTGAAATACAGCCATTTTGTGCAATTATATATTTACCTCAGGCCTACACTGATTCTGGGCATATGTGATCCCCCCTATACATACAGAGGTTCGAAATAGGCATTTGAAATACAGCCATTTTGTGCAAAGATATATTTACTTCAGACCTACACTGATTCAGGGCATGTGTGATCCCCCTATACATACAGGGGTTAAAATTAGGAATTTTTATAACAGCCATTTGAAATACAGCCTTTTTGTGCAAAGATATTTTTACTTCAGGCCTTCACTGATTCAGGGCATGTGTGATCCCCCCTATAGATACAGGGGTTTGAATTAGACATTTGAAATACAGCCATTAGAAATACCGCCTTATTGTGCAAAGATATATTTACTTCAGGCCTACACTGATTCAGGGCATGTGTGATCCCCCCTTTACATACAGGGGTTTGATTCAGCCATTTAAAATACAGCCATTTTAAATACAGCTATTTTGTGCAGAGAAATATTTAGTTCAGGCCTACACTGATTCAGGGCGTGTGTGATACCCCCTATACATACAGGGGTTTGAATTAGACATTTGAAATACAGCCATTTTAAATACCGCCTTTTTGTGCAAAGATATATTTACTTCCGGCCTACATTGAATCAGGACGTGTGTGATCCCCCCTATACATACAGGGGTTTGAATTAGGCATTTCAAATACAGCTATTTGAAATACAGCCTTTTTTTTGCAAAGATATATTTACTTCAGGCCTACAGTGGTTCAGACCATGTGAGATACCCCCTATACATACAGGAGTTTGATTCAGTCATTTGAAATATAACAATTTGAAATATAGCCATTTGAAATACAGCCATTTTGTGCAAAGAAATCTTTAATTGAGGCCTAGTCTGATTTAGTCCGTGTGAGATACACCCTTTACATGCTGTCGTTCTTTTCTACTATTAATTAAACCCCCATTTGGGGCAAGATCCTGAATTAGAAAAATACGAGGAGAGCTTCAAATAAGGGATGTGGCCCAGGTAGTGGTGCTGCTGGTGGAGCTCCTGTTGCAGGGAGAGGACGTGGTCGATCTGTGCCAGCTATACGCACAAGTGAAACCCCTTCCTCAGGTGCCAGTAGGCGACAAAACCTGCAGCGGTATTTGGTCTGGCCTAATGCTGCTCTACGAATGGTGAGGCCTGAACAAGTAGATTGATTTGCTGAGACTGGATCCAGTTCCTTCACATTGTTTCCCTCCCAGTCTCCTGCTGAAAGACCACAGTTGGCACTTGCAGCTGATGTCCATCAGTCTTTCACTAGTGTTGATCACGAATTTTCGAATTGCGAATTTTAATCGCGAATATCAGCACTTCGAGAATTCGCGAAAATTTAGAATATCGCAAAATATATTTGCAATTGCAAACATTCGCTTTATGCGAATTTTTTATATGCAAATTCTCGCATGCAAGAAAATAATGTCATTATATTCATGTTTGCATAAATTAGCATAACATTTGCATAAGCTGGTATTTAAAATGTATCTTAAATGCCAGTTTATGCGAATTTTATGCTAATTTATGTGAATTTTTATGCTGATTTATGCGAATTTTTATGCTAATTTATGTGAAATTTTTATGCGCATTTTCGCAAGCAAGAAAATAATGTCTGGAGATTACGAATTTGCGAATTTTCGAATATATGGCGAATATTCGCCCAAATATTCGCGAAATATCGCGAATCCGAATATTGCCCCTGCCGCTCATCACTATCTTTCACCTCACCCCCTTGCAAATCAGCCAAGCAGTCTGAGCCCCAAGTCATGCAGCAGTCTCTTCTGCTTTTTGATGACTCTGTTAGCAGGGTTTCCCTGGGCCATCCACCTAGCTCTGCCCCAGAAGTGGAGGAGATTGAGTGCACTGATGCCCAACCACTTATTTTTCAAGATGAGTACATGGGAGGACCATTGCAGCACGTCTCGGATGATGATGAAAAACAGGTGCCAACTGCTTGGGCTTCGAAAGTGTGCAGACCAAGCACGATGTGGAGGACGATGAGGTCCTCGACCCTACATGGAATCAAAGTCATGCGAGTGACCAATGTAGTTCGGAGGATAAGGCAGTGGTCGCACAGAGCCACCAGCACAGCAGAAGAGGGAGCAGGGTGCAAAAGCAGAGCGGCTATCCTCTAGACAGTACTCCTCCTACTGCCCACTGCAGCAAGGGACCGAGCACACCAAAGCCAGCTCCAAGGAGTTTCCTGGCATTGCAGTTCTTCAGACAATGTGCTGACGACAAGACACGAGTGGTTTGCACGCTGTGCAATCAGAGCCTGAAGCGAGGCATAAACATTCTCAACCTGAGCATAACCTGCATGACCAGGCATTAAAGTGCAAAGCATGAGCTGCAGTGGTGTAGACACTGCTTCCCCTTCTGCTGCAGTCACAGCCTCTTCATCCACCTCTGGAGTGACAGTGCCACCTGGCACCCCACAAACAGAGGATCTACCAGCAACACCAACACCTGGGTCACCAAGCATCTCCACAATGTCCCACGGAAGCATTCAGCTCTCCATATCCAAAACGCTGGAGAGGAAGAGGAAGTACCCCCCTTACACACCCGCGATCCCTAGCCCTGAATGCCAGCATTTCTAAATTACTTGCCTTTGAAATGCTGTCATTCCGTCTGGTGGAGATGGATAGTTTTAAAGGCCTTATGGCGGTGGCTGTCCCACAGTATGTTGTGCCCAGCCACCACGACTTTTTAAAGCGAGCCATCCCTTCCCTTCACAACCAAAATCAGGTGTGTACTGCACAACGCCATTTGTGGCAAGGTGCACCTGACTTCAGGTACGTTGACCAGTAAGCACGGTCAGGGCCGTTAAATCTCCATAACAGCCCACTAGGTAAATGCAGTGGCGGCTGGGCCTGAGGCAGATAGCAGTTTGGCGCATGTCCTTCCACCACCGAGGATTGCTGGGACCTTCAGTTTGCCTCCTGTTGCTTCCTCCTCCTTCTCTGCTTCCTCATCCTCTACCAGCTCGCCTACACAAACTGACTGACAGGGGTCAGCCTCTGCAACTTCTGGAAGAGGGGTTAGGTGGTCACTTGGACCTAGCGTAACCTTTGCAACCTCTATGACTAGTAATAGGTAAAATTTTATCTTTATTAATCACTCTATTAAAAATACATTAACTACTTGGGAACATGCAACTTCTGGGTCTCCAAATTGGGAACATGGCCTAAGCTTGCCCTTTACCATTTGCAGGTGCTGGCCTGCTCTGCAGCCAGTGTATTGTCTGAACGTGTGTTTAGCATGACTGGAGGTGGTTATCACATGTTAAATTTCCAAATGTTTTGGGGTGTACCCTAATTTTAAAAATTAAATTTAAAACCAAAAAGTAGTGTAGGCTACCTCCTCCTCTTCCACCGCCGCTTCCACCTACACCGTCACATCCACCGTCTCCTTAACCTCCTACTTCATATGGACCTCAACCTCCTAGATCAAGATTATTATTTTTTATTTTTACCTATTTTATTTAAAGTCATTTCCCTATCCTTATTTGTTTGCAGAGCACTTACCATGCTCTTAACAACATTTTGCTGTCATTTGCAACCCTCTAGCCCTTTCCATGACATTTTTACAGCCATTTTAGTTCTCAAAAGTTCGGGTCCCCATTGACTTCAAATGGGTTTCAGGTCAAGTTCGGGTCCGAGTTTTTTTCGAAGTTCGGCCGAACCCGTCGAACCCGAACATCCAGGTGTCCGCTCAACTCTATTGTTGAGCTAAAGTTTGATCTCTAGAGAAAAACATTTCAGAAATGCAAAAGTATAGTAGTATAAGCAATGCCACTAGGTCTGGGTTTTTCTTTAGTAGTACAAATGGGCTGAAGTCAGATGCCCGGGAACCTAAAAATAAGGCTTACAGTGTCAACTGCCAACTATGGACGGCCTACTTATCAATGCAAACAAATAGGCTAATGTGGTTCATTTTAGTTAAATGAAATTGCAAAGGCATAGAAAAATCTGTTCCTGCTTCCCCATAGACCCAAGAAATATATGATAGGGGACTAAGAAGTTTGGTAAAGGAGTTTTCTGGTACTTAGATATTGATTGTATCCTCAGGATAGGTCAGGAATATCAGTTCAGCCGCAGTCCCACACCCAGCATCCCCATTGTTTAGTTGTTTCGGGCAGCCACCAGGAACTACACAGTGGACTGAAGATGCCAGCAGCTACCTAAAACATCTGTTTGGTGGGGTCTGGGGTGTCAAGCTTGAACCAATCTGATATTGATGACCCTTAGTATGTAAAGCACCTTTAAAAGGCTCATTTGGTTCATGTTTACTGAACCACCATTATGTCTTCATTATGCCTTTTTGCAGCTGGAGTTTAGCATTCCAAATCTACCCATACCAAAGCCAGGGCTGCCATCAGAAATTTTGGGGCCCCTTACACAGCTCCACGCCTGCTCCTAACCCCCCCCCCCCGCTGCCACCTCCTCCCCATCCCCGACACTGCCCCAGTGGTGGATCCAGAGCCTAGTCTTCGGAGGGGCACTTCCCCCAGAAATAGGCCTCTGTGTCCCCATCCACCCTCAAGCCAGGTTTCCAATGATGTTTTTGTCTAAGATTTCCAATGCACATGATTGCTGAAAAATAATTTTTATTCCCCCACAGGTTGTATGTAAATGAGATTCTTGAAATCAAGGTGGCAGTGGCATTCACCTGAAAGAATACAGAAGGCCATCGATCAAATGCAGGAAAGGGCAGTGAGCTTGACTTTAAATGAGAAAGCTGCTCCTCCCTTGACTTCAAGAATTCTCATTTTAGCGATGTGCATTGGACATTTTAGACCAGGGATCGGCAACCTCCAGCTGTTCTGAAACTACAACTCCCAGTATCCTATTTTCACTTCTCTGGGAGTTAAAAGAACAGACAATAAATGTACATGCTGAGAGCTGTAGTTTCACAGCAGCTGGAGTGCTGAAGGTTGCTGATCCTTGTCTTAGACAAAAAAACAGTAATTAGAAACCTGACGTCAACATCTGTAAGGTAATGCTAGTGATTAATGGTGCATTTTGGAGCTGACAGGTTCCCTCTAAAGCTCTGTATCATTTTTGGTGCTTTCTCTCTGACCTCACCTTGTTAATGCAGTGAGTGTGGAACCAATATGTTAACCAACAGATTTGTCTTTGGGCTAAACCTAAGGGAGTGATCCTGGCAGTCCCCTGGTATTCACCCTTCAACCCTTATACACGAAGACTGGTGCTTTCTGCTCCTGTCTTGATATCCTCTGCGCTGTAGTCCGTGCACCTAACCAGAAATCTACAACAGCTCAGAGCTGCCATAGATTTCTGTCTTCATTTACACCAGAAAACTGGCATAAATGAAGATAATATTTATCGCTGGTCCTGTCTATGTTCCCTTCAACGCCCTTGCCAACCCCAGTTTTAGAAAAGTGGCAAGGACAGTGAAAAAGGGGTTAATGCGACTTGGAGTAGTCTCTGTGTAGTTAACAGCTGACCCATGGGGGACAGAGAGACCGATGCAGGGTACCAAGGGGTCAGGCAGAATCATAGTCAGGGATAGGCCAAGGTCAGGGGTGGAGAAGTATATGCAATGAGGTAACAGGTCCGAATTCAGGGCAGGAAGTGTAGAATCAATACGAGTAACAGACCCAAATCAGGCAGCAAAGGGTCAAATATAGGTGAACGGCTAAAGGTTGGTACATCGGCAGACAACAAGAGACCTTTCACTCAAGCCCCTTCCCAGGTATCTGAAGCACCCCAGAGTTGCCAGCTTTTGGCTGGTGGAAATTGGGACATGCATGCTGGCCCCTTGAGAACCAGAGGTAGTGCCCGCACATTCTACATGTGCAGGGGAAGAGGTCTTGCCGGCTAGTAGGCCACAGCCTGCGAGAGGGAATAATGTGACACAGCAGCCAAAGTCAGTGGGAGGAACAATATAGTAAAGAGTTCCCTCTACTAAAATGTTGGCAGTGTTGTGGCAACGGAGCTACATCAAACAGCAAATCATCGGGAGTCCGGCATTCCAAACCATCACTTAAAAAAAGGCTGGCCAACCCCTTTAATAACTACAGTTGTTTAGACCGTACATCTTTATAAATTCATAAAGAACTTGATTTAGGGTATGACTTCAGAATAATCCGTACATATCCTTCTTCATAGGGTATTCCAATCTTACGCATTTACCTTATTAAAGGTGCTGGTTCCACCTCTGGAACCTATTTGGAAAATGGGGCTTTGGTGACTATTGTTCATTATTTCTGGGTGCTTCATTCCTCCTAAACCTCAATGGAGAATGAAGCAGCTGGGTAGGTATAAGCAAAGAGATTACCAGATGCCTTTACTCTCAATAGCTGAGGATCCAGAACTATGGATAATATGCCTTAAATGCTTACGATAGTAATCCCCCTAATATAAATGATGTGGAGGTAATGCAGCATAGTTTACACTGCATAGTTTGCAGTAATAACACTGATTATGTTGACCTTGAACAGTAGAAGGTCCCTCAGCTTCTTCAGATTTACTGGAACTTCTGCATAAGTTAAGTACATGCTGAGTAGGATATAAGCTTATTTTACAAAGCAGCTGAATTTGGAGGAATTATGAATTCTGCAATTAAAATTGCATGATAAATGACTTACTTAGAAGAAGATTCATTAATGTATGCTTAATAGTTGTCTTAGTTTGTAGCCTTTTATAAAACAAACACTCCATGAACTGAACAAAACAATAGAAGTTCTGAAATACACATTTTATTCTTCTGTCAGACTGAAATAAATTCATCTTAGTCAGTCATTTAGGGTGATTTATTTAACAAAAATGTACAAATTATTTTTTATACTACAAAGTTACATCCAGACAGGTAATGGAAGGAATACTGAGTAATTACATTATTTATTAATCATCTAACATTTTACATGATGGAGAATCATACAAAGATAAATGTAACCACTTATTTGACTGTATGGTCCCATGGTTAGATGAACACTTTGGGATACTTAGTTACATTACCAAAATTACCACATTCAGTAAAAAACTGATCTCAGGATTTAAGCCTTTAAGGAGTTTTCTGGGACCTAGCAGGCTCCACAAACCTATTGCACAAAAAACCCTGTAGGAGAAATTTAATATACTTACTTACAATTCCAAAGTTGTATGGATCGGCCTCTGGGGAACAGCCCAAAGTCATGTGATGCCCTTCTTCTGAAAATGTTGCTTCTTCCGAAGTTTTGTATTGAAGTGAACATCCATTGGTAAAAAATTGCATAAAACCACTTCAAAGCGTATACAAAATGCACAAAAAAACATAAAAAACCATTGAAAAAAGTGAGGATTATGCACTGAATTTTGTAGGCAGATCTTCAAAATCTGCCATGTGAACATATGTATATTGCAAACTTTCTCTTAGAGGCATGTTATGCGTAATTAAAGGAGTTCTGTCATCTCATACATTGGGGTCTATCGCTAGGATATGTCCCCAATGTCTGATAGGTGTTGGTCCCACCTCTAGCTGAGTCCAAGACTTGATGTTAGTGACTGTATGTGGAGTTCTAAAAGAATGTACATCTTTTAGTCTATCTATCTGTCGAAACAGTACTGTGGAACAGATTTAGGCAGGTGTGGAAAAAAGTTAAGGGTGGGTTCACACTAGCGTTATGGTTTCCTTTATGGCTTTCCGTTTTAACATGAAAATAACGGAAACCATAAAACGGAGGATGGATCCGTTCTGGAGCCCATACACTTGTATTATGACGGAATGCAAACCAGAAGCCTTGAAAGGGCATTCCGTTTGTTATCCGTCATATTAGAAGTCTATGAGAAAGCATAACGGATCCATCTGGTTCCCGTTATAGAAGACGAAAACAAAGTCCTGTCTTGCATAACGGGACCCAAATGGATCCGTTATGCTTTCCCGTAGCCTTCTATTAGGACGGAGCAAAACGGAATGCCTCTTAAAGGCTTCCGTTTTGCATTCTGTCTTATGGATTCCGTTATTTTCCGTTATAACCATGTTATAACGGAAAGCCATAACGCATACCATAACGCTAGTGTGAACCCACCCTAAGAAGGCTTTTAAGAATACAAGTGTTGATAATACAACACAGTCAAGATGACATTTGCTACATCTGTACTCATTAATATAGCATTACATTTGTGTACAGTAGTAGAAGTATGGTTTCCCAAGATGTTTATCTACCAGGTATGGCATATTACTGCACTTATGAAAAGCAAAAAGGTATCAATAGGAGATGCTTGCCACAGAAGAATTGTGGTATTACATAATATTAATGGATGGCACCTGGCTGCAGCACTCTCTGCTCTGACTAATCAGGTAGACCCCGAGAGCTACTCTCCTGAACTATATAGCAAATAAATAGGGGTTATCATGTTGGGAGCAGAAGCTGTTATTTTTTTGTTTCTACAATCTAATACTCATTTTTTTATTTTATTTTTTTACTTTTACATCATGTGTTGTTTTCTGCATTACTGAGTTTACTTTTTAGGTGTCATCTTGGGGTAGTTTTTAATTAATCTTGTTTGCTGTAGTTTCAATTTTGCAACTATTTTTTCTTTTTAAATTGATATCCTTTTACTTGTTTTACAAGACTCGGTAACTTATTTTGATTTTTACTTTTTAGATATAAATAACTGTAGCAGGGGCATTGCTAGCGTCTCAAAAGAGCCAGGGCCCAAGCACCAATGCATATGTGCCATATTTTCAAAGTATCCGTTCAGCCTCCTGCACACACACACACCCTACCACTAAACATATATTTTACTTACAGGAGAATACAGCACCACATTACATCCAATTCCTCACAGGTGACGTCTCCTCTGACGTAGATGTTTTCTTTCCTCATCTTCTCCCTTTGGCCCATGATGACTTCTTTCAGCAGTTATCTCTGCAGAGTATACCAGAGATCTTAGGCTCCTCACTGTTCTATTATCATCACTCTCTCACTCTGCTATCCCAGCAATATTGTCCTGCTGCGGCCCCAATACTGTGGCTGGTGTGCATGCTCCCCAAATATTATAACACAGAAATTATATTGCCATAAGGATTAGTCCTCCATATAGTAATATAAAAGTTCTACAAATAGCAATACTTTTCTACCAGTATGCCCTCATTAGCAATAGTGCCCCCTACAATGCCCCCAATGATACTGCTCCCCAAGAGTGCCCCTGTTAGTAAAAGTGCCCTCCATACTGTACCCAATGATGATGGCACCATAGTGCAATAATAAAGCTCTCAATAGTATCAATAAGGCCCATTAAAGTGCCTCCAGTAGTATTTACCCATCTTTATAGTGTTCCCAGTAGTCATAGTGCCTCCATTGGACCCTCAGTGTTTACTGTCTAATGCATTGCTATAATACCCCTGTAGTTATAAGGTCCCCACTCCCCTATACAGTATTCCAATTCCGTTAAAATGTCCCCTTATAGTAGCGCCAGCAATAACAATGCCACAGCTGTGCAACCAGTATTAATAATACCCCTGACAGTGCCTCCAGTAATAGTAATTCCCCCAGAAAATAGGCCCCTGTAGTGCCTGCTATATACCTCAGTAATAAAAATTCCCATATAGTACCCCCAATAATAATGACCCCATAATGCCCCAGTATTGAAAATGCACCCTTAGTGACCCAATAATAAAAATAACCCCCTTTGGTGCCACAGTACTTCCTATTAGTAAACCACCTAATATACCAGAGTCCTCAGAAAACCTGCTACTAAACGAGATAGATGAGGTGATAATAGCATTTTCAATACAGAATGCTTAGTAAAATGTGGAGTAAGGGGTTAAAAATAAAAGACAATAACTCACCTTACCCACTTGATTGCGTAGTTGCGATCTCTTCTATCTTCTTCAATCATCAGCTTCCAGCTAAAGGACCTGTGGTGACGTCACTGCGTTTATCACATGATCCAATCACATGTGATTGGACCATGTGATGAACGCAGTGACGTCACCACAGGTCCTTTAGCTGGAAGCTTATGATTGAAGAAGAAATCGCAACTATGCGATCAAGTGGATAAGGTGAGTTAATTTTTTTTATTTTTAACCCTTTAATCCACATTTTACTAAGCATTCTGTATTGAGAATGCTATTAATTTCCCTTATAACCATGTTATAAGGGAAAATAATAAAATCTACAGAATACTCAACCCAAACCTGAACTTCAGTGAAGAAGTCCGGGTTCGGGTGTGAGTACCAAGCATGCAGATTTTTCCCACGCGCGTTCCAAACGCATTAAAATGCTTTGCACTCACACGGAAAAATCGCACATTTTCCCGCAACACACCTGCATCCTATCAGGTCCCATTCCTCAACGCCCGTGTGAAAGGAGCCATATAAATTATGTTACTATGTTAGTAATATTAATGCCCCTATTATGTCTCCGGTAATAATAATGTCCCCACAGTGCCCCCCGTAATACCCCCCATTGCCTCCAGAAATACCCCTATAACGCCCACAGTAATGTCTTCAAACTGCCCCCAGTAATATTCATACCCCCACTACCCCCAGTAATTTCCCCCTACTGCCCTCAGTAATGTCCCTATAGTTCCCCCAGTAACATTTCCCCTACTGCCCCCAGTAATGTTCATCCCCTGCATTGCCCCCAGTAATGTCCCCCCCCCCCTGAATTCACTGGCATTGGGGTCCGGCACTGTCACTGAACTTCATGTGCGCTCATCACAGCAGCATCACATCCGGTTCATCCGGCATCTTTCAGGCCCCAGCAGTGTCGTATTAGCAGTATACACTAATCATTTGTGAATACTACTAGTAGGGCAGCACTGGGGCCTAATAGATAAGAAAATACCGAATCAAACAGATATGAGGCTGAGTGCTTTGACGGGGGCCCAGCATGAAGTACAGTGACCATGCCACGTTACCAGTGAGTGTAGACATAAACATAGCCCTCCAGCCCAGCCAGTCACCCCCTATTCTTTCAGTACTGCCCTGATGGTGGCCCTGGCCAGCGGCCATAACATTTAGGGCCCTGGACAAAACATCCAGGGCTCAAGCCCCGAATGTTTTGACCGTTTGACAACACTGAATTGATATATTTCTGCATGCATGTTAGAGATGAGTGAATTGATTCTAAACTAATCAAATTTGTTTCACTTCAATACTGAGCATCTGTACAGGGGGGTGGAGACGCCAGGGTTTCTCAATGGGGGTCTTCTTCACCCTGGCTGTGCCGTGATCTAATCACAGCAGAGAGCGTCACAGCCAGGGAGAAGGTGAGTTTTTTTTTTTAATCCCTGGCTGTGACACTCTCCACTGTGATTGGATCGCGACACAGCCAGGGAGAAGGAAACGCCCATTGAGAAACATTGGCATCTCCTCCTCCCTGTACTGATGTTCAGTATTAACATAAACTACAGGGGGGCACAACGGGGTGTAGGAGCAATATTTAAAAATATAAATAGGCAGGGTGGCAGCATCAGCGGAGGGTACCCCGCAAGTAAAGTATTTACAGTAATTTTATTTTCTTAATTCCCGGAGAACCCCTTTAAGGATCTGAATTGCCTGTATAAAGAGGTGGCCTCCACTATTTTAACAATAACAAAGGGAGCATATACTCATGCCATCACTAGGGCTTTAATACTTCCCCACTCTAAAGTGTTGGTCAGTGTTTGCTCAGTGTTTGCCATCAGTGACTGAGTCATGAGTTACCAGAAATGAATCCTCCACAGATATAAGGTATAATAAGCTATCTGTATCTGTTCTGTGTTTTTGACCGGCAACTGGCTTTGGCTCACATTCATTTATAGAAGTTATCGACTAAACTTTGTCCAAAAATGTGAATTGTGAATTAGGGCAACATACTGTACGTGTACACCAGAGCTACAGAAAGAGATTTATTTATTTTGTAGCAAAGTCAGAAGTAGTGATTATGGTGTATATATTTTGTAGTACTTTACTTCTGTATTGATCCTTGATTACATTACGGAATGTAGTCCAAATCTGTAATCACAATTCTTCCAACTACAAGTCTAAAATTTCCTCGCATTCCTTGATGGCTCTTACTCAAAGCAAAGCTTGGGTGATTTGCAACACAGGATGTTTTCTTGATAAGTAATGCTTGTAATGAATAATGTTTCCATAAAGTTGCACAGCCTTATATGTAGACGATAACTACAGTATTTATAACTGAAAATGATGCATTAAAATACTATAGATGCCACATAGAACTATCAATAAAAACATGAAATACATTACATGAAGGTGGTAAGCTGGTATCATCAAATTAAGGTTATCTTATGAATTACAGTATACTGTCTTCTAATTAATTTTCCGATAGATGCCACATAGAACTATGAATAAAAACATGAAATACATTACATGAAGGTGGTAAGCTGGTATCATCAAATTAAGGTTATCTTATGAATTACAGTATACTGTTTTCTAATTAATTTTCTGTTTGACCAACTGCCTCAATCTCAAATGAGCATTACAGAATCGGAATAGGTAGAAGTAGACGAGTTTTAGGCCACTTTGATACATCAGTAAACCACTTTGAAGTGCATTATGTATGATGGTTTATTGATACTCACATATAGCACTGACATATTATGCAACAATATTATCATTGCTTGCTGTCTCCAATAAAGCTCAGAATCTAAGTGTTGCACGTTAAATACTGTGAAGTTACCTGTCTTTATATTTAGGCTTTAATTAAGTAATCTATAACTTCAAATAATGGATGATAATAATAAAAATAACAACCACCATTGCAACAGAATCCAGAATTTCTGCTGTGCTAGTTATCAGAGAATGAATCGCATGGTTACTGCTCCACCTTGTGGACATAACGGAAAATCAGGAATTATTGAAAATTGTCAGCTTGAGAGATGAATACCCCAGGAAATGTATGTTTAAAAAAGGTCATAACTGTCTGGTCTATAAGTCATATAATAAAATTCAGTTGTGATAAATAGTGATGATCGAGCACCAAAGTATTCGGGTGTTAAGCCAGAAAACATTGCTATATTTGTGTGCTTGGCCGAGCACCCGAGTATAATGGAAGTCAATGGGAGACAACCAGCAACCCCCTGCTCTAAAGAGGGGAGGGTGCCTGGTCCATTGGAAAAGGTCAGAAAGTAACAGAAACACCACCAAAATGGATCGGGAACAGCATGGGGATGTCTGGATGCATCTTGGACTCCCAGGTCGCTGCTGGGAGCCATGTTATCCGAGTTGTACACCACTTTTACAGACTGACAAAAATAAGCACAAAATCCCCCCAAAAAATCTATTTCACAGGAAGAATTGTTAGGAATCATTCTTTCTTGTATATATTTAATTGAATATAAAGTGGAAGTGCTGTCAAAAATATAAGCAAGAGGCACTCTGAAACAGCCTGTATATCACATAGAGGAGGGCCTTATTCACATTGTGATACAATTGTTCAGGTAGTGGGACTCCTACACTAATAAAGCCTATGCACAGTGAAAGGGCTGCCAAAAATTACAAGGAACCGGCACTATAATACACCCTTTATTACAGATAAAAGAGGGCATGATACACACCCATGAAAAATTATGATTGGTGGCCTGCTGGTGACCCTCAAAAACATTTGGAGCAAGGGTTTACTGGTGACCCTCTAAAACATTAGGGGAGATGGCCTGCTGGTGAGCTGACGCTCTAAAACATTATATGCGAGTGCCTGTTGGTGAGCTGACGCTCTAAAACATTATATGCGAGTGCATGCTGTTCAGCTGATTCTCTAAAACATTATATGCGAGTGCATGCTGTTCAGCTGATGCTCTAAAACATTATATGCGAGTGCATGTTGTTCAAATTATGCTCTAAAACATTATATGTGAGTGCATGCTATACAGCTGACGCTCTAAAACATTATATGCGAGTACCTGCTGGTGAGCTCATGCTCTAAAACCTTATTTACTAGTGCCTGTAGGTGAGCTCATGCTTTAAAACATTATATGCGAGCGCATGCTGTACAGCTGACGCTCTAAAACACTATATGCGAGTGCATGCTTTTAGATGACCCTATTAAAAAAAATTGAGTTGAGGGCCCGCAGTTGAGCTGACCCTATAAAAAAAATTAGAGTGGAGGAAATACATACAATCTGGATGAGGAGGAGGAGAAAACAAGATTCAACCATATACTCTTTTTTTGTGGAAGAAAAGGTGCATGGGAATACACTACAGTAGATTGAGTACCTAATAAATTATAGTTTAAAATTGCCTTTATGTTAATCAGCTCAGCTCTCCTCTGGTGGAGTTGAGAAGTCAGGGGCAATCCAGGCCTTGTTCATTTTTATCTGAATTAACCTGTCAGTATTGCCAGTGGACAAGCGGATACAATTACCTGTTATAATGCCATCAGCAGCAGCACTAAATACACGCTCAGACAAAACACAGGCAGGGCAGGCCAAGGCGTAGAGTGCAAGTTCGTGCCACATGTCCAGCTCAGACACCAAGTAGTTGTAAGGCACTGAGTGTAAGGCACTGAGGGATCATTTAGGACGCTGACACGGTCTGCTATGTATTCCTTCATCATCTTCCAAAACTTTTCCCTCCTTGTACCACTCACTAGGCCACGCTTTAGGGTGAGGTTGCTGGCGAGGTTGCCTTGCTTTTGTTGGAACTGCTGTGTGTTCCCCTTGTCTCCCTTCCTCGGTTGATTAAAGAAGTACGGACTCTGCCGGCCGCGTTGTCAGATGGAAAATTTTGGAGCAATCTCTCTACAAGTAGCAGAGGCAATTGTCTCCAGCTCGTCCTCTTCATGGTCCAATTTGCGCTGAGAAGACGAACTGTGGGTGGTCTGGCTATCACCCTGTGTAAATGGGTAGCACCAGGGTACGACTCACTCCCAGCCTCCACAACATTTATGCAGTGTGCGGTCAGGGAAATGTGTCATTCCTGGCCACCAACACTTGTCCATGTGTCCATGGTGAAGTGAACCTTCCCAGTAAGTGCGTTGGTCAGGGCACCGGTGATATTCTGGGACACATGCTGGTGTAAGGCGGGCATGGCACACCGTGACAAATAGTGGCGGCTGGGGTCTGTGTACCGAGGGACGGCCGCCGACATCAGGCTGCGGAAGGCCTCAGTGTCCACGAGCCTAAATGGCAACATTTCAAGGGCCAGTAATTTCGAAAGTTGCGCATTTAGTGCTATGGCTGGTGGGTAGATGGGTGGGTATTTGCGCTTGTGTTCAAATGCCTGTGTTATCAACATTTGGACACTGCACTGGGACAGGGTAGTGGATATTGTTGCTGACGGTTCATGCGAAGGTCCAGGTGCAGGTCGAGGGGCATCCAGGCCTGAGCCTTCGACAGGAGATTGGCCAGCAGTGCTTAACACAGGGAAAGAGGAGGCAGTGGTGAGACCCGCAGACCCAGATTGTGAAACCAGGTGTTGGGCCCACTTATTAGGGTGCTTGGATGCCATGTGGCGGATCATGCTGGTGGTGATGAGATTGCTAGTGTTCACGCCCTGACTCATTTTGGTACAGCACAGGTTGCAAACTACCACTCTTTCCTCAAAAAAGCGCCATACTGCGGAACACCTACCCCTTGGCAAGGTAGATTTACGCATGGGGGTGCTCGGTGTAACGGTTGCGGGCCTGTTTGGTGTGGGCTGACTTCTCCCTTTTGCAACCCCACTGCCTCTTCCAGACTGTTGCGGTGCTGCGGATCCCTCCCCCTCTGTACTGCTGTCCTCGCTCAGCTTTTCACCTTACTATGTCAGTGACTTCATCGTCCACCACCTCCTCTCCCACCTCCTCACTCTGCTCATCCTCCCGACTTGACCTAACCACAACCTCAGTGATTGGCAACTGTGTCTCATCATTAGTGTTGATCATGAATATTCGAATCGCGAATTTTGATCGCGAATATCGGCACTTTCAGAATTAGCGAATATTTCGAATACCGCAAAATATGTTTGTAATCGTGAATATTCGTTTTTTTAAAATACCAGTTGATGCGAATTTTTATGTACATTTTTTATGCAAATTTTCACAATCAAGAAAATAATGACTGGGGATCCCGAATTTGCAAATTCTCGAATATATGGCGAAAATTTGCCCAAATATTCGTGAAATATCGCAAATTCGATTATTGCCCTTGCCGCTCATCACTACTCATCATCATCCACCTCATGAACGAATGATTGCCGTTCACCACAGTCATCTTCTTGAGACTGTGAAGGCTCAAGAGGTTGTGAATCATGGCACAATATGTCAGGTCCCTCTTCAAGCATGCTTTGCAAGAATGCCAAAATTAATAGTGGCGCTGGAAAGAGCTCCTCTGAATATCCGAGTGTGGGATCACTCATTTGGTAATCCTTTCCATGGTGTGAGGAAGGATGATCAGAGTGAGGATTTGGTTGACCAGACTCTTGGCTACAGAGACTGGACCTGGTGGAAATGAGGGTGGTGCTTAACCAACTGGAAACAATAGCTTCAGCAATCCAACCGACCAACTGTTCCCACTGGTCTGACTTGGACAATGTTGTCCTGCGCCGCCCAGCTAAGCTGGACATGAAGCTGGGTATGGTGGATGTTTTTTATTTTTTCTGGTGCACTGGCAGCAGGCACAGTTTCTTTGTGCCCAGGGTCAAGGCCTCTGCGTGCACCATCAGCATCACGCCCACTTTCCCATCCCTTAGTGTTCGCCTTCTTCATATTAATGGTTTTGTCACTAGGTGTGGCGCACATTGTTTTACTGTTCGCTGAAAACACAGTTTTCGGATGTAGGACAGTATATGTCACAGAAACCCACAGAATATGGACACTATATTAGGACCGTATTATTGGAATTTCTAATACAGACACTGTTGGCAGATGTAGTACAGCATTGGTTACAGAGCCCCACAGATTATGGACATTATATTAGGACCCGATTATTGGAATTTGTAATACAGACACTGTTTGCAGATGTAGTAAAGTATTGGTTACAGAACACCACAGATTATGGACACTATAATAGGCCCCGATTATTGGAATTTGTAATACAGACACTGTTTGCAGATGTAGTACAGTATTGGTTATAGAACCCCACAGAATACAGACACTATATTAGGCCCAGATTATTGGAATTTGCAATACAGTCACTGTTTGCATATGTAGTACAGTATTGGTTGCAAATCACCACAGATTATGGACACTATATTAGGCCCAGATTACTGGAATTTGTAATACATACACTGTTTGCAGATGTAGTACAGTATTATTTACAGATCACTACAGATTATGGACACTACATTAGGCCCAGATTATTGGAATTTGTAATACAGACACTGTTTGCAGATGTAGTTCAGTATTTTTTACACAAAGCCACACACTATGGACACTAGATGTGGCCCAGATTATTAAAGACACAGTCTGTGGATGATGTAGAGTGTATCTCACTAAATGCTATAAAATAAAAATATCTTGCTGCTGTCAAACACACACAGTAAGTCCTTAAAATGACTTTGGGGTCTTTGAAAAGCTTTTGGTTGTAAAAACAGCATATTTCTCTCCCTGCACTATCTGTCTCTTCCAAAGCACTGTCCCTGAGATTGCAGGAGGTAAATAGATTGCTCCTCTAAAACACATACACACAGTAGTCCTTAAAAGGACTTTTGGGTCTTGGGAAAAACTTTAAAATTCGCTCCCTACTCTGTTTTTCCCTTCCTACGTTCTGCTCTCCGTGTAGCACCTATATAGCACCAGATGACGTGTTCCAGCCAGCCAATCACTGTAATGCCAGCAGCCAACATGGCTACTGGCATTACAGTGAGGGCAGTACTTACTTGCACCTTTATTGGCTGCTTAAAACCTGCAAAATTTGTGGGGCGGAGCCAAACAGATATTTGTCCGAGCATGCTCCCTCATCACTAGTGATAAATGATATACTGTATAGATCCAGAATACAGTATGGAGGGAATTTTATGTCCCCATACTGTGTATCTGTCATGCTCGTGTGTGGGTGGAAACCACCACACCAAACTATAGCCAGAAATGCGTAGAAGGGATTTACTGTCTGTACCTGTACTTGGAATTTTTATCGCATCAATAAAGAACGAAACTTTGCTGTAAAGAGATGGATTTTGAAAAAGTTTTTTTTCACTTCGTGGGTCTGTACAGTACAGGACCCTTATTCGTGCTCACAGCAAAGAAGACCAGGTGAGAGCTGCTGAGTTTTTCCTTTGCTGACCTCCTAGAGAAAACCCTAACTCCAGTGCTGACAGACTACCAGTATGAACAGGCCCCAAAGGTAGGCAAGTTTATACACCGGATACCTAGAATACTATCTCACTTTATAGAACCCTGAAACTAATCTCAGGACTGAGTCTACTTGTTCCTTCAAAGGGAAGGACGAACAGGAGTCTCCCTCAGGCCGAATGACAAACAATAGGGAAAGGCACAGCGTTCAAAAGTCAGGTATCAGGTCCGCGCTAATGGATCCACCATAAACACGTGCTCCAAACGCGCTGTTCTCTTATTCAGGTCACTCATAATTTCACTCCGAACACCAACTAAAACTTTCCATATCCAGAATCCCTTTGAAAAACGGGAAACAGATAGCGCAATACCCCAAGTAAAAGGTTAAAAACAACTTTATTTTACTTACAGGTTTACACCTTGTAGTTAGCATGACAGACAAACAGTACAAGCCCGACCCGGGTTTCGCCACGTTGGCTTCATCAGGGGCTAATCAGTGACTGGCACCTGAGGTTCTTTTATTACCTCCTTGCGTTCTGCTCAATTTCCGGCTATCTTGCTTCCTTAGGTCACAATCCCGATATAATTCTGGTGTGATGCGCCTTTGGCCCGTGACCTAAGGAAGCAAGATAGCCGGAAATTGAGCAGAACGTAAGGAGGTAATAAAAGCACCTCAGGTGCCAGTCACTGATTAGTAGTAGTGTCGAATTTTAATTGCGAATATTGGCACTTCGAGAATTCGCGAATATTTAGAATATTGCAAAATATATGCGCAATTGCGAATATTCGTTTATGAGAATTTTTATATGCAAATTTTTTAATCAAAATTCACATAAATTTGCATACAAATTCGCATAAACTGGTATTTAAAATGTATCTTAAATGCTACTTTATGCAAATTTTTATGCAAATTTATGCAATTTTTTAATGCGAATTTTCGCAATCAGAAAATAATGACTGGAGATTTCAAATTTGCGAATTTTCAAATATATGGCGAATATTGGCCCAAATATTCGCGAAATATTGCGAATTTGAATATTGCCCCTGCCGCTCATCACTACTGATTAGTCCCTGACGAAGCCAACGTGGCGAAACCCGGGTCGGGCTTGCGCTGTTTGTCTGTCACGCTAACTACAAGGTGTAAACCTGTAAGTAGAATAAAGTTGTTTTTAACCTTTTACTTGGGGTATTGCGCTATCTGTTTCCCATTTTTCAAAGGGATTCTAGATATGGAAAGTTTCAGTTGGTGTTCGGAGTGAAATTACGAGTGACCTGAATAAGAGAACAGCACGTTTGGAGCACATGTTTATGGTGGATCTATTAGCGCGGACCTGATACCTGACTTTTGAATACTGTGACTTTGAAGGAGAAAGGACCTACTCCGTATTTCAGGACTGCTGCATTGTCCGTAATTCACACTGTTCTAAGTTTTGTTTTAAAACAGGGAAAGGCAACACACACATATATATAAACGAAATACAAAAGGGAAAGGAAACACTTATCTTCAATGAAGCTTTGGTAGCACCGGGAACTCAGCCGAGAACCAAACACAAGCTAACCAGAAGTCCAACAGAAGCTATAAACCGCAAGGCATAGTGGGAGAAACAACAATAAATAGAGAAGGTAAAATGACCACAATAGCCACACCTGGGAAAGGGAGGTGTGGTAAGCCTCAAAAACAACACAGATGTCATTTGATCCAAAAGGAAAACATGTAAGATCAAACCACATGTTGCCAGTCTCACAGATCTCCTGCCATACGGACGTTCCCCCTGTCGCGGGAATGTCCGTTTGTCTTGGTACGTCCGAGACAGTATCTGATTTTACAGGTACACTGATGTTTTTTGATGGATTCTGTATAAATTTGTAAGAAAAAGAATGTGGTATTCTTTGTCACATGTTGTGATACAGCCTGGGTGTTTTTATCTAATCAAATTTTTTGATGTGAATAATACAGTAACCAGTGGCATGCTTAGGTTGTTTAGCATCCGGGGTGGGTCTTTTCTCTGGTACCCCCACCCAATACAGTACTTTAAAAAAATCTTACCCCTCTTAGTAGTTATGCTCACATTGTTCCACCTAAAGTATGAAAAGTATGGAACATATCCCTTCATTGTGCCCCCTTCACAGTAGTTATGCCCTAATTGTGCCCCCCTTACAGTAGTTATGCCCTCTCTGTGCTCCTTTCACAGTAGTAACGCCCTATCTGTGCCCCTTCACAGTTGTAATGTACTCTTTGTGCCCCCTTAATAGTAATAATGCCCATTGTGCCCCCTTAATAGTAGTAATGCCCATTGTGCCCCCTTCACAGTAATAATGCCTATTGTTCCCCCTTAATAGTAGTAATGCCCTATGTTCCCCCTCCATAGTAGAAATCCCCATTGTTCCCCCTTAATAGTAGTAATGCCCTTTGTGCCCCCTTCAGAGTAGTAATGCCCTCTGTGCAGTGTGCCCCCTTCAGAGTAGTAATGCCCTCTGTGCACTGTGCCCCCTGCATAGTAGAAATGCCCATTGTGCACCCTCTGTGTTAAAAAAAAAAAAAAAAAAAAAAACAGCAACTCACCTTGTCCTGTTCCTTATGGTCATATTCAGCTCTTCCCTGCAGGCACAGATCGCTCTGCAGCACTGTGTGGGCGGGTCTTATTCTGATTCCCAGACTGCAGGCTCCTCCCACAGAGGCCAGCAGCGAGATTTGTGCCTTTGGAATGAATAGTGGAGCAGGGAGAAGTCTCCTTGCTTCACCATTCAGAGCGCTGCTAGCCTGAAGGAGTGGAGGAGCATGGGGAGCTGAGCGGTGAGTGACAGGACATCAGCTTCCTGTGCTCCAGCAATGAGTGATTAGGCACTCTGAGAGACGGCACCTGAGAGACGGCACCTGAGGCGGACCCCCCCCCCCTCCCCTTTATAACACCACTGACAGTAACTTATCAAGGCACCATATTGCAACAGTATATGTTCGTATTTCTGTAGGGTCTTTGTGGGAGCTATAAGGTGTGGAGAGAGGCCTCTCTAGATTTCATTAAAGGGGTTTTCCCCGGATTTTGATACTGATAACCTATCCTCAATATCTAATTGGTGGGGGTCCAACACCAGGGCAGCCTTCTTGCAGCTTACCAAGCACAGCGTTTTACACTGTATAGCGGCTGTGCTTAATATTGAACTCAGCATCATTTATTTCAATGGGGCTGAGTTCGATACCAAGCACAGTCGCTATACACTGTGGCACTGTGTTTGGTAAGCTGCGAGAAGGCAGTGGTGTTCACAGGAGCACCGGTGCCTTCTAAAATAGCTGATCTGGAAGATAGGTCATCAGTATCAACACCCGGAATACCCCTTTAAGTCTGTTGCAGTTTCATGTATATTGCAAATCACTGTTGTTGATGATGTGCATTATTGTCAGGTATGAACTATTTATATCCAATATGGCACTGGAGAGATACAGCCTTATGTGCCATGACTGGTAGAACAGTAGTAAACTGAGCTGCAATAGCCTCAGGTTGTGTTAGTTTCAATTTGCAAAGGCCCTCCCTGGGCCATTGGAACTTAAATGTCATCGGCAGTGTAATATTTGCATATTGCGCATGCAGTGTCCCAGGGGGTCAGTAGTGTAGCTTTAGGTATGCTGGGCTTTGTAGTGCAGGGCAACCCACTAACCTGGGACCGACTGTCGTCTTCAATCGGGTCAGCACTGGAACAGGCAGGTGATGAATGCCGTGACGCCAGTGCCAATTGAACGGTGGCACACCGTGTAGTGACAGATGGAATAATTGAGGAGTCTCTGTATCTTTAAATAACGGGATAACTTTACTGAACGTAGTTGCAGACAGATGAACAGTTATCAAGTACAGCTCCAGAATGTTCCACACGTTACAATACAGTCACAGAAGTGGTTCAAGTTAGTAATCACAGTCCCAAAGGGCCATCCTCAAGACAGGCCTCTTAAGATCGGGCTTTAATCTTACTCTTAATGCAGCAACACACTTCAGGCAACTGTCCTCTCTCTCCAGGGATACTTGTCCTGCTTGCAGCTTGACTAAGGAGGCAACACTTCTCCACTAGTACTAGGGTCTGGACTGCTCCTCCTAGGGCATGAATCTTCCTAGGTTGGACCCCCACAGGCGATAGGGCCTGGGCTGACTTCAGCGGGTACAAGGCCCGGGCCTTGCCTTCACAGACAAGGCCTGAGCTGGACTTCACAGGCTCATGGCCTGCACTTTTCTTAGACTCAGTCTAATCTGCCCTTCCTTCCCCTGACTGGGCCTTATATAGACTAGGGCTTCCTAGCTCCCTCTAGTGACTTAGAGCTGGAATGACACCCCTAGCAGGCCTGCACATGGCACATTTCACAGTAACAGGGAAATACACAGTATTGCATTACATGAAGATATATTACACCAATCTCCTCAAAACTGAGGGGAACAACAACACACAAGTAACCCTTCTGTAGTGACGGGTATTACAGCTCCCGTACACTACACGCACACAATACAGGTGTGGGTCACTTTGGGTACATTTCTCAAGCTGCTAGAAGTTTACTGAGACTGGAGATAATGGTAGACACGGTTGAACATTACCATAGCTTTTTAATGCAGATAGAATGCTCCAATATATTTGTGATTGCGAAAATCGGCAATTAATGATACGCATATTTTGGCGCAATACGTGCAACTGGTGACATCACAGCACTATGTCTGTAGCATGTATGTATATGGACAGCAGAACCTATCACACTACCTAACACCCTACACTAATCTAACCTACACTGGCTATCTTCCCCTAACTATCTGAATTAAATATATAAGTTAACTGTCTAATGTACATACAACAAAGCACAGAGCATAGCAATCTCACTGCTGTCTCTCTCAGAACTCCATTACACTACAGAAAATGGCTGCTGGGGAGTTTCTTATATAGTAAGGGGTAGGCAACTTTCCTATTGGTTACTAGGGATGTTGCTAAGCGCAGACAAAGACATTGCAGCCCTTTCATTGGCCCACAAGCAAGAGGGAGGTTACTGGCGGAAAAAAAATCTAGAATATTCGAAATTATGAATGTATAGCACTATATTCTAAATATTTGCGAATTCTCGAAGTGCCGATATTCGCGATTAATATTCATGATTCTAATATTCGCGCGCCCAACACTATTGGTAAGTTTGTCTGAGACTGTAGGATGCTTTGCCTTTGTCCCCTTGCTGCTCTTAGTGATAAAACCCATAGAGGCTGACAAAGGGCACATAAGCCTACTTAGGTTTCATAAGATCTCTATTTAGTTCCAGGAGACCTACTGTAATAAACTGTACACTCTGAAATTCTACCCAGAGCCTTTATCAAGGACATTGCAGGTGCCACTTACATAGTTCGACAAGTTTTAATTGAACATTACTGTTCTGGCTAGAGTAAACAACTTCTAGCTAACCCACTGCTTACACCTCTTATCTAGGGCACTGAATATTGGTTTAAACCCAGCTGTAGAAATTGAACTTAATGTATGTGATTAAAAGGCTTCTATGGCCCCTTTCACACGAGCGAGTTTTCCGCGCAGGTGCAATGCGTGACGTGAACGCATAGCATCCGCACTGAATCCTGACCCATTCATTTCAATGGGGCTGTGTACATGAGCGTTTTTTTTCACGCATCACTTCTGCGTTGCGTGAAAATCGCAGCATGTTCTATATTCTGCGTTTTTCACGCAACGCAGACCCCATAGAAGTGAATGGGGCTGCGTGAAAATCGCATTGCATCCGCAAGCAAGTGCGGGTGCGTTGCGTTTTTCACTGATGGTTGCTAGGAGATGTTGTTTGTAAACCTTCCGTTTTTTATCACGCACGTGAAAAACGCATCAAAACGCATTGCACCCGCGCGGAAAAAACTGAACAACTGAACGCAATTGCAGGCAAGACTGAATGGCTTTGCCTGTGAAATCGCACAGTTTTCACTGAACGCATCCGCAACACATCCGGACCTAATCCGGACACGCTCGTGTGAAAGAGGCCTATATGTATGCTTTATGTATTAGTGTGTCCCTATTTGTTTTCAGTTTTGACATTTTTGAGCCCTTGGAACAAATTACAGTTTTCTACACATTTATAGTTTCAACACACAATATTCTCTTTCTGGAATCAATCAATATTGTATATTGTGGGATTACTGTTGTCTGGAAAAGGTTGCAGAGGAGAGGGAAGTTGAAAGGTGCCAGAGATTCCACCATCTGAGCCACTTGTGAATGACCGGCCTGATAACCATGGAAATTATCCTCTTCCTCCTCTTCCTCATGTGCCACATCCTCTTCCATAAAAAAAAAGTTTTCACTCCTCCAAAGAAACTGGGCAATTTAAGTGCCGTATGACCGCCCTATATACCTATGCCACCCCAACAAGATTAGGCCATACGAAAAAGTGTAATAAAATAAATCTTTATTAGTATGTCATTAAAAATTGATAAGAAACATCAAATACATAGAATAGGACGAAGACTATCTAAACAGTGAAGGGGCGTGTCCCCCCTACTGGTGAGGATCTCTCCCACATAAAACCAAAATTGGTTACAAAAAAAGGCATCATCCAAAATCAGTTATGCTGGTATCATGATCACCCCCAATCCTACAGGTATCCCTAAAGGGTCATATTCGTCAGAAAGTATTCTAACCGAACAAATAACCGGGTACAAGGTGGAGGGTCAGAAACCAGCATATAAGTCTAAGCTCCCCACGAATGGAAAGCTGTATAGTATATAACAGATGGAAAGCCAAGCCGACAGAATCATACTGGAATTACTACATAAAAGGCAAAAAGTGCACATAAGGAGAGATACAAACCAAGTAGGAGTGAACGCCGTCCTCACAACCCCAACGCGCGTTTCGCTTCCTGCTTTTTCACAGGGGCATGTGACACATTAAACATCGCGGGTATATAAAGGGTGTGGCCACGCCTCCCATCGTCTCCGATTGGTGCGCGTCAATATGTCGCGACCATCGCGAGATTTCGGCATAGGCTACTTACATTATACATATATAATATACTAGTGATCTAACATCGTAAGAATCCCCAAGTCATACATCTCATACACCATAGAAACATTGAAAAACAGTACATATTTGTATTACTGGTTTATTACCGAGAGGCCAGGAACCGGAAGTGCAATAGTCGCCATTTTTGCCTCATTCACACGGCAGTGTTCTGTCAGTGATTTCCATCAGTGATTTTTGATCCAAAACCAGGTGCGGCTCTAAACACAGAACAGGTGCAGATCTTTCCTAATATCTTATGTCTGTGTCGGCGCCAATCCTGGTTTTGGCTCACAAATCACTGATGGAAATCACTGACAGAACACTGCCGTGTGAATGAGGCATTTGGGACAGGGCAACTCCAGTAAACCTGATCATTTTTCAGTATGCATATAGGAATATAAAAGGTATATAGACCAGCATTGTATGCTTCTTTGTGAGTGGTCCACATCAAAACCAATGGCCTAAATTAGACATTTGGAGTCTCATATCTCTCGGATATGTCCGGATCCGAGTTACCGAAACCGGAAATACCCCCATCGCCATTTTGGATACTGGAGGGCAATGTACACCACTCAATTTAAGAGATGTCATATATTATCAAAAACCCATATCGCCACAGTTATAGTAAATTAGACACCATATCGTATATCCTGGCGTGTATTTCGCCAAATGCCTCCCGGGTCGGAAAAACCGGAACCGGAAGTACACATAACGCCATTTTGGATGATGGAACCACACTGCCCTCAGTGCCCCACTAATTTCACAACATCATATGCAAATCCCTTTATGTGGAAAGTTTAACAGCACGTAAAAATATTCCCAAAAAGATGGGGAAAAAAAAAGAACCCCTGTACATATTTTACTCCAGTGCATATCGAAACATATATGATAAAAATATAACTTATCGAGGTACATTGTTATTATTATAATTATTAATATTGTTGATACAAATGTGACAACGGTGATCGTGAGAAGCGGTGAAAATAAATAAAATAAACTAAATGGTGCTCGTGATGTGACATGCGTGCCCAAAAAGGGAATGAGGTAAGCTGGTTCCACAAGGGTCCAAAAATCCTTCATGTTGTCTCTCGAGAGGTGCCTAAAACAGCGAGGGATAAAATAAGAGATAAAAAACAAAAAGGTTAGTACTGAGGGATTCACATGGTGTACTGGTCACAGGAATTATCCAATGCCTATACTTTTTACGGCCTTCTCTTCTATACCCACATCGCGATATAATATATAAAACATAAAACTAAAAATATAAAAACATCAGAGATGGACGACTAACCAGGATCTCGGGACCAACAGAAAAAACAGAAAAGCAAAAAGAGCAACAAACCGACTACAGAAATGGAACAAAACTATTCATCTCATTAAGGCCTTGAGGGACCAATGTTTTCAAACAATGTATCCATTTAGTTTCACGTTGGGCGAGGATACGCTTCAGTCTCCTCCCCTTGGTGAAATTAACACTCTGTCAATTCCCGGAACCTAAGAAGGTGGGAATTCAATTGATGGAACTCCCGAAAGTGTCTCGCTATTGGTTGAAGTGAGTCCAGGTCCGATGTCTCACTAGAGGCTTCAATTGCTAGAACATGTTCCCGTACCCGTCTCCTAAAAGGACGTGATGTCATGCCCACATAGATTTTATTGCAGGGGCAAATGGCCCAATATACAACTCCTACTGTGGAACAGGAAATGGTGTGAAAAATTTGATATTCCCTTATTCGTCCCATGTCCCAAAATTTGTCCGTACGGTCGACATTACAGCATGCTACACAGGAGCCACAGGGTTTACAACCCCATTTTTCTCCTCTCGAGCCGAACAAACGGCCCTGGATGGGTCCTTGGTAGTGGCTCCTGACTAGCATGTCCTTCAGGTTTTTAGTTCTTCTGAACGTCATTGACGGATACGGTCCTACATTCAGGAACCGATCGCCTCTCAACACCTCCCAGTACTTTGACAACACTTTTCTTACCTCTTCCGCACCCTTGGTGTAGTCCATGATGAATCTAGCTTGGTCATCAGGTGTCTTCTGGCGTAGGTTCCTTGATTGTGAATGTAACAGAGTGTCCCGTTTACTCTCTTTGGCCCTCCTGTAAGCCTTTCTGATGTCTCTCTCTCCATATCCTCGTTCCGAGCGTTGGCCCAGATTTTGGGCTTGATTGTCAAACGATTCCTCCGTAGAGCAGATTCTCCTCAGTCGCAAAAATTGGCCCACCGGAATATTTCCAATAAGCCGTTTGGGATGGGCTGATTTCGCGTGTAGTAGCGAATTCACCGCAGTTTCTTTCCTAAAAAGATCAGTCGTGATCCAACCTCCATCTCCTACCGTCAGGCGGATATCCAGGAAGTCGATCTTCGTCGTACTGGCCCTGGAAGTCAATTTGATATTGAACTCATTCACATTAAGTGACTCCACAAATTGTTCAAACTCGCCCACGGACCCCGCCAAATGATCAAGATGTCATCTATATAGCGGCCCCAAAAAGGACACGCTCTATCATTGGCTGGGGGTCCGTGAGGAAGATGCGTCTCTCCCACAGCCCCAGGAACAGATTTGCATATGAGGGCGCACAAGACGCCCCCATTGCTGTCCCCTGGAGCTGTAGGAAAACGCACCCTTGAACATAAAGAAATTGTGTGTCAACACAAAATCCAGGAGCTCCAGCAAGAACTTACTTTGTTCCTCCTGTATTGTAGATGATCTCAGGAAGAAATCGACTGCTGCCAATCCATCCTTATGTCGAATGCTAGTATACAGAGCCTCCACATCGCAAGTCGCGATCACCATGTCCGGGTCGAGTTGTATGCCCTCCATCTTTCTCAAAACATCATTGGTATCCTTTATGAATGAAGGTAAGTTTTCCACCAAAGGCTGCAAGAATGAGTCGATATATTTGCATGCCAGGTCACAGACACCATTCATCCCCGACACTATTGGGCGCCCGGTGGACACTCCGCGTTTTTATGTACCTTCGGCAGTAGGTAGAAGGTCGGAATCGTTGGTTCGTTCGGTATTAGGTACTTCACCTGCTTTGGAGTGATACACCCTATTTCGCATGCGCGTCCGAGGATAAATTCAAGCTCCTCCCTATATTTCGACAGGGGATTAAACGTTAGTTTTTGTAGCATCCAGGGATACGCAGCTGTCTATAGACTTCCTTTTCGTACATGTTGGTGGGCCAGATTACTATATTCCCACCTTTATCTGCGGGTTTGAAGAGAACATCTTTCCACCTGCTCATTTCTTTCATAGCCAGTCTCTCAGATTGGCTACAGTTGTCTGGTAGACCCTGGGTGTGTATCCGCTCCAAATCTTTACTCACTAGCCTTACAAAGCACTCAATATCTGGGAACAGCGAGAAAGGGGGAATTTCTTAGATTTTGGGATTAGGGAGGGTGGAAACTCACCTCTCTTATTGTCCTGTTCCTCCATCAGGGACATTAGATTTTCCAATGCTTCTTGTTCCATGGATGTCATGAGTTGGGGATTCTTCCTTTTTGAATATAGTCGTTTAAAAACCAATTTTCTTGCAAAAGGTGCAAGTCCTTTACTGACAAAAATGGTCAAGATTAGACGTCGGACAGAATGACAAACCCCTGCTCAACACCCTCCTTTGTACCTCTGTCAAGACATGCCCTGAAAGGTTAATTACCTGTAGTTGTTGTGACGTTGCTTGATCCTCCTGACGTCTCTTACGGGTATACCGCAAGTTGTCCTCAAATTTCCGTTTCGTATTCCTCCTAAGGGGCATTGGTGTGCCAACAGAGGTATTGCCCGGTTCACCCCCAGACGATGCCACTGATGAAAAAGACGTTGATCTCGACCGTGGTGGATTCGATGGTATTTTCCACCTATATACCCGGTTTTGAACAACATCCAGTTTGTCCCTCTGTAATTTCTTGGTCTTTACCATCTGGATTTGTTTCTCCCAATTGAGAAACTGTAATTCCATCTCTTTATTGAACAAATCCAGTTCGTTCTTAGACAGCCGAGTCATCAGTTCCTCCTCTATGTTCCCAATTTCTATAGCCAGTGTGTCCAACATTTTTGTGTTCAAATCAATTATTGTCTGCATCAAGTTATGTGAGCAGCTGTTGCAAATGGCTTCCCATTTGCCACAGAAATCATCATCATCACGTCCATATGACGGGAACGTCTGGACCCTCAAACCTCGGGGTATTAGTTGTAAGTCCAAGTATTTCTGTAAAGTGGCACGATTCCACCACGTTTTTGTTTTTCTGAAGTAGTTGTCTCAACTTACTCTTCAATTCTCCCGTAGTCCCAGACCCTGGATCACCTCCACTGACAGTCTCCGTACCAAAAAGTGCTTCCACCTGTGTCTGCCAGGTGGCATCTCGTGAACGATGATCCATCTGAGAAAAGATTAACCACGGTGGGTCCTTCTGTAAACAAAACAGGAATTTAATCACTCCTCCAAAGAAACTGGGCAATTTAAGTGCCGTATGACCGCCCTATATACCTATGCCACCCCAACAAGATTAGGCCATACGAAAAAGTGTAATAAAATAAATCTTTATTAGTATGTCATTAAAAATTGATAAGAAACATCAAATACATAGAATAGGACGAAGACTATCTAAACAGTGAAGGGGCGTGTCCTCCCTACTGGTGAGGATCTCTCCCACATAAAACCAAAATTGGTTACAAAAAAAGGCATCATCCAAAATCAGTTATGCTGGTATCATGATCACCCCCAATCCTACAGGTATCCCTAAAGGGTCATGTTCGTCAGAAAGTATTCTAACCGAACAAATAACCGGGTACAAGGTGGAGGGTCAGAAACCAGCATATAAGTCTAAGCTCCCCACGAATGGAAAGCTGTATAGTATATAACAGATGGAAAGCCAAGCCGACAGAATCATACTGGAATTACTACATAAAAGGCAAAAGTGCACATAAGGAGAGATACAAACCAAGTAGGGGTGAACGCCGTCCTCACAACCCCAACGCGCGTTTCGCTTCCTGCTTTTTCACAGGGGCATGTGACACATCAAACATCGCGGGTATATAAAGGGTGTGGCCACGCCTCCCATCGTCTCCGATTGGTGCGCGTCAATATGTCGCGACCATCGCGAGATTTCGGCATAGGCTACTTACATTATACATATATAATATACTAGTGATCTAACATCGTAAGAATCCCCAAGTCATACATCTCATACACCATAGAAACATTGAAAAACAGTACATATTTGTATTACTGGTTTATTACCGAGAGGCCAGGAACCGGAAGTGCAATAGTCGCCATTTTGGGACAGGGCAACTCCAGTAAACCTGATCATTTTTCAGTATGCATATAGGAATATAAAAGGTATATAGACCAGCATTGTATGCTTCTTTGTGAGTGGTCCACATCAAAACCAATGGCCTAAATTAGACATTTGGAGTCTCATATCTCTCGGATATGTCCGGATCCGAGTTACCGAAACCGGAAATACCCCCTTAATGAGATGAATAGTTTTGTTCCATTTCTGTAGTCGGTTTGTTGCTCTTTTTGCTTTTCTGTTTTTTCTGTTGGTCCCGAGATCCTGGTTAGTCGTCCATCTCTGATGTTTTTATATTTTTAGTTTTATGTTTTATATATTATATCGCGATGTGGGTATAGAAGAGAAGGCCGTAAAAAGTATAGGCATTGGATAATTCCTGTGACCAGTACACCATGTGAATCCCTCAGTACTAACCTTTTTTGTTTTTTATCTCTTATTTTATCCCTCGCTGTTTTAGGCACCTCTCGAGAGACAACATGAAGGATTTTTGGACCCTTGTGGAACCAGCTTACCTCATTCCCTTTTTGGGCACGCATGTCACATCACGAGCACCATTTAGTTTATTTTATTTATTTTCACCGCTTCTCACGATCACCGTTGTCACATTTGTATCAACAATATTAATAATTATAATAATAACAATGTACCTCGATAAGTTATATTTTTATCATATATGTTTCGATATGCACTGGAGTAAAATATGTACAGGGGTTCTTTTTTCCCCCATCTTTTTGGGAATATTTTTACGTGCTGTTAAACTTTCCACATAAAGGGATTTGCATATGATGTTGTGAAATTAGTGGGGCACTGAGGGCAGTGTGGTTCCATCATCCAAAATGGCGTTATGTGTACTTCCGGTTCCGGTTTTTCCGACCCGGGAGGCATTTGGCGAAATACACGCCAGGATATACGATATGGTGTCTAATTTACTATAACTGTGGCGATATGGGTTTTTGATAATATATGACATCTCTTAAATTGAGTGGTGTACATTGCCCTCCAGTATCCAAAATGGCGATGGGGGTATTTCCTGTTTCGGTAACTCGGATCCGGACATATCCGAGAGATATGAGACTCCAAATGTCTAATTTAGGCCATTGGTTTTGATGTGGACCACTCACAAAGAAGCATACAATGCTGGTCTATATACCTTTATATTCCTATATGCATACTGAAAAATTATCAGGTTTACTGGAGTTGCCCTGTCCCAAAATGGCGACTATTGCACTTCCGGTTCCTGGCCTCTCGGTAATAAATCAGTAATACAAATATGTACTGTTTTTCAATGTTTCTATGGTGTATGAGATGTATGACTTGGGGATTCTTACGATGTTAGATCACTAGTATATTATATATGTATAATGTAAGTAGCCTATGCCGAAATCTCACGATGATCGCGACATATTGACGCGCACCAATCGGAGACGATGGGAGGCGTGGCCACACCCTTTATATACCCGCGATGTTTAATGTGTCACATGCCCCTGTGAAAAAGCAGGAAGCGAAACGCGCGTTGGGGTTGTGAGGACGGCGTTCACCCCTACTTGGTTTGTATCTCTCCTTATGTGCACTTTTGCCTTTTATGTAGTAATTCCAGTATGATTCTGTCGGCTTGGCTTTCCATCTGTTATATACTATACAGCTTTCCATTCGTGGGGAGCTTAGACTTATATGCTGGTTTCTGACCCTCCACCTTGTACCCGGTTATTTGTTCGGTTAGAATACTTTCTGACGAACATGACCCTTTAGGGATACCTGTAGGATTGGGGGTGATCATGATACCAGCATAACTGATTTTGGATGATGCCTTTTTTGTAACCAATTTTGGTTTTATGTGGGAGAGATCCTCACCAGTAGGGGGACACGCCCCTTCACTGTTTAGATAGTCTTCGTCCTATTCTATGTATTTGATGTTTCTTATCAATTTTTAATGACATACTAATAAAGATTTATTTTATTACACTTTTTCGTATGGCCTAATCTTGTTGGGGTGGCATAGGTATATAGGGCGGTCATACGGCACTTAAATTGCCCAGTTTCTTTGGAGGAGTGATTAAATTCCTGTTTTGTTTACAGAAGGACCCACCGTGGTTAATCTTTTCTCAGATGGATCATCGTTCACGAGATGCCACCTGGCAGACACAGGTGGAAGCACTTTTTGGTACGGAGACTGTCAGTGGAGGTGATCCAGGGTCTGGGACTACGGGAGAATTGAAGAGTAAGTTGAGACAACTACTTCAGAAAAAAACAAAACGTGGTGGAATCGTGCCACTTTACAGAAATACTTGGACTTACAACTAATACCCCGAGGTTTGAGGGTCCAGACGTTCCCGTCATATGGACGTGATGATGATGATTTCTGTGGCAAATGGGAAGCCATTTGCAACAGCTGCTCACATAACTTGATGCAGACAATAATTGATTTGAACACAAAAATGTTGGACACACTGGCTATAGAAATTGGGAACATAGAGGAGGAACTGATGACTCGGCTGTCTAAGAACGAACTGGATTTGTTCAATAAAGAGATGGAATTACAGTTTCTCAATTGGGAGAAACAAATCCAGATGGTAAAGACCAAGAAATTACAGAGGGACAAACTGGATGTTGTTCAAAACCGGGTATATAGGTGGAAAATACCATCGAATCCACCACGGTTGAGATCAACGTCTTTTTCATCAGTGGCATCGTCTGGGGTGAACCGGGCAATACCTCTGTTGGCACACCAATGCCCCTTAGGAGGAATACGAAACGGAAATTTGAGGACAACTTGCGGTATACCCGTAAGAGACGTCAGGAGGATCAAGCAACGTCACAACAACTACAGGTAATTAACCTTTCAGGGCATGTCTTGACAGAGGTACAAAGGAGGGTGTTGAGCAGGGGTTTGTCATTCTGTCCGACGTCTAATCTTGACCATTTTTGTCAGTAAAGGACTTGCACCTTTTTGCAAGAAAATTGGTTTTTAAACGACTATATTCAAAAAGGAAGAATCCCCAACTCATGACATCCATGGAACAAGAAGCATTGGAAAATCTAATGTCCCTGATGGAGGAACAGGACAATAAGAGAGGTGAGTTTCCACCCTCCCTAATCCCAAAATCTAAGAAATTCCCCCCTTTCTCGCTGTTCCCAGATATTGAGTGCTTTGTAAGGCTAGTGAGTAAAGATTTGGAGCAGATACACACCCAGGGTCTACCAGACAACTGTAGCCAATCTGAGAGACTGGCTATGAAAGAAATGAGCAGGTGGAAAGATGTTCTCTTCAAACCCGCAGATAAAGGTGGGAATATAGTAATCTGGCCCACCAACATGTACGAAAAGGAAGTCTATAGACAGCTGCGTATCCCTGGATGCTACAAAAAACTAATGTTTAATCCCCTGTCGAAATATAGGGAGGAGCTTGAATTTATCCTCGGACGCGCATGCGAAATAGGGTGTATCACTCCAAAGCAGGTGAAGTACCTAATACCGAACGAACCAACGATTCCGACCTTCTACCTACTGCCGAAGGTACATAAAAACGCGGAGTGTCCACCGGGGCGCCCAATAGTGTCGGGGATGAATGGTGTCTGTGACCTGGCATGCAAATATATCGACTCATTCTTGCAGCCTTTGGTGGAAAACTTACCTTCATTCATAAAGGATACCAATGATGTTTTGAGAAAGATGGAGGGCATACAACTCGACCCGGACATGGTGATCGCGACTTGCGATGTGGAGGCTCTGTATACTAGCATTCGACATAAGGATGGATTGGCAGCAGTCGATTTCTTCCTGAGATCATCTACAATACAGGAGGAACAAAGTAAGTTCTTGCTGGAGCTCCTGGATTTTGTGTTGACACACAATTTCTTTATGTTCAAGGGTGCGTTTTCCTACAGCTCCAGGGGACAGCAATGGGGCGTCTTGTGCGCCCTCATATGCAAATCTGTTCCTGGGGCTGTGGGAGAGACGCATCTTCCTCACGGACCCCCAGCCAATGATAGAGCGTGTCCTTTTTGGGGCCGCTATATAGATGACATCTTGATCATTTGGCGGGGGTCCGTGGGCGAGTTTGAACAATTTGTGGAGTCACTTAATGTGAATGAGTTCAATATCAAATTGACTTCCAGGGCCAGTACGACGAAGATCGACTTCCTGGATATCCGCCTGACGGTAGGAGATGGAGGTTGGATCACGACTGATCTTTTTAGGAAAGAAACTGCGGTGAATTCGCTACTACACGCGAAATCAGCCCATCCCAAACGGCTTATTGGAAATATTCCGGTGGGCCAATTTTTGCGACTGAGGAGAATCTGCTCTACGGAGGAATCGTTTGACAATCAAGCCCAAAATCTGGGCCAACGCTTTCGGGAACGAGGATATGGAGAGAGAGACATCAGAAAGGCTTACAGGAGGGCCAAAGAGAGTAAACGGGACACTCTGTTACATTCACAATCAAGGAACCTACGCCAGAAGACACCTGATGACCAAGTTAGATTCATCATGGACTACACCAAGGGTGCGGAAGAGGTAAGAAAAGTGTTGTCAAAGTACTGGGAGGTGTTGAGAGGCGATCGGTTCCTGAATGTAGGACCGTATCCAACAATGACGTTCAGAAGAACTAAAAACCTGAAGGACATGCTAGTCAGGAGCCACTACCAAGGACCCATCCAGGGCCGTTTGTTCGGCTCGAGAGGAGAAAAATGGGGTTGTAAACCCTGTGGCTCCTGTGTAGCATGCTGTAATGTCGACCGTAGGGACAAATTTTGGGACATGGGATGGGACGAATAAGGGAATATCAAATTTTTCACACCATTTCCTGTTCCACAGTAGGAGTTGTATATTGGGCCATTTGCCCCTGCAATAAAATCTATGTGGGCATGACATCACGTCCTTTTAGGAGACGGGTACGGGAACATGTTCTAGCAATTGAAGCCTCTAGTGAGACATCGGACCTGGACTCACTTCAACCAATAGTGAGACACTTTCGGGAGTTCCATCAATCGAATTCCCACCTTCTTAGGTTCCGGGGAATTGACAGAGTGTTAATTTCACCAAGGGGAGGAGACTGGAAGCGTATCCTCGCCCAACGTGAAACTAAATGGATACATTGTTTGAAAACATTGGTCCCTCAAGGCCTTAATGAGATGAATAGTTTTGTTCCATTTCTGTAGTCGGTTTGTTGCTCTTTTTGCTTTTCTGTTTTTTCTGTTGGTCCCGAGATCCTGGTTAGTCGTCCATCTCTGATGTTTTTATATTTTTAGTTTTATGTTTTATATATTATATCGCGATGTGGGTATAGAAGAGAAGGCCGTAAAAAGTATAGGCATTGGATAATTCCTGTGACCAGTACACCATGTGAATCCCTCAGTACTAACCTTTTTGTTTTTTATCTCTTATTTTATCCCTCGCTGTTTTAGGCACCTCTCGAGAGACAACATGAAGGATTTTTGGACCCTTGTGGAACCAGCTTACCTCATTCCCTTTTTTGGGCACGCATGTCACATCACGAGCACCATTTAGTTTATTTTATTTATTTTCACCGCTTCTCACGATCACCGTTGTCACATTTGTATCAACAATATTAATAATTATAATAATAACAATGTACCGCGATAAGTTATATTTTTATCATATATGTTTCGATATGCACTGGAGTAAAATATGTACAGGGGTTCTTTTTTTCCCCCATCTTTTTGGGAATATTTTTACGTGCTGTTAAACTTTCCACATAAAGGGATTTGCATATGATGTTGTGAAATTAGTGGGGCACTGAGGGCAGTGTGGTTCCATCATCCAAAATGGCGTTATGTGTACTTCCGGTTCCGGTTTTTCCGACCCGGGAGGCATTTGGCGAAATACACGCCAGGATATACGATATGGTGTCTAATTTACTATAACTGTGGCGATATGGGTTTTTGATAATATATGACATCTCTTAAATTGAGTGGTGTACATTGCCCTCCAGTATCCAAAATGGCGATGGGGGTATTTCGGTTTCGGTAACTCGGATCCGGACATATCCGAGAGATATGAGACTCCAAATGTCTAATTTAGGCCATTGGTTTTGATGTGGACCACTCACAAAGAAGCATACAATGCTGGTCTATATACCTTTATATTCCTATATGCATACTGAAAAATGATCAGGTTTACTGGAGTTGCCCTGTCCCAAAATGGCGACTATTGCACTTCCGGTTCCTGGCCTCTCGGTAATAAACCAGTAATACAAATATGTACTGTTTTTCAATGTTTCTATGGTGTATGAGATGTATGACTTGGGGATTCTTACGATGTTAGATCACTAGTATATTATATATGTATAATGTAAGTAGCCTATGCCGAAATCTCGCGATGGTCGCGACATATTGACGCGCACCAATCGGAGACGATGGGAGGCGTGGCCACGCCCTTTATATACCCGCGATGTTTAATGTGTCACATGCCCCTGTGAAAAAGCAGGAAGCGAAACGCGCGTTGGGGTTGTGAGGACGGCGTTCACCCCTACTTGGTTTGTATCTCTCCTTATGTGCACTTTTGCCTTTTATGTAGTAATTCCAGTATGATTCTGTCGGCTTGGCTTTCCATCTGTTATATACTATACAGCTTTCCATTCGTGGGGAGCTTAGACTTATATGCTGGTTTCTGACCCTCCACCTTGTACCCGGTTATTTGTTCGGTTAGAATACTTTCTGACGAACATGACCCTTTAGGGATACCTGTAGGATTGGGGGTGATCATGATACCAGCATAACTGATTTTGGATGATGCCTTTTTTTGTAACCAATTTTGGTTTTATGTGGGAGAGATCCTCACCAGTAGGGGGGACACGCCCCTTCACTGTTTAGATAGTCTTCGTCCTATTCTATGTATTTGATGTTTCTTATCAATTTTTAATGACATACTAATAAAGATTTATTTTATTACACTTTTTCGTATGGCCTAATCTTGTTGGGGTGGCATAAAAAAAAAGTTTTTCAAGGAGACATAAAAGTGGTATAGTAATGCTGAGAACAGCGTCATCTGCACTGGCCATGATGGTAGAGTACTCGAAACAGTGCAACAAGGCACACATGTCTCGCATGGAGGCCCACTCAGTGGCAGTGAAGTGGTGCTGTTCTGCAGAGCGGCTCACCCGTGCCTGCTGCAGCTGAAACTCCACTATGGCCTGCTGCTGTTCGCACAGTCTCTTTAGAATGTGCAAGGTGGAGTTCCACCTTGTGGGCATGTCGCATAAGAGGCGGTGAGCGGGAAGGCCGAAGTTATGCTGCGGCGCAGACAGGCGAGCAGCAGCAGGGTGAGAACACTGAAAGCGCTCACAGACGGCCTGCACTTTCTGCAGCAGCTCTGACATATCGGGGTAGTTTTTCAGGGATTTCTGCACCACCAAATTCAGCACATGCGCTAGGCAAGGGATGTGCGTCAAACTGGCTAGGCCCAGAGCTTCTACGAGATTTCGCCCATTATCACACACCACCAGGCCGGGCTTGAGGCTTAACGGCACCAACCACTCATCGGTCTGTTGTTCAATGCCCGTCCACAGCTCCTGCGGGGTGTGGGGTTTGTCCCCCAAACAGATGAGTTTCAGAACTTCTGCTGTCGTTTTCCCCTAGCTGTGCTGAAGTTAGGGTGAAGGTGTCACGCTGAGTGGATGAGGAGGTGTTAGAGTACCTTCACACTGGCGTTTTTCTTTTCCGGCATAGAGTTTCGTCGTCGGGGCTCTATGCCGGAAAAAAACTGATCAGTATTATCCTTATGCATTCTGAATGGAGAGAAATACGTTCAGGATGCATCAGGATGTCTTCCGTTTAGTAGGTGAAAGTTTTTTGGATGAAGAAAATACAGCAGAATGCTGCAGTTTTCTTTCTGTCCTGGGATGCGGAGGACCTAAAACGGATCCGTCATGACATTGGGGGTCTGTCATGACCCCCAATGTAAGTCAATGGTGACGGATCCGTTTTCTCTGGCACGTTCTTCCGCAATAGAAAACAGATCCATCCTCCATTGACTTTCAAAAGAGTTCAAAACCGATCCGTTTTGACAATGTTAAAAAATAGTTAAAGTTAATACAAGTGTAGTGTACGGGAGTTGTGATGCCCGACACTACAGAAGGGTCACTTGGGTGCTGTCGTTCCCCTCATCTGTGGGAAGATTGGTTGTACATATATTGTAATGTCATTTACCTTTAAGGTGCAATGCAGACCCTGGAGTCTGTGAAGGCCACATGTCTCAGGCCTAGGCAGGTCAGCAGGACCCAAGCTGTACCATTCCGGAAAGCAAGAGGTACTACAAATACCAGAGGAGGTACTTAGTAATTGTAATCCCAAGGATAAAAGCCAGAGATAGGGCATTGGGGCCTTGGAGTATATTTGCCAGCCAGGACAAGTCAGGGAGAGAGTAAAGTCGCCTGTACTACAAAAGTCCTGCTTTAACCCTCTGTGATCACCTTGCTAAATGTAAGCCTGCCATTAAATGTACTGTAACTTAAAGCTTGCTGAAATTAATCGTCTTCTGAGGAACTGTCAAGAGTGTATGCTGTCTCTACTGTTAAGTAAAGTAAAGTTCTGGTTTACTATCCAAGCTTGTACCTCAATTATTCCTCCTATTAAATCGGTGTGCCACCGTTACCGGCACTGGTGTCACGGACATCAGGGACACACAGCCACAGGCACGTTAATCTACCAACACCAATGGCACCTCACACTACACCTGGCTGTGTCCCTCAAGAACCCAGAGAGTGCCCCAGAGGATCCATGTGCCAGCCTCTCCATCACTGGCATTCCCCAGGTCAGTCCCTCACACTACCCTGACTTGGGGATGCTACATTTTGGCGTCACGAACAGGATACGCATGTTTCTGAAGTAATAGTGAAACGTGAACTTTGTGCCTTAACCATACTGCCAAGTGATAAATTGCCTGTTTACTTAAATGAACGTTGTGGACTGAAAAACGTGCAAAAAGTGTGCCTAAAACCTCCAAAAAGCGCTGTGCAGTGTCGCGCTATCAAGAGGAAGAAAATTGCCGCATCAGAGTGTATTTTTGTGGACTTTTATGCTGTTGTACTGCTGCAGCTTGCTGTCAGTGAATAGCCGCTTCATGGCGCCCAAGATGGCCGCCGGCACTGTAGGAATTCTTCCTGCGCCATCACTGTCCCCAAACTGGCGCCAAACTCCCCAAGAAAGGAGGAGAGAGCTATCCTACGTTGCCGCCTACCTACATGGATTATAATTTGGCCACCGCCTACCCTATTGCGGAGTATCTAGGGGGCGGGTCCGATGCAGGCCGAGGCCTCCTGAAGCAGTGGCAGGTCCTGAAAGATGTGCTAAGTGTTGCCCGGCGGAGTGATACGGAGCTGTTAAAGAAAAGTGATGAGACGTCCCCCCGTCCCTTCTGCGACTGAACCGGAATCCAGCTGTGGGAACGACGCGCTGGAAGAACAGATCGCAAGGCTAGAAGGCCACCTTGATGGCCTGCGCCAAGTTGCAGCATCCCGTCCAGCGGAGCCAGCAATACCCTACAGACCGGAGAAGCTCAGCTATGCATGTTGCCGCCGTGGAGTTGCCAGTCTTAAAGAGGAAGCTGAGCCGATTGTGACCCCGGGGAGTTCGGTGCCTGTCATCGTTTTCCATCTGGATGGCATCCAGCTGTGGCCTGCTCCGCAAGGTCCAAGCTTGTACCTCAATTATTCCTCCTATTAAATCAATGTGCCACCGTTACCGGCACTGGCGTCACGGACATCAGGGACACACAGCCACAGGCACGTTAATCTACCAACACCAAGGGCACCTCACACTACACCTGGCTGTGTCCCTCAAGAACCCAGAAAGTGCCCCAGAGGATCCACTTGCCAGCCTCTCCATTACTGGCATTCCCCAGGTCAGTCCCTCATACTACCCTGACTTGGGGATGCTACACAAGCAGATCCGTTCAAACTTAACTGAAGCCCCGACAACGGAACTCTATGCCAGAAAACAAAAACGCCAGTGTGAAGGTACCCTAAGAGGAGGAAGAGGAGGAGGAGGCAACAGGAGGCAAAGTGAAATGCCCTGCATTTCTCGGTGGTGGAAGGAACAGCTATCCGCCTCAGGCCCAGCCACCACTGCATTTACCCAGTGTGCTGTTAGGGAGATATAACATCCCTTCCCCTGCTTACTGGTCCATGTATCGGTAGTTATATGGACCTTGCCACAGATGGCGTTGCGCAGTGCACACCTGATTTTGTCCCCCACTTTTTTGTGCAGGTAAGGTATAGCTCGCCTGGAAAAATAGTGCAGGCTGGGAATGACTTACTGTGGGATAGTCAACGCCATAAGGTTTTTAAAACTCTCTGTCTCCACCAGACGGAATGACAGCATTTCAAAGGCCAGGAATATTGAAATGCTGGCATTAAGGGCCAGGGATCACGCGTGGGTAGGGGGGTACTTCCCTTTCGCTCCAGTGTTTGGAAGATGGACAGCTGAACGTTGCCATGGGACATTGTGGTGCTGCTTGTTGTATGTGACGGACGTGGTGGCGTTGCTGACACATCCTCTGTTTGTGGGGTGGCCGGTGCCACTGTCACTCCAGAGGTGGAGGAAGAGGCTGAGAACTGTCACTCCAGAGGTGGAGGAAGAAGCTGAGAAATAGTGCAGGCTGGGAACGACGTACTGTGGGATAGTCAACACCATAATTTTTTTAAAACTCTCTGTCTCCACCAGACGAAATGACAGCATTTCAAAGGCCAGGAATTTTGAAATGCTGGCTTTAAGGGCCAGGGATCGCGGGTGGGTAGGGGGGTACTTCCTCTTTCGCTCCAGTGTTTGGAAGATGGATAGCTGAATGCTGCCATGGGACATTGTGGTGCTGCTTGTTGAATGTGACGGACGTGCTGGAGTTGCTGTCACATCCTCTGTTTGCGGGGTGGCCAGTGCCACTGTCACTCCAGAGGTGGAGGAAGAGGCTGAGACTGCAGCAGAAGAGGGAGCAGGAGAAGCCTGAGGCCTTTCTTGGTTTTGCAGCTGTTTACTCCACTGCCGCTCGTGCTTTGCACTTAGATGCCTGGTCATGCAGGTTGTGCTCAGGTTTAGAATGTTTATGCCTCGCTTCAGGCTCTGATTGCACAGCGTGCAAACCACTCGGGTCTTGTCGTCTGCACATTGTCTGAAGAACTGCGACGCCAGGGCATACTGTCTAGGGGACGGCCGCTCTGCCTTTGCACCCTGCTCCCTCTTTTGCTGTGCTGGTGGCTCTGTGCGACCACCGCCTCTCCCTTCGAACTGCACAGGTCACTCGCAAGACCTTGATTCCATGTGGGGTCTAGGACCTCATCGTCCTCCACATCATCTTCCATCTTCCAACCAGTCTTCACTAGAGATGAGCGAACATTTAAAAAAAGTCCGTTGTTCGGGGTTCGGGTGGTGGTTAATCGCGCATCCCGTTATGGATTCCACTATAGCGCATATGGAATCCATAAGGGGCGGCTGCCACCTACCCGAACTGTTGCACAGCTGAAGGACCTGGGGTGACGACACCGTCATGTGATCAGTGCAGGGGGCGTGGCCACGCCCCCTGCACTGATCACATGACAGTGTCTGGTATTAATCAATTAATATATGTACCCAAAATGGTGCAAAAAAATGCTAGTTAAAAACTATCGTCCTGCAAAAAATAAGGCCTCATAAAGGTATATTGATGAAAAAACAAAAAAGTTATAGCTCCTGGAATGCAATTTTGAAAAAATGTGCGTGGTCACTAAGGGGTTAAAAAAATTGTCAATAATAGGTAAAAAAAAGAAAAGACATATTAGGTATCACCATGTCCGTATCGACCGGCTCTCTAAAAATATCACATGATCCACCCTGTCCACTCCGTAAAAAAAATAAAAATAAATACAGTACCAAAAATTTTCTGGTCAACTTGCCTCACAAGAAGTGTAATACCAAGCGATCAAAAAGGCTTTTGTAGCCCAAAATGGTACCAATCAAACAGTCATCTCATCCCACAAAGAATGAGCCCCTACCTAAAAATAAAAAAAAATATGGCTCTCAGAAATCAACAACACAAAAACAAGATTTAATTCTGTTCAATAATGCTTTTAGGGCTTGTTCACATCACTGTTATGTATTCCGTTATGGCAAACCATATAAACATTACATATAAAACAGTGCCCGACCCGGGTTTCACTCCTGCTTCCTCTGGGGCATCCCAGATAAAGCAGGAGCGAAACCCGGGTCGGCTCCTTGTTTTATATGTGATGTTGAACTCAAGACTACAATCTTGTAAGTAAAATAAAGTGTACTGTGAACTTTTAAAACGGGACTATGCTATGTCAGTATTTCTTTGAAGGTTGTGGCAAGATCGATCCAGAACAGCCCGTGGGTTTACAGACACAGATGCGGCAGCAGTTGAAGGTAGAAGAGGAGAGCTACAGAGCTGAGCACCGATAATCAACTATATTTGTGTTACCTCTGAGACTTGCTGTCACTAGTGCAGACCCTATGCTTGTTTTTTATAATATATAGGCCCCTTTCACACGGGCGAGTTTTCCGCGCGGGTGCAATGCGTGAGGAGGACGCATTGCACCCGCACTGAATCCTGACCCATTCAGTTCTATGGGGCTGTGCACATGAGCGGTGATTTTCACGCATCACTTTTGCGTTGCGTGAAAATCGCAGCATGTTCTATATTCTGCGATTTTCACGCAACGCAGGCCCCATAGAAGTGAATGGGGATGCGGGAAAATCGCAATAATCCGCAATCATGTGCGGATGCGTTGCGATTTTCCCGCATGGTTGCTAGGATACGATCGGGATGGGGACCCGATCGTTATTATTTTCCTTTATAACATAGTTATAAGGGAAAATAATCGCATTCTAATTACAGAATGCAATGTTCCCGGGCTTTAAAGGGTTAAAAATAATAAAGAGTTAACTTACCTTCTCCCATTGTAGCGCAGAGCCCCAGAGCGTCTTCTCTCTTGATAGTTTGGATGCTTGAGGACCTGTGGTGACGTCACAGGGTCACATGGTCCAATCATAGAAGCATTTGAGTGGACCATGTGACCCATGTGATCCTGTGACATCACGGCAGGTCCTTCATCGAATGTTGATGAAGGACCTGCCGTGATGTCACAGGATCACATGGGTCACATGGTCCACTCAAATGCTTCTATGATTGGACCATGTGACCCTGTGACGCCACCACAGGTCCTCAAGCATCAAAACTATCAAGAGAAGACGTTCTGGGGCTCTGCGTGCATAATGGGAGAAGGTGTTAACTCTTATTATTTTTAACCCTTTAAAGCCCGGGGAACATTGCATTCTGTAATTAGAATGCGATTATTTTCCCTTATAACTATGTTATAAAGGAAAATAATTACATATACAGAATACTCATCCCGAAACCAGACTTCAGTGATGAAGTCTGACTTCGGGTCTGGGTACCAAGCATGCGGATTTTTTCACGCGCGTGCTCAACGCACTACAAACGTTAGCACACGCGCGGAAAAATCGCAGCGATTCCCGCAACGCACCCGCATCTTATCCGGGCGTCAAACATGACGCCCGTGTGCAAGAGGCCATACAGAGGAAGTGGGGACTTGCTTCCTAACAGGGTCAGCTGCTGTATAAGAGCGCTTCCTGCCAGGCAGATCATTACAATTTTATTTCTCCATCTCCACTATTACTCTCCCCTTTATTACTTCTGAGCCTAACCCTGGGGACCAAAAAAAAACCATTGAGGCCGCACTAGTGTTGAGCGCGAATATTCGAATAGCGAATTTTTTTAGCGAATATCGGCACTTTGCTAATTCGCGAATATTTCGAATATAGCGCTATAAATTCGCTATTTCGGATATTCGTTTTTTTTAGGTTTTTTTTTAGTTATATTTTTTTCTTTCCCACTTCCCAACAGTAGTTCTTACCTGTCCTGAGGATTCCTGGCTTCCTGGCTGCTCCAGTCAGTGCCCATTGCCGCTTCTGCCGACTTCCGTGCTCATGGAGCGTCCCCAACCATGGGAACGTCTCCATACACTAAAATGTACTGTCGGATTTGAGGAATTACGTTGAAATCGCAATGCGATTAATTTAAGTTATATTAATCGCATTGCGATTACAACTTAGCACTGCTATCTTACATAGGCTAGAATTAACGAATATGGAATATAGCACTAGCAGTGCTAAGTTGAAATCGCAATGCGATTACTTCAAGTTAAATTAATCGCATTGCGAATTCAACTTAGCACTGCTGCTATATTCCATATTCGTTAACTTCGTTCATTCTAGCAAGCTGACCCATTATAAACCCAGCTCTAAGTTGTAATCGCAATGCGATTAATATAACTTGAATTAATCGCATTGCGATTTCAACGTAATTCCTCAAATCCGACAGTACATTTTAGTATATGGAGATGTTCCCATGGTGATGGGGACGCTCCATGAGCAAGGAACTTTATGGTTGGCTTGGTAGAATTAGCGAATAGCGAATATGACGAATGTATTCATCATATTCCTCAAAACGAAGATAACAAAGTATTCTACATCTTCGTTTTAGCTACCTATTCGTCAACTTCGCTAATTCTAGCAATCAAATAGGAAGGTTGACTATAGAGACAGCTGTGTTAAATTCGCTATGCGATTTTTTTTTAATAGAATAATTATATTACTTGATATAATTATTATAATTATTCTATTTATTAAAAAAAATATATAAATAATCGCATAGCGAATTAAACACAGTTGTCTCTATAGTCAACCTTCCTATTTGATTGCTAGATTTAGCGAAGTTGACGAATAGGTTGCTAAAACGAAGATGTAGAATACTTCGTTATCTTCGTTTTGAGGAATATGACGAATACATTCGTCATATCCGTCATCTTCGCTATAATTCTAGATATGAAACCAATAGGAAAGTAGCCTTAAGTTAAAATCGCAATACGCGATTATTTAAATCGCATATTAATCGCGGTAACTAGAATAATGACGAATATTCAATTTCGACGAATATGAAACGAATATTCATTCGAATATTCGCGAATTTCGTCGAAATCGAATATGGCACCTGCCGCTCATCACTAGGCCGCACCACATCACCCAGCATTCCTAAAATCGGCCTTGGGTGGGGGGGCACGTTGCACATTATCTCCTGCAATATTACTGTACAATTATTCGTCATTCAGATATAATATATAACCTACTTTATCATGCAAAAGTGGAGTCGGGGCCATTTCTAGAAGCGGTACTACCTCAAGGGGGCATGGGGAAGACACTGTCAAGTAATAAGCGCTTGCATTTCGGGAGCAATGTCTCCCTACTCAACAGTTTCTTCTGGTAGGCTTCAGGACTGTAGCCTATCAGAGCCGATGCAGGGACAATAAAAGGGCATGCTTTGTACTGGCACATGTTATAAGGGTGCATATTTGTACTGGCAGACATTATAAGGGGGAATATTTTGTACTGCCACACATTATAACAGGGCATTTTTTGTACTCACACATGTTATAAGGGGACATTTTTTTTGTAATGGCTGGCACATATTACAAGAGGGCATTTTGTACTGGCATACATTACAAGGTGAAGAAAGAAACTCCAGTTTCGGTGCGGTGTCAATATAGTTGTTTTTATTCATTTGCGGCAGTATCACGTACAAGTGACGTTTCGGCCTATCACTGGCCTTCATCAGACTGTGATAACAAACATCAGATAAACATATATATTAGTTTGTATCGGGTAGTGGTTACATACATTTTAGATATTCACATAGTGCTCCTCATGTTAGATATTCTATATATAATCCAATTTACATAATCTCAATATAAGTCATATCATAGTTTTCTGAATGATCCGTACTATGAGTTATGTGCGGTGTCATAGCATATGACCATATACAGTGAGAGGAAGACAAAACATTAATAAATGATCCTATGAAGAAGGATTGCACTGAAGGAAACATCACCAAGTTGAACAATGTGTATAGAAAAAAGGTAACATCAGAAGACTCCAAGACTCCAAATTCAAACTCCCTGGTCCATGGTAAGCAAGAGTTATCTGGATGACATGTTAAGGATAATAGCTATCCGAGGGTAAGTATATATAGGCAGATATATGAGGCATCCCCCAGCCTGTATATTACGCCCTGAAGCGCAGCATGTTATAAAGGTAATAACCCTAGAAGGCATCATCTTGAATATATCATATGGAGGAAGAGGTACCTGTCGCCGCGGTAAGTAGTAGTTAGGATGCAGTAGGAGGTAGGCTGCGTCTTGAGGGTCTGCAGAACTATGTCTGCTATTGGTGCTGTGCGCCTAAATTGTGGCGCCATAATCCGGTTGATATATCGGTAAAACCGGAAGTGGGGGAGCGCGTCTGACGGATGTACGTCATTCTGATCCAGGCCTCGTTTTCAGTTGTGTGCGCATGCGCAATGCGCTATGTGTGTTCCAAGCCTCCTTCTCTGCTTCCCGCGCATGCGCAGGATATTACAGGCTGGCGATACTGTTTATATCGCTTCTATGGGCAATTGAGTAGTGATAGATATTATCCTATGTGATAGTGGTCCCTATTATTCAATTAGGATGGCCAACTGTTGTGAACGGTGTTTCCTTCACCAGGGAAAGAATTCTTCGCTCATCCACCACAGTTGTTTTCCGTGGTCTTCCGGGTCTTTTGGTGTTGCTGAGCTCACCGGTGCGCTCCTTCTTTTTAAGAATGTTCCAAACAGTTGTTTTGGCCACGCTTAATATTTTTGCTTTCTCTCTGATGGTTTTGTTTTGTTTTTTCAGCCTAATGATGACTTGCTTCACTGATAGAGACAGCTCTTTGGATCTCATCTTGAGAGTTGCAGCAACAGATTCCAAATGCAAATAGCACACTTGAAATGAACTCTGGACCTTTTATCTGCTCATTGTAATTGGGATAACAAGGGAATAACACACACCTGGCCAAGGAACAGCTGAGAAGCCAATTGTCCCATTACTTTCGGTCCTATAACAAGTGGGAGGCACATATGCAAACTGTTGTAATTCCTACACCGTTCACCTGATTTGGATGTAAATACCCTCAAATTAAAGATATCTTGTTTGTTTCATTTCAAATCTATTGTGGTGGTGTATAGAGCCAAAAATGTTAGAATTGTGTTGCTGTCCCAATATTTATGAACCTGTCTGTATATGATGAGAGATGGGGGGGGGGTGCTTTTTTTATTTTGGTCCTGTTGGTCATATTGCCTGAGTTGAATACCGCCTCTTTGACAACCACATACCATTACAGGACAACTCCTGTAATATTTGCTGCATCTGTGGCATGCCTGCAATATACTACAGATATTTTATTTACAATTTTTATGAATTATATGCAGTTATATGGGACAGCTGCCTGCAACAGAAATATTTTATATGTGAACATTAAAGTTATATAGCTTCTTCTTTGATAACTGTGCATACAACCCATGCTGCAGCACTGCCTCAGGCAACTGAAAGACTCAAAGACAGAAAGGCTTGGTGCACACCTGATCTGAAGGATGCGTCAGATTTTTTACATCCCTGGCTTTCCTAATCATCAGAGGTATGTCTGTGTCCTAAGGTTTAAGGGGCAGACAGAATAGCATAGTGGGTCACAAGTCACTGTCGGGTAGGAGGTTGTGAATCCCTGTGTTAAACCATATTAAATATCTTCAATTTATATAAGTACAAAAAAGAGTAACTTGTTAAATGAGGATTATTCTAAATCATAATTACCTGACTGTTTGTAAAGCAACTGTAATCAGTTCAGTATTTTACTATACGCTTTAACAAATTCATTTCTTACTATTCTGCAATGAAGATAGGTTATGTTTACATGCGGCAGACTTGTTTTAGAAATTTCTATTCCTGAAAATCAGTTTCATGCATGTTATTAGGTTTTTTATCTGCAGTATGCACCAGGGTTTCTATCCGAGTTATTAAGATATGTGAAACAAATCTGTCATATGAGAATATAAATTCCCCAAGGCTCTATTCACATAATTGTAGACTTCCATATTACATTGCATTGTGGTTTTACCTTTACTGGCTTCCCTGGCTTTCCTAATCATCAGAGGTATGTCTGTGTCCTAAGGTTTAAGGGGCAGACAGAATAGCATAGTGGGTCACAAGTCACTGTCGGGTAGGAGGTTGTGAATCCCTGTGTTAAACCATATTAAATATCTTCAATTTATATAAGTACAAAAAAGAGTAACTTGTTAAATGAGGATTATTCTAAATCATAATTACCTGACTGTTTGTAAAGCAACTGTAATCAGTTCAGTATTTTACTATACGCTTTAACAAATTCATTTCTTACTATTCTGCAATGAAGATAGGTTATGTTTACATGCGGCAGACTTGTTTTAGAAATTTCTATTCCTGAAAATCAGTTTCATGCATGTTATTAGGTTTTTTATCTGCAGTATGCACCAGGGTTTCTATCCGAGTTATTAAGATATGTGAAACAAATCTGTCATATGAGAATATAAATTCCCCAAGGCTCTATTCACATAATTGTAGACTTCCATATTACATTGCATTGTGGTTTTACCTTTACTGTAATTAAAGGGAACCTGTCACCATGTTTTTGCATATAAAACTGAATGTACCTTCAAGTCTGTCTACCTTGATAGTTACCAGCGATCCATCCATAACCTTCTCAGGACTAACATGTCCTATTATATCACCCTCTAAAGCTTTCCCGCCGTTATGCTCAGAGCCTATTTCCCTCCCCCTAGATTGACTTTGATTAACAGCGAATCTGCTAGATTTAAACTATAGGGGCGTTTTTTAGGCGGAGCTGAGGAACTTGACTCAGAGAAAATATGACTCTTCTCTGGTCACACATGTAAGATATGACTCTTATGTTAATTTGAATAAAAGGCGGGAAGTACAAAATGCATCATACTTACCGTATTGTTCGCCCCACGAGGGGAAAACGTTAATGCGTCTAATGAGGTGAATACAGGAGAAATAAAAGCCGCCGGACATGTTATACTACCTGGTCGCCACTGCGAGTACTGGGAGGAAGTGGCCGGACACAGGGCCGGTGCAAGTATTTATGTTGCCCTAGGCAAGATAAAAATTGCCGCACCCCCCCCCCTTCCTCAACACTGATACTTCGCTGGCCGCGCTGTGCAGCATAGTGGCCAGCGAAGTATCTGCAATCCGCTTTATAAGACGCACTGCCATTTCCCCCCCCACTTTTTTGGGGGAAAAAGTGCGTCTTATAAGGCAAAAAATACAGTAAATAATAAACATATTGCACATTGCCTACTGACTACTTACCACCAGGACAGTAAGATGAGCTGGCTCTTGGTCTGGCTCTGGGGACTGGAGACAAACACGGTACATACACTATTCACCAATGTCGCCCTGGGGTCCTGGGGAAGAAGAAAGCAGCTGCACCTGCAGGCTGCACTCCAATCCAGGTAGGAGCCCACTTCTGTTCTGTCCCAGAAGGAGAAGGCACTGCCGCTGCTGCCACACTCGGGTTTGGGGGAGGCAAATTGGTGGACCGTAGACCGTGGTGGCCGTGGCTGGCTACTCGGCTGCTTGCTGCTCAGTGTGCGACCTTCTCTTCCTCTTTCGCTCCACCCCTCTCTCTGCGTCACGTGCTCAAGGGTGGGAGGAGTCAGGGAGGGGTCAGGGGGTTCAGATCAAGATCATTCAGACCAGGGCGGCAGAGCTCCGCCTCCGCTCCCCACCCTCAGTAGCCTGAAGCCAGCAGCCAGGTAAGCTAGCAGCAGTCACTCAGACCACCAGAGAGACAGACAGCACAGCGGTGTCAAACTGTAATTGTCACTGTCAGTGACAGTCTGACAGACTGTCTCTCTGATCCGCCTGCTGCGCCCTCGCCCCACCCCACCCCAACGGCCTCACTGAGGCAGGCGGTAGCGGCTCAGCCTCTGCCCCGATTCTCCTCCGACATGTCAGACAGCACAGAGCAGACAGCAGGCGCAGGCAGGCTGCACAGCACTGAGCCGGCGGCCAGAGATTATTTAGAGCGCTCAGCCGCTCAGGCAGCGCAGCATAAGGGGCGCCGCCGGCCGCCACTTAAGTTAACTTATATAACCAACATTTTATTTAATTTTTTTAAACCGCAATGGTTGCCCCCTGCTAAATTGCGCCCTAGGCAACTGCCTAGGTCGCCTTACTGGTGGTGCCGGCCCTGGACGGACACCGCTGCACATGGTAGGAAAAGCAGGGGCCTGCCGTCACTGCAGATGTTGGGGGAGGTAGGGACTGGCAGCCTCTGCATTTGGTGGGAAGCAGGGACCAGCTGTCTCTGCGGGTGCTACGTGTTATAGACCGGCTGGTCGCGGCAGGTGCAGGGCGATATGAAATGGCTGGAAAATGCACTGTGAGAGGTTGTCTCCTCCCAGTTTCACCCCAATCGCCCAGCTCCTCGCCCTCCAGCGCTCGCTCTGTGTCCCCCTTTTGAGCTGGGATATTGAGCAGTTCCAGCAGTGGAGTTGGGAGGGTTTGGGTCCAGAGTCCAGCAGGGCGCCCCCCGCCATATGTGCTTCCTCCTGGTGGGGTACATTACAGACTGACCTACAATTGGCAGCAGAGAGCATACAATGGGGCCCATGACCCTGCTGTAACTAAGAACACCACTAGATAGTGTCACCCCTCATGAGTTGTGTGCTATAATCATTTCTGCAGATCTCGCAGTTTGATTGCTCATGTCTGGGCTCGCTGCTCTTCTTCCCCTGCTGGACGTATATCCTCACTCATCAGAGAGCAGGCTACAGTGGAGTTCCTGTCCCCCCCCCGATCCTGGTTACCCAGCCTGAGGTCACAGCAGGTTCCCTGAGAGCTGTGTCATCTCTAAGGTACCCCTAATAAAGTGACCCCAACTAATAAAGTGATCTCCCTAATAAAGTTACCCCCTTATTAAAACCCCTTATTAAAGTGTCAAAGGATAGCCTGTCCCCTTCCCCAATAAGTGTGTCAGCAGCATATCCCCCCTCCCCCCAATAACATTGAGTCAGCAGCAGAATAGGCTACTTTCTCATTAGTGTTAGCAGTGTCCGGCAGGAACAGTCTCCTGGATGCATACTAACGCTAGCCCACATGTGCACCGGAAGTCCACATTCACTATACCTTTTGTTCAAAATATTTTTTTTCCTATTTTCACCCTCTAAAACCTTGGTGCGTCTTATGCGCAGGTGCATCTTATAGAACGAAAAATACGGTATTTAATTTGGCTGCAGATAAAATTAAAAGTGTAATTTATATGTTTAGGGCAACACAATAAACATTTAGAAATGCTCAGTGAGTAGCATAGCAGAGATGACAGGTTCCCTTTGAGCCTTTCCTCTGGCAGGGATGATGAGTACTAAATTAGCATGCCTGGGATCCTTCTTTAAGCCCCCGATCACTGTGACAACTTCTCTGAAACCCCTGTGTGTTTGCTGAACATGCCATTTGACCCCTTGCACAGATCTGTTCATTAATATAAAACCCTTCCTTTCCAAACACACACAGGCCCGACCACCATCTTATTTAACCACTTCAATACCTGACTTCTACACTTTCTTTCCACTGACATTCCCACTATCATCATGGGTGACTTCAACATCCTCATGGACATTTTCCCCTCACCTAGTTCTAAATGTCTGTCACTTACTTCCTCCTTTGGCCTCTTTCAATGGTCTTCCGCTGCTACCCACAAAGATGGCCCCACACTGGATCTTATCTTTACCCGCCTCTGTTCCATATCTAACCTCTCTAACTCACCTCTCCCCCTACCCGACCACAATCTACTAATGTTCTCTTCACTTGCCATTTCAGCTTCCCCCTTAGTTCACAAATTGGCACACCCTCATAGAAACCTTAAACATCTTGACTTTCACTTCATCTTTTCCCAACATGATGCAAATGCTTTGTATAACACCACATTAACTACAGCTCTTGACTCTGTTGCACCATCAAACACAACAAAACACGTAAAATTAATAGGCAATGGAAGAAACCCCATTCTAATGAGTACTTTTTCACACACAAACAATCCCTCATCAAGTTTATGTCTGCGCTCACTACAAAACAGGCCTACTTCAAATCTCTCATATCTTCCCTGTCTCAAAACCCTAAACAACTACTTAATGGGAACCTGTCACCAGGATTTTGTGTACAGAGCTGAGGACATGGGTTACTAGATGGCCGCTAGCACATCTGCAATATCCAGTCCCCATAGCTCTGTGAGCTTTTATTTTGTAAAAAAAAAAACGATTTTATACATATGCAAATGAACCTGCGATGGGTCCTGTCCATGAGATGAGTCCAGGGACAGGACCTATCTCAGGTTCATTTGCATATGTATCAAATGTTTTTTTTTTACACAATAAAAGCACACAGAGCTATGGGGACTGGATATTGTGGATGTGCTAGCGGTTATCTAGCAACCCATGTCCTCAGCTCTGTACACAAAATCCCGGTGACGGGTTCCCTTTAACACTTAACTCTCTTCTCCATCCAGGGCCGGTGCAAGGAATTGCTGACCCCCCCCCCCCCGCCCCTCATCAGATGATCTGCCCTTACAGTACTGTAGCGGCGGCACGAAGCGAACGGCGTCATAGCAACCAATGACGCCGTGCGCAGTGTATATGCTATATGTGTATAACAAACATACTTCACATGAGAACTTACAGTTACTTGGCTTGGCCCTTGGGGATCTCGGACACCACTTCACACTTTGGCCGGGGGATCGGTGTAGAGGTATACTGTATATTGTGGGGATCGGCGGAGCTGATGATGTGTTTTATCCTAATGAGAAAGATTTCAGAATAAGGATTTGGAGAAGGATCAGAGGGATAGCAGAGCAGGGAGAGGCTGGTGCTGCTACTGGGGGTCATAACATAACCCCCCCCCCCCAGTAGTAATCATTCTTCTTATAATATACAGTGCAAAAAATACCCCCTTGTAATGCTCCAGCTGAGCTAATGTCCCCATAATGTACCAGTATGAAATACCCCTATATAGTGCCCCTAGTAAATACCCTTATAGTGCTCCTCTCCCGCCTTCCTCCTAGTGCCCCCATAATATAATACACTGCTTCATTTGCAGAGCACATCCCCCCCCCCCCTACCCATACCACATTTCTCCCCTTCCATGGCAGCACTGTTGATGAGGGTATATAGGGTATATCCCAATTCTCCCCCTCCATGACATGGCAGCACAGCTCTGTATTATTATTAATATAAAGGCCCTCTCTGTACTATTATTATAATAACGGCCCCCTCTGTATAAATAATAATACTAATACAGTGGGGGCTATTAACATAAGAATAGTACATAGGGGTCTATTATAATAATAATAGTACAGAGGGGTCGATTATAATAATAATAGTACAGAGGCAGCCTTATAACAATAATAATAGCCCCCCTTATGTGCCAGTAGCCCCCCCTTATGTGCCAGTAGACCCCTTATGTGCCAGCAACCCTCCCTTATGTGTCAGCAGTAGCCCCCCTTATGTGCCAGCAGTAGCCCCCTTAAGTGGCAGTAGTCTCCTTAAGTGCCAGTAGCCCCCCTTATGTGCCAGTAGCCCCCCTTATGTGCCAGTAGCCCCCCTTAAGTGCCAGTAGTCCCCTTACGTGCCAGTAGTCCCCTTACGTTCCAGTAGCCCCCCCTTATGTGCCAGTAGCCCCCCCTTATGTGCCAGTAGCCTCCTTATCTGCCAGTAGTCCCCCTTATGTGCCAGTTGTCCCCCTTATGTGCCAGTAGTCCCCCCTTAAGTGCCAGTAGTCCCCCCTTAAGTGCCAGTAGTCCCCCCTTAAGTGCCAGTAGTCCCCTCTTAAGTGCCAGTATTCCCCTTACATGCCAGTAGCCCCCTTATGTGCCAGTAGCCCCCTTATGTGCCAGTAGCCCCCTTATGTGCCAGTAGCCCCTTATGTGCCAGTAGCCCCCCTTATGTGCCAGTAGCCCCCATATGTACTAGTAGCCCCCCTTATGTGCCAGTAGCCCTCCCACTTATGTGCCAGCAGTCACCCCTTATGTGCCAGTAGCCCCCTTATGTGCCAGTAGTCCCCTTATGTACCAGTAGCCCCCTTATGTGCCAGTAGCCCCTTATGTGCCAGTAGCCCCCATATGTGCCAGTAGCCCTCCCACTTATGTGCCAGCAGTCACCCCTTATGTGCCAGTAGTCCCCCTTATGTACCAGTAGCCCCTCTTATGTACCAGTAGCCCCCTTTATGTGCCAGTAGCCCTCCCACTTATGTGCCAGCAGTCACCCCTTATGTGCCAGTAGCCCCCTTATGTGCCAGTGGCCCCCCTTATGTTCCAGTAGTCCCCCTTACGTGCCAGTAGCCCCCTTACGTGCCAGTAGCCCCCCACTTATGTGCCAGTAGCCCCCTTACTTATGTGCCAGTAGCCCCCTTACTTATGTGCCAGTAGCCCCCTTACGTGCCAGTAGCCCCCTTACTTATGTGCTAGTTTGTTTTGTAAAAAAAAAAAATAAATAAACACAAAAAGAAAAAACACAAAAAAACACATACTTACCTCCATGGCAGCGATGCGATGCAGGCCTCTTCCGGCCTGTGTCCCGCGCTGTACGGCCCAGGCGGCGCGATGATGTCACCCCAGGGACTGGTGTCACCCGGTACGGTCCGCACCCCCCTCAGGCGGTGCAGGATGAGAGCGGGGCCCTTACACGTTTTTTTTTTTTTTTAATCGCAGGGTTCCGGCGCCCCCTGCTAAATTGCGCCCTAGGCAGTTGCCTAGGTCGCCTTACAGGTGGTGCCAGCCCTGTCTCCATCCACCTGTCTTCTTTGTCTAGCTATTGCCTTAAAAGAAACCTGAAAACCCAACCTACAGTAACCCTGCTGCCACTATATTGCCATGACCAGCTTTACCCTCACATACTGTACCCTTCTCCCATCTCTTGTAGATTGTAAGCCCTTGCGGGCAGAGTCCTCTCTCCATCTGTTCCAGTTTGTAACCAATCCTGATCATGCTTATTGTACTTTTATTATGTATGTAAACCTCTTCAGGGGCGGACACAGAAAGCAGAGGACCCCTGGCTGTAGCAACCCCCCCCCCCACGCCAAATTCTCAACCTGTCCCATTCCATCCTAACTTTACTTATAGCAATACAAAACATACAGGGTAAGGCAACTTTCACACCTGCGGCATTACGCTCCGGCCACCTGATTCAGCAGAGAATGCAAGGAATTGACCGGACACTAACTCAGGCATGCAGCAGTTTGTGTCCCGCTGTCTCTCTGCCAGAATCACTAACTCAGAAGTAAAGGTAGTCTAATACAGGTCCACATACCTCTTACATCCAGTGACGTTTCCTTTGATGTACAGTAGATGTTCTCTGTCCTTATCTTCTCCTTTCAGACCACACCGCCATGATGAATTTTTTCAGCCATCTCTTCTGGCTGCAGTTTGACAGACATCTTAGTTTTCCAGTTTTCCATCGTCCTCCCACCTGCTGAACACCCCATCCTGCCACTCCCAATACTGTGCCTGCTGTGCTCCCTATACTAGTTACACTCAGATAGTTCCCCTTCAAAATATTGGCACACAGTGTCCAAAAAAATAACTGCGACAAGGAAACAGTGTCCCTAACACTAATAGTGTAAACATAATGTTCCCGAAAAATAATTGTACTGAGCTAATACTGTACCAGGGTGCTCCCCACAGTAATAGTGCTCCCCAAAGTCCAACCAATAGAAATAATTATCTAGCAGACAACATGTAGGAGTAATAGTGCCCCTACAGTAATAATGTCCCCACTGTATCCCAGAAGTAATAATGCTCCCATAGTGCTCATACTAGTATTCATGTTCCTCATAGTCCCTCAACTATAATAAAGCCCACCATGATGCCCCCGTAGTAACAATGGTCTTTACGATGTGTAACAGCAGAAAAATGCCCCCTTATAATGTGCGCCAGTACATAAAAATGCCCTATTGTGTGGAAGTATAAAAAATACCTCCTCTTAGTGCCCCCTGTAGAGCCAATATCCCCATAGTGCCCTCATAATGTGTGCCAATGCCCCCTACTCTGTGTCCAAAAACCCTCTTAGTGCCCCCAGTTGTGCCCTATAATTTGAGCCAGTATAAAATACTCCTATATTGTGCCGTAATAGTGGCACAGGGGGCAAGAGGAGGCCCAGTCTTAGTTGGGATCATCCCCTTTTCTATTGAGGGTGAAAACTTGGTCAGGACTCTACCCACTAAAGGAACAACTTTTTAGCAAATGATGGAGTGGAAAAATGGCCCATGGGTCATTGAAAAGGGTTTAGACAGAACCCTTCTGTCCTGTGTGGGGGGGCTGGTTTGATCCTTGGTATGGGGCCCTTAATTCTCTATGTACGCCACTGAGTGCCCCTTAATACAGAGAGAGGAATAGTGTTCCTTAGGGCTCATGCAAACAAACGTTTTTTCTTTCAGTGTCCGTTCCGTATTTCTTTTTGCGGATCGTATACTGAACCATTCGTTTCAATGGGTCCGCAAAAAAATTGAAAGTACTCTGTGTGTATTGCTATATGTCCATTCCACAAAAAATAGAACATGTCCTATTATTGTCTGCATTACGGATGAGGATAGGACTGTTCTATCAGGGGCCAGCTGTTCTGTTGCACAAATATGGAATGCACACAGACGTCATCCGTGTTTTTTGCGAATTTCAAAATACACATGGTCGTGTGCATGAGCCCTTAGGCCCTTTTCACACGAGTGAGTTTTCCGCGAGGGTGCAATGCGTGACATGCGCATAGCACCCGCACTGAATCCTAACCCATTCATTTTAATGTGTCTGTGTACATGAGCGCCACATGTTCTATATTCTGCGTTTTTCAAGCAGCCCTGGCCCCATAGAAGTGAATGAGGCTTCAGTAAAAAAACGCATTGCATCTACAAGCAATTGCGGATGCAATGCATTTTTCACTGATGGTTGCTAAGAGATGCTGTTTGTAAAATGGTGCGAGTTTCACTGAATGCATCCGGACCTAATCCGTGACGCTCGTGTAAAAGAGGCCTTATTCAGAAGACAAAGCTAATGATTTGGAGAGTTTTTCAGGAACACTAAAGTGCACTTCGAAACATAAAACTTATTTCATATAAGTGGCTTTACTGCTCAGTCATAATCCCAATTAATGCATTATCAATGAGATAGGACCAGAGTAGAGCTAGAAACAGATCCAGATATTCCTTTAGGTCTATGGGCAGCACTAAAGGGTACCTGCTGCTCAGAGACACAAGAGGAAGCACATTTAGCTAATGTTCTACAAGTTTGTGCTGTAGTTTCTATTTGATGCTTGCATACATGGGATATATGTAGATGAGTACTATAAATGTTGAGGACCTACAATGCTAAAACCTTAGGCTACTTTTACGCTTGCTTTGTTAATTCCAGTATCGAGATCCGGCAGAAGATCTCAATAACAAAATTAAACTGATCCGTTTTGATTTTGCACATCAGGATGCATCTGTTCCGTTAGGATGCGGCTTTGTGAATTCGAACCTTAAAAAATGAATCCGTCAACATGGACTTACATTGTTTTGAGTACCGGATCCGTTTTTTTATGACCGGACACAAAACAGCAGCTTGCAGCAGTTTTGTGTCCGGTCACAAAACGGAATGCTGACAGAATGGAAGGCATCCTGATACATCCTTAGCAGATCTCTTCCCATTCAGGATGCATGAGGACCAAATAGAATTTTTTTTTCCGATATTGAGATCCTCTGGCAGATCAATACCAGAAAACAACAACTCAAGTGTGAAAGTAGCCTTCACCTGTCTGTGTTTTGGTCAGTGATTTCCATCAATGATTGGAGACTACATAAGGTATAAGGGCTCTTTCACACAAGTGGATTCCATGCGTGGAATCCACTGCATGAAAGGGAGCCAAGCTAGCAGAGACGCAGAGCATTAACATAATTGATAATGCTCTTTGCCTCTCTGTGACCTTTTTACTACAAAATCACGGTGACAATTTTATCTCACTGTGATTTTTTATTGAAAAGATCACAGAGAGGCAAAGAACATTATCAGCAAACAGCTGGTCCGAAATACAAGGGCACCAGCCGTGTGTTCCCCGCTTCATGGATGCGGACCCATTCACTTGAACGGGTCCGCAATCTGGGAGATGCGGTGCGGAACAGAGGCACGAATCAGAAGCCACAGAAGCACTACAAAGTGCGGACAGTCGGATGGGGATCACGGACCCCATTCAAGTGAATGGGTCCGCGATCCGCATGCGATGGCCCCACGGTCAGTGCCTTGCATTGCGAAAGGCAACAGCCAATGGGGGAGGGGCTCTGTGCAAGTGTCTAGCGCTCACTACATTGCCTGCAGACATGGGATTTCCATTTACCAGGGAAATATGTCGTTCATAATATAATAAAGCCTTACAAGGGAATTTTCTGACCATTGGAAGACAAAAAAAATAAAAAAAAAATAAAAATCCTCCCCAGCACCAAATATATCCTAATCCCTAGTGACAGTTATATGGAGCATGATATATATCAGAAAATATCAGCCAAAAAGTAAAGCTCTGTTTATCACAAACAATAAAATATGGGCATAGGATAGATAACAATCGCCCAAAGTATCTTGGGCATTAAGGAGTTAAGTAAAGACAGATTCCAGTATAGAGCGTTTTACGAGGATTTGCTTTCCTGAAGTGAGGCACGCAGGCTGTTCAGTAGCATTTTCTGCTTTGAATAGTTCTAATAATAGCTTCGCTCTATGTATCTTTGGCAGAGGACCATATATCAACATTTCCTCTTTGGTATTATTTGCAAAAAAGGTGTGGGCCTCTTCACTCCCGGCATGTGTAATAAGCCTAGCACTGGGAAAGGAACAAAATATCCTTGGTGAAGCAGCAGTGTATTATTTGTCTCCGGCAATTAAAGGTTAAGCAGAGTAGCAGGAAGACAGGTGATATTCAGAAGGCAGTAAAATACTGATATGGTGGATTACGGTCATGTTTATTTAGCTTTTATGCTGTGCTGGCAGATTTATATTTGTAGTCATCTACAAAGGAATATCATCAGAACTCAACGACATTGAAATAGGGGTGTAGGTGAAATGGTATTCATACAAGTAACTTCACTAATGCTTTCCATCAGAAACTTCACACTAAGGATTCCATAAATTACTGTTTTTGCATGCCAAACAACTCAGGATATACCGGAACTTGTAGTAGCTGTTGGTTTGACTTTATGTTGTAGGGAACATAATATTAGTTTGGATTAAAATGTAATAGTTTAAGTAAGTATCCATAGATGATAGGTCCAGTTTTACTGTAAATTCTTCTCAGGTTTATTGATGGGCATGCTTTACAATAAAAGAAGACAAAAAAAGAGGATGGTGCTTCTTTAGATAGTATTATCCTCGTCAAGACTGGTGTTACAAAAATCACAGACAATAAAAGTTATAAATATTTCATTTGTGCATGTATACTGACACAACTTAATGTATACATGTAGCTTGTGGAAAATGAATTTAGAGGTGAGCAGGCAGCAAGCTCCTGAAGTTGACGGCGGGCATTAGGGTACTTTCACACTACCGTTAACGTTTTCTGGTATTGAGTTCCGTCACATGGGCTCAATACTGGAAAAAAAGTAGTCCGGAAAACCGCACACCATGCTCAGACCTTTAAAAATGGGAAAAAAATAAATACCAGATCCGTTTTTCCGGATGACACAGGAGAGATGGATCCGGGGTTTCAATGCATTTGTCAGCCGGATCCAGATCCGGATCTGGATACAAATGCAATCCATTTGCATACGAATTTTCGGAACTGCCTGCCGGAATCCAACAACGCAAGTGTGAAAGTAGCCTTAATCTTGCGGTATATCATCCTGATACCAAAATGATGTGCAATAAAGCCAATAGAAAATAGTAATTAAGAAAAACTAAACAAAGCCAATAGAAACATATTAATTGGACTGCTGCTGTATATAGCCAGAAGAAACGTGGACTTAGGCTACAAGTGCCCTAAAGACCTGAATTTTTTATTCATAAGACGGTACATGTTTCAACTTGCACTAAGGTCTTCATCAGCTTCTTATTTTAGCTATACATCCCAGGGTTATTACCCAGCGTTACCCAAAAACATGCACAACCCTCCGAACCTTCAGACATTCTGCCTGACATAAGTGGGTTTTGCATGGGCATCAGATGCTCAGGCATAAATTTGTTCAGGCAGAAAAAATGCTATACAAAAATATAATTGCCCCAGTAAACAATTTTTGCCTGTTCTACCCTGCCATATCTACTTTTGCACCTTTGCTGAAATTTTTCTGAACTTGAATGATTACCGTCCATGTACAGAGGCAAGAGGCCAAAGCAAAGAGAGATCCGCTGAACGCTAAAGTAGGGTTTTTGTTTTCAGCACTATAGTGATGTCATACATTATTAAGAGAATTAGAGGATTCATTTTGGGGGTAAATGTTGTTTATTGAACAAACTACCTTAAAATATAGCATGAGAAAATTAGGAAGAACTATATTTTTTCTGACCATTTTCCCTGAATAAGACCCACAGAATTTATTGATACCATCTCCAATTATGTATAATTCAAAAGAATCATGTGTCCAAAAAATATAATCATTTTTAGGTAGACAGAGAGTAAAAAAAAAAAATTTGCAAAGAAAAAAAACACATTCCCAAGAGTAGACTGGTCATTCAGTAGTTTCTTTCCGAATTTAAGCAGCAGCAGAACCAGCCATGATATCTGCTAGGAAAACTTGTAGAACAGGTTCTCAGAGTTAGGGCTCATGCACACAAACTTATTTTTTTTCCATTTCCATTCAGTTTTTTTTTTGCAGACCGTATAAGGAACCATGCATTTCAATGGGTCCGCAAAGAAAACAGAAGGTACTCCGTGTGCATTCCGTTTTCGTATTTCTATTCCGCAAAAGATAGAACATGTCCTATTATTGTCCGCATTACAAACAAGTATAGGACTGTTCTATTAGGGGCCAGCTATTCCGTGCCGCAAAATACAGAATACACATGGATGTCATACATATTTTGGGTGGATCCGTTTTTTGCGGACCGCAAAATACATGCGCTCATGTGCATGAGACCTTAAACATTTCATTCAGCCGTCAAAGTAAGGTCTCCCTAGGCAGCATATTGCTTGAAGCTGTATTTTCCAGTAACTATTTGAAAAGATCACAAGGTTACAGAGGACTAGATGTAAGAACTCATGCACCCAACCGTATGTATTTTGCGGTCCGCAAAAAATGGATCCGCAAAAAATACGCATGATGTCCGTGTGCATTCCGTATTTTGTGGAACGGAACAGCTGGACCCCAATAGAACAGTACTATCCTTGTCCGTAATGCGGACAATAATAGAAACGGAACGGAACGGAAATTTTGCGGAACGGAAATACGGACATACGGAAACTGAATGCACATGGAGTAACTTAGTTTTTTTTGCGGACCCATTGAAATGAATGGTTCCGTATACTGTCCGCAAAAAAAATAGAACGGACACAGAAACAAATGATTACAAAGTTCCTGTTTTTGCGAAATAACGGAACAGAAACGGAAACACAACAAATCCAAAGAATGGAACAACCGATCCGTGAAAAACTGACCGCAAAACCATATGGTCGTGTTAACAAGCCCTAATAATGTAGTCTATTAGGTTTTGACATCATCAAAATCCACCACGTGTCCCATGGAAGAAATCGCAGCATTTTCTGCTGTGGATTTTCATTTTGAATGATGTGATCTCACTCACTAAAAAGAGCTAAACCAGGAGCAGACTCCATCTGCAGCATTTCCAAGGTTTCCACATGGTAACCACATCAACAATGAACATATATATTCTTGCTGCAATCTGGAAAAAAACAAAGGAAAAATTATTGGTCGCATGAACTACGGTGGGGCCTCCCACTGAAAATAATGGGTGTTGGTTTCAGTGCAGATTTGGTGTGGTTTTCCACATAAATCGTGTTCCATACCTCTTTTTTAAGAAAAAAAAAAAGGTATGAGGACTGTTATTTTTACTGCATTTCTCACTGGTCCTTTATTTATAATGTCCTGCACTCTTGTGTAACAACGAGGCCACAGTGACACTGCCTCCATAGTAATGTCACTTCATAATAATGTGATAGGGATTAGGGCCAGCTTCAGGATTATGTAGGCCCAGCAGCTTTACTAAATTTGTAATTACATGTAGTTACAAAAGTATTCTTTGTCAATGATCTTTTTATTGAGACAAGCAAGCAAATGGGTTACAACACTGCCATGGCAACCTCAGCAGAGGAGTCAAAGGCAGAAATAGATACATATGAGTACAGAGGTCATCAAATAGAATAAAACAAATAAACAAATAAATAACGCCCACTTTATCAAAAGGAGTGATCCAAATAGAGACTGACATTGTTAGTCAGGCGCCAACGGGGAGAGGGGGAAGAGGGGGGAGGGAGAAGGGGAAGAGGGGGGGGGGGGAGGGAGGCCCAGCGACCTAGGAAGGGGCAACCGTGACTTGAGCCCTCCTGGTCTCACGCACCTCTAACACAAAGGTTCAAGGCAAAGAAAAAAGCATTCCTAAATTCACATGTCAAACAAAATTGGTCATAGATCACTGAAAACAGACATGTCTAGATCAAATACCCAATTATTGCACCTCACTAGTTGGAAAAGGGGGGGGGGTAGGTTGCTCACATTTCCCTCTGTATTTCAACCAAGGTGCCCATAATCGCATAAATCTTCCATGGTCCCGTACTGCCCAACTAGCCAGCTCCTCCATACGACATATATGGTCAACCTTGTTCTCCCAGTGAGTGACTGCATGTGGTTCAGGATCAAGCCATCGGGCCGGTATCAGGAGTCTGGCTGCCTGAATCAGGTGAGTGGCTAGATTGTGTTTGGAAGGAGTAAAAGAAGGAGTAGGTAGCCATAGGAGCACACGCTCAGGTGTCAGCGAAAGCGGGGGTGACACTATCTTATTGACAATGGTCAAGACTTGATCCCAAAATGATCTAATAATGGGACAGGACCAGAAAATATGAGTGAGGTCTCCCACACCTGAAGAACACCTCCAACAAAGGTCATCGGACCTGAGGCGTCTGAGGAACTGTTGCCTAGGCGTCTGGTACCATTGTGTCATTGTTTTGTATGAGTGCTCTTGTACCCGAACACATTTGGAAAACCCATGGGAATTGGCATGAATCCTTAGGACATCAGTTTCCGTAAAAGACCTATTAAGCTCAGCTTCCCACGTCCTCAGGTAGTGTGGAGTGATACGCACCAGGGGTGTTGTAAGGGTCAGATACAGTAAAGAAATAGATTTCCTTGGGAGGACCTCGTGGTCCATCATTTTCTCAAACCAAGTTTTGTCAGCTAAAGGTCGCTCCCCAGCAAACAACTTTTTGCCAACAGAACCAAATTCCCTAGCGTCTAAGAAGTGGGATTTCTGCATAAGTCAGCTCAGGGGTGTTGGGGATCCAAGGACCCAGAAAACCAATCCCTATATTCCTGTAAAGTATACAGCTTAAGCCTAGTCCACCCAGGATGTAGGAGGGTGGCCAAGGGTTCGATAAGAAAGGGGGTTAGATCTGCGGGCAGGGCCAGGGGTAGCTTTGGCAATAAACCACCATCAGCGTTCAGCTGCTTGAAAACCACATAAGTGCCCTTAAGCAAGAATTGTCTCTCAAACATGGAGTTGGCCAAACCCCACAACCCTGCCCTCTGAGCTTGAGTAAGTTGTGCCAACTCCAATTCCCTTCCCGGAGTCTCATAGGCTGGTACATTCAGCTGCAACCATCTCTTAAGATGGATGGCTTTGTAGTAAGATTGGGCGTCTGGGAGGTTCATACCCCCATATGGCTTCTTCAATATTAACCTGTGGTGAGCAATTCTAGCCCTTTTCCCAGCCCACAGAAAAAATTGCTCCCGGCACTGACTCCTCTAATAGCGGGATGATCCCTGATAGCCTGGAGCAATGATTCCATTACTAAGATGTAGATGGTAGGGGAAAGGGGGCACCCCTGTCTGGTACCATTTTTGATCAAAAATGACGGGGAGAGAGTTCCGTTCACCCGGATCCTTGCGCTGGGGTTGTCATATAGTGTCATAATGGCCTGCTGGAATTGCTCAGGGATCCCAAACTTCTGCAGGGATTTTCTCATATACAGCCAGCTGACCCTGTCAAAGGCCTTCTCCGCATCTAATCCCAGTAACACAAGGGGGAGACCTCTGATGGATGCCCACTGAATAGATGTTAATATTCTACAGGAGTTGTGATTCCCTTCCCTACCGGGGACAAAGCCCGCCTGATCTGTATGGATTAGCTTCGGGAGGAAGACTTTCAGACGATTGGCCAGAAGTTTAGCCCAAATTTTTACATCAACGTTTAAAAGGGATATAGGCCTATAGCTGCCACACTCCATGGGGTCTTTCCCTGCGTTTGGCAGCACGGTGACAGTTGCCTCCAGAGCTTGCTTGGGGAGGTGGGAGCCTGTGAGCAGAGAATTGCACCAGGTAACAAGATGTGGGGCTAGCGTGGTGGAGAATTTCTTAAAGTATCCGGCCGGCAGACCGTCCGGGCCCGGACTCTTCCCTGAGGGAATAGAACTAAGAATAGAGCAGACCTCCTGTTCAGTAACTGGGGTCAACAGTTGGGCACGCTCCTCAGAGGATAGATGGGGTAATTGAATTGTGGCTAAGAACTCATCAACCTCCTCAACAGCGGGTGTGCCTGAAGTATTCAGAGGATCCCCCAACCCATAGAGGGACTGGTAAAACTTCTGGAATTCCCCCGCAATATCTGTAGTTCTGGAAACGACTGCCCCCCCTTTTTTCCTGATACCCGCTATAAATGCCTGCTCTTGCCTCTGCTTGACCAGCCTGGACATGAGCTTCGTGCCCTTGTCACCGTGGGCGTAAAACTGAAACTGGGAATATTGGTAGGATTTGGCATGGGCTTTATTGAGCAAGTCTTTGAGTTCCGACCTCAGACGAAGTAGATCGTCTTTAGCCTGTAGGGCTTGAGATCTCTTATGCAGAGATTCTATACTAGCAATTTGCTGGAGTAGGGAGTCGAGGGATTTTTGCCTGTCTTTCTTCCTTCTGCTACCCAAGGCAATAAAGTCCCCCCTGATGACCGACTTATGCGTCTCCCAAACTGTCATGAACGGCATATCTGCAGTGGTGTTATCTGTGAAGAAATCTTTGAGTTTCTGATCTAAAACCTTAACATCATACTCCCTGTCAAGTAATGTTTCATTCAGCCTCCATTGTCTGGTGCGTGGAGGAAGATTAGCAAAATGAAGCGTAGTTGACACAGGAGAGTGATCAGAGACCGTAGTGGCCTCAATAATAGAGCTGTCTACACTGTCAATGTAAGCGCTAGATACAAATATATAGTCTAACCGTTTAAAGTTATCGTGGGACGCAGAGTAGAACGAGTAGTCTCGCTCCATCGGATGGAGCAGTCTCCACGTGTCAGTCAGTCTGTACTTTGCTAGCTGGGAGTTGATATTGCCTAAAGCCCTTTGAGTTAGGAGTGAGGAGCCCCCAGAAGCATCCAGAGCCGGGTGCAGAGTGATGTTCATGTCCCCTCCTACAATCCACAACCCTTCAGCAAACGATGCAAGTAGTTTAAGGACAGAGGTAATCCACTTATGCTGCCCCCTGTTGGGGCTGTAGAGGCACGCCAGCGTCACCATTTGTGAGCCCAGCAACCCCTTTACAAACACAAAACGACCTTCTGGATCCATCTGAGTATTGGAGACCACAAAGGGAACACGCTTGGATATGGCGATCCCCGCACCCCTAGACGCCTGAGTGTGGGAGCTAATGAACCAATGCTGAAAGTAGTGTCTAGGAAGCGCAGGGACACGCCCCACCTTGAGATGCAATTCCTGGAGAAAGCAAATATCAGTATGATAAGTTTTAAGCAAACGGATTACCTGTGACCTTTTCTGAGGGGTATTAAAGCCGCGTACATTAAAGGAAGTACATTTGATCTTAGACATGACTATTCAAAAGGCAATCGTCTAACATGCATATAACAAGGAGGTGCGTGCGATACCAGGGAAACACAGAACCCACGGGGAAAAAAGCCCGTGAACAATAAACCGCAAAAAGATAGAGCACCATGATTCGCTGTCTCCAAGCATGAAAAAGGAGAAGGTCACAAGGCGAACCAGGGTGCTCCACAAGTAGCGACACCCAAGAAGGCGTCATAACAACCCTTGGTGGGGTAGTGTAGACGGGGCGGGGAGTGAGGGTTAGCATCCCAGTCAACCCCCTCACCTCGTCAAGGAGAGATACATATAACAATAATAACTAACATATATACCATAACCGAGTGAGACATCAATAAGAAAAAATAAAATAAAATAAAATAAGCAAGCAAGAGCGGGACACTCTTGTATAACTCGACGAGCAAAACAGTGGGAACAAGTAAGAGGATGCAAACAGTGACTGGGCTGGACTATACTTGCAGTAAAGGCAGCGAGTCCAGGACCGGCATGTAGGCCCAGAGTGAGCAGGCCACCAGGCCTCATGAGAAATAAGCAGGAGTTGAGGAGGGAATCCGGCTTCAAGTGTCCCTCAGAGAGGAGGCCAGTTTCTTCTTCTTCCCAGGGACCTTGCTCCAACGATGGACGGCCGGTAGATCTGGTAGAGGTGCGCCCAGGTCTGCTGAAGGTAGCCATGACGGGATATCCAGTGGTGTGGCCTGGAGCAGTTCCCACGCTTTAGGTAGGTCCTCAGGCCTCCGGATGGTACATCTCTTACCCTCCTTGGAAAAAGTGAGGCCAAAAGGGAACAGCCATTTATAAAGAATTTTGTCATGCTTCAGCTGATCAGTTAGAGGCCGTAACGCCCGGCGTTTGTTTAAGGTGGAGGGAGCTAAGTCCTGGAACAGTAGGATTCGGGACCCTTCATATAGGCATTCTTTCATTTCCCTAGAGGCCTTAAGAATGTTGGCGGTATCCGTGTACCGGAGGAGGCCACAGACAACGTCCCTGGGGTTCTCATCGGCCTTAGGCTTTGGTCGAAGAGCTCTATGGATCCGCTCTATGGCCACTTCAGAGGCACTCTGCTCCCCAAGCAATGTGGCAAAAATGGCTAAGGCCGCTTCAGGCAGCGCCTCATGGGGAACGTTTTCCGAAAGGCCTCGGATGCGAATGTTTTTGCGCCTGCTTCTATTTTCTTGGTCCTCAATCAGTGTAAAGGCATAATCGAGAGAACCCGCATATGCGCTTAGGTTAGAGCTGAGGGCATGAGCGTGAGTCAACATGGCGTCCTGCGTTTGTTCTAGGTGATCCGCCCGGTGGTTCACCTGTTGAATGTCCTTTCTGATCTCCGACAGCTCTTGCAGAACCGGCTGCAGGGCAGCTGAGAGGGCTTGCTGTAGAAAACCCCTTGTAAGCTGTGTCGGGTCTTCGGAGGCCTCCGCCAGTGCTGGGGGCACAGCAGGAGTCAGAGTAGTGACATCTTCATCGATCGGTTCCCCCCTTCCTCTCGGCGCCATCTTGCTTTGCTCCCCTGGGAGAGTTTTGTGGAGGTATTTCTCCATGTCCGTCGGTCCCTTGTCTGGTTTGACGGGATCAGGCTTGTCTCTAGGCATAGCTTTGCCTATTTTCCCCATCTTGGAGAAATTCAGGTCGGTTATGGTGCGAAATAGACGAGGTGAAGAGGCCACACAGTGAGGAGCTCTCTCACATGCGACTGACCCGGTGGACGATCAGACTCCGCCCCCCCGTTACAAAAGTATTCTGATCCAAGTGCTGGGTTGAAAACAGCAGAATATTTTTCAAGGGGCAACCCCTTTAAGGGAGAGGATGTATGCCACAAAGTTTGAAACTTATTCTTTTTATTGTCACAGGCAACAGACTGCCAAAGAGGCACATATAGAGAGGCTGTTTGCAACAAGTCCAGTAAGGCCTTGCATGCGCCTTCCTTCATTTGCCCTCATTTTGCTCCCGGATTGCTGCCTTCTCAGTCCTATTTTCCCTGCTGTGTTCAGTATACATTCAATATTCCTGGCAATACAGGACTGATAAGTTTTTCAGCTGATAACTAGACAATACAGTGTTCTCCATTTCATCTGGCAACTTTGCCCTACTGCACTTGCTTTACTTTGTGGCTGAGAAACAACAGGGAAAGCAGAGCACCAGTGAAAGACAACAGTCTGAGGAAAAAAAATGTGATTGACTGTACAGCCAGAGCCACTACCACTCCCATCCTATCCTCCAGCTCCTCCTGGGCTTGCTTTACTAACTGTGGTCACTACATTGCTACATGCAGGTCTGCTTAAGATGCTTACACTCTGCTCCAGAATGACTAAACAGGAAAGAGCCAAGCCCAGGGGAAAGTGACCATGCCAATCTGGTTACTATCTCTGGCCACCCAGTGGTTCACTGCTAAGGGGTTAATGTTCTAAGGCAGGCATGCTCAACCTGCGGCCCTCCAGCTGTTTCAAGACTACAACTCCCAGCATTCTCGGACAGTCTACAGCTAACAAACTACAGCAGGGCATTGTGGGAGTCGTAGTTTTACAACAGCTGGAGGGCCGCAGGTTGAGCATCCCTGTTCTAAGGGTTTGCTGCTTAAGTTATCAAATGAAATAAAACTAATTAATATAACTAAGAACACCATGTTTTAAAAAAAAAAAAACACAAGAAGCTGCCCTGGCTTTAAGCCTAATAATTTCACATGAGAATTCACATGGAAAGGGGCTTTAAAAGTCACATACTTGCACTTAGCTTCCAGCTAGTAATCAGTTTTGTCCCAACCAGATACAGCCAGTTAAATGTGTCCTTCTATACAGAAACATATATGCAATGCCTCATGATTTTTAACATGTTCTTAACCAGTACCAGATGACCACTGCATAATGTGGTGCAGGCAGGTATCTACAAAGGACCTTTACTATTATGTTGCTCTGCTTGCATGGATACTATCACTGTGCCTGCGCTCTCATCAGCAGGACTATGGTTGTGCTTAACTACTTCAGCCCACCTAGCTTAAACCCCCTTAACCACTTGAAGACCACAGGTTTATACCCCCCTAGTGACCAGGCCCTTTTTTAAAATTCCGCACTACACTACTTTCACCGTTTATTGCTCCGTCATGCAACTTACCACCCAAATGAATTTTACCTCCTTTTCTTCTCACTAATAGAGCTTTCATTTGGTGGTATTTCATTGTTGCTGACATTTTTACTTTTTTTGCTATTAATAAAAATTTAACGACATTTTTGCAAAAAAATGACATTTTTCACTTTCTGTTGTAAATTTTTTTTAAAAAAACTACATTTCTATATAAATTTTTCTCTAAATGTATTGTTCTACATGTCTTTGATAAAAAAAAAGTCCAATAAGTGTATATTTATTGGTTTGGGTAAAAGTTATAGCGTTTACAAACTATGGTGCAAAAAAGTGAATTTCGGCATTTTGAAGCAGCTCTGACTTTCTGAGCGCCTGTCGTGCTTCTTCAGGTGCTAGAATGCCAGGAAAGTATAAATACCCCCCAAATCACACCATTTTAGAAAGAAGACACCCCAAAGTATTCGCGGAGGGGCTTGGTGAGTTCATGTATCATTTCATTTTTTTTCACAAGTTAGCGGAAAATGACACTTTCTGAGGAAAAAAATAATAATAAAGTTTCCATTTCTGCTAACTTCTGGCAAAAAAAAAAATCTCATACGGGCTCATTATGCCCCTCAGTGAATACCTTGGGGTGTCTACTTTCCGAAATGGGGTCATTTGTGGGGTGTTTGTACTGTTCTGGCATTTTGGGCGGGCTAATTGTGAGCCGCCATGTAAAAGCTAAAGGTACTCATTGGTTTAGGGCCTTTGCACTCAGGCTGCAGTGTCACTCATGTGGTATCGCCGTACTCAGGAGAAGTAGGCAATGTGTTTTGGGGTGTATTTTACATATGCCTATGTTGGGTGAGAGAAATATCTCTGTAAACTGACAACTTTGTATAAAAAAATTTAAAAATTGTCATTTACAGAGATATTTCTCACACCCAGCAGGGGTATATATAAAAATACACCCCAAAACACATTGCCCCACTTCTCCTGAGTACGGCGATACCACATGTGTGACACTTTTTGCAGCCTGGGTGCGCAAAGGGCCCTAATTCCAATGAGTACCTTTAGGATTTCACAGGGCATTTTTACGCATTTGGATTCCAGACTTCTTCTCACGCTTTAGGGGCCCCTAAAATGCCAGGACAGTATAAATACCTCACATGTGACCCCATTTTAGAAAGAAGACACCCCAAGGTATTCCGTGAGGGGTATGGTGAGTTCATGTAAAATTTTATTTTTTGTCACAAGTTAGTGGAATATGAGACTTTGTAAAAACAAAATAAAAAAATAAAAATATATCAATTTCCGCTAACTTGTGGCAAAAAAAATTCTGTGAACTCGCCATGCCCCTCACGGAATACCTTGGGGTGTCTTCTTTCCAAAATGGGGTCACATGTGGGGTATTTATACTCACCTGGCATTTTAGGGAACCTAAAGCGTGAGAATCCAAATGCGTAAAAATGCCCTGTGAAATCCTAAAGGTACTCATTGTTTTAGGGCCTTTGCGCATCTTGGCTGCAAAAGTGTCACCATGTGGTATCGCCGTACTCAGGAGAAGTAGGCAATGTTTTGGGGTGTATTTACATATACCATGCTGGGTGTGAGAAATATCGCTGTAAACGACAACTTTTTAAATTTTTTTATACAAAGTTGTCAGTTTACAGAGATATTTCTCTCACCCAGCATGGGTATATGTAAAAATACACCCCAAAACACATTGCCCTACTTCTCCTGAGTACGGCGATACCACATGAGTGACACTTTTTGCAGCCAAGATGCGCAAAGGGGCCCAAATTCCCATGAGTACCTTTTAGGAGGGCATTTTTACGCATTTTTCTTCTCATGCTTTAGGGCCCCTAAAATGCCAGGGCAGTATAAATACCCCACATGTGACCCCATTTTGAAAGAAGACACCCCAAGATATTCCATGAGGGGCATGGCGAGTTCATAGAAAAAAAAATTTTTGGCACAAGTTAGTGGAAATTGATTTTTTATTGTTTTTTCTCACAAAGTCTCCCTTTCCGCTAACTTTTGACAAAAAGTTTAATTTTTCATGGACTCACTATGCCCCTCAGCGAATACCTTGGGGTGTCTTCTTTCCAAAATGGGGTCACATGTGGGGTATTTATACTGCCCTGGCATTTTAGGGGCCCTAAAGCGTGAGAAGAAAATGCGTAAAAATGCCCTCCTAAAAGGTACTCATTGGAATTTGGGCCCCTTTGCGCATCTTGGCTGCAAAAAAGTGTCACTCATGTGGTATCGTCGTACTCAGGAGAAGTAGGGCAATGTGTTTTGGGGTGTATTTTTACATATACCCATGCTGGGTGAGAGAAATATCTCTGTAAATTACCAACTTTGAATAAATTTTTTTAAAAAGTTGTCATTTACAGAGATGTTTCTCACACCCAGTATGGGTATATGTAAAAATACACCCCAAAACACATTGCCCTACTTCTCCTGAGTACGGCGATACCACATGTGTCCCACTTTTTTGCAGCCAAGATGCGCAAAGGGGCCCTAAAACCAATGAGTACCTTTAGGATTTCACAGGGCATTTTTACGCATTTGGATTCTCACACTTTAGCACCCCTAAAATGCTAGGTGAGTATAAATACCCCACATGTGACCCCATTGTGGAAAGAAGACACCCCAAGGTATTCTGTGAGGGGTATGGCGAGTTCACAGAAAAAAAAAATTTTTGACACAAGTTAGCGGAAATTGATATATATATATATTTTTTTACAAAGTCTCATATTCCACTAACTTGTGACAAAAAATAAAATTTTACATGAACTCACCATACCCCTCACGGAATACCTTGGGGTGTCTTCTTTCTAAAATGGGGTCACATGTGGGGTTTTTGTACTGCCCTGGCATTTGAGGGTCTCCGCAATCATTACACGTATGGCCAGCATTAGGAGTTTCTGCGATTCTCCTTATATTGAGCATACGGGTAATGAGATTTTTTTCCGCTCAGCCGCTGCGCTGAAAAAAAATAAATGAACGGCACAGATTTTTCATTCGCATCGGTCAATGTGGATGAAAAATCTCTGCCAAAATCAGTGATTGCGGTGCGGTGGGCGCTAGCTAACTAACAAGTAGCTAACTAACTGGCGGTGATAACGGGACCCTTATGCCCCATTCACACGTCCGAAATTCTGTTTGCGGAACGGAATTGCGGACCCATTCATTTCTATGGGGACAGACTTTGTCCCGCTCGGATCCGGAATTACGGATCCGCGCTCGGGTCTGCACTTCCGTCTCAGCAAAAATATAGAACATGTCCTATTCTTGTCCGCAATTGCAGACAAGAAAAAGCATTTTCTATATAGTTCTGTGCGGATCTGCAAATGCGGAAAGCGCATTGCCGGTGTCCGTATTTTGCAGATCCGCAGATCCATGGATCCGCAGATCCATGGATCCGCAAAACACATACTGGACGTCTGAATGAGCCTGTAGGGGGTGATTAGTGACAGGGGGGTGACAGGGGTGATCAGGGGGTGACATGGGTGATCAGGGGTTAATCAGTGATGGGGGTGGGGGGGTGTGTAGTGATTGGTGCACTTTTCCTATAGCTTTCTCTGGTGGTCCCAAACAAAGGGACCACCAGACGAGCAGATAGCAGGCATATCAGACGCTGTTTAAAAAACAGCGTCTGATATGCGATTTAAATACGGTTTTTTCCGCATCTACAGCCTGCCAGCGCATGATCAGCGCTGGCAGGCTGTAGTTTCAGTTGTCCCGGCTCCGATCACATGAACGCGCACGCACGACGTGCGCGCGTTCATGTGAAATCTCGGGTCTCACGAGATGACGCCGATAGGCGGCAGTGAGACCTGAGAGAGCCGCCGCGCTGACGCCCATCGGCGTTAGCGTGGCGGCAAGTGAATGACCAGACCACTGTTTACAATTCTGCACTACACTACTTTCACCGTTTATTGCTCGGTCATACAACTTACCACCCAAATGAATTTTACCTGCTTTTCTTCTCACTAATAGAGCTTTCATTTGGTGGTATTTCATTGTTGCTGACATTTTAACTTTTTTTGATATTAATAAAACAATTATTGAAATTTTAGCAAAAAAACAACATTTTTCGTTTTCTGTTTTAAAATTTTTCAAATAACACTACATTTCTATATACATTTTTCTCTAAATTTATTGTTCTACATGTTTTTGATAAAAAAAATGCAATAAGTGTATATTTATTGGTTTGGGTAAAAGTTATAGTGTTTACAAACTATGGTGCAAAAAAGTGAATTTCCGCACTTTGACTTTCTGAGCACCTGTCATGTTTCCTACTGTACTACAATGCCCAGACAGTAGAAACACCCCAAAAATGACCCCATTTCGGAAAGTAGACACCCTAAGGTATTCGCTGATGGGCATAGTGAGTTCATGGAAGTTTTTATTTTTTGTCACAAGTTAGAAGAAATTTAATTTTTTTTATTTTTTAAATTTCATTTTCCGCTACCTTGTGACAAAAAATGGAAACTTCCATGAACTCACTGTGCCCCTCAGTGAATACCTTGGGGTGTCTACTTTCTAAAATGGGGTCACTTGCGGGGTGTTTATACTGCCGTGGCAGTTTAGGGTTGCCTCTAAGACGTGAGAAGAAGTCTGGAATCCAAATGCGTAAAAATGACCTGTGAAATCCTAAAGGTACTTATTGGAATTTGGGCCCCTTTGCGCACCCAGGCTGCAAAAAAGTGTCACACATGTGGTATTGCCATACTCAGGAGAAGTAGGGTAATGTGTTTTGGGGTGTATTTTTGCATATACCCATGCTGGGTGAGAGAAATATCTCTGTAAATGACAACTTTTTAATTTTTTTTATACAAAGTTGACATTTTACAGAGATATTTCTCTCACCCAGCATGGGTTTATGTAAAAATACACCCCAAAACACATTGCCCTACTTCTTCTTAGTACGGTGATACCACATGTGTGCCACTTTTTTGCAGCCTAGGTGTGTAAAGGGGCGTAAAGTCCAACGAGTACCTTTAGGTTTTACAGGGTTGCTCACAATTTAGCTCTGCCCAAAATGCCAGAACAGTAAACACACCCCACAAACGACCCCATTTCGGAAAGTAGACACCCCAAGGTGTTCACTGAGGGGCATAGTGAGTCCGTGGGAGATTTTATTTATTTTTGCCAGAAGTTAACAGAAATGGAGACTTTATTATTTATTTTCCTCAGAAAGTGTCATTTTCCGCTAACTTGTGAAAAAAGATGAAATCATACATGAACTCACCATGCCCCTCTGCGAATACTTTGGGGTGTCTTCTTTCTAAAATGGTGTCATTTGGGGGGTATTTATACTATCTTGGCATTCTAGCACCTGAAGAAACATGACAGGTGCTCAGAAAGTCAGAGCTGCTTCAAAATGCAGAAATTCACTTTTTTGCACCATAGTTTGTAAACGCTATAACTTTTACCCCAACCAATAAATATACACTTATTGTCTTTTTTTAAAAAAAAAAGACAAGTAGAACAATAAATTTAGAGAAAAATTTATATAGAAAAGAAAGTGAAAAATGTCATTTTTTTTGTAAAAATTTCAATCATTTTTGAATAATATCAAAAAAAGTAAAAATGTCAGCAGCAATGAAATACCACCAAATAAAAGCTCTATTAGTGAGAAGAAAAGGAGGTAAAATTAATTTGGGTGGTAAGTTGTATAACGGAGCAATAAACGGTGAAAGTAGTGTAGTGCGGAATTGTAAAAAGTGGCCTGGTCATTAAGGGTGTTTAAGCTAGGGGGGCTGAAGTGGTTAAAGAAAGTTAATACAAGGCACTTACTAATGTATTGTTCTTATCCATATGGCTTCCTTTGCTGGCTGGATTCATTTTTCCATCACATTATACAGCTTGTTTCCATGGTTACGACCACCCTGCAATTCAACAGTGGTGGTCATGCTTCCACATTATAGGAAAAAGCACCAGCCTATGCATGGTTTCACAGTTCCGGTGACCAGAGAGGCTGGCACCTTTTCCTATAATGTGCATGCACGACCACCGCTGATGGATTGCAGGGTGGTCATAATAACCACTGGATACGAGCAGTGTAAAATGTGATGGAAAAATAAATCGAGAAAGCAAAGGAGGCAATATGGACAATCACAATACATTAGTAAGTGCCTTGTATTAACTTTCTCTACATGATAATTGACATTTGCTGAAGTGAGACAACCCCTTTAAGAGAATTTTCTTTTTTATTTTAATATTGCGCCATAAAATTGCATATTTGCTACAACTGCAATCATTACAACTATTAGAATAAAAATCACTTATATTAGTCATACCATATGATGCATGGTGTTAAAAAAAACAAAACAACGGTGGGTTTTTGTTGTATCCCCACAAAAAATAAACAAAAGCTAATCAATAAGTTATACGTACCCCAAAATGGAAGCAATACAAACTACAAATTGTCCCATAGAAACATGCCCTCATATGCATTCATCAACATATAAATAAGAAAATATGGGCCTTGGAATGCAGCAACATAAAAATGCCATTTTTTTTTCATAAAACACATATTTGGCATGACAAAATTTGTATAACTCTGAAGAATAAATTATTTCTTACAAAAAATATGCCAGAATTGCTTTTTTTTTTTACTCACACCCCCTCAAAAGAATAAAAATAAGCAAATTAGCATTTTTACCTGAAGAAGAAATCTGTCAGTTTTCCAAATGCATTGTATTTTAAACATGGTAATGAAGACAATTTGCTAAGGTGTTCTTCACACGCTGCAGATTTTGTTGCAGAAATTTTTGCAACTGGAAATCTGTTCCATTCACCTGCATGAGAATGCAGAAATCTAAGGCTGGGTTCACACAGGCGTCATGTTTGACGCCCGTATAAGAGGCGGGTGCGTTGCGGGAAAATGCGCGATTTTCCCGCGCAAGTGCAAAGCGTTTTAATGCATTTTCCACGCGCGTGGGAAAAAAACGGCATGTTTGTTTGGTACCCGGACCCGAACCTGGACTTCATCATTGAAGTTCGGGTTTGGGTTGAGTATTCTGTAGATTTTATTATTTTCCCTTATAACATGGTCATAAGGGAAAATAATAGCATTATCAATAAAGAATGCTTAGTAAAATGTGGATGGAGGGGTTAAAAATAAAAAAATTAACTCACCTTATCCACTTGATGGCGTAGTTGCGATCTCTTCTTCAAAAATTAGCTGCCAGCTAAAGGACCTGTGATGACGTCACTGAGCTCATCACATGGTCCAATTACATGGTCCATCACCATGTGATGTGATGTCACCACAGATCCTTTAGCTGGCAGCTAATGCTTGATTAAGACAGAAGAGATCGGCAACTACGCGATCAAGTGGATAAGGTGAGTTAATTTTTTTTATTTTTAACCCCTTAATCCACATTCTACTAAGCATTTACCCGTCTCTTAGCAACCTTGCGGGAAAATCTCACTGCATCCGCACTTGATTGCGGATGCTTGCGATTTTCACGCAACCTCATTTACTTCTATGGGGCCTGCGTTGCGTGAAAAACGCACAATATAGAGCATGCTGTGATTTTCACGGAACGCAGAAGTGATGCGTTAAAATCACCGCTCATGTGCACAGCCCCATAAAAATGAATGGGTCCGGATTCAGTGCGGGTGCAATGCATTCACCTCACGCATTGCACCCAGGCGGAAAACTCGCCCGTGTGAAAGGGACCTAAGTGTTTTCCTCCAAAACAATCCCTATCAAATTAATTGTCGCAGAAAAGTCATGCAACATTTTTTATAATAATAGTGAATGGTGTCGCACTGTGATATATGACATGCTGCGATACGACAGTGGATTTATTTGCGACTGTCGCGTCACAGTCACAGTCTGACACCACTGACTATCATCATTACAAAAAATGTTGCGTGAGACGTCGCAATGTAGTTGTACCCTTTTTGACATGTGACTTATTGTCGTGCGACAGATGTCGCCGTATAGCCCTAGTTTTAAGCTCTTGAACGCAAAGACAGCAATGGCAAATAATGTTAGAGTGACACTGACATACACAGTCAAGTCACATTATTTTGAGCACAAGCTAATATCCAGAGTAACCGCCGTGTGCAGCACAGACAGCAGCTAGAGGGTCCTGGTAGGTTGTGAAAGGTATCTGGAGAGACGCTTTCTCCAGTGCATCTGACAGCTGCTGGAGGATGTGTGGGGGAGGATCCATAGAGCGAACATGATGATTTAGGTGATCCCACAGATGCTCATTTGAGTTCAAGTATGCGAAATTAAGGGTCCAGGGCAGTAAATAGAAGTCTTGGTCATGCTCTTCCAACCAATGTCGGACATTTCTAGCCATGTGATATGTCACATTGTCTTGCTGGAAAATTCCATCCACCCCAGGGAAGACGATCAACATGTATTGGTGTATGTGATCTGCAAGGATGAATTCATACCCAAATCAGTTGCATAAAAATTTGCATAGACTGGTATTTAAAAAAAAAAAACAATATTCGCGATTCCGAATATACGTTGAGATATTCTAAATATTCGCGAATTCTCAAAGTGCCGATATTCTCGATTAAAATTCGCAATTCGAATATTCGTGATCAACACTACTCATAATGCACTTTCACCACAGCAGCACAAAAACAATGCACAAATTGCCCAGTTTCAGAAATACTGCCAGCCTTGGCCCAAAATCCAATAATCATCCCTTTTTGCAACTCTGATAAATCATCCCTCGACACTAATAAGGGATATGTGTGCAGACAGCCTATTGCACACCTTATATACCCACCAAGCCATACACGCTGCTGATGTTGAAAGTAGGAAATGGTCAGAATAATGTGACTCGCCTGTGTATAATAAATTTCGTTCATGCCAGGAATATCATATCCACCGTTTGCCTGCTGTTCTAAACAGCAGAAGACTGGGGCTAATGTTTGCAATCAGCGATAACACAGATCGCAAGCATTTAAAGGACATGTTATGGTGGCATGGTGCCCAATACATGTCTTGCCATTGACAGCCAGCCACCATTGCCTTCATTTGTAGTGGTATCATGAACAAGAAACCTGGACTGCATTGGACTGACAAGGCTGAAAAACATTAGCATCTGTTGAGAGCGCCCAACAGTAAAACACTGGTCTTTGATAAATGACCCCCTTTTT